>CM053766.1:131468823-131532603 GCA_028658305.1 Pachyuromys duprasi
GAAGAAGAAGAAGAAGAAGAAGAAGAAGAAGAAGAAGAAGAAGAAGAAGAAGAAGAAGAAGAAGAAAAGCCTAGCAAATAAATTCCTGTCCATTACTTTTCCAACAGAGCAAGAGATGATGGAGTTATAAGCAATAGTGAGGAGAGGTCAGCACCCTCCATGGAGTAGGCAAGTTAGAGCAAGCTGGCTCCTCCAAGCAGGCTTCTACCATGTATGTGGATGTAGGTTGGAAATCAAAATTTATGCCCTAGTAATTGAGTGTCCCTTTACAGGGCATAGTGTGGACAGCCAGCCACAGAGAGTAGCCCTGATAAGAGATCAGAGCTATGCTTTCTTCCTCATATAGTGAGCATCTTGAAAATGGCTGGAGAAGCCTTTTTTTCCCCTGTCTCCAGCCTCCATGCTCTTTGCTTCCAGTGGTACAGGACCTAAAAGCCCAACAGCTTCAGTTTCTTAATTAGGTATAGAGCTAGATAGGAGTGAATAAAGCTATCACGAACTTCAACGAAGCCCCCATTGATGTAGCTTTGTGGGACAGGTTGTTAGAAAACAATACTAAACATACACACATAGACACACATGGATATTTATGTAGATGTGTACAGGAACATACATATATACACACATTATTCAAGCATTTATGAATTTAAGATTGTGGTGAAAGGGAGCTCACGTTGAGGAATGGGGGCCACTGACTTAGGCTTATAACTTGGAGATCTGTGTGAAGAAGAGACAAAGAAAACCCATGTCCCCAGTGAGGTCTGAATTGCACTGTAGGTTTACAGCTGACAGCCTGTGATCTGATGTTCAGCCTTCTTCAAATGTGCTGGAGGCCAGTGAACACCGCAGCTTGTACGTGCAGTCTCAGGTGGAGTGGTAAAAGTTCTCCCTTCCTTCAGGTTAGAGGACTCTCTTAGCCGGATGTGTTCTCCGGCTCCTTATCCAGGGGAAGTACTGTTGCACCTTCCATCCTGTATGACCCACTTTCGTTTTTAACGTCCCCATAAAGGCTATCATAGGTCACATAGAGTGAGTAGTTTGATGACACTAAGACTGTCAAGAGTAACAAACTTCCTGATTTCATACGAGCAGGTGAATCTTTCAGAACTCAGCAAACATACTCTGCAATAGAACAGACATAGAAATTGGTACAGGAAAGGACAGAATGTAGGTTAATCCACAATCAGCCATTCTTCTCTTATTAAACTTCTCTGACCTTTATTGAACCTATTTATACTTCCTTATGACTTCCCATAAACCTGTTTAATTGCAGACATTTTTATTGGCCCAACACAGGGCCTCAGGCTGTTTTGATCTGCCTCTGACTTGTTGACCTGATGGAGACATCAGTAATAGAGGATTTCCATGTCCTCCCCATATATTTGATCTCACTGGCTGGTCTCTCCAGGTGTCATGCTTGGAAATACAGTGTGACGTCAGCTGCAATCCTCTCTATTAGCTTGGGAAGATTCTGAAACTCAGATTCTTCCAAAGCAGCTATCATCAGGAAAGAGCTTAGAGGACCCAGATTTGCAACCACAGGGAAGGTGGAGGTGTAAAGACCAGGTCAGGTACTAGCCATCAGGTGCTGTTGGCACAGGCTGTACCCTCCCACCATGAACGTCTATTTGGAATCCCCACCTGGAAAGGGACATAATCCTGATCCTTAGTTTGGCACTTCAACCTCTCTTTGGGTCAAGTATGGCCCAAAGAAGCCACTTCTGCCCCAAACGGTCCCTCCAAGTAGTGTGGTCTGATCTCTTCAGCTGATGATCACAGCCGCTGTCATAGGGCTAGCTTCCATGCTGTTGTGATAAACACGGGACCAAAAGCACCATGTTGAGGAAAGAGTTTACATGGATTACATTTTTCTGTCACAACCCATTGCTGAGGGAAGTCAGGCTAAGAACTCAAGTGGGAACCTGGATGCAGGAACTAAAGAGGAATGCTGCTCACTGGCTTCCTTCCCATGGCTTGTGTTGCCTGATTTAGGGCCACCTCCCCAGGGACACCACCACGAGCCATTCTAATGGAGTCATTTTCTCAGTTGGGGTTCCCTCTTTCCAGATAGTCTGTCTTGGGTCAAGCAGAGAAAACAAAACAAACAAAAAATCCAGCACAGATGCCCAAACTGCCCATCAGCATTGAAAAAATGTTAAACTGACACTTAACTAACTTATAATATTTGTAAGCTATAATATTTGTACAATCTAATTTCTATAAATTTAAAGTAACTATAAATTGTTAAACAATTCATGTTGTTTAAATGATGAAACATGAACTTTCATACAATGCCGCTTTCTCTGGTCATCTGCAACTCTTGTTCAGTTTCTCAGTAGGACAAGGAGAATCTGGTAGCAGAAAGTAACCAGAGGGGTGTGGCCGCACCACTCAGTGATGCCCTCTGGTTACAAGAAGCATGCATAGCACCCTTTCTTAGAGCCTGGCTCCCAGAATCACCCTTAATGACAGCTTCTCAGAGCAGCCACCCAAACAGGAACATCTGCATTGCTTCTACATGACCAAGTCTTCCTAGATTATTCTTTCTATTGGCACAGAGAATAGAGTAATACCTATGGAGCAAAATTACGTATGGCTGCGAGCTAATTCTCTCTCTTTTGCATCACTCCTCATCTCTACATGGGAAAATTGCAATCAGAAGAGATTATAATCAGTAATCAAAGCCAAGATGCACTACTGCTCTAATGTTCCTGTTACATGAACAAGACCCAGAGAATCCTGGAGATCTATCTTTCCTCAGAAGCTCCTTGGTCACTGTCCTGGTTAGTTTTATGTCAGCTTGACACGAATTAGAGTCATCAAAGAGGAGGGAGCCTCAGTTGAGAAAATGCCTCCTAAGATCAGTCTGTTGGCAAGTTTAATTAGTGATTGATGTGAGAGGGCCTACCCATTGTGGGTGGGACCATCCCTGGGCTGTGATTCTGAGTCTTATAAGGAAGCAGGCTGGGCAAACCATGGGAAGCAAGGCCGTACGTCAGCTCTTGCCCATGGGAAACAAGACAGTAACCGGCTGTACATCAGCTCCTGCTTCCAGGTTCCTACCCTGCTTGAGTTCCTGCTCTCATTGCTTTTGATGATGAATTGTTATGTAGACCTGTGAGTGGAAAAAACAAACAAACAAACAAACAACAATTTCCTCCCCAAATTGCTTTTGGTCACGATGTTTCATTTCAGCAATAGACATCCTGACTCTATCAGTCACTGTGCTGGTGGCCAGTCTGTTGTCAAACTAAGGTCATCTGGGAGGAGGGAATCTTAACTGGGGAAACGTCTCTATCAGAATGGCCTGTGGGAAACAATATGGAATATTTTCTTGATTGATGATTGACATGAGAGGGTCCAGTTCACTGTGGGTGGTGTCACTCCTGGGCAGATCATCCTGGAGTATGTCAGAGAGCAGTCTGAGCAAGCCCTGGAGAGTAAGCCAGTAAGCAACACTCCTTAATGTCTATTCAGTTCCATCAGTGATGAACAGTGACAGGAAAATGTAAGCCAAATAAACCCATTCCTTTCCATGTTTCCTTCGGTCACAGTGCCTACCACAGCAATCGAAAGCAACTGAGGACAGCATCTTTCTTAGAATGTGACTATCCATAAAAATGACAGAATCACATGGGTCCTTTTCTTTTGCATGTGAACTCTTCCACTGAAGATTATGAGGAAGTATGCTGAGATCAGTGTGCATGCTCTTTTACAATAAAACCACGAATCTTTTCTCTGTTTATCACCATTCTGGTAGCTGTACCCAAGAGAGCAACTTAAGGCAGGGAACATTTACTTTGGCTCACTAGTTCACAAGGTTCTGTTATTTCCATCAAATGAGAGTAAAGGGTATTACCTAAATTCTTTGGTTAAATTGGTAAGCTTTATTTTCTGTCAGACAGGGCTGGCTCCCTAAAGCAGGGTTTGAGAAAATGTTATTGAACATAAGAAAAAGCGGAGCTTATTTAGCCACAAAAACTGCCAGGCTAAGGTGGTTTCTAAGAATTTTTGGTTACATAGGAACTTAGCAGAACACCTCAAAATTATTTGGCAGAACATCTTATCTTACTATGGTGGAGGTCAGGGTATAGGGTGTGGAACCTGTGAAATTCCAGAAAATAAGTCAAGACATGGCCAAACCATTGTAGAGAAAATGGAAATGGACTTCTTTTGACCATGTAATAGGATGGCTTTTACTCTTAAGATGGAGTCAAGCTCAGTCTGGGTTCTCTTGGGCTAGTGTATAGCATGGCTCTGGAAGGGCCTGACAGAGGAGCTTCTATATGTAGTAGAGAGCAGGACATATGGAGAAACACATAAAGTGTCCAGTCAAGATATGGCCTCCGTAGGCATGCCCACAGTAAACCCCCCACCCCCGCCAGCTAGGTCCCTCACTCTGACTTTCATCACCTCCAAATAACATTGTTGTATTATACATATATACAGAGGTTATACATATATACAGGAGCTGTCATGATATAATCATCTCAGGAGACCCCCTTTGCAGACACCTCTGGAGGTGATCATGCTAGTCCCCTGGGCATTTCTTAATTTGTTGGGGGTTGGACTGATGCTTATATTTTGATGCTAATTGCTGGCCTTCAAGATCTGATTACTGCCTTGATATAGCTATTCCTGTTGTGTAAACCTGCCTGAGACGTTATGCCTAATGGGTTGATTGAAAGGCCTAAAACCTGGGCAGGGAAGAATGGGGTAGGTGTGGCTAAGGTTCCCAGGCGTTGGGGACAGAGGAATCATGGGAAGACGGACAAGAGAGGAAGGAGGATGCCACGATAGCTTGGCATGGAGAAGAAAACACGTGGGCCGGGAGGAAGGGCTCTAAGGATGGCGTGGATGGAGGAAACACCAAGATGAAAAATATAAGCAAGTATTTATAAGATTATGGATGGAAGGTAACCCAGATAAAGATGGTTAAGGCAGATGGAGTTGGATGGGGACTAGGAGGTGGGTGGTGAGGTTATTGAGACAGTGTAGGTGAAATATCTGCCCAGCCCAAGGTAAATAAGGCAATTATAACATCTAACAGGTGTCTGTGTCTTATTAATTGTGATACCAGGTTAAATAATACTGCTGCAATAATTATAGAGCTAACAATAAATATTATATAGCCAAACAACACCAATTTTTGTTTAATACAACAAAAATTCAATCAAGTTAGCAACGAAATTACCCATCATACCTTCCTTCAGACTAGGTCAGAGTCTTTCAGATTCTCAATTGCTTTCTTTTCAGCTTCATGAAACACACAAAAAGAAGCTGCACAGTTCTTGGTTATTTAATTCCATTTTTGACAAACCTCCCAAATGTCTTTCACTCTTTAAATCAATTACTGCATTTAGAATGTCTCCCTAACCTATTTCATTAAACTGCCATCTTTCGATGGCCTCCTCTTTCAACAACATAATTTGCCTTTAATAATTAAAATAGAAGAATTCAAAATATAATCACTGAGCTCACTTAAAGGCTCTTTAATCAATTAAGGACATGTGGCTTTGGGACAGAGGTCTCCCCCAGAGCTTCACAATCCCCTTGAAACTTACTTGGTTCTAACAGAGGCCATATTTAAAATTTGTCTTTGTAGAGTGGCCCCGGGCCCTGGAAGACAAAGAATAGATTTCAAATGAACAGGATGCACACAATTGCTCGAAGGTTCTTTTACATGAAAATAATGCCAACATTTATGACATAGAAATTCAAATGGAAATTTTTTTCTCAAGCTAAAGTCCAGGTCTGAGCATGACAAATGGAGATGCTGCTGTCCTGCTGGGTTGACCCTTTCCTGTCAGGCTCCTCTTCTGAGCTGGAGAGTCTTTGCCATGCTGGGGCTTGGGGGCTGGGGGTGGGCAGAGGCTTATTAGCAAGCCTTCTTGGCCTGTGGTCAGTGAGAAATAAGGTCCAAGTTTGCCTCATTCTTTTATCTGCCCTATCAGTGTGGGTGACAGACACAGTGTTGAATTTGGTACCAGTAAGGGCTGAGGGTGTGTTTACATATGCAGGTGTGAAAACCAGAAATCCACTTTGAGTGTCATTCCTTGGAATCTATCCAACTTTTTTTTATTGTTTTTGAGACAGTCTCTCACTGGGACCCAGATGCTGATTAGACCTGGATAGCTGGCCAGTGAGCCCCAGGAATTCGTTGATTTTTGTCTTTTGGGGTGTTGAGATTTCAAGTTCATTTCACCACACTCAGCTTTTTCATGGGTATTGGTGACTGAACTTGGGTCCTCAAGTATTTATGGCAAGCATTTTATCAACTGGACTATTTCCCTAGCCCTGAGCCCTTATTTCTGTATTTATAAAATTAGGGTAATCATTTGCTCATACATCCATTTCCTCTTATGACAGAACAGGGTCTTGATAGCTATTGGGTAGACAATGAATATGTAGATAATTGTCTGTTATCAACACATGGTGGAGCATGTATTTGAGTTGGATCACAGTGCTTGCTTCGTTTCCAGGTGATTTATCTTTGGAATTATGTTTTGTGTGAGAACTCATTAAGTCTAGTCTGAACACAGACTGACTGATGAGTAAACTGGGGTCCAGATGTGTGGCCAGGGAAAGCCTGCCCGGGATTAATCTCTGGCCTCTGTTATTTCTCAAAAGAGACAAAGCCAGTTTTGGAGATATTGCCAGCTTGTTGTGTGTGCAGAATCTAATTTATAGCTGACCGGGTCTCTGGAGAATCACACATGTTTATATCATTACCAAACAGTAATTGATTACAAAGCTCCGTTGTGAAATTTACAATTATTGAATTACTCCATGTTCTCTCATAAATTTCAAATCTTTATTTCTAAAAGTCAATTGATATTCAGCCCAATAAATATTTAATTTAGATGTAATAATGGTGTTAAGGCAAAATTAAATTCTCATTTAGAAAATAAGAATGACCTGGAGAGAGCCAGGGAGATATGGTGGTGGGGTAGGAGATTGTTCTCACCATGTCCCTTCTCAGGTGGGAGACTTCTCAGCTTCTGTTTGTGGGAAATAAGAGTCCTGTCCATTTTTGTGGGGGTTTGGTATTTCATTATCCGAACTTCTCAGTAGTCATGACTCTTAAAAGCCTTAAAATTGCAACACGGCCGTTTCGTGGACGCCAAGAGGTAGCGCCGGAGGCGAGTGGGGCGGCCTGTCGGAGCGTTGGGGTCTGAGCTTCGGCTTGTTGAACCCAGGGTCTGGAAATGCATCGTGATTCCTGTCCACTGGACTGTAGGTAATCTTGGAAACAATGGGAACAAGACTGGATTAGAACGGGCTTTTGGCTATTATGGACCACTCCGAAGTGTGTGGGTTGCGTGAAACCCTCCTGGCTTTGCTTTCGTTGAATTTGAGGATCCCCGAGATGCTGCTGATGCTGTCCAGGAGCTAGATGGAAGAACGCTGTATGGCTGCCAACTGTTGAATGGGGAAAAAAGAAGAGGTGGCCCACCTCCCTCTTGGGGTTGTCGCCCTTGAGATGATTACCGTAGGAGGAGTTCTCCATCTCGGCGCAGATCTCCAAGAAGCACAAGTTTCTCTCGAAGCTGGAGCAGGTCACTCTCTAGAGAGAGAAGAGAAAGGTCTCTGTCTCGTGAGAGAAGTCACAAGCCGTCTCGATAGGTCAAATAAAAGGAAATAGAAGACCAGTTTGCAGAAGTTCCCTTGAGCAAGATTGAATTTGGTTTGAACTTTAGTTTTTCATTGACTGAAATAAACCTAGATCCTGCCCAGTTAAAGTGTGATGTGCTAATGATATAGAAATAACTGGCAGAAATTGAACATTCTTTGTTTGGAAATATAAAACTAAGATATACCAGTGTCCTATCAGTTTAAGGGTACATTGTACAGTTAAACTTTGAGTTACTGTACAAGAATTTTTTTCATGCTGTCATTTGTAATACGTTTGTGAGAATCCCTGGGATTAAAGTTTTGTTTACAAAAAAAAAAATTACAACACACTGTTTTCTCCTTGCTTTATAGATGGATGGGGAAACTGAGGCTCAGAGAACTGAAGTGACTCCTAGGTGATGCTACAGGAGAGGAAGGCTTGCCGACATCTATTGGCTGGTCCATCAGTAGGCTCACAGGCCTGTTAACATCCCTATACTTGTTGGGGCTTTGGTCCTCCACATACAGGAAGCCTCAACACAAGCATTCTAAACGAGATGAGGTTGACTGCCTCTTCTTACAAAAGGTGTCAAGAGGGAGGGAATCCACCCGGCCCATGGGATTGCAAGGCTGAGAGAGTTCCAGCCTCCTTTCAGTTTTCTTGTCTACTATTTAGAGTTTGTTACCCTAAACTTCATGGTCTAAGGCAGCTGCTTGAGTTCCAGCCATTGCATGTGGAATGGGAGGATGAAAGAATAGAAAAGGCCACATTGCTTCGTCTTAAAATTTTGTTATTTATTGTGTGTGTGTGTTTGCCCATTCCACAGCATGTCTGTAAGGGCAGAGGACAGCCTTTAGGAACTGGGTCTCCTATCATTGTGTTTCCGGGATCGACTCAGGCCACTGGGCTTATCAGCAAGCTCCTTTACCAGCAGAGCCATGCCACCACCCCTTCCCTCTCTTTTAGCAAGATTTTCTTTTTGTGTATGCTTATGTTTACTCAGAACTTAACTGCGTGTGTTTATCAAATTGTAATATCCATCAAGCTGTCTTATTTGGGTAATAGTGTCTGGTTCAAAACTGGACTTTTTGTCTGTCAGGGAGGGAAAAATAGATTCAAGAGTACTGCTCTCTAGACTCTAGAGATGTCACGGCGTCCATGCAAGCGAGCCATGCAGCTGTCTAAGATGAACAGTGTTCAATGCCAGCACACAGGGCCAAGTGAAAATGGGAGTCACTCAACAATCGTTTGCCTGTTTGGTGTCCGCCAGGCACTGAGCCAGGCAGTTCCTTTGCATACAGAGACAAGCAAGGCATGTTGCTCTCTTTCAGACAAAGGCACTTAAAGAGTGGTCCCGGGGCTAGCATCGGGGCATGGTGAGAGATGTACATTCTCTGGTTCCTTCTCTATGTCTTGGATCAGGAACTGTTTTTTTTGTTGTTGTTGTTGTTGTTTTGTTTTTGCTTGTTTGTTTTTGTTTTGTTTTGTTTTTGAGCCAGAGTTTCTCTGTGTAGCCTTGGTTGTCCTGGAACTCACTTTATAGACCAGGCTGCCCCCAAACTCCCTGCCCAGCTCAAGAGTTGTGCTCTAATAAAAACCCTGTGGAGGATTCTGAAGCCTATAGAGGTTGTAAATTCTAGCTTATGGCGCTTACAGGAATGAGAGATAGTATGAGATTTGGAACCCCCCTGGGTTGTATCTGAATTCTGACTCTCTCAGAATTAGTTAGTAACTTTTCAGGGTTGTTGGCCAAGTTGTGCAGGTTATCTGCCACCTTGGTGTCCTCATGTTATGAGGTGGAGACAGAATACTCAGTGAGCAACTACTCCAGTGTCTTTACAATCCTCACTGTGGGTGGCATCATTGTCAGGAAAGATCAAGAGAAATCATAGTCTAATATTACTATTGTGGTGGTTAGAATGAGAAAGGCTCATATGTTTGAATGCTTGGTCATCAGGAAGTGGCACTGCTTGAGAGAGATTAGAAGGCGTGTCCTCGGAGAAAGTGTGTCTCTGGGGCTCTTCCCAGTGTCTTTCTCTTCCTGCTCCCTGCAGATGTAGATGCAGAGCTCTCAGCTACTTCTCCAGCACCTGCGTGCTACCCCAGCCCTCACCATGATGAAACCGGACTACACCTCCGAAACTATAAGCAAGCCCCAATTAAATGCTTTCTCTTATAAGAGTTGCTGTGTTTGTGGTGTCTCTTTACAACAAGAAAATGCAACTAAGACATGTATGCAACAGAAATCCCAAGACATTTAAGTCCCCCCCCAATGTGTGTGTGTGTGTGTGTGTGTGTGTGTGTGCACGTGTGTGCATGTGGGCATGTGGAGGTCAGAGGACCTTGGATGCTGGGCCTAGCCTTCCGCCTTCTTTAAGATAGGCTGTTCACTGCTGTGTATACACCATGCTGGTTGGCCTGTAACTTTCTGGGAATTCTTCTGTCTCTATTGTCTACCTCATTAGAAAAGCTGGGAAGGCAGATATACATTCTGTAATGAATTCTGAATTTTGAGAATCCTCACTTTTGTGCAGCAAGTGTGTTACCCATTGAGCCATCTCCCCAGCCCCCAAAGAAATTTAATTTTTTTTCCAAAACACCTACTGTTTTTTTTTTTTTTAATTCTTCCTGTTAGTCCTTCCTGTCTTGCAAGAGATAATCAAGATTTGCCTTTAAAATGTAAAGCGCGATGTTAAGAGTCTTAAAAAAGCATTTAGCAGGGAGGACATTCAGATGGATACTGTGCATATGCAAATGCACTGAATCTCATTAGTCACAGGAAGTGAAAATTAAAGCTACAGTAAAATTACCCCATGCATTCACCAGATTCATTAAATGATAAGGATAGGATGCCAAATGTTGATGAGGACAAGGGGCAGCTGAAGTTCTGTAAGCTGCGGCTGGAAGCATAAATGTAGCAGTCCTAATAAGCCGAGTCCATGCATCTTTTATGAAGAACCACCTCTTGCTCTGATGTATAGGTAAGCTGCAGTGGTCAAGCACAGTTTCTCACAGACAGCTACCTGCATGACGCTCACAGCACTATGTGGAAGGCGGAAGCCCAGAAACTGCTCAGAAGCTCCCTGGAGAAAGGTTAATTTGTGATTTACTCATGCAAAAGACACTATGCAGCCAAGATAACGAACGACTTCACACAACGAAAAGCGCTCTTCTCAGTCAACTTGGATGTGAGAAGCCAGGCACAGGGGATAAAATGGTGTATGGTCCCACAGATGCATATTTCAAACACAAGACAAATTATCTTTGATGTGGAAGTCAGGGCCTTACCTTGTGAATAGGTGTTGAATGGATATCACTACAGTGATACCGGTGTTATTTAATTCTTTTTTGATTTTTGTTGGAGATGATTCCAGTGTATTTATGAAAATTTAGTAAGCAGTTTATGTTTTTATACTTCTGTGTATGTATGTTGATAAACATCAATACAATATTTCAGCACAAAAGCTTACTTGAAATATCTGTACAATAATATCTAAAATGTTTATAGAAAAGTGAAAAGCATGATTGAGGGAAGCCAGAGAATTGGCAGGAGTTAGGAGAATATGTCAGTCATTTGCATGTGTCTTTAACTGCCATGGCTGAGCAGCAGAGTAAGACAAGGATCACATATGCAGAGCAACATACACACATACACACATACACACACAGAGAGACACACACACAGACACACACAGACACACACACAGACACACAACAGACACACACACATACACACACACAGACGCACACACACACACAGAGACACACACACAGACACACACAGACACAACAGACACACACACACACGATTTCTTTTTTTTTCCTCTGCAGAAGTAAACCATTCCTTAATATCTAGACCTGGAAGGGATAGGGAGGAAAGGACCCCTGTGCCGTTGCTGGAAGTGAAGGAAGGTAAGCCCTTTAGAGAATGCAGTTTGTGATTTTAGTTATCATCATCATCATCATCATCATTATTATTATTATTATTAGATCACTACAGGGTTCTGATGCATATTGAGAGCATGGCTGCTAGTCTTAGCTGGAGAGAACAAGGATATTAAACCAGGGTGTGTTTTCTTGACTTGTGTTAGTCACCCATTCCTACCATGGCCTTTCTGGGGATGCAAACCTGGTTCTCCCGACGCCTGGTTTTCTGATATTGATATTTAGGCTGTGGTGGATTTTGTATTCGGAAGAAGCACCCCACTCATTGCTTCCATGTCATTGTAAAAATTTACAGGACTTGTCAGAAAACCTGCAAATGGAATTGCCCACTGTGCATATAGGAAAGGCAAGGGTTGTTTTGTTTTTGTTTTTTGGTTTCTTTTGTTTTGTTTTAAGTTCTGGCCAGTTGCCATGAAAAGGATAGACAGTGGAACTAGGGACCAGAAGGTTCCTTTTTACTCAGCAGGGCTCATAACACAGGCTAGGATTCACAGTCACCCTAGTTCTTGGGAGCCTGGCTCAGAACCTTCAGAGAGCATTGCTTTAGCTTTCTAAAGGGCTGTGGGGTGGCCTGTGGTCAAGGAAGGTAAACAGGTTCCTCCCGGAATCTAGAAGGTAGAATGGCTACTCTTAAAAGCCTCTCTTCTGAGTAATTTATACACAAGGAAAAAAGACATAGAGGAGACTACTGGGAGAGATATTAGGAGATAAGGAAAAAAATTCACGAAAAGGTTGCTTTTAATGAGCTAATCAGAATTGAAAAGTCAAATATGTATATTGGTTTGTCAAACATCGAAATTGCTTGTCATCCCTGGGGTTATGGGAACTCCAGTAATTCATAGGGGAATTACAGTTTCTTCCATAGCTTTTTAGCTTTTATACATATACTTATATATATTTATACATATACCTGGGAAAGCAGGACCCTGCTTTCAATACCATGCTGCCCTCAGGGTTTTGAAAAACATTATAATGAATATTTTCTACTCTCATTGTGAATTTATGAGCATTATTTTATTTATTTTTGCTTGCTCTCATGTGTAGTAGGCAACCATCTGTGTCTGTTCTTATGTGGGGACACGTGTGTGAGTGCATGTACACACATGTGGCACAGGCGTGTGAGGTCTGGAAGTTGACCTCAGGTGCTTTCCACGAGGACTCTTCCCTCTGTTCCTTGAGGCAAGGTCTTGAAAGGAACAGGCTAGCTTTACAGGTTTCTTTATAAATTCTATACCCCATGTTAAACTAAGATCTCCCAGTACTTTTCCAGAAAGCAGGAGGTGAATTGAGACAACCCCACCCTGTTCCAAAGGAATGAGAAAGGTCTCCTCCCTGCAGTGGAGGAGTGTTCAGATCTGCAGTAGGAGATAACGTTGCCTAGTAACCGGTCCAGAAGGTCACAGCTCCCACACCCACATTGGGGCGGGACCAGATGGACTTGGCGCCTAAAATGAACCAATCATTTAAAAAGTCAACTTCCCAATCCAGTGTTGCCAAGCTTGCAACCTCTAAGATTCCCGCGCTCCTTCCCTTAAAAACCTCAGCTTTCTGTCTCTCCTGGCTGTTCCTTGCTGGTTTTGTGGTGGGGCAACCACAACGCGCAATGGCTCAAATAAACCTCTTGCTATTGCATCGATGATCTGGTATCCTGAGTTCTTTTCATCCTCCTCTGGAAATTAGGGTCCTCCTTGGGCCTAACAGTCTCTCACTGCACCCAGAGCTTTGGGTTCTGGCTCATCCAGGTTGCCAGCTGGTTCTGGAGATCCCTTATCTCTGTTTCCTAGGTGCTGGGATAAGAGGTGGGTGCCCTGCTTGCTTTTGCATGGGTGTCAGGGACCCAAACCCGTTTCTTACCTGCACAGTAAGCATTCTATCCACTGATCCATCTCCCTAGCACCCTATCATTAGTTTTGATAGTTGTATCTGAATTTGTTCAACCTTACCTTTAATATTGGATGTTTAACTGGCTTCCGCATTTCATAAGATGGACTTGAGTAAATATCACACTCAAATATTTGAATTCATCACTAATGATTTCCTTAGACCCAAAACTGGCATTTTTTTCACATTTCATCAATGAAAATTGGTCTTTTCTTTTCCTTTCTTTCTTTGTTTCCCTTCCTTCCTTCCTTCCTTCCTTCCTTCCTTTCTTTCTTTCTTTCTTTCTTTCTTTCTTTCTTTCTTTCTTTCTTTCTTTCTTTCTTTCTTTCTTTCTTTCTTTCTTTCTTTCTTTCTTTCTCTTTCTTTTATAACCATGGCAGCCTAGCATTTATTACGAAGCTTGAAAATGGCTAAGTCAGAATCCACACAGACTTGGGATCTTGATTCTAACTATGTACCAGCTGTGTGATCTTGGATGGATGGCTGTGCTCAGAAAGCCTCAGTATTCCCATCAGTAAAATGGGAATCTAATTGTAAGGTCTATTGATCTCTAAAGAGGGTTCATTGAGAAACTGGTGGAGAAGCATCATTTAAACACACACCTTTGCCAAATCTTGGATTTCTTTGGAGGTGTGGCAGGTAGTTCAGACACTCTGGAACTGCCACTGGGACAGCATCAGGCTTTGTTCTAAAGGAGAGAGAGCACAGGTCAAGAGGATTTTGCTTTCACATGGAGTCAACCTGAGCTTTTATTTTTTTTCTAGAGTTTTAGATAAATGCATATTCATACTTTTAGATCAAGGATCAACAAAATATGACCAATGGTCCAAATCCACTTGGCCTCCTGATTTTTTGAGTTAGATTTTACTGGAGCACAGCCTTTTGCTTTCTTGTGGCAGCAGCAAGCTAAAGAATACTTATTTTATGGCCCTTTCCAGAAAAAGTTTGCTGACTCCTGTTTCAGGTAACCATAAAATATTTATTTCTGAGCTCATGAGAGATAAATGCATTGTACTGCTAAAACCATTTTTATTCCTATGATAGAAGAGAGAACTAGGCTGAGCTGGCTCTGTCATTTGTGGGTGCTACACAGTGTCATAAATGAAGGACTATGTGGCTCTCACATTTTGATTGACATATTGATCTTTCCAGATCTTCTTGGATACAATCCATAGGTTGCCCTTAGGTGTGAATGAAACCTTCATGGTATCTTCATGTTAAAGCAATGCCTGCCATTATTTAGTCTGAAGCTTCAATAAGATTGTTTTAGAATTATTTGTCATAAACGTACAAGACTAGCTTTCTGTTCTTGGTAGTGAAACAAACCCATTTTCCTATACTTTGTTTTGGGTCTGAATGCCTTGGACTTGACATAGAGAATGGTCAATCATTTTGTTCCTTTGGTATAGGGTTAGAAGTGGGGGTGGGGCTGAGTTTTGTCTTTTTTTCTACCCTTTCACATATATGGATCATATCTCTTTAGTCTATGTCATACTGATTCTAAAATGCTGCAGATTTGTGTTTTAAAGATTTATTTAATTTTAAATTGTGTACATCTGTCTGTCGGTGCAGGACGTGTGTGTATGTGTGTGTGTGTGTGCACTTGAGTGTAGATGCTCATGGAGGCCAGAAGAGGGCACCAGATCATTCAGAGCTAGAGTTATAGGTGGCTGAGAGCTTCCCTGTCCATGGGTACTGGGAACAGAACTCGTGTTCTCTGCAAAAGCAGTAGGTACTCATCACTGAGCCTTCTCACTAACTTCAAAAATTATGTTTTGGAAGGGAAATTATGTTTGGGGCAAGGCTTAAGGAACTATGTTTTCTGTCTTGATTTGGGGGTGTCAGATAACAGCAGGTGGTGGCCTTTGGCTCTAGATAGTCATCAATTTACGTCCAACCCTGCTACTTCCTGTTGGTTCATTGGCGAGAATAGTTAATAACCAGTGAGTCCAGGCATAGTGCTATTCATTATAACTAAATCATGCAGGCACTGACTGTTTCTAGCTAAATTTAGGGGTAAATATTTCACAAAGGTAGACTTCAAAAGTGTGTAAAACTGTCCAGTTGGTTTGGATGGGAGGTCTTTCATGGTGGAACAAATTTCACAGTAGATGATGGTCACCAAGTCCTGTTTCCTCCCTCTAGCCACACTATTGTATTTTTTTCCAAAAGAGATGGGGCACATCTCTCTAGCCAGTCAGTTGGCATCATCCCCATGACTTGCTTAAGCCAGTGTCATGTAGGTGGAGGTATCTGTGCCCAACCTAAGAAGCAGTATGTGTTTCTTTTGGTGTTTTGTGTCTTGGCTATTTCATTGAAATGATCAGACTCACCTGGTTCACTGTTCCAAGGAGGATTGGAGTCAGGTGAAATAGATTAGAAGTCCAAGCAAAGCCTAGATGGACTGCATGTAGATTACTGGCATCCATACATCTTCATACAGATTTATGATGTGTTTTGGTCACTGTGGGGCCAAACTTTGTGTGACAAGTTATGTGACACAATGTGTATTAACCCAGGTGGAGTTTATTGGTGATGGATTTTCTGTTTCTTTTTTCTTTTCATTTATTTTATGTCTGTGGGCATTTTGTCTGCATATATGTTTGTGCACCATGAGCATGCCTGGTGCCTGTGGAGGCCAAAAGAAGGCGTTTGATCCTCTAAAACTGGAGTTACAGATAGTTTTGAGTCACCATATGGGTGATGGGAATTGGATCCTGGTCCTCTGGAAGAGCATCCAGTACTCTTAACCATAGAGCCATTATCTCTAGCCCAGCTGATTTTTTGTTCTAATTCAGTGTCACATGTAACAACACAGGCATGAACAAAAATATTTCCCCTTCCACGCATGCTTTTGATGGAAAAATTGAAAGACAAAAATCACAGTCATGTGGGACGTCAGCAGCAATTGCAGTAAGTCCAGGGGAGTCTGGGAAGTCAGAGTGGTAGCCTTTCAGGATGGAGACCCATCAGGTAAGGGTTCCTGGAGGTGATGGTGGTGTCTTTAATGTGAATGGGATAGGAAAGGCTGGTGAGGACGTTTATAGGATTTCTTTTCATGCAGGTAGGTCTGGCACTCAGCCATTGGGCTTTGATGAAACCTTATACTGTTATTAATTTTGTGACATTGAAATTAATATTGTTTAATGTGCATTCTCTAAGGAAGGACCCTGAATGATTTGCTCTCCTGATCTCATTCACCCACTTGTGTGTTCTGCTTTGTAATCCCTCTAAACATTTCGTAGCCTCCATCCTATCAGAGGAGGATCTGAGAGCTGATCAGTCTGTAGATGTTGAGACTCTCGATTTACAGGGCCTGCTCTGTGACTGATGTGCTGTGATTATGTGGGGCCAGCTGCCAGATGTCCTCAATCAGAAAAGTGACCCTTTGGTAGCTCCGTTTGACCAGCTCGGTAGCTGTGTGTGTGGCATCAGTGCAGCCAAAGCTGTGAGTTCTGTCCCCTGCAATGCCAATTCCACTCATGGTTTGGAACTCAT
Source organism: Pachyuromys duprasi (assembly GCA_028658305.1). Taxonomy (NCBI): domain Eukaryota; kingdom Metazoa; phylum Chordata; class Mammalia; order Rodentia; family Muridae; genus Pachyuromys; species Pachyuromys duprasi. Next base: position 131,485,763 of record CM053766.1, read on the forward strand.
TACACAAAGGCAAAGTTTTCAGCCAGGACCTAGAGTTGGTATTGAATGGGAACTAGAGATTAAAGTGGCCTCAGAACTGCTTTGAGGACAAACTCTTGGTTGCCACACCCCTAAGTACGCTGTGCTTTGTTGAGGGATGGATGTACAGATGGTGTTCTCAAGGTCCTCTCTTGAAGAAGAGAAAAGCAAGGTTCGGAGATTCACCCAGTCACCTGCTTACAATAGAGCCATGGCAGTGCCTGCAAGGGCCCACAGGCTGCGCCGTTGTCAGCCATTCCAGCCTGGGTTGCTCATTCTCAGATTACACAGGAAATGAAATTGGGATTTGGGGTTAGACAGCTGTTCTTACAGGAGCTTATCCTCAGCAGCATCTATGTCTTCTTTCTATACACTGAATTTTTGTGATACAACCCCTTTTCCAGGTGAGAAGGCTCAGACATGGCCAAGAATCCACCAAAGGATGGACTTGTCCCCTGAGTGAGAACCATGATTAATGGAATTCGTAGGCTAATAAAGGAACCTTGAACAGAGTGGGAGCCTCCAAACCACAACCCATATGGACACTGTTTTTAAGTGCCTTGGTTCTTCTGATCTTGCCTGGGTTGTACACAATGAAGATGTTGGTCCTCAACTGGATCATGTTTGGTCCTTCTGCTTTTCTTTGTAGCTTTTATATCTTATAACCTTCTTAGCTTATGGTTAACCTTAGAGGACAGGGATGTGTAAGTGGACATCCCCTCCTAGGCATCCTCCTCAGGTCACTGGTTCCATGAGATAGCAAGTCAGGAGGGAGGTGTGGGGAGAAGCACTCCAGAGAGGAGAAAAATCTCAATCATGGATATAGCTTCCTCTATCAACACACACACACACACACACACATCAGACACACACACACGTGCTATTCTGCTCAAAACCTGTTCATCAGAGTGCCTGGCATGTGGGTAATGCTTAATAAATGTTGGTTATTATTACCATTATTATTAATACTATTTATAACCACAACTCTTTTTTTGATAAATAAATAAATAAATAGATTTGGGAATAACACTCCCCCAGGCTTCCACACCATTACTATTAAACTTATTTAAATTTAATTTCTGTGAGGTCCTGTGTTTAATTTTTAAAAACCCAGTGAATTATTAGTATTTTAATGACTAATGACACTTAATAAATAATACCACTGGTGAGAGCTCAAAATGGGTACCATTTAATGTAATGTTCTACCTATGTTTTTTTTTTTCCTTTTCAAGAAAGGGACAGGAAAAACAATGCCTACGGAAAGTTCTACCCCATGACCAAATGTTCTCTATAACTTGAACTTCTTGCCTTGTGATTAGTGGGGTAATAGCTTTATAGTGTCCCCGAGTCTATGTATCTTACAGGGAAAAATGCCTAGCTAATATTAATTTCCCTTAGATATTATGGAGCACGTATTATGTGTTGTTGTGTTTTAAGAGTTTTAGAAATATTAATTCATTAATCCTTGTAGCAACCCTATAAGGCAGTAACTGTTTCATTTCTAGAGAAAGAAACAGAGACATAGAAAGTGTGTAGACTTTGACTGAGGCACAGTGAGGGGATAGTCAGCAGGATTCAAAACCAGGTGGTTTGACTACATGGTTTTTATAAACCATGGTACACATTACCTCTTCAGGTGACAGGCAGGTCCTGGCCTGGGACAGCGATCAAGTTATGTTACAAAGGAAGACTTGAAATGCCTCTATGTACACATTTAATCTTTTGTGAGGCGTGTGCGTGCGTGCATGTGTGCTTGTGTGCGTGTGTGTGTGTGTGTGTGTGTGTGTGTGTGTGAGATCACTGAGTCCATGGCGTGGAGCACAAAACCCACTATGTAAGCTTTGCATGTCTATACAATGGAAATCATAAAAGGTATGAATGTAAAATATGATGGGATAGTTTTACATCTTACAATAGTATGTCTAGCAAAACCTTTGCCTACAAACCAGGGTCTATCACTGGCTTGGAATTTGCCAGTTAAGGTTAGGCTGGATGACCTGTGAGCCCTACGGATCTGGGGATCTGTCTGTCTCTGCCTGACCCACTTTGGGATTGAGAGTGTATAACATCCCCCCAGGCTCTTTTATGTCAGTTTTGGGAACCAGCCTCAGGTCCTAGAGTGTGCACAGTGAGCATTTCACCCTCTAAGTTTCTTCCAAGCCCAGTGTGTGTTGTTTCTTAAATAAAGGAGACTTGGTCCTTATGTGGCAAGTGAAGTGGGTTTTTTTTATCTGACATGGACTCTGTTGCCTGCTTTTGGATCACTTTCCCCTAACTGGGCTGCCTTGTCTGGCCTCAGTGGAAGAGGATTCGCTTAGTCCTGACACAACTTGATGTGCTGCGGTGGCTTTCTAAGATGGGGAGCTCCCCCTTTTCTGAGGAGAAGGGGAAGGGGGAGACAGGGAATGGGCTGAGAGGGTGGGGCCAGGAGGAGAGGAGGGAGGGGGTACAATTGGGATGTAAAATGAGTAAACTTAATTAAAAAAAGAGTTTCTGGAATGTTCATTGTTGTGTCAGTTACAAAGAGGGCATTTTTATTGGGGGCTATGGAATACTTCTCTCTTTGCCAAACTCTGATCCAGCAATGATGGTATTCCTTCCATCTTCTGTCTGGGGATCTATATCCATCTCCGGGTCATAGCTGAGTTTTTAATTTAATTTTTTAGTAAGAATAATGTCAGGATACAGTTCCTCTTCCTCTGCCTCCTGCACCTCACCATTTACAGCCTTTCAGAGCTAGAGAGAAGCCCTGTCCAGGCCATGTCATTGACCTTGATACTATTTTGGGCTTTTCTGACAGTGACAGTTCTAAACCCTGTCAGACAGAGATGGTGGATGAGCCAAGTACCTAGGAAAACTGTTATCAAATTAAAACCCAAGCAAGATCCAATGTGAGCTCTGTCTATAAATAACTTATGAAAAGTGAAAAGATGTTTCTGTTAGCAAATTTAAAATAATCGTTAGAATCCTTCAACAGATTGCTGCTAATTAGATTGAGAATTAAACAGCTTTGTATGAGCGCAGAGTTAATTAATAGCTCATTACTTTTTTAATAAGCCAAATTCGTTTGGAAACAGAAGAGAGACGGCAAAGTTCATCATGGATGAGTCGTTAGATTGGGATTATTTCTTCTTCCCTTGATGAGAGAAGGAGTTTAATTAAAGCAGGGGACACATTTATATCATGAACGAGTTGTGTGCAATCGTTAGCATTCAGGGCTGGAGAAATCAGCGACTCTCCTCATTTTCAAAGCCTCCTCAGGATCTACAGGGTTAATATAAGTTGTGTTTCTATCTTTTCAGCTCTTGAGTTGTTCAATTTGCTGATCAAGCCAAAACTTTTTGAGGCTGGAAAATTTATTCAAAGTAGTAGAAACTTATTGTAGTCCACACCGATTTTATTTCCATCCCTTTTTGGTCTAGGTATCCTAGGGTCTCACTTTGAAGGCTAGGCTCCATTTTCCTGACTTCCTCTCTTCCTCTGTTCTATCCTTCTACATAGTCTCAATTCTCATTATTTCTTTATCTGGTTTCTTGACCCTTCGGTGCCCTTTATATTACATAAGATGGGGCAGAATGGAAAGAATGAAATGAGTGCCTTTAGGATTTGGAAGCCAAGTGCATTCTCAGTATCCCACAGAGCCTCTCCATTCTATTCCTTCCAATCGTCAAGGCACCCTGTGTCTACAGGGCAGTCTCTTCCATCAGTCATTCTTGACACGCTTTGGAGATGGGGGTGTATGAATTTGTCTTTCAGAGTGTCTGTGTTTGTTGAAGTATGGTTTCCTACTCAACCCAGTGAAGTCATTCTCTGTGTTTGAGTGAGTTAGATGTTGCTAGCTCTAAGCCCCTAGGTGCACAGTTCATCCACAGCACTTCCAACGCTGAGCCTAGGTTTTTTTGTCAAGTCTTTTGGGCTCCTTTGCTTACACATCGGGGACTTCTCACTGGCAATGGGAGGGATGTGGGAGGAAAATGCTTTTGTCTGGGGACATGTTAAATATGCATCTACTGCTGCGATGAAGTCTCTCTTGGAACTAAACCGTGGCACACAAGTATGTTTTCCTTGTTGTCACTCTCTGATTGAAGCTGTGGCTGACTGTTAAGCACATCTGATTACTACTAGTTCATTTCAAGAACTGTACAGATAGATGTTGCAGAACAGAGCTTCTGGGCTTTGGTGTAGTCACATGCTGGGTTTTTTAGGCATCCCAGGACTAACTAGAATAGCCTGTTTCTCAAAAGGTGACTGAGTCTCAGAAGGATCAAGGCTACACATTTCTTTTGAGAGTTGTTATTTTCTTTCCTTTCCAAATGAGGACAAAGGCTTTCCAGCCCTCTGCTCTTTACTAGATTATTAATTTAGATTTTTCTTTATTTTTATTTTTTTAAAATTAATTGCAGTTTTTTCACTTTGTATCTCAGCTGTAGCCCCCCTGCCTCATCCTCTCTCACTCCTACCCTCCCTCTTCTCCTCCCATATCCCTCCCCCAGTCCAGTGATAGGGGAGGTCCTTACCCCCTTCCATATGACCTTAGTTTCATCAGGTCTCATCAGGACTGGCTGCATTGTCTTCCTGGTAAGGCTGTTCCTGCCTCAGGGGGAGGTGGCCAAAGAGCCAGCCACTGAGTCCGTGTCAGAGACAGTTCCTGTTCCCCTTACTAGGGTACAGTGTCCTCACTTGGACACTGAGATGCCATGGGCTACATCTGTTCAGGAGTTCTAGGTTATCGCCACAAATGGTCCTTGGATGGAATATCAGTCTCAGAAAAGACCCCTGTGCCCAGATTTTTTGATTCTGTTGCTCTCCTTGTGGATCTTCTGTCCCCTCCAGGTTTTTCTATCTCCCCTTAATTTATATTTTAAAATAACTCCATTTTTTAAAATATCAGAAACCAGATTTCCAGGAAAGAACCAAAATAAGTGGACATACAAATCCTCTAACAGGTCCTTCTTGGACACTCTTCCTGCCAAAGGTAACTATTTAGTTCTAACTTGGGAGATGAGTTTTAAATTTATCAACCAGTTTTATTTACATTCCTGCTTTCTACTCAAAACCATCCTATTTTTCATGTACTAAAAATGAAATATTTTGCTGTTCTGTGTCAAACCTTGCTTTTATTTAAGCCCACTTGCTACTTCTCTCCCACCATCTGATTAGGCCTACTAGTGTTCCTGAAAGCTTTTAGAACATTCCAAGTTAGTTTTCAGCCCCGGGACCCTTGTCTATGATATTTCTTCTGTCTGAGGTGTTGTTTCTTTAAGTCTCATCTTCACTATAGGTCTTACTTAATTCTGAGTGCTGATGTGAGTTCTCCTCTTTCTGACTAGCCTAAATTTGGCCTTTCTCATGGTCTCTTATGTGCAACAGCTCCTACTTCCCCTATGATAGCCTGTAAGTATCTGTTTTATGGGAAGAGGGTTGTTCCTTGTCTGTCTGTTCCACTTGGGCATACACACAATGAAGGCAGGGATCACATCTGACCTGCCCAATTCTACTTCTCAGCCCCAGGTGTAGTAGACGGAAAGGAAGACCTAAAGAAAAAGTGAGTAGAAAGCACATAGACTATGGATATTAAACCCAGAAGGACCAAAGTCTAGGGATGAAGTCAGATCCTACAATTGATGGCTCAGGGCCAAGCTGAGCCTGACCCTGGTGGGCACCTGTAGTTCATGAACCTGAGGCCCACTTTTGGCCCTATATCCAGTGTGTCTGAGTTGTTTACAAGAGCACTAGGTCTTACATCCATGCAGATAATGAGAGCTATCCAACTGCAGTCTCAGTCTATGATCTTCTTCCCTTAAAATGAACTCTGTCCCCTTTTCTATTTTGCTTGGCTAGGCTAGATAGTATGACTACCTATTATTACCCTATTTTTTTTCTCATGGCTTTATTGAGTACTGGAGAGAATAAAAACAGCTGAGAAAGGGAAAGAAAAGGCTAAAAATGAGTGGGGATGAGGAATTGGGTAAGGGTGTGGTCTCTCAGGCTGAAGCTGTCTAGGTATGAACATGGCAAGCAGCATGTATCCTTTGCTGAGACATGAGTATTTTCTCTAGATTGTGGCTGGAAGCAACATTTGACCAGTGCATTCCTTATTACTTTAAAATCGGGGCTTGGAGAGGACAAGGCTCTTTGCATCTTTTAAAAGGCTTTATTAGATCTCAAACCATGGAAATTCTGTTTTTTGTTTTTTGTTTTGATTGTGCCATAGTCATTTAATTGTGATTCTCAAGTCTCCTTGGGTTTATTTCACTGCACATATGTTTTCTATTGTTGTATAAGGAATTATCCAAGATGGAGTCACTCTGGATCGGTTGTTGCCTCTTGTGGTACTGTGCACTGACTTGACTGAGTGGCACAGTTACTCCTCAATGTCTGTTATAGAGATAGTGTCAGGGCATGTTAGGATTGGAGGCATCTGAAGGACTGATAGGCTGGAAGTTAAGGTGGCTCCTCTTTAGGGTCAATAGTCCATGTTAGATGGGAGCTTGGTGCTTAGGGGTGACAATCATTTAGATTGATGGAGGAGTACCAAGGCCACACGGCTAGGTGAGGCACATGGCACTCTTCTGTAGCCCAGTGCTGAGGAGTCTGCAAGTCTGAGGCTAGCCGGGACCACCCAGTGAGGCCATGCCACAGACAAATGCACATGAGCAATCAAATCACATTGCAAAGGAACATGCGCAGCCATTTTTGGACAGTGCACCATATACCGGTTTCCCGTCTTCTTCCTGAAGTTATTCTTGAGGATTGTACAGAGGCTTGGTCCACGTGAATTCATTTTAAATTTAAAAAATATCACAGAGTCAAATATATCAGATTGAGATGCCATTTTTTCCCACTGTGCACACACACACTCACAGTCACACCTACAAACATACAAATACTCTCACACAATGCTCATACACATTCTCTCACTGTCACACACAGTCACACCCACAAACATACAAATCTCTCAGACACATTCTGTCTCTTTCTCTCTCTCTGTCTCTGTCTGTCTCTCTCTCTCACACATTCTCACAGCTGTGGTAAGCCTTTCTCATAGCCACTGTGCAGGCATTGCGTTCTTAAGGAGTCTCCTTTCTCTTCCTGTGTTTGGGAAGCCCTCATGTGTAAACCTGGTTTAATTCTGGCTGCCGTAGTGTAATTGTAATTGCTGGATCGATCCTTTAGGCTGAGAACAAAGTGCCTGTTAAAGCAGCTAGCCCCATCTGCCTATTGAGACATGAACCAGAGAGCCCTACACACCCCCGTTTTTCATTTTTCATGACACCGTTTATCCCAGCATTTCCTCAACCCTGTGGAAGATGGTGTCTTGTATTTTGTTTTATTTATTTATTTATATTTTAACCAGAGCACGTGGAATCTCAGGTTGTATTATCCAAGATTTAGTTTTCAGGGGAGATTAGTCAAGTGAGTTGGTAAATGCATGTTTTTCTTCTGTCTCTTGATGCCTTTTTCATTCAGCAAACTTTTCTAAAGGTGATGAATAGCCGGCAAGATGAAATGTCCACCCTCTGCAGACTGGCTGTCTCCTGCATATCCCCAGCTGCATATCAATCTGAGGCTGTTTTCTTCCCCATTCAGCATGGCTTGGAAGTTTCTGATCCTTTGTTAAGCGTCTTCATTTCTCTTGAAATTTCTTTGAAGAAATCTGTATCCTGTTTTCCAGCCCCCCCCCACATTTAAGTCAAAATAAAAATGTTTAAAATATTAAACATGTATTATTTAGTTTACGTTTCATTGTCCCCAGCATGTTCTTCTCCACATTGCCAGAATTCTGAGTGGGGAAGCATTAACCTTTTACTTTGATCTTGGGAAGGTCAGAGAGGGAAGGTGGTTTGCTCTAGAGTAGACCAGCAGCTTAATGGCTATCTGAGGTCAGAGAAGAGACTCTTGGGTCCCTGCTTGTATTGCTTGACTAATCTGGTCTGGATTCTCTCTGGCTTGCCTAGACCCAGTTGTCCACCTCTTTTCCCCTGAATTCTCGCGAAGGGAAGAGGTACCAAAGTATAAACGAGTCTGAGGGCTCCATGACACAAGAGCGAACCCCTGAGAACTGACTCTAACTGAAATCCTGTTGGGAGTAAAGTTTCTGTGCTTTACTATTTGATATTTATCTTTCTTTCCCCTTTGCATCCTAGGTGTTCTTCCTGGGGAGTCATCCATCTTGTTTTCATGCAACAGCATCGCCCATTGGCCTGGAACTTGATGTTTCGGCTAGACTGGTTGGCCAGCCAGCCACAGGGATCATCTTCCTGTCTTTGTCTCCCCAGGGCTGGATTCATACGTGTGTGTGTAAAGTCATGTTTCGTCTGGCTTCTTAAGTGGATTCTGGAGATGGGAGTCCGTCCCTCGTGCTTGCATGGCAAACCATCTCACAGCTCAGCCCCTTCATATTTTGTAAGGGTTGCACCATGGAGAACTTGTATTTTTTGTTTTGTTTTTGCTTTTGTTTTCAGGAATCTCTGAGGAGGGGCAGAGGAGAGAATAGACTCCTCTATGGGGAGAGGGGGTTGGCATAGCTGTTGATCATCCAGAGGGGAACTGGAGACAGATTAAGGGAAAGCAAGCATTTCGTCTCATCTGTAGAGACCAATGTGCCATCTCAGTGTGTGTCAGAACTGTCTGAGGCTTTGCGACAGCTGAGCTGGGGTCCCTCATGCCCAGGGTGTTACTGTCAGTACACTTGAGGCAGGCTGGGAATCCTCATTCCCAAGCATGCTTCTACTGCAGCCCTTGTCTGTAACTCCCTTCTAGCTAACACTGGCCACTCTGTTGGGTGTGTGGGCAGCCAGCTTTACATCTCCTACCACGCCTCATTTTTCTTCTTGGTAAGAGAGCCTAGGAAAGTAGCAGCCGCTTGGATATTTCAACCTCAGAATGGTCAGGTGCTTGCAGACAGTATTCCACGTGAGACACTCTTGCAGGATGATTTGAGTAGGCTGTAATTAAGTCCTCAGCAGCCACTGCACTCTTTATTGGGCATCTGCTGGGGCGTTTATCTGTTTAGTACTCACAGCAGCCCTGCAAGGTAGATGTTGTTATGTTTCCCACGTTTGCAAATGAGCGAAATGAATTCTGAGGAGTCTGCTTGGTGAGTTACAGAGCTGGGGTTAGACACTGTCTGTCTGTCTGTCTGCTCTGCTCTGCTCTGCTTTGTGACATGATGCAACCACTTTAGAAGTCTAGGGAGCCAAAATATTCCCAGCGTCAGTGACAGGAGCAATCGCAAGTCTCCTGTACTGAGCCTTTTTTTATTTTTTTATTTTTTACTTTTTGCCTCTGGCTGTGTTAAACATTTTGCATTTCACCTGTATTAATGTCCTGAGAGGTGGTAGGCATTGCTTCTATTTGTCAGGGTTACTGGAGCTCATAGGGGTTCCATTGGCCGTCTGACATCATGCTCAGTAGTGGCAAGGCTGAGCTATGAACCTGAGGAGGGTCACTTCAAAGCCTGGGCTCCTGGCTGCTCTGTTATGCTGATTGACTGGATCACCCCCAACCCCAGCACTCTTACCTGGGATTTCAGATAGTACCTTGTGATTGGCAGAACTAGAAACTTGAGAAATGATGACATTTTTTGTGGGGAGCAGAGATGGGTTCCATATGAACATGATGCATTGAAACAAATTCTCCTCGGCTATATGACTGAATGTAGCATTCGGTTTTATCTCAAAGGCTCTAGGAAGATTTTGAGAAATGTGTCCCTTATGTTGCAGGGTAACAACACCTATTCAAAATTTGAAATAACTCATTAATTAGTGGATGTTGGTGTGTGTGTTGGTGGCATGAATGGGCCACATGTGTAGCGGTCAGAGGATAAGTTGTAAGAATCAGTTCTCCCACATATGTTTTGGGGACTCAAATTATCAGGACCTGCAGCAAGTATCTTTACCCCTAAGCCACCTCTCTGGCTCCCATAGTGGGTATTCTTGAGACAAAGATTTGCGTCATCATCCAGAAACCTTCTTAAGATCATAGGTCCCTGTAGTCTTGGGTTTTCCTCTACCCTGGTTCCACTGGCTGTGTGGGAGGAAGTGGAGTATGTGTGTCAGTGGGAAAGAGAGGAGGAAGACCATGGAGCTAGACCTTTCCCTTGGCAGGGCTCATGGATCAATGACCGTGGTAGACCACCTGCTGGGAAGATGTAGGACCTGCCAGCATTTGCAAGACATGAGGATTTGCGGACTGGTGGTTATCTGGGCTGTCATGGGTGGGTGGTGGTAAGGGCTGGCCTGGCCGAAGGGGCTGCCGTTCCTTTCTGGTCTCTCCTTTCACTGGGTCTTGATTGAACCTTTCTTCCTCCTGCCTTACCTCCCAGTGGTCACGCTGTTCTTTTTGTCTTCATTCTGCTTCTGTATAATTGTCTTGTTTTCTGCTGTGTTTTAGTTCTCACTCCCCCTCCCTCCCACTTCTCAGAACACCGTAAGACGAGGATTGAGGTGGGAAGAGTTTACTCTAGAGGCTCCCAAGTGAGGAAAGGCCCGGGGGGGGGGGTGGATTGATGAGTGGGTTTCTAATAGGAGCAGCATCCTACAGGGAAGCTTGAGACAGGCTGTCAAACACAGCCCATAATTGCCTATCAAGGGACAAGGAAGCTGGGGTTGCCACCCCGGAAGTTATTTCCAGTCTGTTCTTGCCCTCATAGCTTCCAGATGCTGTTACACTGAGCAATGAAGGTCAGGAGCTCTCTGCAGGCGCTGGCCTCAGAGGAGTTGCTAGGGGACAAGGAGGCCCCTGAGTACTGGCTGTGGTGCTCAGCTTTGTCTTCTAGGACATGTCGGTCTGCATGTTGACATAACTAAGTATTTTGCTGGATTTATGAGAAACGCACCATGTTTCCTAGTCCCAATGTGAAAATTAGGTCAGCTGAATATTTTATTACCCAAATTAATTATACACATTTTAAAAATTGTCTGGAGTCTCATAAGGGTGTGTGTGTGCTCGCATGCATGCATGCCTGCATATGTGTGTGTCCCCGACCTTCAGGGAAATGCTGGTCTTCTTCCAAATTTGAGAACACTAAGTACATAATCTTTTTAAAAATATTTGTTTTTATTTTATGTGTTTGAGTGTTATGCTTTCCAAGTATGTCTGTGCATGTCATATATACAGAGCCTGCAAAGACCAGAATAGGGGTCAGGTACTCTGTAACTGGAGTTAGAGATGGCTGTGAACTGCCATGTAGGTGCCAGGAACTGAGCCTGGGTCCTCTGGAAAGCAGTCAGTGCTCTTAGCCACTGAGCCATCTCTCTGGTGATGATAGAGATATACTCTCAAGTGCTCAGCTTATCACTTGATTTATTTTCTGGAGATTTGTCCCTATGGCCATGACAGTACCTGATGGTCAGGGGTAATATCACCTTGTATCAACTTGCATTTTTTCCCTGTTGTGTGTAATCAGCCCTACCTGATGGTCAGGGGTAATATCACCTTGTATCAACTTGCACTTTTTCCCTGTTGTGTGTAATCAGCCCTGTCTTGGGCTGAAATTATCCTGTAAAGACCCTCATGAGACCTCACATCTGCTCTGGAAGCACTCCCTTCCCTCCTCAGGTTAAATAAGCAGGACAAGCTGGAGGAGTCGGGACTCTGTAGTGAGTCTTCCAAGGGGGCAGTCGTAAGGGGATGTGGCTTCCTGGAGGTACCGCTGCCCCAGAGTCACCTTCACCCCCCAAAAGCTCACTGATTCACCAAGCTGGACTTGGAAGATTTTGTTTTTCCCTGATGGCACCCTCCTTATCTGGGGTGAATAAACATTCCATTGCATCTTGTCAAAAGAAGTTTATCAACACACCGTATTGAATAATCAAAGACTTGCAAATCTTTCTCTACATCATTCACCCCTCCTAACATCTGTACTTGTGTGGGTCATGTAGGTCAGGAACCCAAGTTTTAGCCTGTCTTGGTATTTCTGGCAAAGTATTTGACAAAAATAACCTAATTATGTTTTCTTAGGATTTACCACCTTATTTCATGTTTACCATTAGAGCCATACCTTACAATTTCCGTTTCACAGTTCAGGGAGACTGAGCCTAGAAAGACAGTGCAGCTTTGCTTGGGGTCCTGTGCGGAGAGGGCTGGGACTGGTATCTGAAGCCACCTCCAGAGCCCCCAGGCCAAGGGCTCCCCTCTGTTGCACTGCCAGCCCCCAGCATTCAAGCTGAATGCCATTAGGAGGTGCTGACTGGTTTTTATCAGAAAGTGATTTCTGTACATTTCCTCTGGAATTGATTCCCAGAAAATTCCAGGAATCTACTTTTCACCCCACTGTTGGTGAGAAAGTGAGGTGTAGAGACTCAGAACTCTCCTGTCTTTGCGTCGTTCAGATGGACAGCTGACTGAGATGTTTGCTTTGCCTGCCAATTTTAGTGTTCTGTCTTTTAGCCCCTTAACTAATGCAAACCTCATCCCACTGCACAAGTGTGTGTGTGTGAACACACACAGTATCACAACCCTATGCATGTGCCACTTTCAAGTTTAGCTCCACTGTCTGTGCCTTTGTGGCTCTGTGGACAGGCTGTATTACTGTTCTTTTATTTTGTCTGTCCTCGTCTTGTTGGGTGTCCATCACTTCACTTGCTCTGTCAAGGCCAGGCCTGGGGATAGGAGCCCTGCTCCTCTTGGGTTTTAACACAGCATCTGCAATGAAAGGGACGTTTTGTAGCTGGGATGCTAGGCTGAGACTGGACCTGGGGGTGGATGCAGCTGTGGGCATGGGGGAGACTTCAGGTTCTGTTTCAAGGCTCACCGTTTTGAAGAAACTTAAGCTCACTTTCACAGTAATTGCCCTTTTAGTTTGCACGTGGACCCGGGGATTGCCTGTGCTTACGTGCAGCTCCTGCACTGACCCAGTGCTGTGAGTTTGCTTTCAAAGTGCACTGGTGAAACTGAAGGCAATGTCCTTGCACGCAGATCTGCCTTCTGAGGTCAAGAGAAACTGACACACGTTGAGTTCTGGCTGTCACAGGTTCCCTGCAAGGTCTTTCGGAGCTTCCAAGGCAAACCCGCCATGGCTCATGACCTTTGAATACCCCCAGGCAAGCAGAAAAGAAGCCCAAGAAAGGAAGGCAGGCCCTGGGAGGAAGAACAAAGTACTGAGGAGAGCCTCTTAGGTGCCAGCTGTGGCTGTGGGGGATGATACAGGTGGGTGGAGAGCTGGTGAGATGCATCTGAAAGGCTGGCTGGGATGGGTGTGAGTAATTGGGGAAAATTTTTAGAAAGAAGCAGAGGTCCATGTGTGCTGGAAGCAGTTGAGAAGTGGGGCATGCAATCATCAATGTGAAGACTGGGTGGTAGGGTTAGTATACTCTTTGAGTTACCTATGCATGTCTTGGGCAGAGAGGACTGTCTGGTGGAAGCAACACCCCCAAACAGCCTTCCTGCAGGATCTGAGCCTGTAGCAAGGAAGGAAGCCTCAAGAGCATCAGACTAGAGAGGGATGGTGTGTATGGCGGAGCTCAGCCCACCTCCCAGCTTGCTGTGTGTCCTTCATAAAACTCCATCCCACACTTCTTTTTACTGTAGTGCACAGGGCATCATCACTGACTTACTACCCACTTGGGGTGTTGGCCATTCAAAGAAGATGGTGGTTCTGAAATGATTTTGTGAACGGTGAAATTCCACAAAAAACGGGAAGTCATTGCTCCTTTCCCTCTGGACCCCATCCCCGACACATGAAATGAAAACTTGTCATTATTATGATGGAGAAAGGTCTTGATGTGAGAGTGACCAAGGAAGGGCAAGCAAGCTGCCATCCTGCCTTCTCGCAAGAGAGGCATGGCATGAAAGGTTTGAGGTGATGTGGGAACCATTTGCATGGACGTGTAGGATCCTGTCTGTGCCTGCGTTTGCTGGCCCTGTGAGCTACACTGTACGGGTGAGTGTTCCTGGGTGGCAGCTTGAGTGACTGGAGGAACATAGACAGCTCTCACTGCACACAGGCCACTCGGTAGGCAAGGCCCCCAGCACAGTGTGATTTCTGAGTCACAGATGCAGTTCCTGGTGGCCTGGAGGCCTGTTCAACCAGCAGGCATGATGTACAGACTTACAACACGGACACGGTAGACAGTTGCTGGACTTTGGGGCCATCCTAAGGAGTGCATGTTTATGCTTAAACATGTAGTTTAGTTTATTTTGTCTTACAGCATAGAGTCAAATTCTAGTATTATTCAGTCTACCATTTGTCCCTGTGAGCAAATGCACTGTCTGGCTTGGGAGATATGTTACCTCTTTTGTGACTTTTTTGAAGGTTCCTTTTTTTCATTTTTTTAAACCCCATTTGGGGAAAGGCACTCTCAAAGAACCAATTAATCTTCTAAGAATAGGGGGATGCTTCCCCACCAGTTGTCTCTCTCAGTAGTCCCTGTTTCCATCACCTCCCTGACACAGTCTTCTCCCTCCATCTGCCCACCCCCATGTTTATTCTATTTTCCCTTCTCAGTAAGATTAAAGTGTCCCCACTTGGGCTCTCCTTGAAGGGGGACATCTCTGGGGTGAGCTAGAAACCTAGGACAAAGGAAACTCCCAGGAATCTATGAGGGTGATGCTGGCTAAGAGTCCTAGCAATGGGGGATATGGAGCCTGAGATGGTCATGTCTGGTAGCCAGACAAGACTTCCAATAAAGGGATTGGGACACCAACCCAGCCTGAGTCCTGAAGGAACATGAGATCCTTTCCCCACATTCACTGTTAAGGAGACACTTGAGCATAGAGGGCAAGATAGTGTGGTTCCTACAACAAAAACCAGGACCTCTCTGTGACCCTAAATGCCTTCTGGGGTTCTGACAGCCCTCAAAGCCTTCAACCCACAATTTGTCGTACTTGCAAGATGTGCAAGGGTAAAGAAACTGAGGGAGTAGCCAAGCAGTGACTGGCTCGGCTTGAGCCCCATGCCATGAGAGGGAGTCCACCCCTGACACTATTAGTGATATTCTGCTATACCTGCAGACAGGAGCCTAGCATAACTGTCATCAAAGAGGCTTCACCATGCAACTGATGGAAACTGTTGCAGATACCCAGAGCCAAACATCAGGGAATCCTGTGGAAGAAGGGGAATGAAGGAGCCAGAGGGGCCAAAGACACCACAAGGCCTACAGAATCAACAAACCTGGGCCCATAGGGGCTTATAGAAGCTGAACCACCAACCAGAGAGCATGCGTGGGATGTACCTAGGCCCCCTACACATATGTAACAGATGTGCAGCTGAGTCTTCATGTGGGACTCCTAAGAGCAGGAGCAAGGACTGTCTCTGATTCTGCTGCCTGCCTCTGGGTCCCTTTCCCACTTCTGGGCTGCCTTGTCTAGCCACAACAGGAGAAGGTGCTCCTAGTCCTACTGCAAATTGATATGCCAAAACTGGTGGATTTCCCTTGGAGGCCTCTTCTTCTCTGAGGAGAAAGGAAGGGGGTGGAAGCAGGGGTTGAAAGAGGAAGGGACTAAGAGGAGAGGGGGAGAGGAAGCTGCCATTGGGATGTAAAGCAAATAAATAACTTAATCAATAATAAAAAATAAATTAAAAAGGAGTCGACTGGTGACCAAGGGAGAGCTATTTCCCATATGTTTGTTATTCTACACATTGTCTTAAAAACAACAACAACAACTTGGTATCCTCAAAATGACCCTCTAGCTAGAGTCACCTGCTTTTTACATGTGGGGAAACTGAGGCATAGGTGAAATGACACAGCCAAAGGCTTCTAGCCACAGCCAGCTCTGTGGTCCAGCTTGCTCTGTGGCCTGTGCTTTCGACTCATTGCTGGGCTTCATCTCTAAGGCTTTGAGTACACAGGGTCTTATCTACAGATTAAAGATTTGACTCTGATAACCATGAGTCTATGGTAACATTTCATTATGTCTTTGGGGCTGGTGTGGATCACCCAGATGGGTGGGATTCTAGCCCTGGCCTTGCTGGAGTTATGAAAAGAGTAAGCTCCCTCACCTGGAGCCAGGAGTGATGTGGACTGTATATTTGTGGGAGCCTAGCCTCATTTTGCACAGGCGGGTACATGCTGCATTTGGGTGTCAGTTTACATTGATACCAACTGGTTTTCTTCAAGGACAAGGAATTGAGGGCTGACAGAACCCCAGAAGGCATTTAGGGTCACAGAGAGGTCCTGGTTTTTGTTGTAGGAACCACACTGTCTTGCCCTCCATGCTCAAGCGTCTCTTTAACAGTGAGTGTGGGGAAAGGATCTCATGTTCCTTTAGGATTCAGCTTCTGAGAGTCAGAAGAGAAGCACATTTGCTATCAGGAAGGACCTGGCTGCCCAGAGTGATTCCTGTCCCTGGCTGTGTGACCTTGGGAAGTTACTCCTCCTCTCTGTGCCCCGACGTCTGCCGTTCATCTGAAGCTGCAAGGCATCTTATTTCAGGATTGCAACAGGAACTGAAGGAACGAACAATGTCTGGCAGAGAACAAGTGCCTGTGTTAACTTGAATTAACATTTTGCCCATTACTTTTCTGCACCATCACTAGTGTCTTAATTGTCACCATGGTTACCACTTTGGCTGTACTTGTGGGGCAGGTGCACGTGGTGACTTTGATTAGTTTTTGAGGGAAGAAAGAGACGGAGAGGTTAGGTGGCCTGCCCGAGATTGCATAGCCTCTAGGTGACAGAGCTGTGATCTGTTTGATCCCATACCCTTGCTACTATTTAAGGGACCACCTCCAGGCTCCTAGTCTAAGCCTTGGTAACAAGCAGTTGCCCAGGCCCCTGTGCTCCTGAACCCCACCTTTACAAAGGGAGTCAGTGCCCACCAGCAGCTTAAACTGGTTTCTGCTGGTGCTCTCTATGCTCCTCGGAAAGCAGATTTAGAGTTGCCTCCCAGTGCTCAGAGCTCTGTCTCTTTAATCTTTCCCAAATTCACTGAGGGACTTCATTCTGGAGGTTTTCAGCCTGTGTGCCAGTCCTGGGGAAGCTGGACCAGCTCAAATCAGTGGGTTGGTGCTGTCCAGAGGGGAGCCTGAGCCTCTAGCCTCCTGCCTGCCTTCCTATAGAGGGGCTCTGATGAGCTGGCCTGTCCCTCAGTGCCCTGCATGGCTGCCTCTCCAGCTGGCCCCTGAGGCTGGGATTACCCGGCTTTCCTGGCACATTTGGAAGGCTATGTTAATATTCTGGGCAGGCTTGCAGGGCCTCTGCCTGTGTGTATGGGAAAAGCTGTAAGGAGGAGCAGGAGAGAGGTCCCTGTGCCCCATTGTGGGAAACTCCTGAGAGGAGGGGACAACTCATCCCAAGGCTGACTCCAGGATTCCCAGGATGGCCACTGAGCCTCCCTCCCATCCTGTCTAACAGCAGGGGTCTCCTAAGGAAGAGGGGATACAGGAGCTCAGGAGCATCAAGCAGAGGTAGAGGTGGGGATACAGCTCTGTCAGTAAAGCGTTTGCTCTGCAAGACCTGACGTTGATCCCCAGAACCCATGTGAAAGAAGCAAAGCAAACCAAACCGGATGTGGTGGTGTGCACTTGCAATGCTAGTACTGAGGCCCTGTCTCTAAAAGTTAGATGGAGAGTGACGGAAGAAAATATCCGGTGCTGACCTTTGGCCTCTACACTGCACATAGAAATACATGCATTCTCATACACACACACACACACACACACACACACACACACACACGCACGCACGCACGCACCAAAGAAGAGAAAACACGTGGCTCCCTTGTGGCGGGGGAACTATGGATAGGGACCGTCTGTAGAACCATGTTGATCTGGAAAATGAAGGAGGGAGAAGAGGAAGGAGAAGGGGAGGGGAGAACTTTAGGGTAGAGACTGGGGTGTGTAAGGCACACCGACTCCTGGGCATCCCGCTGTCTTCAGTGTCCTGCAGCGGCCCAGCTGCAGGAGGCTGCAAGTCTGGCCTGCCTCACAACCAACGGCAGGTACCGGATTCTGCTCCTCGTCTGCTCCCCAATGCCAGTGAGTCAGTTAAGCTCCATGCTCTTATACTCTCAGCGGTGATGTAGAGAAACAATCATAGTGATTTACCTCTCAGCGCTGGTGGAAGAATTTGCTAATGGCAGGCGGCAGGGTGAAAACACACAGTATTATTGGACTGGAAACTGCTTGATCACAGACTAGGACACAAAGGGACTGGGAAAGTGGGTTCTAGTTCTTGGTCTGAAGTGGGCCCATTTTGCCAAAGCACAGCCACAGGGCTGAGTAGTCTCCCCAAGGTTTCCACGGGGTTTGTGGGGGCTCATTGGGCTCCATCTCCAGAACACGGGGAGCTCTGGGATTTCACAAACCCGGAGTCCTCTAATTGTATCCTCTGCTCTTTAGGAGGCCAGGCTTTTGTGGGAGCCTCGTTTCCCTGTGTGCCATGTCTTGCGTGGAGCTCCTAATCACCTCGCAGTGCTAGCTCGAGCTTCTCCCCCTTAGACATCTCCCCTAATAATGTACTCTCATCTCCACCTCAAGTACATGCTCCGTCTTACCTTCTCCACAGTGGATACTCTTGTCTGTCTGTAGCCAGACAGCCACTCATTGTGGACTTAGTACAAGTCAGATGTAAGCTGGGTGCTGTAGGTGTGGCGTTGGCCTAGACAGATAACCACAGGCTGTGCCTGTGCTCTCAGGCAAGGCAGAGAGCACTCGCCCAAACAGGATTACTCAAGGAATCAGCCAGTAAAGTCTATATAGGAAAGAGATGTGGTCGTGAGGAGCCATGAGGAAGGGACACAATCTCTATGATGGCATCTTAGAAGGGCTTCCTGGAAGAAGAGGCAGTTAGGTTGGGTCTTGAGGACTGAGAAGCGATCTGGCTAAACACCTGCATGGATGGCCTTCTAGGAAGCAGGCTCAGCAAGCAAGCACTGGGCACGGAAGTGGGAGAATGGCTTGAGAGAAAGCCCAGGAAAAAGACTATTGTGATTGACATGTATTGATCCGGGGGGCAGTGGTGGTACCAGGTTCCCTAGCCTTCACAGGCCGTGGCAAAGAGTTTGTTCCATTTTGTTCCAATTTGGAAGCATGTTGGGAAACACAGAAGTAACATGGATTGATTAAACTCACTGAGAATCAGTTGGGATCCTTTTTGGAAAATGGAGAGATGAAGGGGATTGGAAGAGTAATTCCAGAATTGTGCTGACCTTGTGTGTGTGTGTGTGTGTGTGTGTGTGTGTGTGTGTGTATGTGTGCACAAGAGTATGAGTGTGCACATGAGTATGGGCGTGTGCATGAGTGAGTATGATAATTCCAGGAATGTGATTGTTCTAACATTACTTTTTTAAAAAATTTGGATGGATCTTACAAAAGATAAACATGTTCTTAAGAGACTTGAGAGTAGAAGGGTAGACACTGCCCAGGGAATGTGACCATTTCACTGAGGATTTTCAAGATGTGCAAGGGAAATCAACTTCTTGGTGTTTAGGACCCACCTATCCTGACAGCTGAAGAAGGGATTGCATAGTTTATGGGATGGAACAGTTGCAGGAATTTAGACTTCGTAAGCACACAGTCCAAACAGATGTTACGCTATCTCTGTTCTCGTTACAATCCCTTTCTCTACTTGACTTTTTGAATCATCTATTTACTGTGTTTGTCTCTTTGTGTGATATGCAAGCCTGTGTGTAGGTATGGAGGTCCTCAACTGATGTCCAGAATCTTCCTCGATAGCTCTCTACCTTATTCATCGGGACCTGTTTTCTCACTTGAACCCAGAGTCCATTCATACAGCTGATTCAGTTAGCAAGCTCCCTCTGGGGGTCCCATCTCCACACTGGAATTACACGAAGCCCCTACACCTACCTGACGTGTACTGGGGTGCTGGGGATACAAACTGGTCTTTACAGCCATCTTCCTCACTCTCAATATTTAAATATTTAAATATTCAGATGAAGTATGCATGCTCATTGTGCTTCAAAGGATAAAATACAAGAATGAACCTTTCTTTCAATTCTGCCGACCAATGATAAGCCCTGGATATGTGGAACTCTCTTATTTTTCCATGTATGTTGTGATCATGATGTGGGTTCCAAATGTAAACTGGTTCTCACCTACAATACCATCAGTGAGAGAGAAATATGTATTGTGTTAGTCAGGCTGGGCTTGGTGAAATATCAGTACCAAAAAAAAAATCCCCAGAGCTCTGTGGCTTTAAATAACAAAGGTCCATTCCTCATCAGTCTCCTGTGAATTTCCCTGTACTGGTCACAGCAAGGGTCCTTTCTACTTGACAACCCATGGAAACAACACTTATTAACTGTAGTGTTCCTGTTCCTTATAGCAGAGGGACAGACATTAGATCATTTTCATTATACTTCATTGGCCATAGAGTTAGGGTCACATGGTACCACTCAAACATGATGGGAGCAGAGTGTCTGATTTCATCATATGCTTGGAGAGATGAGAGGCAAGAATGTTTGATTAACAGAGCTAATGGTACAACTGTTCTTGTTCCTCCTTTATGCAGTCAGTACTAGGTAATATTACATGCACATAGAAAATGCACTTCTCGAAAGTACGCTGCATTCTCATTTTCTGTTCTGAGACTTGGATGCTGCTGTTCCTCGGACTCCACTGCATCTCAGCTGTGTCCATCGATGATGAACCCTCAGACTGATTTTGCTTCTTCCTGCTTGCCCCCTTTCCAGTGCTCTGCTACCCACAGAGTCACTTCCTAAGGCTAACTGTAGTTCCCCATGTCCTTGTCTTGCTATCCTTTTTGGGAAACCTGAGCAAGATGATTGAAATGTCTCTCCAGTCAGAACCATGTCAGCAGACCCTGTTACCAGCAGAATGTGTGTTCTCCTTTCTTTCCCATGGCTGCTAGTGGCAAGGCATGGGATCTGAATGAGGTTAGGATCTCATCTTCCATGCAGCTTTAGGAACTGGTTTCCTTATTGTCTCTTTCTTTTGTTGGTGGAAAAAAACCAGATCCCTCTCGCGTTATATCCAGTGTCTGCCAGGTGTTTGGTCCTGCTCCTTCTGAAATGCCGTGATGCCCTGAGCCCAGTGTTCTGACATTTTCCCTGGCATCATCTTTCTGCTTTCTAAAATGCTGTAACTGTTTTCTTTCCTCGTGCTCTTTTCATTTTGTTTTAGCACACTTCCAATAAGCCATCTGTCTGAAAAGGATAGGTTTTTGAACACTTTCAGTTATTTTCTCTTGCTGTTGGGTCTCTTTATGCAGCCAAGGCTAGCCTTGAACTTGTAGTTTTCCTGCTGCAGCCTCAGAGTGCTGGGATTATAAGTGTGTACCACCATCCCCTGCACACCTTTAGTTACTGAGTGGAGAAACTGTTTTCATCCTTGTAGGTGTTGTATGTATGCATGTAACTCCAAAAAATCTAGAGTCAAAACAGTTTTTCCTTGACATTTCAAAATATGTCTGGTTTTCTTCTTGTGTTCAGTCTTGCTAATTACCTCAACACTTAAAGTGTCTGTTCCTGTATGCTTTCATTTTGACCGCACATTGTGCCTCTGAATGCACACACACGCACAGTTAATACTCCTGAGAGACTTTAGCATACTCCCCCTCACCTTCCTCCCTCCCTTTCTCTCCCTTTTTGTGTACTGTATGTCTGTGGTATATTGCGTGCAGGCATGTATGTGTACTTAAGGAGGCCAGAGGATGGGGTGCAGTGTCTTCCTCTATCCTGCTTCTCCGTAGTGTCTCAGGACAGGGTCTCTCACTGAACCTGGGTCTTGCTGTTTCTGTAGGCTGGCTGCTTAGTGGTCCCTTGGAAGCCACGTTTTTACCACCCAGCAGTGGTGTTATAGGCATATGCAACTGTGCCCAGTTGTTGTGTGGGTGCTGGAGATTCCAGTTCGGGTTCTCATGCTTGCACACAGGCACTTTTCTCCACCAAGCATTGCACCAATGCTAGGATGTTTCTTTATGGTATTTTTCACCTAACCCCTTTGGTATTTAATTGCCTATTTGATCTTATTTCTTAAGTTCTGTGAAACTTATGTTTCATGTTTTGGTAATTATTTTTCTATTTATTTATTACCCATCAACTCCTAGTTGGTAGGTGTTTACTTCATGGAAGATCCTTCATATATTTCTTTTACTCTATCTTTTATTCACAGAATTTGGGGCATTATTCTGAAAGCTTTTTTTTTTAATGTTTTCTTTTGGCTTTTCTATAGATTTCCTCTTTCCTTTTGTCTTAATTCTCATAACCCCATTTTTTTGGTTCTTTGTTTCAAAACAACAACAACCCATATTTCTCAACATGTAGTTTAGAGTTAAAAAAAAAAAACTTCCACAGTTTGCTTTCTGTAAGTTAGCCCTCTGGTTTGTGCACGTGCAGGAGTGTGTGGAGACCCGAGGAGAGCTTCTGCGAGCTGGTTTCCCTCTTCCACGCTTACATGGGATCTGGCAACCAGATTCAGGCACTAGGCTCTCATGGCCATTGCAGGCCTGGATTTTAGCGTTTTGATGGTTTCTGAATAATCTGTGAAATGACAAATATTAATGATTTCATTTGCTTAGAATGTAAGTGTGAATATCATCATAATTGTAGGTGAGAGCATTGATTCATTTTCCTAGGTTTTCTCTTTATGCCTCATTATTAGTATTATTTGCCTCCAAGTAAAGGTGGTTTTTGCTTGTGGACATTTTGCTTTTTTATGGTCATGTTCTTATACCTTGTATTTCTATTATAATTTTGTGATGGACTTTTGCCAGACACCACAAACACCACAGACGTAATAAATTGTAATAATAAATTTTCCCATAGACCATTAACATTTCCAGCGACCTAGTCTTGTTCTGTATGCATTGTTCTTTTTGATGTTCTAGAAGATGGTAGGGAGGAGGGTTTGAAAGGCCTTGTCTGCTTCTGTGTTCTCCCTTATGCTGGAGTCAGTTCTATGGACTCAGCTTACTTCTTCCTCTAGCATCGTTTTTCTCCCACAAGGGTTGGATGAGTTTACTTGATTCCTTTTAGGAAGGTGGGGTTGGGGCAGAGTTGCAGAAAATTGAGTGGTTTTGCGTGTCATGGGTAGGTCAGTTGATTGGCAGGCTGTGCTCAGACATTGTGGAACTAGTGTTGGAAGCTGTACTGTGTTAAGATGGGAAGGAACATTTTGGGGAAGGGGTGATCTTCTCCACTCTTAAGCTTAAGAATCATCTTGGAAGATTATGTAGTGCCTTTGGAGCTTACATGTCTCATTTCAGCCTGGGAAGTAGACTTTTGGTCTTGGATAAGAGGTGAGGATAGTGATATCCCTGGGGGCCAGCTCTTAGTCCTAGTGGCCTCTGGAAAGGACTTGATTGGAATGGCCCTTCCTCCTGCCTCAATGATGGGAAAGCCCCTCTCTCCTGCTTCCAGCTCCTTCATCCCTTTTCCATGCACCCTAGTTCTGTGACTAGCCCTGCTCCACCTGCTGTCTGTGTTCTACAAGCTCCTAGTGGTATTATGACTCTGTCTCATTGCACTTACTTACTGTAATGTCAATGGGCTTGGGAGGGAACCATGTGTCTTCAGCTGGACCTTACAAACCACTCATTGGAATCATGATTGAAAACCCGTGATTGATGTTGACAATGCCTGGTTTCCAGATGTTTATGCCTTTCTTCTCTTCCTCCCTCCTTCCCTCTCTTCTTCCCTCCTTCCTCCCTCCCTCCTCATTTTAAATCCTTGATTATTACTTTGAGTCTCATTGCCAGAAGTGGGGTAAAGTTAAATGCGATGGTAAAGAGAACAACTTATATCCTCACCAAAGCATTGCCTGGCTGGTGGTTTTCAGCCAATTGCTTCGAATCCCTGAGCAACTTGTTCTTAGCTGGGGATGATAATATTCTTTCCTCAGAGGGTTGCGTGCATGGATTAATATCAATAAAGGGAGTGCAAGTCCCCATGACATTTGACCCTTAAATATGCTTTCTGTTCATAATAGCTGATATTATTGTTATTATCCATTATTTAAGCCTCGTGGTAGGGAGGGATTATTACCTCTATTGTATGCATCAGAAAGACCAGATTTAGAAAATTTGTCCTTTTCTCATTCTTCCCCTCCCACCCCCCGCTTCCCAGCCGCTAGCAACAAGTTGAGAGATGGAGTTATTGTAGAATATAAACACTCAGAAGGGACGTTTTTTTCTCAAGCACAGTGGTGGTCTAGACATAGTCTAAGACTGAGATAACCTGGAACCTCAGATGGTACCACCCCCCTCACATGTGTACATAGGTGTATGTGTGTATACACATGTATATGTGTGTATGTACTACATACCTGAAGTTCAAGCCATGTAGATACCACCATCAGTAATACAAATTCTAAAGCTGGATAATCCCAATACTTTACTATAATGAAAGTATCTTTAAAGTATGATTTATATAATCCTAGTCTCCTATTTAATATTTTCTTCTGACCATGAACAACAGAGACCATGGAAAGCAGAACTGTGGGCATTTGACTATTGTGAAGTGGGCTCCAGACTTTATTATTCAGAGGTGACAAATTTGAAAAGGAAGATGTTTTACACACTCTCTAGCCCCACTGACATCAGTCTATATGTGCAGTCCAGGGGAGATATGTCTAGTGGATGTGCCCGAGGAGTGGGTTAGGCATAGTGAATGCATGCTTTGAACACATGCTCACCAAACTCTGTTGGGCTGATCCTTTGGGGAGGTCTTGTGGTCCAGAGTTAAAGAGCCAAAGTAGGAATTAACTCAGCACTGTCAGCACTCAGGCTGTGTTTCTGCCTTATGTAGATGCTGACACTCCTAACATGATGCAGAACAGCCACACAGAGGTGCTGAGGAGATACTCATGATTGGCAGGTGCTTGAGTGAAGGTCTGTGATACTGGAGAAGAACAGCTTGGATGAGGGGCCCTCTAAGGTGCATGGTGGGATGAGCTGTCTTGATGCAGACCAAGCCCCTCTGTCTCATGATGCAAAAGGACCCCATGCAGCACTAAGCAAGAATCTGAATGGTGCTGTATCACTGTTGACTGGATTCCCAACGTCCTTCTAGAATGTGCCATGTGCTCCTAATTGTTGGGCCAGGGTCTGCCTTTGGCAAAGCACTTCTGGAAGTTCCTGTATTTGTAAATCCATCTAGAGCCAAGTTATACCTCAAGACCCAAGATGACCTTCATTGTGTGTTTTGAGGACTTTGCTCAGTGGGATTTAATATTTCAATGAAAATGGCATTTTCTATGTTGGCCATTGATCATGGTGCATACAGCTCAGGTGATTTAAACTTCTTTTTTGTGTCCCTACTAAAAACCCTTCCCTGTTCTGGGGCCAGAGTCCCATGGACCACTGGTTAGAGCTTCGCTCATTGCAAAGATCACTCATCTCTCCAACGGTAGAGATTTGACCCATCTCTAATATAGGAAGATGGAAAGATGGGACAGGAAAAAGGTGGCTCAGAGGACCCAACAAAGGAACTTCCCAAGTGGTGAACAATGACAAAGAGATTGCTACGAGGCTACCAGGACCAACTGGGATGCCAAGCTCTGCATTTGCTGAGATTTAAAGCTAGCAAAGTAACACGGGTGACTTTAAAGGATTAAGAAAAGTGAAAGACGATGACTCGGAAGCCTCATTATGTCTGGTTGCATGACATTATGCAGGAAGCAAAAATCATAGGGATAGATATTTCCAGGGACTAGAGGGAAGAAGTGGAGACTAATAACGGAGTAGGAGGGAATTTGGAGGAGTGCTAAAAGTATTCTGTATCTGGGTAGTCTTGGGTCTCACTTGACTACATACCTTGGTCAAAATGTCTAGAACTGTATGCCAGGAAAGAGTGAATCTGCCTCTATTCATTAAACATGAAATACAGCAAAAATAAAACCAGTGACATTTATGAATGACATATCTTCTGTGCCCAGTGCTGGTGGCATTTACCTCAATTTACTACTGGGAGAGCTTTTCTTTCTGGTTAGAACAGTAGGATTAGTTAGCTCTAAGCCCGTGGGTTTTTATTGAATTACTCTGTATAGATGTGACAACCCAGAGCCGTAGTTTTTATTCACAAATTTAAAGTGTTTCCAGGCATTTCTGAATCCTCAAAGGAAGATTATGTTCAGAGTGGTTTAAGGTTGAATGTGCTTTATTAATTTTGGGGTCTTTTGGAAATTAGTAATTCACGCTTGGTGGCACGGATAACTCATTATTGCTGCAAATTATTCATCAGGCCATAAAACAGCCCCTCTAGTCAAAAGATTTTGTGTTGGCTTCTGATGTTTAAGCCATTTCTGAAAGAATTCAGCAAGGTACAGTCTTTAGCATGAAATGGTGGCTATGATGTACAGTTAAGTACCCCTTTTGTAAGATGTGATGAGGCTAGAGGGGTCTTGGGGTTTACAAGTGCAACAGATGTTACAGTGGAGGATATGGGTAGCTTGGGGCATTCTAGGTTCTTGTTATAGATGAGTTGGGTCAGGAAACATGGCTGGTTGCATTTGGCCTTGTGTTTTGCCCAAGGTATCCATTACAACCCAGGCTCTGTCCTTTGTGTGGAGTCTAGGGCGAGAAGGATATCTAATGGTGACTTTGAAAGAATGGCACGGGGAAGCATTTGAAAGGGAGCCTGGAGGCAGGCAGAGAAGGTTTTTCCTTTGGTCTGGTCTCTCTATCCTTGCTCAGGGCCTGTGTGTAAACCCAGACAGGTAGGCTCTTCATTCAACTGATACTCCAAACTCCAGGGCAGAACTCCCTGCTAGAGACTTCTCTCCTTTCACACATAGACAAAAAGAAACCCTCCCTCGAACTGCTACAGCTTCTGCTGAGCATCTGTCAGTTAAGAGCCGCAGCCGCTTGTACCTTGGGTGCATTGTTTATTCCTAGATTATAAGTTCAAGAGGCCCAGGGAGGTGCTGGTGACCAGTTACATGAGGGACAAATAGGCCTCGACGAGAGATTCCCAGTGTATATGCTGCGGAGTGCTTACAACTACACACGGCGAGGCAGGCTGTTCAATTGCCAGCCAAACATAAGAACGAAACGAATCTTTTGAAGCTTGGTGTGAGAGCCGGATGCAGAGGAAAGAGAGTACAGTCCAGCACAGGAGGCTTATGAAGGGGGAGGTTCTTGAACTGCCTGGGTGGATGGTGGCAACTCTGCTTCCTCAGGAAGCTGTGCACCTCTCCCCTGCAGCCTCATTAACAACAGCAGCTACCCTGTGAGTCAAACTGGAGGCTGAAGGGGAACTTTACATAATTGTCACTATGGGGAAATATTAAGGTGGATTAAAAAAAACTTTGTA
This sequence comes from Pachyuromys duprasi, assembly GCA_028658305.1. Taxonomy (NCBI): domain Eukaryota; kingdom Metazoa; phylum Chordata; class Mammalia; order Rodentia; family Muridae; genus Pachyuromys; species Pachyuromys duprasi. Next base: position 131,512,955 of record CM053766.1, read on the forward strand.
TTAGCTGCAAAATACCTTATGTTATCTTGTTAAGTTATTGCATGACTTAATAAACACAGGTTGCTTCCTAAGAGGAAGATAAAGAAATGGAGACAGAAGATTCACACAATTCTGTTATTCAGGAGCAGCCATATCTACCTACAAAAATTGATTTTCCTCCAAAAGTTTTGCTGTTTCCCCATTTAAGACCATAGAATATGTGCATATATTTCATATACTGATCTATGTGTCTAGTTTTAAATCATAGAAATAATAAATGTGTCCTCTAGTATTCATACAGTGACGAAAGTGAATGACATCACAAACACACATGGCCAAGGATGTAGAGATGCTAGGACTGCATGCACATATGCCTGGTGAGCATGTTCTATATAAACCCACTTTAAAAGAATTGTCTGGTAGTTTTTGGAGTAGTTAAATATGAGAGTGTGGGTCTCCTCTTCCCCCAACAGTCCATGAGGACAGGAAGAACAGCGGAGGGGCACAGGCCTCGGAAGGCTGTGAACATGACTGAGTGACATCTGACATCCAGGACCAGCTGCAGAGAGGCAGATCAACTTTATTACAGGGGTGCGGGGAACATATAGGAAAAGGAAAGCAGCCAGGAGGTACTCTGATAGGTGCTCACAGTGTGCTTCATTTGCATTAAGCAGCATGGTCCTGTACCCGTGCAGGGGCACACTTACCTAATTATCATGTAGGCAGTGGGGTTGGGGGGAGCATTCTGAAGGAAGCTGTGTCAGAGGCTACTTCTACAGTAAGCCAGGCATCTAGCTCAGGGACATCTTCTAAATTCTAAACAAGGACAGGCAGAGAATAGGAAGCCATACTGGGAGAAGGGAGTCCTCCATCTTGCTCCCAGCTCAGAAAGCTATTCAGTCATGGAGGCTGCAACTTTTAGCAGGAGGGCCCTCCAACATCAGAGTGCCAGAGTACTAGGCTGTGCTGTTCCCAGGCAGCTTTCCAATAGGAAGTAGCACCAGTGTCCATTGCAAGACCTTGGCTTTCAGTCTGCTGAGAAATAGATGCCCCAGAGTGTGACATAATCACCACCTGGCCCAATGCTGACCCATGCAACAATATGGAGAGCCTCATGATTCACCATGGGCTAAGATCCCCAAAGTTTCCTGCATTTGAAACTGTCAGAAATGGTCCAAACAGACACAGAAAGTAAATGATCCCAGCGCTGGAAGTAGAAATGGAAGCTGGCTGCCTCGCAGGGTGAAGAAAGTGTCAAGGAATTGTACTGTGATGATGGTATCAGCTGGACACTCTCTAAGCACAACAGTCACAGGCTTGCTCATTTAAAAGAAACTACTCTCACCATACATCAGTTACCATTCAATAGAGTTACCAAAGATAAGCGTCTCTGTGAATACTGTTCTTTATTGTTTGTCTTTATTTTATTTTAAAAAGTAAATAGAGGTAGCTTATTCTGGAGCCATTTTGAGTGACTATGGCCTGGAAACACAGATTTAGGTCACCCCAAATTCTGTGTTCCAACATGGAAGCAGTTTCATCAAGCTTTATAACTTTATAAAACCAAGAAAGTCACAAATAAAGGCAAATTTAAACTACAAGCTTAAAAAACATCAAAGTGAGGGTGATAGCAGGATGGGAGAAGCGTTTCTGTAGGTTTATCCATATGCTATCTGATGGCATTCTGTGTGTTTGGGTTGTTGGAAGCTAGGCCCAACATGCTATCTTTGACAGTCTTTACTTTCAGGTTGTTGGAAGCTAGTGGTCTGCTAAGTTAATAGCTTCCAAAAGTTTTTTTTTTTTTTAATCTGTTATTCACAGGGTGTTACTTTTGACACAAATGTGGGCAAGGAATGGCTTTTCTGGAAGGCTAGAACTAGCTCAAGAGGAGGGGTTTACCCTTTGGACTTTGGGACATTCCTATCTCTTCACAGCACTAGTGTTCTAATCAGTCAGTCTCTGAAGGCATAACTTATTTTCAGTTTTTAAAGACTATCCCTGACTTATTTTGTTGACAGTTTCGTACATGTCTATGATGTATCTTGCTCATATCCACCCTCAACCGTTCCTGCCCATCCCCCTAACACATCTCTCTCCTCTCTTCATGACCTCTCTGTTTTTTATTTGTAACTCACTGAGTCCAGTTAGTGCTGCCTACTGGAATTTGGCTGGGCTCACTGGCTTGATCTTGCTCAGGGGAGCATAGTTGTACTGAGTTCACGAGCACAGTAGCCATGCCATGTCCAGAAGACAGCATTTCACAGCACCCCTCCCACTTCCCCTGTTCTTGTGTGCTTTCTATGCCGTCTTCTGAGGCATTAACATGGCCTTGGGGAAGCTGACACTGATGTCCCATTTAGGCCTCAGCACTCAACATTCACTTATTCTCAGCGCTTTGAACAGTTGTGAGTCTCTGCATTAACTATTTTCCAAGATAGAAAGACACTTCTGTGGCCAAAGTTGATGGCACTACTGATCATGTGAATAAACATAAATACTTAGAAGGCAGTTTGATATTTTGTCCATTTAGCACAAAACAGTAGTGGGTTCTGTCCTCCCCAAGGCCAATATGAATCATGGGCTTTGGCCAGGTTTACACTACCAGGCATGAACTTTGTCCTTTGATGAAACACTATTATTAACCCGAAATAAACAGTACCAAACAACAGCAGCCACCACCACCACCACAAAACCTGATAATGAAGGAAGAGGAAAATTCTTGTTCTAATCAAGGTCTTAAACAGGCATGGTGTGCTGCCCACTTTCCCTGTTCAGGGTCCTGTAGATGTCAGGGCCATAAATGGAATTTAATTTCCAGTCAGTGTCAATATGTGAGCTCAAGTATATACACAGAATCACAGGACAGGAAAAGTATCTGTGTACAGTGTTTTAGTATTAGGGTCACATCACTATGAATATTTTTTTACCATTAAGTAGAAAAGCACGTGTTAGTTTGGGCTTTACTTAAGTTAGGAGCAACCATGGAAATTGTAGCATATAATGTAAATCTTTCAAAATGCAACATGAAAAAAAACTAAAAAAAATTGCTGTAGTCAGTAAGGAAAGAAAAGCAAAAAGGAAATGCATGATAAGTAGGTAACATAAAATAAGATGAATAAATCAAATCTGTGATATCAGTGATTACAGGATGAGTGGGTTAATCGCCCTGATTAAGACACAGGTACTTTTGGATCGGCTTACAAAAAAGATCCAGCCAATCTTTTGGTTGATTTTTTGAGAGGCACATAAATGCAAGAATAAAACAAGGTTGAAAATAAAGGGCTAAAAGTGGCATTCTAGGAAAATAACTACAATAATACAAGTCTAACAATTTCAATATCAGATGGAGGTGAAGTTGAGGCAAAGAAGAAAAGCAATGATTTATTCTAGAAATGCCACAATTGCATGATATTCCAAGAAGATATAATAGATATGAGAAAATACAACCAATACAGTACAGACTACATAGAGACATAATGGTAAGAATTATAGTAATAAATAGATGATCTTTCATTTTAGGAAGAGATTTCAATATACCTTTCTTGGAAACCTATCAAACAGACAAAGTAAAACAAAAAGAGTTGGATGAGCTGGCATGATATCTCAGTGGATAGGGGTTCTTGCCTTCAAACTTAATGACTTGAGTTTGATCTCAGGAACTCACATGTTAGAAGAAGATAGCCACCTTGTCTCTGACCTATGGTATATACTCCACTTCACTATGGTATGTATTCCACTGATCACACAAAAATAAATAAATAGACATTAAAAGGATTCAGTAACATCGCCAACAGTTTTATACACAGCTAGTTATTTTTGAGAATACATGTAGAAATTTTAAAAAGAGGAATTATTTGTGAGGGTAGAAAGTCAGTCTCTGATTTCTAAAATCTGATCCCACTCAGACTATATTCTTTAACTCAATGAAATGAGGAGCATTAGCTAGGTATGGTAATGATTTCCAATAATCTCAGCATTAAGAGGCAGAGACAAGGGGATCAGGAGTTCTAGGACATTGTACAGGTTTGTCTTTGGTCAACTCGACACAAGCTAGGGTCATTTGAGAAGAGAAACCTCAATTGAGAAAATGTTTTTTATCAGATTCGCCTGTAGGCGAGTCTGTTGGACTTCTTCTTGATTAGTGCCTGGAGAACGCAGCCCACAGTGGGAAGATTCTTTGGAGAGGTGTAAGGAAGCAGGCTGAGGAAGCCAAAAGGAGCAAGCCAAGAAGCAGCACCCCCCTATGGCCTCTGCTTCAGTTCCTGCACCCAGCGTCTGCCTTGAGTTCCTGCCCTGACTTCCCTTCATGGTGGACTATAATCTGTATGATGCAACGCACCGTTTTCTTCCCAAGAAAATGGATTTTAGAAGCATTTTCTTATTACCAAGAAGTAAAAATAGTCATGACTTCTAGCATTATATTTAGAGGTGCTTTTTGGGTTATGCAATAAAACAAATATATAGAAGGTTGTATGGATCTAAAGGAAAAGACAAACTGTTTTATTTGTACATGGTATAATTTAAGTGAAAAAATTATCAGACCAATTTTTAGCACCAGCAAGTTCAACAAGTATGTCAGATAATATATACATATGGAAATCAGTAGTTTCCCAGTGTGTCACAATAATAAATTAAGAAAATATATTAGATGTTATTCACAGTATCAACCATTATGTTGTTTATAGGATTTAACTTAATCAAAATTACATGCAGTTTACCTAAAGAAATGCTGAATGCTATGAAGAAAGGCCTATAGAAGTAGAGAGTTATACCCTGTTTATGGATAGGAAAAAAGTCAATGTGTAACCCTATCATTCACTCAAAATTAATGTACAATTTTAATATAGGTATAATAACATAAGAGTTCCCAATGATGTTGGCCGGAAAGATTCTAACAGTTGTATGCAAGACAGATATTCATTAACAACTAAAGTAAAGGAATAGTACAGATAAAAACTGGCGCTTTATCCTTCCACTCCCAGCGTGGATGCAACATTATGAGAATTGGCAGGAGGCAGGCAGAACAACAGAAATACTACTTAATGTTATTGGCTCTAGATTAGTGGCAGAGGAGGACAGTGGGGTGAGAGAGGACAGAGAGAGATAAGAAAAATAGAGGCAGAGACAAAGATATAGTAGAGATAGAGAGCCCAAGAGACACAGAGAGGAGGGGACAAGCAGAGAGGGGAGGGAGAGAGAGATGGAGAGAAAAGATAGAGGTTGTAGGAGGGGAGAAGAGAGAGGGAGAGCGAGGAAGGAAGAAATAGGAGAGAGAGACGGTGGCTGTGCTTAAGAAGGGACTCTTAGTTTTTAAGGGTAGTCTGTGTTCAAATGTACAAAGATGACATATAGGGAAAATGGGCCTGGAACAGAACTGCAGAGCACTGTGAAGTGATAGAAATATGATGTGGGGGAGTCAGAGGGGCGTGTGTATTTATGTGTCTGGTGCTAGCAGAGGGATGGTGAGAGAGCAGCCAGCCAGAAGAGCAGCTTTCCTTAGATCACTTGCAAGCGGAGTTTATCTCCTGGTGGTTGGCTCTGCCTTTTCCCTGCCACTCAAACTTTATTGGAAAATGGATTCTCTTGCCAGAAGAGGGTGATTAATACTGCAACTGGCTGTGGGCTTAACAACAGCTTGATGGTTATATGTTTAAAGGGGCCGCCCGCTCATGGTTTACACTGCCGTGGTATGCAGTGTTTATCAATCCTAAGTGGAAAAGGTTTGTTTGAGTTAGATTTTTGTTCCATTCCACATGGCATTTGTTGTTTGCCAGCCCTCCCTGCCACCTTGCATTTGTTATTTGATTTAAGACAGTGAGTGTGTGTGAAAACAGGAACCCCTATTCCAAATTTGTGTGTTTTGCAATGCCTGCAGGCAATACAGCAAACACTGCCGGATGCAGTTATCTGAATACTAAAGATAACAGAGAAGAGAAGCGGCAGCCTGGTCTGAGTGGGTCACCAATATCTAGAGACAATTTCTCATCTTCATAGCCCCTGAGACTCATTTAGTGCAGACCTCGGAGGGGACCCATATCAAGGACTCTGACTCCTATGATGGTGTTGCCCAAACCAGATGCTGGGCTTCTTAATTCCTAGCAACAAATATAATGGCTGGGAAGAGGAAAATTATGATTCATTCTCTCAGTGGTTCAACAAAGATTTATTGACCTTTACTGTGTGCCAGACACCTCACAGAACAGTAGATACAGTCCCTGCTATTGTGAGGCTTACGGCCAAGTTAAAAACAGAGACATTAAATAACTACACACACACACACACACACACACACACAAATGGAAAATTACAGTGGTCTGGAGAGTTGGAAGGAGGGCATGCTGAGAGCATGCAGTGGGGGAGGGTGTTCCTGCAGAGTTGATGCCTCATCTGAGGTAAGAAGGTGGAGTGGGTGTTCACTGGGTCTAATGGTGGGTGCTGTGATGAGGAGGTCGGTACAGCAGAGACCTCTGCTGCTCTGTGCACTGCCACTTCCATAGGGTGCTTAGTTACAACCCTAGGAGGAGATGAGAATTGTCAGCGGAGAGCACGAACTCAACGAAAAGGTTGCTATCCTCCCACTCTGAATGATTGGGACGATTGGGAACAGTATCTGGACCAGCGTGTTTTAGATTCCATGTGGGGGATTGGCCCGGGCCCCTCCTGTCCTGAACCTCCAGTCTCCTCATGTGCTCTAGACCCTGTTAGGCTGAAGTCATAGCTTCAGTAAAGGGCTCGTGGTTTTTGTGGTGATAGGGATGGCTGAAGTGGGTATCATGAACAGTGCCTGGTCGTTTCATCCATACTCCAGGTCACCGCAGCTCCTCATATTGACAGTGTGTGTTTGTTTGTGCCTGCATGTGTGCGTACATGCGCGCATGTGTGCGTGTGTGGTGTTGATTTGGCCATTTCTGCCTAGGTTTAGCTTCACATTCATCACTTGAGCTCTGTAGCCTGTCTCCTCGTTGGCAAATAGGTTGCGTAAGACCTCCCTCACAGCTGTTGCAAAGACTAGGAGCCACATGTACACACGAAGCCCTTGGAGTGGCCTTAGCCCTACTTTATTATCAGGGTTTGCTTATTCACCAAGTCTTGCTGAATTTCATTATGAATTGAGAGGAGTTATAGTCTAACGCTTATCAAGGACCCAGAACACTCCAGCTTTCACAGCCGTTCCTTGAATTCTGAGCCTCCCCCTTTGGTTGTGTAGATCCAGCTGGTGCTTTCCATGTGGGGTGGACACAACGCCATTTGTGGCTCAGGACTCAGCTCTGGAGACACTCTGGGTGATCAGCCTCACTGGGAGGCAGCCTGGAAGTTCAGTTCAGGTGTAAAGAGGAACCAAGTGACAGCCAAGGCTCAGGGAGGAGAAGAGGCAAGAGATGAGAGAAAGAATTGCATTCTAGAAGCTGGTATAGAGGCTAGGAACTTCCTTATTTTTAGGAGGCGTGGGAATTAAATGGCCTGGAAGTCTTAATCTTGGGCTTAATCACACCAGCTGAATGGTGTGGTACCAAGTTGCAGTAAAGGTAAGGAAATGCTGGCTAGTGGTACCTGATGCTGTAAATTTTTGTCTCTTTATTTCTGACCTCTAGGCACATCTGAAATTCTGTCTTTGAGAATATGCCCTTTGGAGCCTTTTTTTTTTTTTTTTTGAGTTGTTTTTTTTCTTTGAGGAATTGGTAATACTCTTATGAGAATTTTTTTTCTTGTGCGGTCAAGAGCCACATACTCATAATAAGAGGTTAGCTTCAGACCACATAAAAATAAAAGGCACATTCATTAGGATTATCCTTTTCTAAGAGACTCTGGCTTGCCTTTAAAATGAAGACAAAGAGATCAAATTCTTTTAAACATATAAATATCCCGCTAATCAACACTATGATATGTGAACATTTTATTTTATTTTTGTCTCACAGATTCTGAATCATAGAATTTAATGCTAGACTCCAGGAATCTCAACACTGAACTCTCAGAATCATTAAGAAGTAGTAAGAAAAAGAGAGAACAGTATGCATATGGCTAACGGGCAGCATGGGTCAACCCAGTGTGCGGGAGGCTTCGGTTCTATGTGGTCATTGTTAGCTTATCAGTGAAACTGAAAAATTACCGTCATTTCCTGGTGACTGATGAAGAAATAATGTTAAACAGGAGATTGAATATCTACAGCAGAAGGCGGAGGAGATGGCTCAGCAAGTAAAATACTTCTGTGCAAGTATGAGTACCTGGGATCCCTAGGACTCATGTAAAAACTGGAAGTCACAGTGTGTGCCCGAAATGGGCAGGGGGAGGAGGGAAAGTCCCAGAAGCTTATGTGCCAGCTAGCCTGTCCTACTAAGTGGCAAACAAGAGACCCCATCTCAAACAAGGCAGAGGGAGAGGACCAAGAACTGAGTTGTCCTTTGACTTCCACATGTATGACATGCATGCATATACCCACATTCACACATATGTACACATCACACACATACAAATGCACATGCATACATACACATAAAGATGAAAAGATCCGTGATAGACATGTAAATTGTGAAAAAGTTATGATATATTAAACCTTTGGTTAGAGGCTCTTAAACGCTATAAAACAGTTTCTGGAGTTCTGGGAAATGAAAAAGAGGTTTCAACCCCTTCCTTAAGACCTGGGAACTGGCATCTCTTGTTTTGAAAGGGAACACAAAGACCCTATTGACATTTTATGTAAGGCTTACAGAATTCTGATTGTGCACACACCTGTTCTGTTAGCAGTTTAGTGTCTGCATATTTATTTTTCCCCTCACACTCTACAACGTGCTTCCCATTTCAGATCTCAATGGTTATTAGTTCTTCTCTAGGTCCACACAGATTTCGCCTATGATGTGAGAATGGCCCAAGTAAGGGGGCGTTTGTTCTCTGCTTACTTCTAAGTGAAGGACTTCACGTTAACTAAGAATGATGCCCAGTTGGGCACAGCTCACTTTGGGAGGTTGCTGGTGCGTCTTGTGCAGGAACTGCGGCTCCTTTCTGGAGATGCAGCAACTTTTAGGGCAGAAGCTGACGAATGCTTATCAGAGCATAGACTGCTTGCATAATGAATCGCAGGAGGAAATGTGACCCACTAGGCTGTTTTGGCAGTATATGCTGCTTGCAGCCTTCTGCTGAGCTCCAGACGTCTGGGTCTCTGCTGGAGAGAACTCTTTGAGCTACTGCATAGATAGAATAAGATAGAAAAGGCCATAGACACTTGAAACCATGTGATCCCTCAGTAAAGGTACTAAAATATGTGTGTTTTTCAGCTTAGGGATGTTTGTACTTTGGTGAGAAATCCCAAGAGGGCGCTAGTTCTTAGAACTTTCTTTTAATTAGGCAGTGGCCTTATGATGCAAATCCATTTCCACTGCTTGATGCAAAGAAAGAAAGGAAGAAAAGAAAGACAGGGCAATGGCCCCAAGGAAAAACAAAACACTGCTCATTAGGGGCTGGTGTTTGTTTTCTGCATTCATGCATGGCTCTCTCTAGAGGTCCCTTGTTAGGGCGGAGCCTATGAAAAAGCTCTGGGAAGGGGCACAAAGTGTGCTTTCAAAGTTAGAGTCAGAACATGAGCCTGCTCTTTCTGGGAGCTTTGGTTGTGTAGAGAGGATCTTGCAAGTGAGGGTAGTTTCCTCCAAAGGGTGGGGATTTCATAAGGAAGAAAGCTACTCTTCAGTTTTCTAGTGGCTTTGCCAACCTGCTACTTGACTTAAGGATCACACTTGACCACTTGCTGATACAGAATCTGGGTACTGGAAGCCCCAGTTACAAACAGCTTAGTTGGTAGATGACCTGTCTAGTACATAGAGAGCCTTGGGTTTGAGCCGCAGCACCCCATACACTGAGAATGGTGGTTCATGCATGTAATCTCAGCACTTTGAAGGTGAAGGCAAAAGGATCAGAAGTTCAAGGTCATCTTCAACTATACTGGAGTCAAGACCATCCTGAATATATAATACACTGTGTTCAATAATAAACAACAAAGAAATCTTGTTCTGCATCATTACTTTGAAAATAGAGAATCTAAATTCCAGAAAGTTCCAAAATAGACTTTAGTAAGAACCTGTGGGAATGAAGAGAGTAGACTGACGTTCAGGTGGGATCAGGACCCTGAGACTGAATGGTTGCATTGCTCTGAGCCAGTCACAGCTTCGGTGGATACATATGTGGAACAAACACCATGGGGCTCAGCCAAGAATTGCATGAGTAATAAGTATTCATGTAGTGCTGCCTTCCTGCAGAGTACAGTCCAATGATGGACATACAGAGGCTTAGAAACCCAACATAGCCTGCCAAGTCGTAGGCTAGTTTCATTTTCCCTCCTTTGAAGAGTCATCTTGTTAGAGAGCCAAACCTTAGGAAAAGCACTTCTTTTATAGTGGGAAAGAACATATGGTCATTAGCAAAGGTTACACAATTTTGTTTCGTTTAGCTTTTATTTAGCAGTGTAATGTCGAGTAATAAATGTGCTGGCAGGTTTTGTTAAAAGGCTTGCTTAAGTCAATTATAGCTCTATTTATTATGGAGTTGCTCAACATTTTTCTGTTATCTACATTCTTGAAGAGCACTTTACACATTTTTGCCAGTAATTACCACTCCTTTGTAAAATTGTAAAGCCACAGAGACACTGTCTATGTACACCAGCACTGGATACATTTGTATGTTTGTACACTGTCACTGTATGCATCAACAAGAACAAGCTACCCCACACTTTTCTAATACAGAAGGATCTAGAAGGCAGCCTCATCAAGATGGCGCAATAAGGAACAAACACATGGTAGCAGATTTGAAAACATGGGAACACATTACACTAGAGTGAGAGAAATACACATCAAATATGGTCCACCTTACATTGTTGTGTTCTCAATATGGAAAAAATATTGAAATAAAAGCCATTGTCTCTTAAGTACCTGCTTTCATTTTCTTTATTTTGTTTCTCACCCCTAGTATCTACAGTATAATATGACAAATGTTGACTTGGAAAGTAAGCACCTGCTATTCGCTCCTGTCCTTTCTTTGGACCTGAAGGCAACATTAGTGGACAGTCAAAAGTTCCATCCCTGGAAGCCTTTTGAACACACAGATGGTTCCTGAAATTCCTCTTGACTTTTTCAGATCTTCCTCTGCTTGATCTGGTGATGAGGGACCTCACCTGGGCCACTTTTTGTACTTGCTGGAAACTTAAAAGGATGTAGGCTTAAGAAATTACAAATTCCAGAATGAAGTACTAATGAAGTTCCTGGACACAAATCACTTCACACACTCCACTTAGAGGATTTGTTTAATTGACTGAGGAAATAGTTTGAAGGGGAAGGGAGCATTTCTTTTCATTAGCGTTCAAGTGAAGTGCAAATTATAGAACTTGGGCTCCATATTTCCTAAAGATAGAAACTGAAGAAAGGGAGAAAAATTAGGAACGGAACTCAGTTTAAAAATCAGAAACAAATGCAGTTTGGGTAGAAAAGTTTGGGCAATTTTCTACATGGGTAGTTTGAGAGCATCCAGCTAATGGCCGGTTAGAAATGACTTTTATTTCCTCTACTGCCTCAGGTTTGCAGCCCAGCTTTATTTTGTGTTTGTTTTATTTCACATTCAGCTTGATTCTTTAACAATAAAAAAAAAAGTGTTTGTCTGGGCTGAGAAGACAAGGGGAATGTTTGAACCAAGTGTCAGGCCTGAGGTGTTACGTGACTAAAATGGCGTCTGCAACCATAAGGACTGCCATAAAATTACAAGCCTTACTAATCTGCAGGCTTGAAGGCTTAGCATAGCTGTCAGGTGGATCAGTGACCAATTTCTGCTGCATTCTTCATCCTTACACAATTATAACCAATGCATAGCCATAACATATACCACATCATTATGTTAATGGTGTGAATTTCACCTCTGAGCCTATTCAACAGACAAGGCTGGTTTCTCTTTAGCCCAATCAAGCCTCGGTGATCGCCAGCTCTGTTCACAGAGATGAGATGGTCAGTGTCAGTCACCAAGGGTTCATCATCATAATAGGTGGGCTGTACTCCTGGACTGATCCACACAGGCCAGGTCAGGATGCCAAATACAGTTATAAAGAAAATATTGCTGCCAGGTGTGTGGAGTGGTCCTCACCTGTGCACTTAGCATGTGGGAATTAGAGGCAGGTGGGTCTCTGTGAGTTCAAATGCAACACGGTTTACAAAGAAAGCTTCAGGATAACCAGGGCTACAAAGTGAGGACATCCTATCTAAAAAACATGATGTAACCCATAACAAAAACAGTAACAAGAGAGGCCTGCCCACCGCCTACCATTACATTGTGCAAATATGTGGTGGAGAGATAGGAGCGAAAGAGAAGCAGAATGATTTGAGCAGGTGGAGGGACTGGAGAGCAAGAGGTGGAGAGGAGTAGCCTGAGGTGCGTAGCCTGCCCTGCCACCTGAGGCCACGATGAAGTCCCAGCCAGTGCGGCCACTGAGGGCCATGTCTGGGTCTGGGGCCATGCAGTAGCAGGGGTCTGTGTCAATGTCCAACTGTTTGTGGCTCATATTACCACCAAAGGCCAGGTGAATGTCCCTGATCTGGGCTGCCACCTAGGACCAAAGGGCTGCACAGAGCTGGCCCTGCCCCTCACTGGCTGTGGCATTCTGGAGAGCTTTCTCCACCCCTCACTGGTTGCAGTACTCAAGAGAGCAGGACTGCACCTCAACTGGGCAGCGCAATAGAGCTGGCTTTGGTTAGGTTGGGGTGGGTGAGCTGGCCCGAGGGAATGGGACCTTTTGTCAGCTGTGGCATGGGGTGAGCTAGCTGGAGCAGTGCTGAAGAGCTTGTTCTGGTGGTGTGGCTTCAGGAGAGCAGCTGACAGGCTGATCAACTCAGTTACTACCTGGACCCGGATCCTGGGCTTTGAGTTGGCTAACCCCAACATCTACTCCATCTGCGAACTGCTGGGGCACGTGAAAGGCTTGGTCCCGCAGATCCAAAGCTATAGGATCTCCATGACAGAGGGCATCAATAGGATATCCAAGAGGAGTCCCAGTGAGAATCCAGTATTGATAGTGTAGCAGAAGCCAGAGGCCTTAAACTAGACCAATGACACATTGCAATGAACATCTGCAAATAAAGAAGTGGACCAAGGGTACACTGTGGGGCACTGTGACACACTGCAGCTTCCACAATGAGATGGTTTTTAAGTTTTATTTTATTCTTCATTTTCTTTTGATGGGGGAGAGAACAATGGCACAGTACAGATACAAAGGGATGGGGAGATGAGTAGGAGTAGGGTGTATGATGTGAAACTCATGAAGAATCAACAAAAAGTTTAAAAAAATACCAAAATATAATAAAGCAAATGTAATAGAGATAATGCTGACCATTTACAGGGGTAGTGCCTCTTATAGGTCAGGTTGGGAAAGACGAAAGTTTCAAGAGGCACTACGGGAAAAGTACAGAATCCTTTTCAAGGTATTATATATATATATATTTTCTTCCTTTTATGAGACAGGCTCAAGCTGGCCATGGCCCTAAGATTCCAAGTGCTGGATTACAGGTATGCAGTAGCACACATGACTAAAAACAGGTGTGTGTGTGTGTGTACACTTTCTTTTTTTGGGTCCCGTTCTGTAGGAGCAGAACTTGAGGTCTCCACCTCGGGTTGGAAAGACTTGCACTGAGGTTGTGAGGTTTTCTTTCCAAACTCCATCAGGCAGGAGAACTGTTTGGAGGGCGGGCTTGAGTATACACTGCTGCACACCCCTCAGAATTTGTGGCCCAGAAAGCCTGGACTTGCGCTTGGGATTTATGTACCTGGAAAACTTCTAAGTGAAATGGATGCTTTTAGTTATGGGCACCATCCTTGAGAACCATGTCATATACACGTCCAGCCTACAGCTATGGGCAGCTGAAGATATCTTTTTTGAGGGTGGCTCAAGGCAAATCTATAAACCTTCTTACAACATTGAGATTTTTTTGGGGGGGACACATTCTTACCTCGATATTGTGTTTTTGAGTGTGAACTTTATAGACAATAATGCCATGTTACAGTGTCAGAAGGTAGGTAGGACATGCCTGTAAAGAGAAAGCTGGAGAAAGAAGCAGGGAGGGGCACAGTAGACACTAAGTAAGACACAACTTTGGCTCTGTCCAGCTGAGGTCTGAGCTCATCAGGCACCTGTCCCATGAACTGCACTGGGTGCCACTTTGGTCCCATCTTTCATCTCCCTTCCCTTCCCCCATCTTGGCCAGTGCTGTGTGGTGGTAGAGATGTTTTGGAGGAAGAGTCAGGTGTGAACTGTGGTTGGGGACAGTCACCTCCTAGTGAAGAAGCATTACTGTGCCACTGAGTTTTGGAGGGCTGGAGACAAAATCTGATGTAGACACACACACACACAACACACACCAAGAGATGGCTGTGGATATGTGTCTTTAGGTGCAGTTTGCCTCTTAAGCTTTCTGTTTGTCTTTAGGGGCCACAGGCGATTTTAGAGCATTTCCATGAGAACATATTCTGGGGCTGGTGGGTTGCAAGTTGGCTTGAAGAGCTTGCCTTGCAGGAGACTGCAGTGGTCCTGGTTCTCCAGAATACTTTTTCCCTGGCAAAATAGGATGCTCTTCCAATTGATATTGTATAAATCACAGGAAGGCTGCCCAAAGCCTCCTAAACTGGAGTAACCATTATGCAAGCTGTCATACATGACTAACCCATTATTATGGCCTCCAAGAAGCTAAGGGACTCCCACCTCATTTCTGGGGGAGCCCATTTCACACCTGAATAACTCTTATTTAAAAAAGTCAGCCTGATACTCATTACAAACTTGCCTTTGCTAAAAGACATTCTGCTGTCTCTCGTGAAGGACTGCCCTCCTCCCTAGCAGAATCCCTTCCTTGTCATACCAGAAATAATTCTCCCTCCTCCATGGTGCTTACCTCTTTAGTTAATGTTATAAAGGATAGATCAAGGGTGAATAAATATAATATCGTTATATTATTTATTACAGCCCTTTTGAATTCCCACTTACAGCAATAATGACAGGCAAAAATCCATTCTGTGTCTAAGGAATCAATTTGCTATTATCCCCCAGATGTCATCATTCTCAAATTAATGTAGGGGATTTGTTGTTACAAATAGACATGGTATTGCTCTGTCCAGTAGGTAACTAAGGAAGTGAGAAGCCTCTGGGTGATGTGACATCATACCTTGACTATGAAATGCACTGTTTGGGTTGATGTTCACTGGAGGCCTGGTGTGCATGGCTGTGCCGGGGTTAGAATGTCCATCAGGCATATTCAAGGAGGGCAGTGTGGGATCCGGGGCTGTGGGCGTCCAAGCATGTGGAGGGGCTGCCTGTGTTGACTCTCCTAACTTGAGGCTTAGTGTCCGGGGAAAGCAGGGCTCGTGTCTTTGGAGTCTTATTTCTGTGTGTGTTGTTTGGCATCTGTATTTTATCCGTGAACATGGCTTCATTATGGATGGCCTCACTTATCCAGCAGCCTCGGATCTTCAGAAGAAAAGGAAGAGAACCAGGCAGCAGAGTTCAAGTTCCACTTCCATCCTGCAAATCCAGGGATCTTGCTTTTGCTTCCCTTTTTCCTTCTCTTTATCCTATTTCTCACCCGCCTTCACTGACTCCTTCTCTACCTCTTCCTCCCTCCTCCTCCCTCACCTCTTCCCCCCTTTTCCTCCTCTCCCTCTGTATCTGTGTAGTCTTTATCGCTACCAACCGCGCCCTTTCCTGCTTTCCCTGTATATTTTCTTCTCCACCTCCTCTATTTTCTTCTCTTCCTTCTTCCGTTCCCCTTTGCATCTTTGCAGATTTGGTGTTTCTCCTCCTCTTCCTGCTCTCTACCCCCTTCTCCTCCCCCTGCTGCTCCTTTCCTTCCTCTTCCTATCTCCTCCTTCATGTCTTTTCAGCTTTTTGTGTCACCCATCACTTTCTGTGGCTCTTCTCACCTGGCTTCTCTTGACCCCCTCCCACACCTTTGGTATTATTTCTATCTTCTCTTTATCTCTGCACCCTGTAATGATAAGGATTCTCTAATATTATCCTTCTCTAATATTATTCCTCTCCAACTATGACAGCACCATCTCCCCCAGGACAGCTGCTGTGCATTTCTGTGTGACAGCGACAACTGCTAATATTTCCCTGAGTTGTCCCACAGGCATACAAACTCAGCATGTCCCAGCCTGGGCTGACTGCACTTCTAGGTTTTTAAATTTTCTGTTCATGATATTGCCTTTTTGCTTGGTACCACGACTCAGAGAGGACCTCCCCAATTGATGGTGTTGCTCAGCTTGCTTGCAAGCAAGTCTTGAAGCAGGCTGTTTCTTCTTCTTAAATTAACAGAGGTGGCTACTTTAAAAAAAAGGGGGTTTTTTTGAGTTATAAAAAATTTATTGAGGTGACATTTACATAGGATAAAATAACCATTTCAAACAAGCAATGCAGAAGCATCTTGTATGTTCACAATGCATGTAGCTGCTGTCTCTATCCACTTCTAAAACCTTTTCATTATACCAAAAGGGAACCACTTGCTTCTTAAGCAGTCAGTCCTTATTCCCTTCTACCCAGGCTGGTCCTACCTAGTGTGGATATTTCACATAAATAGAAAGATACACTTGTGACCCTTTGTGTCTGGCTTCTTTCACTTAGCATAATGTTTTCAAGGTCCATCTGTGGCACAGAATGTATCAATACTCCATTTACTTTTATGGCTCGATAGTATTCCATTGCACGCATCTATCACAATTTGTCTATTCATCCACTGATGCATTCTTAGGCTGTTTCCATATTTTAGCTATTGTGAGTAGATGTGTTGTGATTGTATGTGCACATACATTTGTTTGAAGGGAGTTTGGCTCTTTATTGCCGTGGAGCAGAACTCAGCAAACATTCCTGTACAGGGTCAAAGAGTAAATGTTTCAGGCTTTGTAGGTCATTGAATACCTGACAGAATTACTGTATTGCTGTAGCCCGGAAAAGTCATAGAAAATGAGTGAGCAATTAGCATGCCTTTTGCTGTGTTCCTACAAAGCAACAGAAGGAAGCAATAGGTCTGAGCTAGTTCTTCAGCCTTCCTGATAGCCACTGAAGAAAAACAGGGCTGCCATTCCCAACCATGATCTCATAATCTCTGCCTGATCACATTCTTCACTACTCTGCGTTTGTCACAATTCAAAGGCAACAGAGTAGATGTGGCTTTAGGTATGGAAAGGGGGAATGAGGTCAGCATGAGGAGGGAAGGTGGAAGAGCAGATGGAATATAGAAGAATGGGTATGTAGGAGTCACCCTGGAGGCAACTCTGGCCCCAGCTCCTGAGACTGGGAAGCAGGTAGGAGAATTCTAGTGCTTTCCTTCAGGTATGCTCAGGCTTTCAGGGTTCCTCAGAGTGAAAAGCAGCTTGGGGACATTTCTAGGCACGATGGAGAGGGGACCCTTTCACAGACCCTTCTGCAGTTCTTGGGCTCATCTCACTCCAAGGGACAGAAAGAGACAAGTGCATTGTCTGGAACATACTTTCAAAAAGAGCTGTAACTCACAGAGCTTGAGGAGGAGGCATGCTCCTGTAGGAGACAGGAAGGCCTCTGGGGACAAATAAAAAGAGTTTAATGATGAAAACTGAGTGAGTTCTTTTTGCATGAGCAGGAAGCCATCTGGGTATCAGAGACGACGGTGGGGACTTGAGTGTCTTCGTCCTTGCACCTCACAGAGCTCTGCACATTCAGCTTTTGTCTGAGGGAGGAATTTGGCTAATAGCTGTTTTGTTTGAGACCCAAGCTTTTGCAGATACAAAAGCCGCACAGTGGAAACACAGGAGTCTGGGTGTGACTGTGTGAGATGTGCTCCAGCTCTGGCTCTCCTGCCTGCTGGATGTGGGATTTGCAAATTGGCTTACCTCTCTAGACACCTCTGATTCCCATCTCTAAGATGATGGTTTGCTGTGAGCTCTTGGGGTCTTTAGGGATCCTTCAACACAACCTGTCTCCCTCTTGGCCTCTTCCTGGTCTATCTGCATATGTGTCTCTTCTTTCAGATGTCTACTTTTGACTTCTACAGTTCACCCTCCACAGCCCTGTGGAGGCACGAGTCCACAGGAGACACTTTCCTGATTCTTCATACTCAGGGAACATTTTTTCCTATATAGATTGCTGGGAGATTTTATTTTCCTACCAACAGATCTTTGGATCAGGTTCTTACAGGCCAGCTCACTGCTTTATGGGGGATGTCCTTTATTCTTCTGCATCATATGCATATGTGGTCACCAAAATCCATTTCATGCTTCTTTAGAAATTTTTATTTATTATTTTTATGTATTATTATTATTATTAGGTGTCTGGATGCAGGCATGTGCTTGCTGCACTACACATAGAAGTCAGGGGACAACTTTCAGGAGTTGTTTTTTTTTTTTTCCTTCCCATCAAATTCTGGTCATCAGAATTTGTGTGTCAAGAACTTTGGCCCACTGAGTCACTTCCTGCTTCCATTTAAGCCCCCATAAGAGTATTTTCCTAGATTCCCTTGTTGTTAGATGTAGATTACTGAGTTCTGGCCAATGGAATGTGAGTGGAAGGGAAATGCACACACCACTATTATTAGGCACATGTCATTATTCTCTTTCTTTTCTTTCTTTTTTTTGTCATTTTCTTTTTTTTTACTTTAAAAATGCAATATTTTATTAAAAATTTTCATATGAGATCTTAAATGGTAACTTCAAGTGGCTTGTAAGTCACTATTTAAGACTGGCCAGAGTTTACTGAAAACCCCCTGCCTTGTGGTAGGATTACAGGAATTGCCTTTCTAATTTCACATATTTTAAAACTGGGGAGAAAAAATATACAAGTTTCATGCGTCTAGTAGAGGTGCTGTGGAAAGCTCTCGGTGAGTCTGAGTTAGTTGGAATGGCTTCAGTCTTGGCGTGGATGACCTAAGGACTCCAGGACCGCTGGAGGGAAGAGGAGAAAGGTGGCAGTCTTGAGTAGGTATGGCATCTCACTACTTAGAAATGAAGCACCCTTTGAAAAGAGGTGGGCTGGTTGGGAAGGGTCACATTGAGTCAAACTGAGGGACGTAAGCATCCTATGAAGATCAGTATTCAGTATGCAAGAGAGAGGCATCCTTTTTAGGAAGCTTAGGAGCAGAAAGACTTACTGCGCATGCCCCGACTTGGTGCAGGCTGTGCTAGAGTAATTCTGCCTTGCCACAGTCAGGAGCAGCCCTGCAGCACCCCTTTGAAGCAGCGATAGGTCCTTTTGGGATGTTTGCCCTTCCATGTCTCCTGAAGGTTTGTCAGTTTGTCAGCAAAAGTGGCTTTGTGTGGCTTCCACTGTCAACAAGTCCTGCCAGAACCTGGATTCCTCTCGAGATGCACTTAGAGTTGTGTTGAAGTCAAGTCATCCTTCCAGGCTGTTTTTCCTCTGTGAGCTCCTTCTCCAGAACGCCCGTGTTCATTTCGAAGTTTAGTCTCAGTGAGATTATTATAACCCCTCAGAAATACTTTTAAACCCTTGAACCTCGGAGGAGATACATTTGTGGGGAATGTTTTTAGATTCTCGTGGACAAGTACATGTAAATAGAAATGTTTGTTAATAGAAAAGTCACGATCATCTAAGATACTAGCAAGGATCGTCTGGAGATGGGTGACACACATGCTTAAAACTATCGTTTCATCCCAGAGTGTAAACCAGAAACTTCCAT
>CM053766.1:131533103-131600236 GCA_028658305.1 Pachyuromys duprasi
AATCCTTCTTAATTTCTTTGAGGGCCTTGTTCATTTCCTCCTTTTGTGCCTCCTTTTGTTCCTCTAATATCTGCATAATTATAGCTTTAATATAATTTTCCTGTGTCTCCGCTGAATTAAAATCTCCACTGCTTTTGGGTGTTTCTGGTGGGGCCATGGTGTCCTGATTATTGTTGGGTAAGTTCTTATGCCGATTTCTGGGCATTTGTTTATATATAATCAAGGAGCTGTTTGTGCTTTAAGGCTGAACTTCAGACTGGAACTGTCAATCTGTTGTGTCAGGAGTATTCTTCAAGAAGATCAGGGAGTTCTAGTGGTTTGATAGTGTGTGTTGTTGCCTCAGTTGAACTCTGTTGTGGGATCTGTGTGCCCGACTTCGTGCTCTGTGCTAGAGGCTGTGAGCACCACAGGCTGGTCTCCTCGATCTGGACCTGATACTATGAGTCCCAATCCGGGGTAGTGGCTGGGTGTGCCTAGGGGTGTGGGTCTGACCGGTGTAGCCCGCAGTATCTGGGTGAAACTCAGTCCGTCTGGGGTACTGTGTGCCCCCGCCCGAAGTGGCGGCTGCTGGCGCAGAGGGTTGTGCGCCCACCCAGTGCAGCCTGCGGTATCTGGGTGAAACTCAGTCTGTCTGAGGTGCTGTGTGCCCTAGCCCAAAGTGGCGGCTGCTGGTGCAGAGGATTGTGGGCCCCCGCGGTGCAGCCCACGGTATCTGGGTGAAACTCAGTCCATCCGGGGTACTGTGTGCCCCAGACTAAAATGGCGGCTTAGGTGCCCAGCCCGGCTGTGTGCAGCCTGTCCCCCTCCGGAGTTTTTCCTGGGAGTAGCTGGGTGTCCCTTGGACTTTTCCACTTGATTTCCCCACCGTAGGAATTCCGCTCACCTGGCAGTCGCAAACGCTGGTGTTTTAGGTCCGAGATCTCAGTCTCCCAGTCGCTGTGCCTACACTACTGTCCTGCTCCTCAGACACAGTGTCCTCCTGGGGCAGCCATCTTGGATCTCTCGTCCTGTCATTTTCTTTTTATTCATTTGTCTGTGGGAGACTCTGAAGACTTAGGTTTTGGTGGAACCAGAACTGTGACTATGTGGCAAATTATTGTGTTCATGCTAAGAAAACACTGATAGTTTTAGTCCATCAGAATATTGAGAGTATCTGAATCACCAGTCATCCTGACTAGTGCATCTGCTGTGTACTTAGGGTGGAGATGCAGGAGGGGAGAGGAAGATGGACCTTCCCTTTGGAGCTGCTTCCAACCTGTAGCATGGTTCTTCAGGAGGAGGTGAGGTGGTTTTGGTTATGGATGGAAGGACCTTACAGACAAATCTGGAAATAGTTTTATTTTCTCAGACAAGGCTAAGTTTTTCCTGCCAATTAGAACCAGGTATTTCCATGAGCTTTTTCTTTAGGAGACAGTGGCAAATCCACACTAAGAACCCCCTGACAGGCAGTGGAAGGTGACTGAAGCATTCCCAGAGGTGGCCTGAGACATGTTGGCTTCTTGTTTGGCACCAGCCAGCTCTTGTCAGCTCTCAGTTTCTGAAGCCTTACCTGAATTTGATGTGTGTTAGAAGGAGGGCACCCACAGAGTTCAAAGTTCGACACAGCAGCTCTTGGCCTAACTTGTGACAGGGTTTGCTTTTGTTTGGTTTTTATTTTTGAGTAAATAAGCTAGATTGAATTGTTTTTACTGTTTTCTCTTCTATTTGAACTCATTATGTTGCTTTTCAGGGATGACGACATAGAGAGGTGCATTGATGAAGACATCTTAATTGTGTGTGAGAATGAATATGTGTTGACCAAAGTAAAACCTTGGTTATCATTCTTTCGAAGTCACTGACATTGTTTTCTGAGACAAGGTCTCTCAATAGCTTGAGTTTCACCAGTTGGGAAAGGCTGGCTTCACAGTGAGCCTCAGAAATCTGTCTGTGTCTGCTTCCTCAGTACATGAAAGCATGTGCCATCATGCTTAGCTTCTTATGTGAGTTCTGGGGATCATATTTGGGGCTGGAGAGATGGCTTAGAGGTTAAGAGCACTGGCTGTTCTTCCAGAGGACCCAGGTTTGATTCTAGCACCCATCTGTAACTCCAGTTCCAGGAGATCTAACACCCTCACGTAGACACCAATGCACATAAAAACAAAAACAACAACTTAGGTCCTTTTCCTGGCCACCACAACAGTTGAACTCTGTCACAAACAATTGCAACATTTTGTTGTCTTCATATAGTGGAGACTGGTTTCCTTCATCATATCCAGCTGTGCTAAGGCTTTTCCATCTTGTCGTTCTGCCATTCTTCTGATCCATGGAATTCGACTGGTGTATAGGAAAAGAGAGGGTGGAGGAGAGTCAGAGGTTTGCCTTAACCATGCCATTATAAAATCATCTTATATATCTGGGATTCTGGGAAACAGAGCCTACTGTATGTCCAGAAGATGAAGAGAAATAGGATAAGATGAGTAGGTAGCAGTCAACCTTCGGAGAGAACTCATCTCAAAAGAAATGTTCATGGCTAAATATCAAAAAGAGGCAAATCATTAAGTGGAACTATTGTGCTATTAGCAAAGTTTGCTGGGGCTTTGAGCTGCTTTATTCCCTGAGACTTCTGAACTCGGGATGAATCCAATACTTTTATCTGGAGCCAGGCTCATGCTGAGTGCCTGAGAACTTACAGAACTTCCTGTTAGGTGGAGAGGCTTGTGTTTCAGCAGCGCCTCTCCAGGTAATCAGCGCTGCCTCTTTTCTTTGGAGCCTCCTCTGTGTCTTTAGAAGGCCGTCCATTTCCTAGCTCTCATTATGGAATAATAGCTTTGCGAGATTTCTGCTGAAAGAGAGAGTTCATGACATTGAATTGATCCATCCTAAGGCTGAGATCACACTGGGATGAAACCAGGGTGGCGGTTAGCAGAAGTTGACTGTGGATGACTAAATGTAGGACAAGGTTGTTCCCCAGATGGAGGGTGGTTAGAGGTAATTACTGACAGGTGGGCTGATGAGGCTTTGTGATTTCTTGCTATTTGCTTCTTGGACCTTTTCATTCATTTTGTATCCGAGGCACTGCCATTCTGCAATCTTCTGCAGACTCACACCAAATTCTTGGGAGAATCTAGACACTAGAATTCACCTTTGCTCTTCTCAGGAGAAATTATTTGTAAGCCTGAACAGAAATGAACAGGTTTCTGCAAAGCAATTTTCTGAATGTGGAAGGTAGTAACCAAAACAAGAGAAACTCATGGCTTTAGTCTTCAAAAATCACCCAAACTAGATTGCTACACCTTTGAAATTTGTCCTGCTGACCGATGTCTCATCCCTAGAGAAAGACACTCTCAGGAAAAACTAACACAAAGGGATTAGTGAGCCCACAGTTCCTTTTTCTACTCTTAATGACCTTATTAGAGAAATTGCACCCTGGGTAACAATATAGTAAGAATCCCCACGGAGTTACTTAGACTGAAAAATCTGATTCCTTGGGAAGAAAATGGTAACTGTCAGCAACACTCAGGTTTGAATTAAATCTGAGATTGCATGAGCCATATTCTTATGTAAACATGACTCCTTTAATCTACATGCATTTGATATTCATTTTGGATTAAACTCTTCTAGTATAACATTAAAATGTTTGCAGGCCACAGCGCAGCATGTGTGGGTTTCAGAAAGCTTGTGGCGAGGCACCTTTATTGGCTCCCATCTCCCCAGCAAAGTGAAGTACAGAATTGAAGCTGTTTTTCAGCTTATTATTTGTCATTATTATTAATTAGCAACAATGACAGAAGCTGCTGTTTATTGGAGGCCTGCTCCTTTCCCAGGTATGTGGTGTGAATTATCTCCAGGCACGAGAAGAGCCCGAAACCAAGGCTCACATCTGTTCATGGGCCTGCCTGAGGCCGCAAAGTCAGGAAGAGACATAGTAACTGTCCAAACTAGGACTGTTGACTAAAGGACTTTTCTTTGCTTTTGTATTAAAAATATCAACTTTGGTCATATCTAGAAATGGCATTTTGTAAGTGTACAGTCTTGAGTTTTGACTGAACTGCACATCCATGTAACCGTGGCTCTGACCGAAGTTTGGAACACATTTCCATCCACTATCCCCTTAGGCCTGCTGGCAGCTCTTCCTCCCTAGGCAACCAATGGTCTGACTTTGTGCGCTAAGGAATAGATTTACCTATTTCTTGGAAATAGAATTATAATGTGTAATAATATGTGTTTAACAATTTTACTTTATTCTTTGATAATTTCATTCATGAATAGAATGTCATCAGGTCATAGCTACCCACTTGTTACCCCCTAACTTCCTCCTAAATGCTCCCATTCTCCTCCCAACTGGATGCCATGGTCAACATCCCCTTTCTTGTCCTCCTCGTTCCTTATCCTCCTCATCTTCTGCCGTGTTTTCTGAGTCTTTGGGTTGGAGGGAGGGTTGGACATGATTTGGATGTCCCATTTTTGGCTGAACACTCACAGTTACTCATTCTCTGCACTCTGGCCATTTAGGAGTCTCTATATTAATGGCCACCTTCTGCATAAAGAATCTTTATTGATGAGTCTTGAGAGATGCACTAATCTGTGGGTACCATGGTAACATTTTGAGCTTCGCTCAGATTGTGGTGTATTAGTTATTATTCCAAAACTCCAGGGTCAGATTTTGTAATATTTATTATTTTTAATTTTATGTATATGGGTGTTTTACCTGTATGTGTGCACCTGTACCACATGTACGCAGTGCCCCATGGAGGCCAGAAGAGGATATCAGGTCCTCTGGAATTGGGGTTACAGATGGTTGTGAGCCATCATGTGAATGCTGGGAACTGAAAACTCAGGCCCTCTACCAGAGCAACACATGCTTTTAACCCAGTCATCTCTCCAGCCCCCAGGGTCAAGTTTTATATTGAGCATCTGTGCTGTGGACTTAGAGTGGCTCTCCTGAATCACACAGGTCATTTATGATAACATTGGGGAAGGGGCAGAGGTGTGGAAGGCTGGATCATGCAGGTCCTTTATGATAATATTGGGTCGTGGGTGGAGGGGTGGAATCTGAAGAGACTGGCCTTGAGGCTTTGTTATGGTCTTTTCAAAATAGGAATAAAAACGGATTTCCTTGTTGACTTACTGTGAAGACCAAATGAATTGGGCTGCGGAGCTGACTCCAGGGGTAGGTGTGCTTGTAGCAGTCAAGGACCTGAGTTTGTATCTTTAGCACCTCTTTAAAAAGAAGTGTTTGTATGTGTGCAAGTGTGAGTGTGCAGGCGTGCGTGTGTGTCCAATGCTGGGAAACAGGGACCAGAGACCAGTAGATCCTAGAGCTCACTGACCAGTCATTCTGGCAGAAACAAGGAGCTTCTGGTTCAGGGAAAGCTCTGAAGGCAACATGGCAGAAAGTGATAGAGGCAGACACCTCTGCCCTTCTCTGGTCACCACGTGAACATGTACAAGTGTGCACACACACACACACTCATGTAGGCACTGAACCCAGATACACCTCCTCCCCCCAAACACACATGACTGAGTCAGACATGGAGAACAGTGTTAAGCATGGAGTGCATGCTCAGCAAGATGTGGTGAGACGATGTCTATTTATGAGCCAGGAGGCAGTGCTCACCAGACACAGAAGCTGCTGAAACTTTAATTTTGAACTACCTAAATTCCAAAACAGGAAAGCTAGATTTCTATCATATGTGAACCGCCCATTCTGTAATATGCTGTTACAGCAGCCTGAATACAGTAAGGCAAAAAGAGGAGGTGAGAGAGGTGGAGGTGATGTTCTCAGAAAATAACTGAGAACATAGAAGAAGCTTTGGGATTGGAGAACAAGGCTAAAGAGTTTGGGGGTGCATGCTAGAGAGTTGCCTTGAGCAGTGCTTAAAAAGCAGGTTTGGTGTAGACTCTACAGGAGAGCTGTAGAGAAAGTCTCCATCTTCTCAGAGAGCACCCAAGGCATCCTGAAGAGAGCCCAATAGAAAAGCAGTGTGCCATTCTGACGAGATCGCTGATGGAGGGGGAGAATGTTAGTGGACAATCCTTCTGTTTAGTTGTCCAGTCTGAGATGGTATCTCGTAAAGTACATGTTTTTCTTCAATTTGGTCCTCCTATTTCCATCTTCTTAGTGCTGGGTGTATACAACCATGCCTGGGCATCGCTAATTATTCTTATAAAGAGACAAAGAAATTTACTGAATTTTCATTATGTTAGTGTTTTGTGGGAGATAGGACTGCAGTTGAGTGTTTCATTGGATGCTCTTTCTTTTTTTTTTTTTTTGGATGCTCTTTCAAAGCAGAGTATTGAAAGTGAGGCTTCACTCCTGATCTTACACTAAAGTATATGAAGAGAGGAGTGACTTAAAGTTGTAGTTGTTTTTAAGTAAAAAGTATGCAGAATCTAAAGATCTGGAACATTCTCAGCCTGTCTATACTAAATACATATAAATAAATTATATATTAAATATAAACAAATACATAAAAATGTCTCTGCTTGTCTATGTTATAAACAAACAAGCAGTGAGGGGGTGGTTGTTTGATGTAAATATTAGAAGGGATCAGATATCTTAGCCAAAGTCAGAGATGTACTCCAGGAGAGTGGAGAAATGAGCCCCAAGATCATCCCCCAATGAGCTAAGTAGCCTCTGGGGTTGCAGGCTCAGAGCACAGAGGCTGGGGTAAAACCCGGGACAGTTTCAAATGAAGAGCTATCGGCACCCACCGGCCTGTGTATTGTACCCATTGTCCCTTCACGTTGTGGGCTCAGCTCCCTGCAACCTTCATGCAGCCCATGCTCCTGTGTTCCTCAGCCACCCCACAGTGGGCTCCAGGGAGCCACAGTGCAGCTCTGGTGCCAAGACCATAGCAGAGTCTTCATTCAAATTCGGGTTTGGGACTACACATGCTTTGCCCATTTTTCTTAGTCTTGGAACATCGTGTTTCGCATTGTATTATGCTGTGCAGAAAACTGCAGCCCCTTCTCAAAAGACAAAAAGAACCACTGATCAGTTTGATAATTGGAGTGTGGTGAGATGTGGAGTAAATTCCCTTTGTTTATTTCTGGTTTATGTCTCATTGATGGTGGTTTTGTTGTTTTGCATGAAGTATTTATTACTTCGTGGCTGGGTTTTCCACATTACAATGCCATTTTGGATCAATTAGGGACATTTCAGAGGCCTGGATCTGCCAAGTGTGGCCAGGCAGAAATTGGAACCCACTTGCCCAATACCACTCTCCAGGTTGGCCAGGGTTTTTTTTTTTTTTTTTTTGGTCATTGCTCTCTTCCTCCTTCCCTACCGTCCTCTGGCTCCTCCTCCCTACTCTGTCCCCCCTTCTCTCTCATTTCCACCCTTTCTCTTTTTCTTTTGTCCCCACCTTCCTTGTTTACTTCCACCATCTCTTCCCTTTCTCCCTCTCTCTAGAAGTTCTGGTGCCTTTTCATTGTTGCTGCCTTTCTCTGCAGTGTGCCAGGGCAGGCCGTGGAAGTCTCTGTGCAGCTTTGCTCTGTCTGCAAAGCATGGATAAGGATCTCTTTTGTCTCATTCATTTGTTCCCTTCAGCACATATTTTCTGGATATTTCTATCTACTAGGCATTGGGTGAGGCATTGAGCAGGGGAGAGCCAACCAACCAAATGTGGTCTTACCATCTGCTCCCTCAAACTCTGAAATTCAGGCAAACTCACATCTGATTATTCAAGAGATCTCTTTAGTAGTGCCTAAACTCTCCCTAGGTATCATGTATAGCTTGCACAGTCGGCAGATAGCGGGCATGTGTTCTGTCTCTTTGTAAGATGGTCCAACTCTTCGTTAGAACAATTAGAAAAATGGCAATGTTTTGTTCTCCAATAGTTTTTAAGTGCAAAGAAGACTGCAGAACTCATGCAGAGAGTCCCCTGAACCCTTTGCTTGGTTTACTCTAAAGGGAAGCATAATTAGAATTCATTCTCAAAATTGGGAAATTAATGTGTAAGTCTGAGATTGCTCTTATCGTGCCTCTTCCTTCCGTCTCCTGCTTTCTCCCCTTCTCTCCTTTCCTCTTTTATTCCCTTCCCTCCACTGATTTCCTCCCCCCTTCCCTCCTCTTCCCTCCTCTGTGCCTTTCCTTTCTCCCTCCCTTTTATTCTCCCTTTTCTTCCCTTCCTTCCCCTCTCCTCTCTCTCTTCTTTTCCTTTCCTCTTCTTCCCTCTCCCTTTCTCTCTCTCCCTGGTTCTGTGAAGTTGAATCATGTTTATACATTTAGATCATGTCCACCCCAGTCAATAATGGGTAGAGCTGGCCTACCTATCAGTAAATTCTCTTGTGTTATTGTTTAACAACCACACAGGTCCCTGACTCTAACTCCTGGGCAACTGCTGATCTGTTCTCCACAACCATAATTATGTCATTTCAAGAACGTTATGTAAATAGAATCAGACAATCTGCAACCCTTGGAGATTGGCTGCGTTCCCTCTCTGCAATGCCCTGGTGGCTCATCAAAGTTCTTACATGTATCAATAGTTCATTTTGCTCTCACTTTTAAGATAAAAGGACTCCAGAAGAAGACACTTAAGCAAGAAATTCTTTTGTGAAAAAAATATTCATTTTGTTTTCAAAGTTAACCTTTACGAAAATATCTTTCCTCCCTAGGGACCTACTGCAATTAATCTGAGTTTGGTAGATGATTGTTATTTTTATTTGATTTGTAAATATTTTCCTAGTGTTCAACAACTACCTCCTCCCCAAAGTGGGCTTCAATTTTGCTTTGGGGCTTAATATATAGGAGAGTCTTCCTTCACCTGTGAAATTATTGCTTGTATTGGCTAGGTTAGTGCCAGGTGCTGTAATGAATGATCTTCTCAAATAGAAGCTTGACACAATAAGATTTTATACCTTGTTTTAAGAGCAGAATATGTGAACATGCCTTTGCTTTACAAGGTGATTTAGAAACATAGGTCTGAGTCTCTTAGGATCTTGAATTTTTCTCCATGCAGCATCACTTGGGAAGAGTGTGAGGGGCACAGGGGTGAGGGGTGGGGAAGGAGTACTGGCTTTGCAGTTTACAGGGATCATGTGTAGAAGGCCATCCTCTCCCACTTCCATTCCAGTCTGATTGGCTAGCACCCCTAAGGCGGGTGGGATGGGATGAGAGGTGGGTGACCCACCTCTGCAGTTGAGCCTTCTACAGTGGAAGAAGGAAATCACAGTTCTTTGATGGATGCGTATGCTGGCCTCCATTCCCAACAGAGTCCTCATTTGAGCTTAACAGTTTTGATGGCGGTTGTAATGGGTACCATCCACAACTTCAAATTCCCTGATTTGGACCTTCCCATGACAGCTAGATAAATCGTTACCCCTCCAAATGGGCTCAGCTCATAGCAGCTCGTTCTCTTCCCTACATTAGTGGACAAATTAGATTTCTGCACTGAACACCATGTTGAGTTTACTGACCTTGGACAAATGGGAAGGTCTTTCTGGGATCGTGGCTGAAGGTGGGTTCCATAAATCTGGGCTAGCCTGTTAATTCAACACCATCTTTACTGTTATCCATTCATTTTTAACCTGGAAACTAATGAAAACACAAGCAGCCCTGAGACCACACAGCACAACTGCTGTCAGGGACAGGAGGGTTTTGACAGTTCAGTCCAGAGAGCACTAAATTCAGCTCCTGATAAATAATTTACTTGGAGAACCGGGAAGCTGGCCTCACTGTCTTTCCTAGCTTGCTGCTTGAGGGATATAGACCATTCTGGTCATGCTAGAGAGGAGAGAAAAAGAAAATTTATCTTCCTTGCTCCCTGGCTGCCTATCCTTCATGTCTTTACAACCATTTTAAGAAAGCCATGGATTTCTGTTTGCTGGTGCAATGAAGCCCTCATTTCCAGTTCGCCTTGCCTCTTGCCCGGTCCATAATCACTTGTAGCTCTGCCTGTCAGCGTCCCTTGAAAGACTTCATAAGGGCTCACCATGTGCTGATTGATGTCGAGTTTACATAGGGTGAAAGGGAAGGAGGAGATAGAGCTCAAATGTCTACTTCCCACTTCCCCTGCCTCCTGATTGGCAGGACCCAGCGGAGACCATTGCCAGCCTTGTGAGTTTCCAAGTCAGGTTTCATTTTGGGTTGTACGTATCATTTCTTTCGTGTTTCTGCAGTTGCTTTTCTACATGCCTGGGGGATGGAATAGCTCAGCTATGCATTTAGTTCTCTGTTGTCGGGGTTTTTCAGGGGTCGGTGCAACTCTGATGCTCATTAAGATTACTGAGCCTCATCATTTTTAATGTTAGGCCCAAGGTAATAGTTAATGAGGCTGAAAAGTATATTAATAAAATCACTTGTAGTAATTAGCAAGAAATTATAATGGTAGGGTGATGGGGCGATTTTAGAAATCAGTTAGGAGTGATCAAGACCAATCTCGAATGTCACTACTTATTATTTTTTGCTTTCAATCATCATGAACTACACCTTTGCATTTTTATCTCTGAAAATAAAGCCTTTGATTGAGCTCATGCATATTGCTATTACTTCATTCTCTTTTGTTCTTTTCTAAGGAGTATAGAGGCTTAAAACTAGACGGGCCTTTTGAATAATTCACAAACCTTCATGCTGCCCCCTAGAGGCAAAGGAGTTGTCCATTGTTTCTCCTCTGTGGCTTCCTAGCTGAGAATAGAGGCTGCCTGAGCCCACAGAGTTCAGAAGTTTCTGATGAGAGGTGATGGAGGAAACACCATCAATAGAATTAACC
Source organism: Pachyuromys duprasi (assembly GCA_028658305.1). Classification (NCBI taxonomy): domain Eukaryota; kingdom Metazoa; phylum Chordata; class Mammalia; order Rodentia; family Muridae; genus Pachyuromys; species Pachyuromys duprasi. Next base: position 131,543,795 of record CM053766.1, read on the forward strand.
AACTCAGAAGTGGGGGTCGTAATAGCAAATGCCTGTAAGTTCTTAGATTTGGGAGACCAGAGGACAGGGTTTTAAAACCTTTGGAACATCCCCAGTTTGAAGTTTCTAGTCTCTCTTTCTCCCCGGCCTGTTCTGTGTCACAGGTAAGTTTGTATATAAAACTTCTAAATAGCCCAAGGCTAAAGCCAGAACTTCCCATACCTGGCTAGACCTTCGCTGGCTGGAGCTTCTTGAAGTTTTCCTTGCTGCTGCTCCTGTTATTAACCCAGTATTCTTATCATTATTTAATTATTATTAATGTGTGTGTCTGTGCGGGTTAGCACAGGTGTACCCCAGGGCATACAAGGAGGTCAGAGGACAGTACCATCTCTACACAGGTAGGCCTGGGCTGCAAAAGAAAGCCAGCTGAGCAACCAGGAAGCAAGCCAATAAACAACCATCTCTGTGGCTTCTACTTTAGTCGCTGCCTCCAGATTCCTGCCTTGAGTTTCTGCCCTCTGTTTCTGTCCTCTGTTACCTAGAGGTGTAATAGGAAATTAACCCTTTCCTCCCCGGGCTGCTTTAGGCCATGGTGATTATCACAGTATCAGAAAAGCAGACCAGGGCAGGAGAGCAGGGAGATGCTGAATGAAGAGTGGAAGGTTTGAATTATCTGAAAGGTGGAGTGGTATTTCAGGACATAGAAGGCAAGGGTAGGCATTCTAGGCAGGAACAGAATGCAGAGGCATTAGCAGAAAGGTGCAGAGGCAGGCAGGACCTGAGGAACTTTGTGAAGCTGTATGAGCCTGCATTGCTAAGCATCTTTAGTGTGAGTGGTGGAGAATGGTGTGTGTGTATGTGTGTGTGTGATACCAGAGTGTGCATCTTGATGATGGAGCACCTGTCCAGGGTTTTAGTTAGCGTGGTTGGATTTGTTTATAGAGAAGCTGCTGGAGTAGCTAGAGCATGGGGTACGTTTTAGGGATAAGCGCAGAGGCAAGGGCTTGAAGAGGAGGATGTGGCTGTTCTCCCGGTATGAGTGCTAGCACTCAGGAGCTATGAGCTTGGATAGAAGGAAGTTGGGTATGAACTGTTTGTAGTTGTTGAGAGTGGCCTCTAGGACTGAAGGCAGCCCTCTTTACCTCAGCCTCAAGCATTTTTATTCCAAGTATCCTGGGTCAGGCTGCCCTTGTGGCCCTGTGACAGAGAGAGAAAGAGAGAGAACGAACAAATAATAGTATCAAAACATTGCACCCTTGAGTACAGCTAGAGGGAAAAACGCTTCTCAATAGAGGCCACTGTTGTTAATCACATTATATGAAAATGCCTGTGGTAAGAATAGGAAGTAGAAAGCCCATTCGTGGAGAAACTGCTCTGCCAGGAAATCGTTCAGCTCAGAACTCCAGTTCAACTGTTTTGGCAGGATTTTCGCAGTCGTTTCTGATGAATGTGTGAGTGTCCTGTTTGATAATGATATCTATCTGCTCCTGGATATTTGTTCTGTTACTTTTTGCTGCCTCCATGCATAATAAACAACCCAAAGTACAGCCTTGTTAGATCATTCTCCACATGGAACAGAGAGTGGTGGAAAAGTGGGAGAAGGAATCTTGGAAGAGAAGTCAGGTCAAAGGAAATAAATAGACACGGAATCATGTAATGGGCAACCTTTGTGATGTGTGTATAATATTCTAAAGGTCATCGACGTTGCAGTGCTTGTTGGAACCAGCTCATTCCATTTCTCTCCTGATTTGTGTTCTACTTAAGGTGCCCCCAAAATGTGAGGTGTGTGCTCAGACTGAGTATCCCTTGTCTGACTAGAACCATTTGGAGTTTTTCAGACTTGGGAATAGACTTTATGAGTTGATAATCCCTCATCTGAAAACCTGGAACCCAGCATGCACTTAGCTCTTCAGACTAGGGTTAATCAATCGATGCCACATTTTGTTTACTTTATCATCTGTTGAGGGACACATGAGGGTTTCCATATTTGGCTGTTGTGAATAGCGCTTTTATGATTGCATCGTGTACAAGTTTTTGTTTGAACACCTGTGCTCAGTTCTCTGGGAGTTTAGATCTAGGTCTCCATTTGCTGGATTATTTGGTATTTCTATGTCGAACTTAATGAGGAGCTACCAGAACTGACAAACTATAGAAATATAAGTATATCAGTGATTACTCAGGTCTGAGGGAAATTGGGGGTTTTGGAGGGTGATAGCTGGAGGGTGTAGGATTTATCTTTGTAATGAAAATATGCTAAAATTAACTGTGGTGAAGGTTGTGCATACCTGTCCCTTTGCTAAAAACCATTGGAATATACCTTGTATTTAACTTAATGAAATTAAAATTTTTTGAGATAGGGTCTCACTGTGTAGTACAAGCTACAAGTTCATGACCTTTCTGCTTCTGTTTCTGAAGACTTGGTGTTACAGGAGTCTGCCACTTCAGCCAGCTACATTGTACTCTTTAAATTGGATAATTGTGTCATTTATAAATTACATATTGACAAATACATTTTTTAAATAAAAAGAAAGCAAATGGCCTTATTTTATTTGAAGTTTCTTTTAGGGTATTAGTGAACTTGTCTACACAAATGTAAATATAATGTTAGAGCTCAAAATTATATATTTTTGTGTTCTTGTTTACTGAAAAAACATTAATGAAAGCTCAGAGCAAGGACAGTTTTATCTTCTAGCTGTGTTCCCAGACTCTTGCAGGGCACATGGAATTATCTGTACCTTACATCTCTGGTAAATGAATGAACTGCCCTCAGAGTTCAGGGAACTGCTTTGTCATGTATAGGATAAAACTTTGTTGTGCAGAATCTCAGATTTAGTGGTGTTCTTGTGTTCATTTAGGATATGTTTTGAGCCATTGCTCTTGCTGGAGACTGTGTTTCCTACCAAGCTCACTGTGGTGAAGCCAAAGGCTTTGACCTCTTCTGGGGAAGGGAGGCTGAACTGCCCAAGAGTGGTATATCTTTATGTACATTGAAAAGCACAGGATAGGGGCCCAAGACCCTTCTGTTACCTGTACTGCATTCAGACAAACTTTTTTCTTTCTTTTTTAATTTTAATTTTATTTTTATATTAATCACAGGTTATGTACTTTGTATCCCAGATGTAGCTCTCTCTCATTCCCTCCCAATCCCCCCATCCCTCCCTCATCTCCTCCCTGCCCCTTTCCAAGTTCACTGATACAGGAGGACCTCCTCCCCTTCCATCTGATCCTAGCTTATCAGGTCTCTTCAGGACTGGCTGCAATGTCCTCTTCTGTGGTCTAGCAAGGCTACTCCTCCTTCGGTGGTGGGGTTGGGAGAGGGAGGGTCGAAGAGCCAACCATTGAGTTCATGTCAGAAATAATCCCTGTTCCCCTTACTAGGGTGTCCACTTGAATACTGAGCTACCATGGGCTATATCTAAGCAGGGGTTCTAGGTTATATCCATACATGGTCCTTGGTTGGAGAAACAGTCTCAGGAAAGACCCCTGTGCCCTGATATATTTGGTTCTAGTGGAGCTCCTGTCCTCTCCAGGTCTTACTAACTCTCCCTTCTTTCATATGATTCCCTACACTCTGATGAACGTTTGGTTATGAGTCAGACAAACTTTTGTTATTTTGTTTGCATCAGAACATCAGTCCAACTATCCAATGTAGTTCCTGGAAATTTTCATTCATTATATTGATTTTCTAAAGCATAAAAGCAAAATTATCTTGAAATGTTTAGCTTTAAGAAAAAAAAGTTTGTTACAGTTTTTATGTAGAAACTCTTTTTTTTTTTTTTAAGGAAGGGCAGGTAGGAAACAGGCTCTCACATCCTCAGCCCCTACATAGAAACATTTTTGACAGTTGTTCTTTACTCTCCTGCAAGCATGTAGTTCCAACTGGTAAAAGATGCTATTAATGGAATAGAAATCTTTTGTCTATCATATATCTTTCTATCTACTTATCCTGTCTTATGTGTCTGTTTATCCATTCATCTACCTATTCATTCTATTTATCTATCTGTCCATTCATTTATCCATCCATTCATATTTCTATCTAGTCATCCATACCATGTATATATGTAGCAATCATTTTTAAAACTCTACTTTATTGGGGGTATTTAGGCCTCTACTTCCCTTCCACCAAACCCCTAACCCTAGGTAGGAGAACAAAAATTTATGGGGAGAGGGGGCCCAGAGCTCTTTATTTCTCCTGGATGTTTAGGGTCAATGGGTTCCCCTGGGGCTACACCATCTCCACCAACAGTAAAAGCAGCCAGCGGTTTTCTCCAAGCCACTGCACCCCAAACTGTTTCTCTCCATCTGTCCGTTCTAAACCACTGTCCATCTCTTTGGTCTCTCCAAACTGCTGTATGCTACACGCCAACACTGTATGCCACACGTTCTTTTTCTGGGCTCTCATGTTTATATCCTCAGAGCCCTAGACCATGCCCCTCTCCATGTTGCATGAGAAATGGCACTACCAGCTGGCAAAAGACACACCCCACATGAGACAATTAACAGCTGTGGATAAACTAAAGCCCAACTAAAATCCCAACTATAATCCCACACTTGGGATTAAAGCAAAAACATATTTACATAACATAACTGAATTTACAAGGTATATATGTATGTACATATCCATTCTATTAGTCTATAATCTATCTCTATTGTATGTGTATGTATGTGTGTATCCTACTATCCAATTTATCTATCATCTATTTCTTCTGTTATCTATCTATCTATCTATCTATCTATCTATCTATCTATCTATCTATCTATCTATCTATCTATCTTCTATCTATTTACTTAAGTTTCCCATGAAAAATGGTCAGAACTTAATGAACCATCCCTATTGGGAGTTGTATTTCTGCTCATTGGCTCATGTTTCCCATTGGATCAGCTTCTAACACCTTCTTGACATGCATTGAAAGACAAGTCTGAATCTCAAGGTAGTGGGACTTTTAGGAGGTAGAGCCAAGAAAAGGAAGTTAGGACCCTGGAAATGTGTCTTGGAAGGGGATGATGGGGCTCTAATCCTTTCCTCTTTCTCTATCTTGGGTTGGTTACCCTAGGAGCAGCTTCTGCCACTATGCATTCCTTCCTTGATATACTATCAAATCATAGGCCCTAAAACAGCAGGTCCAGACTGACCATGGAGTCACAATTTAAAAACTAGGAACTCAAATCAGTCTTCCTTCCTCTAAGTTGCTCGCTTTGGAAATTCTTTATAGTAATGAGTAACACAGTATCCTTACTTCCTCATCCATAAATGTGGAAATCATGGGGAGGGAAACTGTCTGAAATAAGCTGTGTACAATGATTAGATAAGGCTGATGACCCAACAATAGTTCAGTAAGAATTAGCAGTCACTTTTATCTGCAGCCACTGGCTCAGGGAGCTGCCTCTACTGATCTAAGATCACACACAGAAAGTGGGAACCAGGTTTTCTAGCTTTCATTTAGTTGGGTTAACAGGCCATATGCCACCACCTAAAGCATCCTTAGACTCCTGTTGTCCCCAAGAGACTAAACCATACTTTTAGAGAGATTTTTCCAGGAAATACTTGAACAGAAATACAAAGGGTGTGAGAATCAAGAGCCTCATGATATGGCAAAATTTAAGGTCTGAGCTCAGACCCAGACTTCCCTTATCAGTGTTCCTGGCCCTGGTAGTGGTGGTGGGAACTGAGTTGTACCTGAGGACCTCATGCCTGAGCTTTACCTGCATCTTGGGTATTTGGATACCTGATGACCATAAGGTTGCAAACTTTATCCATGGTTTACAATGCCAGTCTCAACTTCCAGCAACCTGGGGGATGCCTTGGAAATATATTTTTAGGTGTCTAAATTGAGTGATGGGCTTGTGTTTTGAACTTTCAGGGTATTTCTGTCTAGCCATGTGCTAATTTTTGATTACTCTTTCGCAAAATCTATGGATATAAATACGTATTCTTTCTTTCTGTGTTGCATATTAATTTTTCCAACAGAAGACTGACAGGATGTTCTAACTTTTAGGAGTTTCATGTTAAACTTTCCCTAGCCATCTGCCTTGATCCTATCAGCCTGGTGAACAATGAGAAGTGAGTGGTTTTCTTTTCCCATGTTTCTGGGATGAGAGCAAAGTGGCCGCGTCTGATGAGATTCTTAACTTGTATTGGCTTGTTCAGCCATCAGTGTTCAGTGTTGACAGCTTAGTCTGACACTCCCGTGCTGGAGGGCTCTGGCTGAGGGGGACACAGGGCAAGCACAGGTTGGATGGGTTGTCTTGATGGAGAGTGACTGGGCAGGGCTACATAATGGCCTTAGCAAGGATCTCTTGCAGAAAGACTGTGATTGGCCACTGTTGTCATGGTGGGTTCACAAGCTTTGTCATTTTGTCAACCCTGTTTGCTGCTCAGTTGTGGACCAGGTCAAAAACATATTGGAGCTCATCATCCCCAGAAAAATAAAAATAAAATCCCAGGAAACTTTCTTCTGTGGGAAGCCCCAGCCCAGGTCCTTCCCGTCTGCGAACATCTCTCAGATAGCCGCTGTCTCCTTGGGTGAGCGCTACTTGGGATCAAGCTTTTATCTTTCCAAGGTATTCTGATTCTGAGTAAGCCACTTTCTAGGTTGTTCTCTGCATCCATTCTCAGGATCCCCAAATTCAAACAGTGAACGTGCAGCTTCTTCAGGACTCCGTTAAGACTGCACCTTTCTCTGATGTCCACACTCTTTTCTGCCTGCCGTGGCCTGTTATTAGTGTGCTGACTGGTCCTCCACAATGGATTAACTGCCACCAGCTTCTCTAGCTAGGGAACCATCTGCCCACCCAACACTGGCATCAGCCTCTTCTGATGCATTTGCTTTCCAGGCACAGCCTGTTCGTACATGCTACCCCACCCCACATTCTTTCTTCTGTCTTGAACTCTCTTTCTCTCTTCTTCCACTCTGTCTACCCATCCCATCTCCATGAGAGTGCAGCCATCTTCTCTGAGCACATCCTCCTACATGGGACCGCTCTGCTTCCAGGCTGAGCCTGAGACTGTCTTCTATACTCCTAGGTCCTCTCTCTTACTGGTTTTATAAATGATTCTGCCCTTGATTTTGTGTTTTACTCATGATCCACATGGTCCTTGTGGGAAAGGCTTTGTCTTGTGCATATTCACATGCTGGAGACAAGGAAGCAATGTGTCATAGTGGTGACAAGATAGTTGTGAGTTCAAACACCATATTGATCTATGTGACTTCGGGTGACTTTGGGGGGGTGTGCTTTTCTCAGGCTGAATTCCACATCAGAAACAGCACAAAATCTGTTTATTACCTGGGCTTAATGTGGGGTCGACCTAAGTAACTTTCCTAGACCGGTAGCTAGCAGAGTGGGGTACAAATAAAGGTTACCTGTTGGTCATCGCCATTGCCATCTCCGTCATCATTTACCCGTGGGTTCTAGGAAATGCTAGAAACTCAAATTCTCAATTAATAGAATAACTAAATGTACTTGTAACATAAGTCATTTTGTTGAATTCCCATTTTCTCTAAAATAGAGTTAATAAAACATTAATTTTCTCATGCCTCTTTCCCCAGCCCTCAAAAGCGAATATTTCTCAGACCTTAGAAAACAGTTTGCTTGCTTAAGCGACTCAGGAACATTTAGAAGAAAGCCATTTTGCCCAATAAGCTAATATCTAAAGTCAGGATTCATCTCCCTGCTGGTTGACTGACACCCCATTTCCCCCCTCTTAAAAGAACTAAATGGCCTATATTTCTTTTTTAAATTAAAGTAAATGAAAATGAATTTCACCACTCCCCTGGAGATGACTGGAGACACACTGGGATGTCAAATAAAAAAGTTGGGAATTACTGAGCTCAAGCTCAACACTGTGGGTTCCCAGGAAAGACGAAACATGAGAAGCATCCAGTGTGGAAGAGGAGGGTGGAGGGAGAATCAGGGAAGACAGATAGATTCTGTGGCATAGAGGAGGAGATGGGAGGGGAAGGCTGTACGGAAAAACAACTACAGAACAAATGATCTTTAACTCCAGTAAAAAGAAGCAAAGATACCCCCAAGATGCATTGAATTACCCAATATTCCTGGCCACCCTAGGCATGCATCCTCGCTATGCAAAAATGTCGAAAGCAGAAGGAAAATGATTGTTTTGAGCTTGGAGATGTCTCCGTTCTCCGACTTTGCTAATGAGATTTGAGCCCATTATCTCTGTCTCGCTGTGAGCTTTCTCCATAGCAGAACCTAGGTTTTCCTGACGGACTGTGACTGAGTTCATTTGAGTTTAACAAGTGTTTATTGAAACCCAGGACATGTCTGGGGTCAAGACTGGAAACGTGCCATATGCTAGATACAGATGACTAGTTCTTTAGCCCAAAGGAATTCCTGGAGAAGCGAGGGGAAAGGCTGGGGTGTTGAATGTTGATGTGTCTGCCCCTAGACTCTACCTCAATGCAGGATCCATGTCATCTTAGGTCAGGGAGGAGACTTCTCAGTAACCTTTGGGGTCTTTGGAGGGGACTGCTATAGTAGTACCCCTAATGTGGGCTCCTGAGCGCTTCTGTCTGCTTCTCACCACCTCTGGTCTTTCTTGCCAACGACAGTAATTATCCCCAATTATACAACAGAACAAGACACCCTTTACACTCTCTACTGTTCGTGGCTTTCTTTTGCACCTGGAAGAAAATCAACACAATCTAAATTCATCAGCATTGCTTTGAACAGTCCTGGTTCCTGCCTCCTCTTCCGTTTTTCTATTTGTAATCAGATTTTGCCCCCCAAACCTGCAGTTTTCTAAGAAAATACATTGCTTAGTCACAAAATCTGAACTTACCCCCCCTTTTCTCCCTCTGTCTTTGTCATCTATGATTGCTATTTGTAATTATTATTTTTCTTACTCTTTTTTATTAATTACAGTTTATTCACTTTGTATCCCCCCTGTACCTCCCTCCCCCCTCCCCTCCCAATCTCACCCTCCCTATTTCCTCCCCCAGTCCACTGAAAAGGGAGGCCTTCCTCCCCTTCCCTCTGACCCTAGTCTATCAGGTCTCATCAGGAGTGGCTGCATTGTCTTCTGTGGCCTAGTAAGGCTGATCCCCCCTCAGGCAAAGCTAATCAGGAAGGAGGACTCTGGCTAAGATGCTCAATCCCCATTCAGAAAGGCAAAGAGGATGGACATCGGAGGAGGGAGAAAACAGGGAACAGGACAGGAGCCTACCACAGAGGGCCTCTGAAAGGCTCTACCCTGCAGAGTATCGAGACAGATGTTGAGACTCATAGCCAAACTTTGGGCAGAGTGCAGGGAATCTTATGAAAGAAGTGGGAGATAGTTTTCTTACTCTTGTCTTTGTTTTTCTACTAAGTCATGAACTCACAAGGGTGGAGCCATGTGGTTCCCATTCTCTGCTTTGTATCCAGCATACAGAAGTTGCTCAATAAACAACTGAGGTGAGGTACTAAGGTAACTTATCTGCTCTTTACAGCTGGATCAATGCCAAATGGCTCTCACAAAATAGGTACAAGTATACAAAATGTCCGTTAGATGCTCATGTTTTCATTGAGGACTATGTCTTAAGCTAGTGGTTCTATTTTGAGTGATAGTGAAATATTAAGAGAGGGGGTCTGGCTAGAGGAAGAAGATCACTGGGGTGTGTGACTTTGAAGGATATTTTGGGACTCCTGTTCCTTTCCCTGTCTACTTCCTTATGAGACTACCAGGCCATGATGAGATGGACAACTTCAATATCACATCTGATAACAATGAGTAAGCCAGCGATGGAGTAATCCCCCTGAAACCATGAGCCGCAATACATTTTGCCTCTCTTAAGGTAACATTTTTTTTTCTGGTGTCTCTCAGAGTGGCAAAGAGCCCAACGAATACAACTTATCAGTGAAGGGACAGTTCTAAATCAGGTACCTAGACTGTGTCTTCTGACCCATTATTTCAGGGCTACCTGATTTTAAAAGAAGCCATCTTTAAGGATTCTCCCTCCTGGAGCTCAAAATTCACTGAGTGTAAGAGCCCAGAGACATAGCATGCAGTAGATTGACAGCTCTTTGGCCCCAGCCTGCCCCAGAAATGTTTTCCTGAAGAGACAGCTCTGCCTGCCTGCCTGCCTGTCTCAAGGTGATGTTTTCAGGCTTAATTAGAGGCTGTTAACCCTTCTTAAGTAGTCACACAAGGCACGCCAAATAACCTTAGCATCGAGTGCAGGGGTAGGAGACTAGAATAACAATTTGATTTCAAGTAGTTAAAAGCCAAAGGCCTCTATATCACAATTGCTCACTTCCTTCCTTTAACAAGTTAAATGAGTTCTATATGAATTTTTAAATTTGTTTAATAACGTTTTAGTGAGTTTCCACATTGCTCACCGTGCCAGCTCAGAAGCTCTGGGAGGTGCAGTAGAAAGCATCTCCCTGCCCCTGAGAGCAATCGTGAGGCTGCTGCTCGGAGTGCTTCACCCCACATTCCTGTGCTCAGTCCTTTCAGCAGCTTCTGGAAGCTGGAGCCATTGCCTTAGAGCACCAACCATGGGGAGCTGCCTTGGTTGCAAAGACTTGTATCTAGGCCTGCACCTAGGGTCTGCTTCACGCCTGCTTCACAGGAAGCTGTCTCACATTGATTGGAGGAGGAGGAGCAATGAGAACAAATGAGCAACTGTACAGCCCTCTCTGTGCTCTGTCCTTTTACTAAAGACTGTGGCTATTGCTAGCTAGTCTTCATGGTAGGCAATGTCCCCTCCAATCTGCAGTCTACCCTGACTTTGAAGCCTTCAGGTGGTCTCCCAGGACAGCAGGTTTCTAATGAGACTGTTACTGTAGTATTAGAGCAAAAGCTCTGGATTAAAGTGCCCTAACCAGATAGACAGGGATTGGTCCTCCATCCCAATATGTCATTCAAAGAGTTGAGTAATGAGGAAAGCCAATTAAGGAAACCCAACCAATGTAGTATATTGGGAGGTGGACCAGATAAAGTGGGACAGTAACTCCACTCCTGTCTTGGGTATCAACATGATCATGGGCTTAAATAATAAAAAAAAAGAGGCAAGAAGTATGTGTAACTGAGCAGTCTGGGTCACATTGTGTTCATCTCTGGTTCTAAAAGGTAGTTTTGGAGGCTTCTTCTTGCTTAAGGGGACATGCTGACCTCTTGTCCCCATTGGTGTGGAGGTTCTCTCCATCTTTGGCCCCCTCATTCTCTTTTTTGATCCCACTGCATAATCCAGACTGACCCCAAATCTTTATAACCAAGGCTATCTCTGAGATGCGTCTACCTCTCAAGGGCATGGGCTTGTCGGAGATAGTCCAGATTCAAACTGTAATTCCATGTGAAGAAATGTAGCCGCTAGGAGCATGAACTTGGTAGACATGGAAGCTCACCATGGGGTTCACCATGTAACAACCGCACTTTTGATTTGAAGTCTTATCATTTTTGATTACTCCACTTGACAAGCAGAGTCTACGCTGTAAACCCCTCCATGATTAGTTGTTAAGATTGAGTAGGATAAGTGGGATAATTTGAACAAATTACTTACCCCATGCCTAATGGTTAGTTATGTACAATGAATATCAGCGAAGCCATAGTTTGGACTCTGTTGTTGTCATCTGGTACTTTGTTTCATAGCTGAGACAAAAATGTTTGACAGAAACAATGTAAGGGAGGATTTATTTCCGCTCGTGGTATGATGGGGTACAGCACACCACAGTGGGGGGAGCGTGATAGAGTTTGTGGCAGTGAAGCCTGTGGCTGACATGCTTCCCATCCCAGCGGACCAGGGAGCAGACAGCTGGGGTCAGAAACAGGAATGGTCCATAGCTTCGAAAGCTTGCCTCTCTGTGACTCACTGCTTTCAACTTGGCCCTACCTTCTTTTATTATTATTACATTTTTATTTTTTTATATTAATTACAGTTTATTCACTTTGTAGCCCAGCTGTAGACCTCTCCTTCATTGCCTCCCAGTCCCACTCTCCCTCCCTCATCTCCTCTCATGCCCCTCTCCAAATCCACTGATAGGGAGGACCTTCTCCCTTTCCATCTGACCCTAGCTTATCAGGTCTCATCAGAACTGGCTGCATTGTCCTCCTCTGTGGCCTGGCAAGGCTGCTTCGCACTCAGGGGGAGACAATCAAAGAGCCAGCCACTGAGTTTATGACAGAGACAGTCCATGTTCCCATTACTAGGGAACCCACTTGGATACTGAGCTGCCATGGGTTACATCTGAACAGGGGTTCTAGGTTATCTCCATGAATGGTCCTTGGTTGGAGTATCAGTCTCAAAAAAGACCCTTGTGCTCAGATTTTTTGGTTCTGTTGTTCTCCTTGTGGAGCTCCTGTCTGCTCCAGGTCTTTCTATCTGCCCCTTCTTTCATAAGATCCCCTGCACTCTGCCCAAAGTTTGGTTATGAGTCTCAGCATCTGCTTTGATACCCTGCTGGGTAGAGTCTTTCAGAGGCCCTCTGTAGTAGACATTGGAAGAAGGAGAAAGTAGGAAACAGGACAGGGGGCCTACTTTCTTAAAGGGTTTACAACTCCTCAAACAGTGCCATAGTTTGGGGACCAACGTGTCCAGACAATGAGCCTGTGGGGAACATTGCACCTTTAAACTCCAGCACTGTTTTTTTCCTCTTCCCCCCATTCCTCATGTCCAGCTTGTGTTTCTGTGGACACAAAGTCCTTCATTTTTTGGTACTGAAAGGACCACCATATTGGCCCAGCGCTTCCCATTCAGGAGAGAAGCACCCATTTCTGGCCTCAGACTTCTGCCAGGATTGGTGGATTGCACTTGGCATTGATGACTGGTGGCAGAGTTGGCTGTTAAAAGAGGTCACTTATCATTGTGTCTGTGGACCTGGAGTTCAAGGGACCACTGGGCTTTTCTCAGCCAGAACTGCAAGGCTGCCTTTATTCTGTCCATTGTTTCAATGGTCACAGGAAGGAGGCTTAAGAGCGATTGCCCTAGGAGACCTGGGCACAGGACAGTCAGAGCTGAAATTCCATGACCTCATACAGAAGTGTGATTGGAGCAGAGACAGGATAGGAAGAGAATAAGGGACAGAAACCCTTATTAGGAAGATCTGACAGGCTGGAAACAGGATCTCTACGGAGGAAGGGAACAGCTTAGAATTCAGGAGCAAGTGATACTGGAAATATAGGAGAGGTAGGTAGATGTGCAGTGGGTGAGTGGGGGAGGGCAGATGGGGTGGGTGGATGCAGGGGTAGAAAAGACTTTCCCACTCTCTTGCCCCGAGGCAGCTCTACTTGTGAGGTCTTTCTTGTGCCTGACTGCGAACACAGGCAGATTTAACTGCAACTGCAGGCTATCAAGCCTCTGTGTGAGAAGGGTTCTAAGGTCACCAGGGGAGTGCTTCCTGAGGCAGAGATTTGTGGGATTGGAGTATTACCGCAGCCAGGACTGTTCTTCTGTCCCTCCTGCACCCACAATCTGTTGTTCCCGGGAGCCCATTTTTCATTGCTAGGGCAAAGCTGCCTGCTGGCTCTGGGCAGGACAAGTTTGGCTTGGGATGATGATGTACAGTACCCAAGTACGCTGCCTGGTTAGTAAATTATCCATGGATCACTGGATGACAGGGTGCTTTAAATTGTAGCCAGTGAGCTTTGTGGAGATTCCTACAGTCCTGAATTTGCGGAGGGAATCAGCCCTGAATAAGCATGGCACCAAAGGTTTTGAGGAATGTCTGTACCTGACAAGAGGTAGGGGACTAGCCTTTCATGAGCACCTACTGTGTGTCAGCCTTTAACACGTTCTATTCCGGTTAATCCTTACCACAGTTCTGTGGGAAAATTTTAATACAAGTAGGGAGACTGAGGCCCAGGAAGGTGAAGGCACTTGATTAGGGCAGACACTGGTATGTGACAGCCTAGAATATGATACAGGCATGATTGACCACACAAATCTCTCCATTGATTGGCAAATGTTTAGACTAAGCAAATGTTTTTCTGCAAAGGGCCAGGTAGTAAACATTTTCGGGCTTGAAGTACATGAAGTTTTTGTCACACATATTCAGCTTTGCCACTGTGGCACCAAAGTAATCCCTGATAGTACATAAGCAAGTGAGTTTAGTTAATGTTCAATAAAACTTTATGTACTAAAACATCAATCTAGCGGCCCAGATGGGGGCTGTGGGGCCACAGTTTGCCAAGCTTTGTTTTTGGAGAGTCTGGCCTGACAGTGGATGCTCGGCTGGCCCCGATCACCATGGACAGCTGGATTTACTCTCACAGAAGAGGTAGGTCTGCGCAGCGACCCAGTGGCCGAGAGATCGGCGGCCCATGCCTGCCATCCCTCCCAGCTGTCAGCACTCTTCACAATATTTTGCACAAGCAGATCCTGCCTTTGAGGACACAGGGTCGATTTCTCTGTGGTCCACACATGAGCCTCATGCTGTAGGTAAAATTAAATGAAGAAGGGTAGGAGCAAGACTGCTTCTGCTCTGTTGTCCTCTGAAAGATTTCCATTCTGAAACTACTCAGGACATTTAAGAACATCATGGTATGTGTGTGGAATGCACTGATGTGGCTCTGCTACCTTCCCAGGAGGCTCCGGGAGTGCACCTGTCTCTCTTGCCTCCCCCCTGCTAGGGCTGTAGACATGCATCACCTTACCAAGCTTTTGTGTGGCTGTTGAACTGAACTTGGGTCCTTACTTGTTCATGGCAAGCCCTTATTGAACCGAGCCAGGTCCTCAGTCCCTGCTTTCTCTACTTCCAGTAATTCATTTCCCTGAGTTTTAGAGTCTCTGTTTATCCAGTGATAACTCTCTTCGCTCACTGTGGAGCTATTACAGGCTTTCGCGCCAGAAAGGATTCTTCCTCTATTACTATAAAGTTTCAAGTTTCCCAATAATTTTTGCACATGTATTCCTCCAGAAAAATATTTAGCATAATTCAAGCAAGCAGTGAGCTCCTTCAGAGTCCTGCCGTACCTTCCATACCAGCGCTGCCATACCTGGTTTATGCAGCGCTGGGGATTGAACCCAGGGTTCCATGCCTGGCTAAGAGAGCACTTCACCAGTTTCACTGGATTCCTATCCTAGCACAGGTATGTTTTGCTATTTGCTCAGACCTCTTGTGTTACGGCTCAGCCACGTTTGAGCATCTTCTCTTAGATTTTGCACATACCATGTTTATTTCTTATTCATTTTTGATTTTTTTTGTATGTGGGCTGACAGTCTCTGTTATGCTTTCTAGTTAGCTTTTTTTTTTTTTCTTCTGGCTTAAAACTATGTGTTTTAATGGGCCAGGGAGATGACTCAGTGGGTAAAGTGCTTGCGGTGCACACATGAGGATGAGTTCAGGCTTCCAGAATCCATGTAAAATGTGTGACACAGTATTAGGAAGTATGTGCCTGTAATCCCAGCACTGGGGATTTGGAGACAGAAGATTGCTGGGGCTTGCTAGCTGGCCATTCTAGCCAAATTGGTGAGCTCCAGATTCAGAGAAGTCCTGCCTAAAACAAAATGGAAGGCAAGTGATTGAGAGGAATGTGATGTTGGCCTCTAGATTTCAAATGCACACATGTATAGTGAACTCACACCTGCATACACACATACACACATTTGTGTGCATGCATGCATATACACACAGAGATAAAACATAGCACAAGACACATTTTAAGTGTCTATTTTATATTTGGATCCATCACTAAAATTCTTTTTATCAATCACGGTCTTGTATATTAAGGTAAGTGATGACATCCTCTGCAAATGACAACTTGCCTTTTCCTTTAAGGAAGTTATAACTCTTTTGTTTTTATTATTTTGCTTCTTTTAGAAATTTCAGGATGAGGTTAAGTAACAGTGATAATAGCAGATAATTGTTCTGATTCAATTACAGTGCTTCTGGAATTACATCAATTATAATGGCTATTTTATTTCCAAGATACATAGTGTATACCATGTAGCGAACTGGTGTTCCAATTATGTTTATTGTTATTTATTTTTATAACAGGAATAAATGTTGAGGTCATCATGCAGTTTTACCCTCACTCACATATTTTTACAGATATGTAAGTAAATGTTCACTTATTAAGCCATCATTGTAATTAACTTAAAGTGGCTTTTTATTCCTTTAATATAGGAGTGGATTTGATTTGCTAGCATCGGGCACAGCTCTTCAATCCTTTATCTTAACCGTGTGTATGATTCAGGCTCTATTTGAATCTTAGGAAGGTGCTGTGATGAATGCTCTGTGTGTATTATATAATAACCATACCAGAGTCTGGGAACATCCCTCTTCATTAAATGTGCTAGTATCTATGCAGCCAGACGCACAAATGCAAAACGAAGTCAGGGATTAGATCCCATGAACGGGTTCAAAGTGGGCATGGCCACAGATGCTTAGGTCAGGCTTTCAAGTTTCTAGGTTTTAGCAACAGGCTCCCTCACAGAGGCCCTTATGACAAGGGGTCACGTGATGCCAACTGATTCAGAAGTGTGCCCAGAAGGAGTGGACCAATGACTAGAAGAAGTCCAGAAGGGTATGAGGCAAGAATAGCTGCACAAAAAATGTAGGTGACTCTTCATGACTGCTGCCTCTGGACAAGGGAGCTGGAATACTTATATCCAGTCCCCTCAGCAGTAGATATGTCTAGCAGAAGGTGAGGGTTGTTTGAGGAGGAGGGGTGCATTGATAATACAGGCTGCTCCCCACTATGTGAGTTATGGAAAGAGACGAGCTAGAACTCTCAGACTTCCAGAACCTAAGTAAGACCTTGCATTTGATTTTGCTCTGAAACTCTTCAAATGAAGAAACTCTTCAAATGTTGCTTTCTTCTGTTCCCTGCTATTTGGTAGCTGACTTTTGCCAGTAGCTTGAAAGGTCAAGACCTCCTTTCTCTCTTGCTTTCTTGGCTGACGAGTGGTTCAGAGTGTCACAGAATTGACTACATTTTTTCTGTGAAGCATAATAATAATAATAATAATAAACATATATATGCTTTTCATCGAAGTATGGTTTATTGCTTACAGTCTTTCATAAAATATGAGCAACATAAGAGATGAAGTTACTTATTTTTTCTCCTTTTTAGTGATTCAAAGGATATATATTCCTTAATTGGTGGCTGCATTACTAGATACTGATTCATAATAAATGCTCATACATTTGCTGAATGAAAGAATGAATGAGTGTCGCATTTCTTCTCTCCAATTGCTAATTTTATGAACTGATTTTTTTTTATTCTTGCAGGAAGGTTAGTTATTTCTATGATCTTATTTTAAAAGAATTATCTATCACTTTTATCTGTCCTACCTTTGATTTGAATTTTTAAATTCATCAAATACTTCTTGAACTTTTAAAAATTTTCTTCTGCTTCTCATATATTTTCTAATATAATTTTTTATTAATTACAGTTTATTCACTTTGTATTATAGCTGTAGCCACCACCCTTGTCTCCTCCCAATCCTACCCTCTCTCCCCCTCTCATTTCCTCCCATCCCTCTTCCCCAGTACACCAATAGGGGAGGACTTCCTCCCCTTCCATTTGACCCTAACCTATCAGGTCTCATCAGGACTGTCTTTCATATCTTCCTCTGTGGCCTGGTAAAGCTGCCCCCCTCTCAGGGGGAGATGATCAAAGAATCGGCCACTGAATACATGTCAGAGACAGTCCCTGTTCCCCTTACCAGGGAACTCACTTGGAGACTGAGCTGCCATAGGCTACATCTGTGCAGGGGTTCTAGGTTATCTCCATGAATGGTCCTTGGTTTTAGCATCAGTCTCAGAAAAGACCCCTGTGCCCAGATTTTTTTGTTTTCTTGCTCTCCTTGTGGAGCTCCAGACCCTTCCATGTCTTTCTATCTCCCCCTTCTTTCATGAGATCCCCTGAACTCTGCCCAAAGTTTGGCTATGGGTCTCAGTATCTGCTTTAATACCCTGCTGGGTAGAGTCTTTCAGAGGCCCTCTGTGGTAGGCTCCTGTCTTGTTCTTTCTTCCGATGTCTACCCATTTGCCTTTCTGAATGAAGATCGAGCATCTTACCCAGGGTCTTCCTTCTTGCTTAGCTTCTTTAGGTGTACAGATTTTAGTATGATTATCCTATATTATATGTCTAATGTATACTTATAAGTGAGTATACACCATGTGTATCTTTCTGCTTCTGGGATACCTCACTCAGGATGATCTTTTCTAGTTCCCACCATTTTCCTTAAAATTTCACAATTTTCTTGTTTTTAATTGCTGAGTAGTATTCCATTGTGTAAATGTACCACAATTTCTGTATCCATTCCTCCATTGAGGGACACCTGGATTGTTTCCAGGTTCTGGCTATCATGAATAAAGCTGCTATGAACATGGTTGAGCAAATGTCCTTGTTGTGTACTTGAGCATCTTTTGGATATATGCCCAGGAGTGGTAGAGCTGGATCTTGAGATAGCACATTGACCTTTCATAAGTAATGTCAAATTTATTACATTGTGATCAGAGACTATGACCTGTATGATTTAATTTGGAGGATTTATTTATTTTTTGTTTAGTTCTTATACATTCTAAAAAACAAAATAATTATTTTTTCTTTCTTTCCTCTCTGGCTTTTACCCCATATGTCACACAATTTAATGAGAAGTTTGAGAAGTTGGCCATCTCACCAGTATTCAAGAGTGTATTTAATTATTTTATGGGTCAGGTCATTCTTCCTTCCCTTTCTTAGAGTGTGACCTTATAAAAATAACATGTGATCAACATGACCAGCTCAGGCAATTTTATAATACAGAATAGAATATTAAATGTAGGGTGTCGTCTTTTCTCTATTGACCCCGGTGGAATCATCTTAGAAGAAATATTCTTACTGGCCCCATTCATTTGTCTCCTTAGCTGTGGGCCCCTCACTGGAAAGGGCCAGTGTCTGGTATTCAGCCAGCGGCCATTACTTTTGTAGACTGCCAGTTTAGAGGTAGATCTAGTTCACATTTGCCAGGACAGACCGTTTCTCACCTTCACCTTCCAAACAGGAACATAGATATTAATTTTTTTTGCATTATGGTGATGGCACAAAAATGAATTTCAATATAGCGGTTATCTGGATTTTCTCCCAACTGGGCTGCATCCTTCAGTCACTGTAGAAAAGAGACTTCACAGAGAGAGTAATTACCCTTGTACAAGGTTAAGCTGATCTGAGCTGCTTTGCATTTGATCACTGAACTTCAACAGCTGAGCACACCTCAAGTTACCCCAGCCCTCAGCTGCAATCTTTGATCATCTGGTGTTTGAACACCACTTCCTTTTCTTATTTTTACCAAGGATCTTGGAGCCAACAACGTTGAGAAACAAAAAATGAGGGTGAATTGAATAAACCCACTGTCCTCTACAGCAGAGGCCAGAAAAGTACATCTTGGTAGGCAAACATAGCCCTGCAGGGTGTCCAGATTACCAAAGGTCTTTTTTAAAATAAGGTTTTACTGAACACTGCCACACGTGTTCTGGGGGAGGCGGGGTCACAGAGCACCCCCCCCCCCCACAGTATTCGCTCTCTTATTCTCTAAGGAACCAGCTTGCTGACTCCTGACGTCGTAGAAAGTCAGGGTCTAGACAGATAACACAGACGCTACGGTCCTCTACTAGCTTGGAGATGCATGTGTCTTTGGGAAAGTGAATCCATTTCCTGGGTAGTTTGGGGGCCATACATGTTCTTGCTGACCCTGTCTGCTCACAGGTTTGTCTGTGAACTGGCTGCAGTGATCTGCATGGCTGGGCTTCAGGACACTGTACCTACGTAATCCTGAGGAGTGAGTTGGGGTTAGACACACTGAGGAGAAGGTGGAAGGGCAGGAAACAAGAGGACATGTAGGGAGGAAGAAAGCATAGATGCAGTCTGGCTCTGTAGAGCTGAAGTGGGGAAACTGAGTTTGGCCAACATGGGAAGCGCAGTGTCGTCTTGATCTCGCATATTCCACTAAATATTTACAGCATCTAATATCTTCATTCACAGTGTTGGGATTTCAGCTTTAGGGGTTCTGTCTCCCTTTGGGTCTCTGAACCCTGAGGCAGTTTCTAAAATCTTCATTTAACTTAAGATATTTTCTTAATTAGGGAAGATATAGTATCTAAGCTTCATGTAATCTCATCTCTTGGAAAGCCCCTTTGCCTTTTGAGGATGATAAAGATGGAAGTGGGAATCATTTTTTTTTTTTTGGACAGCCACATCAGGCCTTTCTGCACTCCCCAGCCTGCCTCAGGCCCCTCAGGACATACCTAGGAAGTACTGTTAGGGCAATATTGAGCTGGGCTCAGCTCCTAGTTTGCCATCTCCATCTCAACGTGTGTCTGATGGGGGTGGCTTTTCTGGCCCCCACTTCCTCAGCTGCTGTATGGCCCAAGCTGCATGATAAAAGTCTGTACTGGTGTACTGAAATGCTGCTGTCAGGTGGCTGTTTATTGGGGGAGCATTTTGCTGTCACTTGAACTTGTTAGAAACATAGGTTTCTTTTAAAATGGGGACACAGCCCGGATGTGGGCTCCAGGATAGAGGTCATTCTTTGTTGAGAGCCTCTTTGTCTATTGGTATGGCTGGAGCAATTGCATTGCTGCCTGAGCCTCAGTATTCCCTTCTGTAAAAGGGGCAGATGCACAGTGAGAGGCAGCAGGTGATCAGACACAAAGGCTTCTGGGTCAGCTGTTCTAGATTTCAACCCTGGATGCATCACTTGCTGTATGACCCGGAGACTGCTTACTCTGTACTTAGTGGTTTTCTGTTGTGTTTGATGCCCTCGCCACTTTGTGCTAACATGTAACTCCATTTTCTTTTCGTATGTGTGCTTCATCTGTTAGACTCCTTGTAAAGTTTGGGGATAGAATTACCTTATTAATCATTCCTTTGTAAATACTACGGTGAAACAAGGGGATATTGCCTCCACTCATCTTTTTGTTATTATGGTAATAGCTTTCAATTTATAACTAATTAACGTTGCTCTTTTCTAACCCGGCCTTCATTTCAGACAGCCAGTGAGGAATCTAGAAGTTGATGCGTGGCTTGTGGGAGCCAGGGCTGCTTTCTGCAGCACCTTCGGAGAGATAATCTCTTCAACACCTTCATTTTGAGGTTATGGGTGGTGAGAGACGTGTCTCCATCTGCCTGCTTCTGGGGCTCAGGGGTTGCTGTCCATTTCCCAGCATTAGATTGGCTGATGTGACTGAGTCTGTGGAGAGAGGAGGCAACCAACAGGAAGTAATCAGAGAACACACCTTGGAAAGAACAGGAGATGCCCAGAGACATTCCAAAAGCAAACACTCAAAGGGGAACAGCTGCTGTCTTCAGAATGTCTTTCACAGGACCTGGGCTTGTTCTTCTGAGTCTCCAGGGAGAGATCTAGGAGTGGGTAGGAGTGGGAAGGAGGCAGATTTGGATACAATGCGCTTGTTACTGTGACTGTCACCGCTATTGGATACAATGTAAGGGACAGGCTTGTTACTGGGACCCTCACTGCTTTGGGAATAGAGCAGTCTTCCTCAGGATGTCTCAGTTGCCATTCCCTCCTCACTTTGAGATACATTCAAGTTCATTCAGGTTTAAACCCATGCAGCTTGGAGTGATTTATGGGTAGGAAGTCGTTCAACAGTACTCCTAGATAGCCTGAAATTCTGCATTGCACACCGTGTCTTTCCCCTGTGGAGAGTGACTAGAAACGGCATTAGACATTTAGTACAACTGCCCTGCTTTGTCAGGCAGGATAGACCGATAGCATCATTCTACCACATGCTGATGTAGGCCAGTGAACTGAGAAGACTTGGCAAACAGAGGGAGGCCTGGGAGGAGATGCCTTAATAACATGCACAAATCCTCTTTGATCTCAGGCATGATGCAGAGAGCACCAACCCCCTCCTGCTCCACCAGGGGCTGAGATAAGAGACTCCAGTTCCCCCATGGACTTCTCTGGAATGAGAGTCATTAGCTTTCCTCTGTTTATGAAGTGAACATAAACACATACAAAAATGGTTTCCTTTCTCCCTTCTGGATTAATTATATGTATTTACTCCTCTTGGATTAATTAGGTTCATTTGCTACTTTTTTTTTTTAAATAAAAAGATTTGGGACAGTGGGTAAAGGGCAAAGAGAATGTGTACATTGTTGAATCCTTTATATCTCTCCCAGGATCTCAAACAGCCCTTCAAATCCTGTCCAATAGAATTGTCTGCCATGACTGAGATTGTCCACATCTGATCTGCTGGATAGGAAGACACTGTAGCCATTGAGCACTTGAAATGAGGCTGGTGCAATGGAGGGGCTGACTTTTCAGTTTTATTTCACTCTGCACTGAAAGAACAGGATTCTAGTTCAGCCAAACCTTTCCCACTTGAAGATGAAAATAACATTGGGAGTGAAGCATCTGAGAGGCGTGGCGCATAGCCAGCACTCACACTCGGTGCCCGGGGGTGATTTCAGGACATTGCGTCACCACTCTCAAGTCACTTCTTGTCTAGTCTCCACCATGTTTCCACCCAAGACAGTCTCACTGGTGGTGAGTGGTGAAGGCTTGCCTGAGCAGAGGCTGTGGCAGCTTGAGCAAGCCTTCAGAACCCCAAGGAATCGTTTTCTGAGAACTCATGAATAGCCACTGGGGGGTTCTTTTCCTCCATAGAGGATAAAAGGGGTCTTTTGGCGGGACTGGACAATGGGGTCCCAGCACTAGGATATTCAGGCCTTTAGAAGATACACAGCAATGTGTGAAGGGGAGACTATTTGTTATTCTCCCCGCTGCTCTGACAAGATGTCTGAAAGAAGCATCTTAGAGAGAGTTATTGTCCTACAGTTTCAGGGCATTACAGCCTATTGAGGAGATGCACTGAAGCAAGAGCAGCTCTGTCCATGTCGAATATGAAGTGGCTGGTCACACGTGGTGGCTTGTACAGAAGCAGAGAGAATTAGCCCGGAATCAGGGCTGGACAGTATCTTCCAAAGTTCACGCCAACTTCCATCAGCCAAGTTCGACCTTCTGAAAGCCCTATAACCTTCCCAAACACCACCACTTAGTGACCAAGTGTTCAAACACAGGAGTGTGTGAGGGACATTTCACATTCAGACCATACCAGACATGGCAGAAGTCAAATGTCATTCTGATCCTCTGCTCACGTGGGCAGATAACTGACCTTAATTGAACATTCATTTTCCCACCTGCAACAGTGGAATCTATTCGAAAGGCTTAGTTACCATTCCAGCTGCTTTGGATATCTTAGACTGGCCATTTATAAGCAATGGATTCTTATGCTCACAGTTCTGGAAGCTGAAAAGTCCAAATTGGAGGCTGCCACGGACTCAGTGTCTGGCAAGGACTCCTCTCGCTTCAAAGACAGCCCTGCTTTCCTGTGGCCTCAGGTGGCAGGAGGTGAGGGACTGGACCTGAGTTTTGGGAGCAGAGCCCTTGTGTCTCGTGTGTATTGTTGGTTTATTATTATCAGTAATTGGCCCTAACATACAGGCTTTCTTTATTTCCTTTCTTTTTGAGGACACTGAAATTTATACTGTAGCAACATGATCAAATAATGGCAAATTATTTAGCGTACTGTCTAACTTAGAGTAAGTATTCATCAAGTGCTGTATACTGTTGCCCCATGTGCAAGTATGTTTTAAGTGGGTACTGTTAACTTTGTTAGATTCACATTCCCACACAGGACCTGGGCATTCATTCCCTGCCTGTGGGAATGTTTGTTGCCCCTAGGTTAGTTGAGTCCTGTCCCAGCCCCCACTCTTCTTTAGGAAGGAGGTGCCTTGCCCATGATTGTACTCCTTTACCAGTGTCTGCCCATGGCAATGCCTGGTTGATACAGTGGCACAGGCTCTAATGCCCTCATCTCAGTGCAATATAGTCTTGAGGGGGCATCATTGGGGTAGAGCTTCCTGGATGATGAGTGTGGATGCCACTGTGAATGTGTCTTAGCTTGACCGTTTCCTCTCTCCACTCTGCTTCCTTCCCTCTTCTTGGGTGATACTTCTAAGAACATGGCCCAGTTAATTGCCTTATTTGCAAATTTCTCCTCCTCAGAGCCATTTCCCAGGGAGCCCAGTGTAGCCTGTATTCACATTTTACCTGGAGTGACGCCGTTCTTTGAACCTGTTCTAACCATTTCCCTGGCAAGGAGAGAGCATCACTTCTTTGCACAGAAGCTATTTTCCCTCTTCACAATGACTAAGTAAAGTCTCTTGGCTATGAACTTCCAGGCTCTCTCCAACTGACCCCTATGAAACTTTCTGGACAAATTTTATCACTTTCTCTATCCTAAGCTCTATCATTGCTGAACAGGGGTATGCTCGTGTCATTGATTATGCTTGTTCATGTATGTTCCTGTGTGTGTGTGAGCGACAGTGTTGCTGTGTACCCTAGGCTGGCTTCTTGTCTTAGTCTCCTGAGTGTTGAGATTACCATACATTACCATACCTAACAGATTTT
The DNA here is from genome assembly GCA_028658305.1 of Pachyuromys duprasi. Classification (NCBI taxonomy): domain Eukaryota; kingdom Metazoa; phylum Chordata; class Mammalia; order Rodentia; family Muridae; genus Pachyuromys; species Pachyuromys duprasi. The sequence continues at coordinate 131,568,133 of CM053766.1, forward strand.
TTGTCTTCCTTTTTTTTTTTTAATAAACTGAGAATGTCTTTTCTCCCCTTTCAACAACTAGAACACCCACTCTTTTCTTTATGCTGAATGATCCATCCCCCAACCCTGGTATTTCTTTCAAAGTCAGCTCGCATGTTAGTCTTATTTATTTCTGGCCTTTTGTAAATGATAGGCAACTCTGTAAAGTCAGTTTGTCCCCTGGGTAGTGGAAGTTGAGAGTTTGTCTTCCCCCAAGCTCCTAGTCCCTCTTAGAGCAGAACCTGCTGCAGGGTAGCAAGGTGCACCCACGCCATGCCGCTGTCTTTTTCGTGTGTGCTTTCTGATGTGCATCCTCCACTCATCTTGGTGGCTGTCCCATAGTGACTATTCAGCTACTATTCCGTAGTAGGTTCAATATAAACATTGAGGAAGAAAAGGAAAAAAACAAGGGGTAAATTGCTTTAGTGGGGTATAAGTTATATACATAGATATATATCACTAATAAGCAATCTTCAATAAAAGGGTTCTTAAGTTAGTATAGAATCTCATGCTCCAACTATGCATCATATGAACTACAGGCTGGCTGTGGCTTTATTCTGTGTGGTATTCAGATCTTCACATGGGAGATGGGCAATCTGTGACACGCAGGAGCTGGATCTTCAGAGCTCTTCCTGGAAATGACACTCAGTGGTCTCTTCTATGGTCTAAAATGAGTCACATAGCCACTGCTAAGCTCGGAGTGTTAGGTCATCCTCTTCCCAGGAAGGATGTCAGAACCCATTAGGCCGGAACTTCTACCTCTTCAATGAGGGGTACATAATCTTCCTCCATGGAACACCCTAAATCTAACGGTCAAATGTATTGTTAGTAGGTCCGGGAGGGGCAAAAACCCCTACAGTTAAAGTACTTTGAGAAATAATAAATGATATCATAGACTTAAAGGTCAAAGAGGAATGGCTCCTATCTTAACTGCCCCGGGATTTTTGGAAGCAGCTTTCAGGCGACACGACCATTTCAGGAGGAGCACACCCAGCCTGGTTTCTGGAAACTGCTGTTCTTCGCTGTGATGCAGACTCTGTGCTGCTGATGCTGGTGATGAAAACCAAAGCACTTCCAACCATGACAGCCCTGCGGTGGCCTGTACGCATGACTTCACTGTATCTCATGAGCAGCCGGTGGACCATGGAGACACTTGACGGACGGCTACTCCGGGTAATTTCTGGGCCTGTAACTTGTTTGGAGCTGTCAGGGCCAGACAGCATGACTACTATACCATCATGGCTTTGAAAAATGCCCTTTGAAGGACTTGTTCCAGTCAGTCACTAGACGGAATACATTGTGGGAGGAACAGAGAATCTGAGCAGCAAGGCAGAGCTTGTGATTTGGAGATGTGCTGCAAAGCTTGAGATGCCGGGCAGCTGAGGAGGAGATACTGACAGATGCATGTCTTCATAGTTCTTCCCTACGCTGACCCAAAGGTGGACATCTTCCTTTTGTGTGTGTGGGGGGGGGCTGGGAGGGGCACGGAATCAGAGGGCTAATGTATAAAGAAATGAGTGGGAAGCCCATATGTGCTAGCTAGTTTTCTGTCAACTTGATGCAAGCTAAAAGTCATCTGAGAGGAAGGAACAGTTAGGAAAATGCCTTTATAAGATGGGCTATAGGCAACCCTGTAGGGCATCTTCTTTATCAGTGATTGATGGGGGAGGTCCCAGCCATTGTGGGTGGTTCCATCCCTGGGCCAGTGGTCCTGGGTTCTATAAGAAAGCAAGCTGAGCAAATCATGGGGAGCAAGCCAGTAAGAAGCACCTCTCCATGGCCTCTGGGTCAGCTTTTGCCTCCAGGTTCCTACCTCGTTTGAGTACCTCTCCTGACCTCCTTTGATAATGAACGGTGTCATGGAAGTATAAGCCAAACACACTTCCTCTCCAAGTTACTTTTTGTCATGGTGTTTCATCACAGCAATAGAAACCCTAAGTAGGATACCATGGCATCCTGGCTTCATGGCTTCCAGGCCCATGTCATCCCTAGCTCTTCTCATTTGATCCTCTGGCTCTTTCGTATTCTGTCCTGCTCATGGAAATTAGCTTTGCCTCTCATATCACTTCTCTTCCTGCTTCCATATGAAGCACTTGGTACTTCTTAGGTGCAGGGATCATATTCGAGTCAATCTGTCATTATCAGTCTGTAGGATCTATCTTGAGCTGTAGGCTATAGGACACTCAGAACATAAGTTAGGGTCTCGTGATGTCTTTCTTGGTTCTTTATCTCTGCTCAGTGATACTTCACCTTTTGGGAAGCTTTATGATCACAGATTGTCTCCCTGAAATATCAGGGACCTAGAGGCTGAGTCTAATATGCTAATGTCATTCTAAAATTGGGTCAGTGGTGTAGCATTCAATTCCTTCTTGCAAAATTAGGGTTAAACTGAGGTAAATACAGTTCAAGACAGTGGGGGCTTCTAGAACTAATTTGAATGTGAAGGAGCCTTTTACCTGCAAAGTTGGAGGGAGGGAGGAGACCATGTCTGTTACCAGGGGAATGTTGCTGTGAACTAACTTCATAGGGAAAAGCAAGACCAAACGTAAACTCTTACAAGATATGCCCATGTCTTGCAGAGTAGGAGGGGGCTGGTATCACCCACAGCTTGGGGCTAGTAGCTCATAACTCAGAACAGAATTGGGTTTAATGTAATTGTCAACAAAAGTGTGTCACGTGGTCCTGTACAAGGGAATAAGGTCTCAGATTCTGTTAGTGGTTTATTCCTGTGACGAGACATGATGACCATGGCAACTCTTATAAAGGAAAACATTTAATTGGTGCTGGTTTACAGTTCAGAGAGTTAGTTCATTATCATTATCACGAGAAACATGGTGGCATGCCGGCAGACATGGTGCTAAAGAGGTAGCTAAGAGTCCTACATCTGGACTGACAGGCAGCAGGTAGGGAAAGTCACCCTAAAGCTGGTTTGAGCATGTGAGACCTCAAAGCCCACCTCCAGTGACATACTGCCTCCAACAAGGCCACACCTCCTATGGGCCTATGGGGTCCATTTTGTTTTTTCAAACTACCAGATTCCCAGGGTGCACAGGGCAGGCTACTGTCACTGAGCAGAGGAGGGAGGCCACTGGTGAGAAGAGATAGAAAAGACAACCTTCTGTTTATGGAGTGCTCTATTTCAAAGCATGTTCTTTGATGTTTTTAAATTTTGAAATATCTTTTTCATTAAGAAGGAAAGGGTGTTTGATGTGCAAATGCAAATGGGAGGTCTGTGGTTGAAGGAAAGGGTCAGTCACTGTCCCTCCCTCCCTAGATGGCAGCACACTTGGGTTCTGCTTCCAGGTCTTCATATGCATATAAATCTTTCTTTCCCTCCCCCCTCTCTTACACATACACACACACACACACACACACGCATTTTCACATGAGCTTCTGAGCATCAACATTATCAAAAAGGATCATTATACCTATATAATTATTTTATTTTGAAGAAAGAGCTGGTTGTTCCATCTGAGTCCCTAGCTGACTGGACAGTGTCTGCTTACATTGACTATTATCTTGCCCACTAAGTCCTCTGGTTCAAACATCTCTCTGCTCCAGAAATTTCTTCACCCACACCACCTGATGGAACTAGGCATTCTACTTGATGCCAAGTCACCTGGGCTTCCTTTCCAAAGGAGAAGACAGACTCAGTCCTACTGAGCCACTATAACAATTCTTTGGCTCCCTTTCTTCTTCTCTTCCTTCCTGACAAGGTCTCCTGTTGCCTAGGCTGGCTTTGACCTTCCTATGTAAATGAGGATGACCTTTAACACCCAATCCTCCTGCATTCATACCCTGGGTGCTGAGATTATAAGCCCTGGCCTCTGTCCTCTAAGTTTTTGACAGACATCTTTTACACAGCCCCACCTCCTTCCTTTTATTGACAGTGTTGTATTCAATTTCTTTGGTTTAGTGATGTTGGGTCAGTACTAACTGTAGGGTAGTAGGATTATTTCTAGCATATCTACCTGTCTTAGCAATGTTGTGATGGAGAACGCCATGCCTCTGTTTTTGTAGTTCTGTAGAACACATTCCTAAAAAGAGACCGAGTATGTAAAAAGGAATGTGCATATAGATCAGCACATTTCTCAGCTACTTCCATTCTAATTTTTAAGTACTTATGCACTAGAAAATAATGGGTATTTAGCTTTGCAAACCTCTATCTTGGAAATATTGTGTCATGGTTTTTTAAATGTGAAATTATGGGTTTTGTTCTCACATTTTTGTTAATTTGTTTTGAATAGGAATTTTTCTGTAGTTTTCTTCAAGTCCTTTGTCTATATTTTCTCTTGGCTTGCTTTGATTTTTGTTGACTGATAGGCACTCTTTACATTTTAAGGCTCCTCATTCATGTTTTGTCATAGAGATTGCACATTTTAATCACTTGTCTTTTAATATTGATGGTATCTTTAGTAATACAAGAACTCAATTTTGTTTTGTGAAATCAGCTTTTCCCTGCATGAGTTTTATGCCATGTAGGGAATGGTCCCTCATCTTTTCCTATGCACTCTGTTAGAGGTATTAGTTTTTTTCTTTTCACATTTAATTACTCAGTGTGTTTGTAGCTGATTCTGAGTGTTGTATTGTTCTGTGAATATTTTTTGTCTGAAGAAGGATGAATGCTGAATCCACTGGATGTGGGATCACTGACTTGTCTTTATTTCTTACTCCCCTGAGTAAAGAAGAATTATTTCACTCTTTAAATGGATAGAATGGTAGATGAAAAGGACCCTGGCAGGTTCTTTAGACCCATTGGTCTGTTAGAGGTTCCACGGTTGGATCAGGCTACAAGCCCTTGGGCAGATCATTCGACCTTTGTGTTCACATTAGCAAAATAGAAATCACCATGCTCAGCTCCTGATGTGGAATGTAGGATTAAATTAAACAGAGGAAGATGACACTGGCATATCAGGGGAGGTTAGGTAACTCCATTCTGCTCCATTTTTCTGGCCCCTGCCCTGAAAAAGACAGTGGGCAGCGCCTGGCCCTGTCCAGGAGGACCAGGGTCTTTTCCAGCCTTAGTCTGCTTCATTGTGTCATCATTGCTTTGCTTTTTTGTTTTTCCATTGTGGTTGTCTCAGATTTTGGGGTCACTGCCTTCCATCAGTGGCATGTGACTCCAGAATTACCCAGCTGCCTATGGGACATAGGCGTTCATTAGCAAGGGTTGGTTTTGCAGTGTGCCTGCAGAGGGGCCTGATGCTAAGGCTGTGTTCTCAGATCTTCTCTGTGAGTGTGGCTGCCAGCCTGGAGGAGTCTGGCAATACTGGGCTTGCCAGGAGAGCTACAGGTAAAAGTGGGATGAAAAGAGACTGGGAGGGTGGCAAGGGAAAGTCAGAGCCCTGAGGAGAGATGATAGGCGTGTGGAGATGAGTGACAAAGAGAGAAGGCAGGAGACTGAAATGGAGAGAGGGGGATAAGTGGACAGACACACAGGAAGTGGGGGGCAGAGAGGAATAAACAGGGAGAGAGTGTGTGGAAAAGGCGACAGCATTCCGCAGCTCTCACATTCTTTCCACCCCCTCTTCCTCAGCGTTCCCTGAGCTGAGGAGGGTTGGTAAAAGAGGGCCCATTGAAGGCTAAATATTTAATTGCTCCTTACTCACCACACTTTGACCAGTTCTGAGCTTCTGCACTAACTACTGTCCTGTGGGAGAGTAAAGCTTCTCGGGCCAAAGTGAAAAGCATCATCAGTCAATGGGTGTAGCCATAAATATGTATAAGGTGTAGTCATAAATATTTATAAGGTATAGTCATAAATATTCATAAGGTGGTTTGACACCATGTCCATTTAGCAAAACAACAGTAGTTTCCTACAGCCTGTTACCTCCCATTCCCTGGACTTTTCACTGTGGTGTAGGCCTTAGATCCACTCAGTAATTAGCTGTCACATAACTTTCATACCGCTATTACACTAATGAACACACATGGCCTGGCAGGCCAGTATAGCAGCTTTCCATGTTCAGTGCTGGGCAAGAGCTTGATGGCTTTTCTTCCCCAGAAGCCTGCATACCATCTTCTGACTATGAAAGCTAGCCAGCAAGAAAGAGGTTTTTAGGGCATTTCCAAATTGATCTATGTCTGGCAACCAAAACGTGTTATGTCTTCAGCAATTCGGTCATACCATCTAGCCATGCTGAGAAACATGTTGTTTTTTAGTACCTTTTGTGTCTTCCTGACACATAACTCATACAGAGTATCCATGCCCAACACTGAGACTTTTTATTTAATAACATGTATCTTCTGGGAGAATCATTTTCCACTCAGGTTACCTGCTTTCACACTCCTTTTTAAAATTATATTTTTAATTAGCTTACAATGTAGTGAGTTTCTATATGGATTACATTTCTTTTAGTCTTTACTTTTTAAAGATTTAATTATAGTTTCATTTATGTTTACCTGTGTTTGTGAATATGCATGTGAGTGCAAGTGCTCAAGGAGGCCAGGAGAGGGTGTCTGACGCCCTGGAGCTAAAGCTACTAGCAGTGTGAGATGCAGAGGCTGGAAAATGATCTTAAGTTCTTTTAACAGCAGCAAGTACTCTTAACTGCAAAGCCATCTCTCCAGCCCCCCTAAGGGGCTTTCCATAATACATCTTTAGTTTCAGTTAGCCCAATCCCTCATGTGGGATAGGATACTTTTAGCTTGTGGATGACTGAAACCATTTGGCTAGACTGTGGGAGAGAGGACATGTTTCAGAGATGTGTCAGAGAAGTTTCAGTTCTTTTCTCTCTCTCTGTGTGTGTATGTGTGCACATGTGTACTCTTGTGTATTCTGTGAACCTTTCTGATTTTGGTCTATTCTTCAGGTGTATTCTCCTAATTTTATACTTCACAGTACTTTGCTGGCAGGTATAGCACATGAGTGTTGAGTTGCATACGGAGGGTGGGCTGGTGCAATGGCTGTTCCTTTCATAGGTGAGAAAAGCTAGCACGGGGAAGGGATACCATTTGCCCTGAGGCACTCATGTGTGGCAAAGCCTGGAGTCCAGACCAGGAACTCTGATTCTCCAGTTCAACCTCAATTCTTCTGGGCTGCAGGTTGGCCAGCCTATAGCTTGTGCCGAAGAGGCAAGCCCGAATCCTCCCTGAATATATCCATCCGGATCCCAGTGCTCCCATTCAGATCCTTCTGATTTGGGCCTTTTTCTTACTTTAGACATGGACCACAGGAAATTGGGTGTTGGGTATTCATTGAATTATGATAGCCATAAAACACTGTGGGCCCCTCCTTATTTTCTTGCCGTTCCAGAGACAAACAGAAACATAATACATCTGAACACCTCTGCTCTACCAACTGTGTTACTAGCTGTGAAAAGTGAGGCACGCAGAGTTGAGTACCTTGCACTCACTGAGACAGAGCTGGGATGTGCCCTTGGGTCTGTCTGATTTTTAGTCTTTCTGCTTCCTTGTCTGCTAAGAAGCAAGTGCTCTGGGCTATAGTGGGCAAACTGACAAACATGTCCCATAGGGGACCAGGTCCCTTGGTGACAGTGTCGGAGCAGAGCCGGACAGAGAAAAAAAGTTTGCAAGGTCATAGAAGAGAAATCTATGGTCATGGTGGAGATTGTAAAGGTCTCAATGAAGCATGTGGTACCCTAAAAGCCTGAGGTTAAAATCTACGAAGAGGTCCTTTCTCTTTAAAATATTGCATGCCCTCCAATTTATAGGAAAATGCTTTAAAATGCTTATCTAGCCCCCCAAATTCCACATTCCTTATACTGTTTGACATGCAAAGTGTCATATTCAAAAGCAAATTAGTCTGAAATGAATCCTCTTTTACCCTTTTTATTTTTGAAATCCAGATTTAGAATTTAGGTTCATTAATATGCACAAACACTACTCGATTAAGCCTGTTTTAATTTCTCTGTGTGCTTTATAAACAGGGATTACAAAGATGTTTGAATTTCCATGGCAGATTTTGGAGTAGTGTATACATTTGGGCCATTATCACATATTAAATAAATAGGCCCCTGAATCTGGGAGTTGGTGATGTCATCCTTGGAATGTTGGTCGTTTTTCTCATCTGGTCCTGTAGATATATGGCTTTGGTCTCAGAAAGCACTTCTCTGAATGTGGTTGAGTGCACCCTCTTCCCGTGTCCCTGCTTGGTGGTGGACATGCATGTTCCAGCATTAGTGCAAGGGGATTGAATCTCACTTGGCTTTGTGAAACTGGACTTGGAAAAACACCATGTCTATTAAATCTCACACTAAACGCTGACAGTTGTAGGCATTAGTTCGTCATGGTGTCTGCCAAGTGAGCTGGAAGAGTAGGCTTATCTTGTTATATGCAGATCGTAGAGTGACAGGCTCACAGAAGACGGTTCCAGCCATCAGAGCGAATGGCCAAGACTCATGTCAGAGAAGCGCTGTGGGGGAGCAAAGTCCTCCAGGGGAGCTCGCTTCCCAAACCTAGAGACAAGATGCACTTTTCCCATGATGCACCATGGCACTGGGTTTTAATTGTGCATGCGGACACTTGAGGGAAAGAAGTATATTTAGTTGGCTAGGAGAGGAACAAACAATGTTCTGTTTTCATCTTCTTTAATTCTCTCAACAACCCCTTGAGATGTTTGTTATTATTATGCTTATGTCATAGATAAGGACAAGGAATATTGAGAACTTACCAACTATTGCAAGGCCACAGAGAACTCCAACCTGAGCTCATTCTTGTTTGCCCTGAGCTCATTCTTCCCACTACATCTCTTATTCATTTCTGTTGTATTCCCAGGGCTAGGAAAGTATAGCTGCCCAGCAATGCTCGCCGAGTGACTTACTGAGCAAACTCTGAGTAGAATCAGCTGACTACCCTCCCTTTCTTATGGCATCTGTTCCCTGTTGCCACGAGTTTCTGGTGTTCAGAGACTCCCTACAGGTTCTACAGGTACCACTAAGGGCTCTTTCTAGATGCTGCTTCCCAGATGTGTACCCCTCCCTGTTTCTGCCTTATTTCTGCTATTTTACGCTCTTGTTTATTTGATTTTGTTCCTCAGAAAATAGGCTCAGAGTTTGAGCTTTCCCACTCTTTTAGCCATCTCTTGGGTCTAGCACAGCCTCTGGGCACATGGAAGGTGATAAGTTTTGTTTTCTTGTACTAACTCATTTGCAGGTTTCTTATGGTGAGTCACATGCATCCATGGCAGCAGAGACCATTTCAAAGGGCTCTTTAGTTTGTGGTTAAAAACTCAGCTCCAACAATCAGTCCCGCGAACACATCAGTCATGAAAGTGTCCCCACTAGGCTAAGGCACATCCTCCTGACCAGGTCACCCCTCACTGTGGGGTATCATCTCTTAGTGGGGATTTTAGGGATTGTTCAGAATTACACTTTTATGTACAAAACAGATACACAGGTGTGTGGACTTGTATTCAGAACATCTGTACTATCACACACCCTGGGAGCGATTAAGGCAAGAAGTCTTCTTTGGATGGCAATAGTGGAAGAAATGCTAAGAAGCACACCTGAGGCTGAGCCTGATGGGGGCACCCCTGTGAAGATGACTCTTAGGAGTACTCTGGGATTTGAACTCTGAGGGAAGTCGGGGCAGGGAAAGTCAGAGAGCGAAGCAAGAATGTGGCCTCAGCTGGAGACAGTGACTTTCAGCTTGACCCTGGGATTTCTGGGCTATGAATCCCATCACAGTGCTGTATCTTCCTAGAAGTGAGAAGCCTTTTGCCCTCAGAGTCACTGAACCATCAGCCAGTTCTTGGCTGTCTCCATGCAAAAGTGTTTGTGAGATGTAACCTTCCATGTGCCTGCTGCCCTGGGCAGGCTGAGGACAGTTCTCTGGTTCTGGTGGCTGCTCTGAGTCGAGCATCCAGAGCTGGAGTGGAGCACAGCTGACCAGCACAGAGCTCAGAACAGGCATCCATAGAGCCCCCTGCAGCCCCACATCTACCTTTGTGGCTTTGGATAAGTCCCATGAGTAGTGCTTCTCCTCCTCCTTCTCGTCCTCCTTTTCTTCTTCTTTGTCCTCATCTTTCTCTTCCTCTTCTTTAACAAAATACATATAACAATATTGACACTTTACCTTTTAAAAGTATTTATTTTTATTTTATATGTCTGTGGGTGTTTTGACTGCACGTCTGTGTACATGTGTGCGGTGCCCATAGAGGCCAGAAGAGGGCATCACGGTCTTTACAACTTGAGTTACAGGCATTTTTGAGTGACCATGTGGGCGCTAGGATTCAAATTATGTTTTCTTCGAGAGCAGCCAGTGCTCTTGTCTGCCCAGCCTTAGGGTGACATTAGGGACAATCACATTGAGTCCATCTCTGACATCTATTCACTAACTATCTTTCTCTTTTTAAAACATAATTTATCCACCCAATGGGAATTTGAATTCCTGCTTTCTTCTGCACCAACCACCAGTCTATTATTTCTCTATCAATTTGACACTCTAGGTGCATCATCAAAATGGAACCATCTGCTGTTTGTCCTTTTGTGACTATTCCTTCACTTCTTGATATCTTCAGGATACATCATGTTGTGGCCTACAGGAACATTCCCTTCTTTGAGTGTGCAGTATATATTCCCTTTTGCTTACTGAACTATCAATGAATATTTGGATTGCCTCCAACTTGGACAATTGTTAGCAGGGACCTTCAAGTACCCTTAGTTGTCTCTTGTTTTATGCTGAGGTGCACAGGGTCTTGAGGTTTTGCTATGGAAGATTCTGAGTCACCTGAGAATTCCTATCCTTATTGGAGGTGACAACCTCACTTCAGTGTCTTTGACTGTGGAACTCAGTGGCGTCAACAGAGGTGGAGGGTGCCTTGCATCTCATTGAGAAAGGCTGCTGGCTGAGGGATTATCATCTTTGGGAAGTATTTATAGAAAGTGAGTTGAATTTTAAAATACTTAAAGGGAAGAGATTTATCATCTGTGAGGTTTCGGAAGCATTCTCTATCCTTTTTCTTTCCAGACCCTGCCAACTCATTGCTTAGGGCATTTTCTAAGTGGCTATGCTCACCTATCCAGTCCATGTCACTCTGTGTAGCCTGTCTGATGCTTAGTAGAGTGACTGGGACTATTGTTGGGTTCGTCAGCTGATTCTGAATAAAGGAACTGGTAGGTCAATGAATGAGTACGTGGGGAGACAGGCCATTGTACCTTGGGCTTGAGCCAGTTGCATGCAGCTTGCTGATTTGCTTTCAGAACAGGTAAAGGACATTTCCCTAAGGAGCAAAGAGAAAGGGGCCCATGCTTCTTTAGTTTCTCAGACCTGGGGAGAAGGCACCTCAAGGTGTCAGGGCAGCAAATTTGTTTCTTGTCTCTCTGCTTTGATACATAAGGTCAATAGAACAGCAATTCTTACTTGTTGCCTCTCTCAGGGGACTTGTGAAGCTGCTTAGAACAGAATATTCTGAGCTCTTTAATGCTGTAGGAAGAAAGGGCTTTTATGAGGATAATAGTATACTGACCTTGGTATATTAGAACCTACACACTACTCTTGGCTAGTGGGGGCATTGATTTTGAAGAGTGTTTTTTGGCTGTCATTCTATTTTATTTACCTGGCAAGTTTTGAATCTATACAGATCTGTGTTCCTTTAAACAAAGTTCAGTGATAATGACATGTCTGTGCTGATGGTGATTGTGGCTACAGCACAGTGTCAGTCAAAGTGCGTCAGTATTGCTAAGTTTGAGATTCCATGCTCAAAGCTTTCATTTCCTCCAGCCTTCACGACTCCATAGGGCGAATGCTATCACTGAATCAACTGTAAAGATGGGGACACTGAGATTCAGAGAGGTCACATGATTGGAGCTAGGTCATTCAGTTGGTAAGAAGCAGACTTTTACTCAAATGATTGCTACGTGGTACATAAGAAAAAGATTCTTTCTAATAAAAGTAAGTTGAGACCTAACCAGCTATAAACGAAAGGGGTAGGTTTCCAGTAGACTGTACTCAGGGAGAGCTTTAGTGAAGGGAAGCATTTGGTGGCCCTTGAAAAGTTAGAGGACTGTGTGTGATGGGAAGATGCTGAGCTTTGATGTACAGTATCAGTTCAGGATTCATTTGTAACTGGCTATGGTGAAGACAGATGGGGTGGGGGAGAGGATGACAGAGGATGATAAGTGCAGAAAGAGAGTGGGACCAAATCATGGAGAGTGTAAGCGCTATTTTTCTTCCACTGCCAATGGCCAAAGGATACATTTGGAAAATGGTGACTGAAATTAGGAGATAAGCCTATAGACAGAAAGTAAGACAATGGCTTTTCTTGAAGGAGAAGAACCCATCCTTCCCTCCAGTTCTCCTTGACCAAAGGAACAAATGGAGAAACCTATCAGTTACCAGTTGGCAATAACAGATGATGGAATGTGAATTCTTGGCTTTTGCAATGTGAAACCCCCAGAACCCTGAATCTTGTCAGATATGGTTGAAGACTTTATCAGAGGAAAGAGGGAGTACCATGTCTTTTTGTAGGCAGATTGATTGGGCACTAAAGTTTTAATTGGGCAGAGGGGGATGATCAAGGAACATTCTAGGTCATGTACACATGGAGCCTGATGTAAATTACTGGAATAGTAGCTTCCTTCAGGAAGTTCTCTGGAAGGGAACATTTTTTGTGTCTCCACCTTTGGCTCTGGTGCTTGCTGAAGATCTTTCTTGGTGCTTGGCTCATACATCACTCCAATTTCCAACTTCACTGTGCATCTCGGGCTTCTTCTTGCAGGTCTGTGGATTTGTGTAAGGTCCACCTCAATCTAGTCTGACATTATTTTTCGTTAAATAACAATACCTGCAAAAAACTTTCCAAATAAGACAGTGTTCTAAGATTATAGGTGGTGCATTTATTTTTCCTTTCAGGCCACTCTCTGATCTAATCCACACTATATAAGCAAGAAGCAGAGTAAGACATATGGGTACAAGGTTGTTGTGGATATAATCATGATTTTGTTTTGGTCCCAGGTGTGGGATGTGGGACTGATTCAGATGGTCTACAGCAGTAGACTATTTGCTTCATGTGGGCTCTGAGAGGAGCCCCTGGCCGGCTGCAGATAGTTTGAATCTGGGGACTCTGGAGAGAGAATAAATGCCAGAGCCCAGAGAATGTGAGATCAGAGAAAGAACAAGGTTGTTCCTGCTTTCCCCTTGAGGCTCCTGGTTGCTGTTGCGAGACAGGGAGTTGGAGATCTTTTGAAAGGAAGATTGGACTGGCTCCAAGGAACCCAATGACCCTAACCAGCAGGAAGTAGCTAAGAAAGAACTGTGTCCCCTTCTCCCACTAAACCTTTCTCTCTCCTACCTGGAGTTTGGGTATTGGAAGGGACTGGGGTGGAGTAGGAAGAAAAAGATTTTAAAAAATATAAATAAAGGGTATATTTTGTGGTTGTTTTGTTTTGTCTTAAAAGTACGCCTACACAGGTCATATGGATGATTTCCTCAGCAGGAAGAAGTCAGCTAGGGGAGAGTGAGAAGGGAGCTCTTGCTGGTAAGCCTGCTGGGGACCTAACCAACTACAATCTGAATGATTTATGCATGATTGTGAACTTTACACTGTGTGGCAGAGAGTGACTAATAATGGAGGTTGACATAATGGGGGACACTAGTGACAGCCTAATCAGATAGAGTTCATGACTGTGGTGACTATGGTCTGAGCTAGAGTGGGAAAGTTCTGGGAAAGGAGAGGAGGGAGCAGTTTTTAAATTTTTGTATTCATTTTTACTTCATGTGTATGAGTGTTTGGCCTGCACGTGTGTGTGTGTGTGTGGTGTGTGTGTGTGTGTGTGTGTGTGTGTGTACCATGTACTTGTCTGATGGCCACAGAAGTCAGGAGACAGGTTTGAATCTCCTGGAAGAAGAGTTATAGATAGTTGTGAGCTGTTCTGTGGGTGCTGGGAACCAAACCTGGGCCCTCAGCAAGAGCGGTAAGCACTTTTGACTGCTGAGTTATCTCTTCAGCACAGATGAATGTATTTTAAAAGGAAGATAACAGACCTAATAAGGTGTAGGTTGTGGCGAGAAGGGAGAGTGAACTTTTGATCCTGGGTGGATCTAGGGCTAAAATGGAAGAGAAGTGTTTATGGAGAAGAATAATAGTTTTGCCTTAGATGTGATGGCTTGGGCTACTTCTGGGAAGGCAAATTGCAGACATCTATCAGCCCGCTGGAAAGATGGTTCCGCAGCTTGCTGGCTCCTTCTTGTGCTGCTCCAGTAAGCTGAAGTGAAGGAAACAGAATTGTGAGGAGCCCCTGCCCTCAAGTGTAGCCACAGCCTAGACTCCCTGTTACTGGAATGTGTCAAGATCATACAGAAGCAAAGATGGCAGGAAGATCTTTCTGGAACACCAACGTATGCCCTGTCCTGTGGAGTGCCCTCAGGGAAAGGTCTTCAAAGTGTTCTCCTGGTGGAATACTTACTACTCCTTAGCTTGCTGACAAGTTCTCTTAAGGCATGAACCATGGCTTAGATTATTCTCACTTCAACTTCTCTGATCCTTCTACAGTATGAAGAATATACAGACATATACACATGCACACATGTGCACACACACACACACACACACACTCATGCTCAATATGAAGAGCATACTCCATGTCTTCTCTCACTTTTGTAATTTGTACCCAATGCTTCTCTTTCCGGAAACCTCTTCTTCGCTTCCGTTTCCCCAGACTTTCAACATCCCAGCTCAGTAACACTCAAGGTAAAAATGTGTCAGTTGACAAGCCTTTCATAAAATCCTGTAGCCTCCCTAAGAACCGAGGTATCCATTTGCCTACCTTCTCCTTCTCCCAGAAAGCTGACCATATAATATGTGTGAAGGAGCCATTCAGTCCCCAGTACTGTGTGAGAAGGAGATGAAGACAGAGAAATGAATGGATTAGATGGTGCTATGTTTACGCATGAGAAGCCAGATGCAGAACTGTACTTTAGCAGGGGAGATGTCACAATGCCTGCCTACCCTTCCTGGCAGGGTCCCAACAACACACCAACTTAGGATTCTACCAGAATTTATCCCGGGGAACCAATGAGCTTATTGGTCTTACTTCCGGAGGATGGGTGACCCAAAAGTGGCTGCACTGTCTGTGGCCAGCACAGATGACCATTTCTCAGCAGCTGCATAGAGGGAGAGTTCCTCAGTTAATGTTTCCCAGTTGAGGGAATCTCTGCAGGTGTCAGCACAGACAGTGATCCACAAAGAGAAGAGATTGCACTCAGATCTGTCTTGGTGAACTTATTGTGGTTATGGGAAACACAATAACCACAATATGTGGTTAAGAGGTGAACCAAAAGCACCCCTTATCACTCCCTGAAAGTCTTAGCTGAGGCTGGGTAGGGACTCACAAAGCTGTGTCCCTGGGGCTGCCTGCAAGTTGGTCTCCTCTTCCCCAGCAATTGTTTACTGCTTATAAAAAGCTTAGGAAAGGCCCTCGTGAATTTTGACACTTGTCTGAGCTTCCTACTCCTCTCAAGGTTCAGGACATTCCTTGACTTATGAGCTGCCCTCCAGGATCAAACATCTTAACACAAAGGAAATGCTATTGCCATTACAGTTAAGGAACGACAAGCACAGTGAACTATAACGTGGCCAAGGCCCCAGAGCTGAGTGGTCGTAGATGATATTTGAAATACCAGCCTCCATGCTAAGTGCTTCTTTGAGCTGAGGCAACTGAGGTTTTCAAACGGGGTCACACTATGACTCCTCCTGTATTTGAGATAGCAAGTTTGATCATGGTTGGAAAGTTGATGGTGATACATGCCCGTGATAACAGACACTGTCGTAGCACTTATGGTAAAAGACTTCTGGGTGGTGGGTTTGGGTTTTTAGTGGTCCCTGAAGTCTACAGAATCCTGTCTAGACACTTTCCTAACATGGTTCCAATCAGACAAATCTGTGGTATTTCGTTGGATAAGCAAACGTCTTAACGAGAAATATTAGTGTTTCCAGATCTTTATTTCAATCATAACATTTGGTACAGTGGCTTTAATTTACATATCAAAGTCACTGAAAGTAAAATGATAAATAACTCATGAAGGCAAAAATGGCTAAAGATAGTAAAATAATAAGATCTCGTGCTGCAAGCGTTTAAACCCAGAAGCCGCTATTTCTTTCCAGAGAATCATTAAAATCAAATATGTGATTGTTTCTAAGGTAAAAATCAGAATTGACAAAATTCTGTACTTTCTGAGATCTTGCTGTTCCCTTGATATCCTTCAGCTTGTCAAAGGAAAGAGCAGAACTGTGTAGTTAACAGACTCCCTCACATCTACTCTGCTAGGCACTTTACTTTTAATTGATGATGTTTCAAATCTGGTCTAACCTCTTGATTGACCTGGCCATCTCTGAAACTCTCATCCATTTTCCTCTCTCTCTCTCTCTCTCCTTCTCTTTCCCCATTCTTGATTTCGGATTGCTTCAATTGTTCTGGTAAGCTTTACTTGGGGTTCAACTCACGCTGTTTTGGTTGGTAGCCTTGACTTAGAATGAGATTCTCTTCTGGTGACCTCTTGGAAGTTTCATACTTCCCGTGGTCTGGAGACTCCTGCGTAGAATCCAAATGACATCACCAGCCCTTGCCTCACAGCTTTTCTCAGGAGATAAGTTTAAATCAGCTTATCATATCGGCTTCTGTGCTAAGGCGCTAGACATCTCAGCAAGCCTGTGTGTCTCCTTCTGGGAACCCAGAGGCTACTGCAGATCAGTGACCTAGAGAAATAAAATAACTTCAGTTCCTTTTCAGAGAAATGTCAACAGATGATTTCACTCATCAGATTTCGTGTTCATGAAAAGAAACAAAGACGGTTCAATAAAAGCGTCTCATAGCATTTTATAGGACAGCCTACAAAGGAGGAAAGACAGCACTGGGAAGAATGGGACTTGATGGCACTGTCACATTCAAGGGGAAGTTGAGGGAAGTTGAATTGGAGACACAAAAGCAAAGAGGTAGAGATAGAAGAACAGGGCAGGCAGACAGGACTGAATGGGATACAGTGGTCTCTGTGATCTCGAGGTGAAACAGCCCCCATTGATGATTTTTCCTTGGGTTTTGGGAATCAGAATAAATTATCATATGCTATTACTATGCAGGATGATATGATCTCATTTTAACTAAAGCAATCTTCCTTGATTAGGTTCAGCCACTCTGCTTTATTTCCAGATGTATTGGGAAATAAAAGTTTTCTTTCTCCTGAGACATAAAAGGTTATGCTCACGGGGTAAAGTAATCTGATTTTTCTTTAATTTTAAAAAATGGTGTTTATTCTGCATTTCGGTTTTATAATTGTATCTTTTTATCAATGTCAAAAATTAGAAAAATATATTATTAGAAAATGTAGGAAATATATAGGAAAAAAACCATGACTTATATTCTTACAATATTTCTATTTTGCATATGGAATTAAAATGCCGTTTTAATAAATTGGGGTCTAACTATGCATTAAGCTTCCTGCCCCTCCTTTTTAAATTGACCATGTTATCATATACATTTTATTTGACCATTCCATTCTAGTTATTAACTTGCTTAAATGTCTCCCTTTGACTGTGCATAAAGGTCATTTGTCACTTTTGCTGTTGGAAGAATGTTACAATGAAAAGTTTAGGAAATGAAACTTAGCATTTTTCTCTGATTATTTTTGTAGGCTAGAGTTCCATAGATAGACAAAGAAAATGACCAGGAATATTTCCTTAATCATGTTTTATGCTTCCTGCTGCTCTGGCTCACACATTTATCCATTTGCATTCTTGTATTGAACAGCATTTGGATGCTCTTGGCGTGGCTGGATCAGAGTTAGCAACAGGTCTTGCTTTCTGGGCAGACACTGCAGAAGAGGATACAGAGAGTGAAGATACAAACAAATGATTGCTGTACTCATATCATCCCCGCTCGCATTGCTGAACTGTTTGCTACATGTAGATTCAAGGACTGAGGAAATCACTGCTTTCAGTTATGTACCCACCAGAGAGCCCAATGGACACTTCCAAGATGGTAGAGACACCAGCGGTTCTGATTAAACTAAAGGGGCCACAAAGCAAAAGCCATGAGCCTTGGGAAAGGGCTGGTAGGAAGGGGTGTGGTGGTGGGAGGGATGGGGACGGAGATGAGGGGGAGTGTGGGAGAGAGAAAGTGATACATTTTATCCAACAAGAGTGATTAGAGAAATGGGGAAACTCAAAGCCAGCCCCTCCCCTTATTGCAATGAGTCATGCAGAAGACAAGCAAGGAATAGTAATATCTAAGAAGGCCAGTTGGCGGAGCTGCGCTGAGGGAGGGGCTGTGGAGCTGAAATTTTAAGGATTAAAAGCTTGCTCTGTATGGAATGAGGAAAAGAACATTCCTAATAGAGGAGAGCACCAGGAGGTGTGCACGGGGGCAGGACAGAGCTTGGGATGCTCTGGGAATTATGAGTGTGTGCACAGGGAAGAAGAGGAAAGAGTGAGCAGGAACTGATCGTCGTCATACAGACTTTGTGGGAGGTAGGTGTGCATGTGCCAGCATGCCTGTGTGTGGGGGTGTGTGCGTAAGTGTGCTTGGGTGTGTGGTGCGTGTGTGCTTGTGTGCAGGTGGAGGCCCGAAGACAGAGCTTGGGTGTGGTTCCTCAGCCTCTTATCTGGCCTGAAGCTCATGGATTAGGCTAGTCCACTGGCCACAGAGCCACTGGGATCCGTCTGTCTTTCATTCCCCCAGCTGCAATTACAGGTTCATGCCACTATGCCTGGCTCCTTGAGTGAAATCTGGGGATCGGGCTCAGGTCTTGTTGCCTGCATGGCAGATGCCTTTTTTGATGTTTGAGCAAGAAGAAGTAAAGGAGAGCCACAGTTTAATTCTCATGCGTAAGAAGAGCAGCCGAGTGGTGGTGTGATATGGAGATGCAATCATCTGGAAGTTCACCACCATCAAAGTCTCTCTGAACCCAGGATATATCCTGCTCTAGAATCTTTGTCTGGCTGATACTTGAATATGTGTTCATTGGCATCTCTTTTCTTACATAATCTCTATTGGTTAAGAATTCACTTTTTGTCCCCTGCTCCTGTTGCAATAGCAGAACTAGAACAATGGGTAGAGTTTGGAACTCATTGTCCATTTGCTTCCTGTTAAAAAAAATCATCCATGTTTTACTAACTCTTTCTTTCAATAATTGGTTAGTATCATGGAATGCTAGAGTGACTGACTTTTCTGGACATGTACTGATGGTTCATTATTTTTATAATAACCTTTTGTTTGAAACTTCAAGTATATTTTCTTTGGCAGTTTTTTGTTTCATCTTGCTTATGATTAAAATTTTCTTTTGCAATGCTGATTCTTTAAAAATTTGTTTAAACTATTTCAGTCATTTTTTAATGATTTCTGGATTGGTATTGTATTCATAAAAGTCTTCTTCAGCTAAATAAATTTACCTGCCTATAGTTTTCTTTTCTCTTAATAAATTTAGCAATAAACTGTTGTCACACACTCAGAATGAGCTCTGACCCCTTTCTGTTCATGATTTATTTAACAGTGTGGGGGTTCCTTTCTGCTGGAAGTTTTGGTTTGAAATTGTGTGTGTGCATGCATGTATGTGTGCATGTATGTATGTGTATGTGTGTATATGTATGTATGTATGTATGTATGTGTGTGTACCCATGCTATGAGCTGTGCCACAAATGAGAAGGTCAAGAGGACAGTCTAGGATGTTGGTCCTTGCCTTTCATGTTGTTGGAGCCAAGAGTCTCTTGTTGCTCAGCACTGCTCATGGCAAGCTAGATGAGCTGTGAGCTTCTGGGAATTTTCTTGTTTCTTCCCCACCCCTCACCTCTCACCCCATTCCTCCCATCCCCCATCCTTTAGGAGCCAGCTCTGCTTTAGAGATGTGTGCAAACAGCTTTGTGAGTGTGCTGGGAGTCTGAACCCAGGTCCTCATCATTGCCCATCGTCCCAGCCCTCATTTTGCGATTTTCTATCTATATAAGTAAATTACTCTATTATATTTTCTTAAAAGGATTTTTGTAGTTTTCAACTTTTCTCTGCCTCTAAAACTATTTGCCCCGAGGAGTTTCTAGAAATGAAGTTGATGATTGAGCAGGGCCAGGTTACGGTTGGAAAGTTAGTCTTTGTGTGTGTGTGTGTGTGTGTGTGTGTGGAGGGTGGAATGGCGAGAGTGGGTGGGTGTGGGTGCAGTGGGGGGATTTCTGGAGTCTACCCAGGATCTCGTGCAGGTTGGCAAGTGCTCTAACATCCAACTGCAACTCCAGTCCTAAGTGTTAGTCTTTCTAGTGATCTATCAACTAGAGCCCTGCTGCTGTTATATACAGATAGAGCGGCTCAAAAGTGCTCCATCTAGATGCGTACGCTACACTTGTGTATACAGTGTCTTATTAAAGTTGTCAATTTATTGGCAGATGAAGTATTTTCTGGTGATCGTATCCTTGCATATTTTTTCTGTATCTCGTTCCTCTGTCTGCTTGTGTCTTTGTTTTTCTCTTTGATTAGATTAATTCATGGCTTATCTACTTCATTGTCTTTTCTCCAAGAAGCAGCCTTTAGGTTTATTTATTAATTCTGATGTTTCTGTGCTTTTTTAATGAGTTGATTTCTTCTTTGATCTTTATTTTGCCCTTCGTTCTGCCTCACGCTACTCTGTATTTTCTTCTAAGTTTACATATTAATTTCCTGACTCTTATTTCAGTTCTCACTCAGTGACTAAAGTATTTAAGGCTCTGAAATTCAGGTTGAGTGTTTGTTGGCCAATCTCCATGTATTTTGATATGTGTTAGTCTCACTATTGCTATTCTCTAAAATTCTGTAATTGCTATTTTGCTTTTATTTTTTGACCCAAGAACTATTTCCAAGCTGCTGGAATAATTATTTTGTTCTACTTTTGAAATTAATTTCTGGTTTCATATAGTGTGAGAGGAGGCTATAATCTATTTTATTAATTTCCTTTTTTGGAAATTTAATGGGATTTTCTTAGTTGTTGCATATTAGCTGATTATATAACTATTTAGTGGGCATTTGAAAAGGAACTCGGTTATTTATTTGCAGTATATAAAGCGTGGAAAAAGCTTTCACATTGATTTTAATAATATTAACCACATTCTCTAATTCTTACTATAATAGTGAGCAGTTCTCTCTGCTATTATTTCTTTCATCTCCATGTCTTGAATTTACAGTACATTCATTCATACTCTCCTTAGTCTTTGTTGTCTTCAGATAGATCGTCGCTATGTAACCAGGGCTTGACCCAGCTCTCCGTTCTTCTGCCTCTACCTCCCAAGTGCCGGATCTTAGACAGACACTACCACACTTGGTTTGTGACAGTTTCTTCTTCACAGTATCTGACAATGTGTGAGTCAGACTCTCACTATTTTGATATTTATGTATTTAATCTGGATTGCACCCATTTGCCAGTTAGAAAGTGACCTTCTTAAAAATACACCTTAATGTTAGTGTGTTTACTGAATCCCATAACCCACAGACTCATTTCTGCCTTCATTTTACTTGATACTTTTTGGTTTGTTTGTTTTTCTTTATCGCTCTTCCATCTTTGTGTGTGTGTATGTGCATGTTATGGATGTGAATGTTTGCATGTGGAGACAGGTGCACATGCACTCAGGGGGACATGTTCATGGAAGCCAGAGGTTGATGTTGTATGTCTTCTTCAATCACTCTTCACCTTAATTTTTGGGACAGCATCTTTCATTGAATCTGAAGCTTACCAACTCAGCTAATTCGGCTGGCTGAACCTTGGGATCCCTGGTCTCCACCTCCCAAACCTGGGATTATAGCTGCACACTGCCACAACCAGCTGGGGTTTTGTGTGTGTGTGTGTGTGTGTGTGTGTGTGTGTTTGGGGGGCATGGTTTTTAGGGGTTTGAACTTAAGTCCTCATGCTCAAGTGAGCACTTTGCTCACTGACCCATTCCCTTAGCCTTATTTTGCATCTTGCAGTTAGAGTTCTGATCTCCTTCTTGATAAACATTATGTACATATTTTCATGATCCTGGGGTTCATTTTGAAACTTTTTTTTTCCTGTTGAGTTTATAGTATCTGTAAACTCAGTGTATAATCATTGATCCATTTGGCTGGATACAGGAACACTTAGGATTAGGATTATCAGTGAGGGCGTTAAGAGGGAAGTGTAACTGAGTTAGAAGATCCACTGTGAGTATGGGTGGTACTGTCAGTGGGCTAGGGTCCTGGATGCAACAAGAAGGAAAAAGGGATGCTTTTGGCTATCTTCCTTGATCACGTTCTTCCTTATTAATTTTGAGGCAGGGTCTCTCATCCAACATGGAGCTCATCCTTTCCCAGGCCAGTGGCTAGTGAAGCCCCAGGATCCTCCTGTCTCTACCCTGCAGCAGTGGATGTACACACCTGGTCTTTTATGGAGGTGCTGGGATCTGATTGCAGGTCTTTACCGCGGCTTGTGCAGCCAGCCTTTCCGCACTGAGCCATCTTTCCAACCCCAGTCACTTTTTCCTCAGTTGTGTCAATAATCAGACTTTCTTGAAGACCCTGAATATTTTCTTTTGCTGTATCACTGATTGTAGCACCTACCTTGCTTTCCCCCCAAAAGAATTAGGAAAGCAAGGTAGGTGCTACAATCTTCTACAACTCCAAGTTTGCTTTTCTTCCCCATTGTTGGCTTTGCTTCTCATGCATTCTGCAAGGCCTTGTTTCTTTCACTTATTTTCATAGTCCTGTCATTCTACTTTCTCATCATACTTCAGATTTTGATTTAATGTTTTATGATTTTCCAGTTTCTTTGAGAGTTCAGATGATTGCTGTCACACACCTTCTTTTCTGTTTTTCTGGAGTTCATCTTCATGAAACATATGATCTGAGAAATGAAAACCTATAATCCATTTTTTAATCCATTTTTTAAAATCTGTATTTTTTTTTTTGGTTTTGTTTGTTTGGGTTTCTTCTTCTTTTTTCATCCTGGAAATCTTATACAAGCATTATTTGTACATTTTTTTTTGCCTTTTTAACTCATTATGAAATGGAACTTTATATTTCAGATCAGTTCCTTTTTATAAGATCCTGTGGTTGACTTTTCTTTGATATGCAGCTTGCTTTCTTGGTGCCATCAAATCTCCTATAAAACCAGAGATGAGGACCAGCTTTGAGGTTTACCTTCAGTTTTAAGTTTTCTAGCCCTTTGAGAGGCTGGGGAAGAAGAAAGAGTTGAACCTTTGGTTTATTGACACCAAGGAGTTTTTTGTTAGTAGGCTCTACAATATTCTCTTTCTCTCTTTCTTGCTTTTCTCTCTCTAATCAATTCATCCTGTCTTAAAAGTCGGTGATTTAAGTATGTACCATGTGTCATGATAAGATAAGGGATCCAAATTGTATCCCATCCCACAATGTCTCAAAAATTTACCATGTTTGCAAGTAATCCTCTTTTTTTTTTAATGAAACAAAGTAAAAACCCACTGAAATATATATGGTTTCTATTAGAGATTCCAGGAGCATTTTTTTTTCTCTTTATTCCCTTTAAGACTCCAGTTTGCTGTTGTTTTTAGGAATAACCAGTTCCATCACAAAAGTAAAACATTCTTATTGTGTAAATCTCTGAAAGTGATTTTTAAGTAACCAAAGAAGGAAACCAAAGCCCGTTTTCATCTCCCCACATGGAAATAACAACCACTTACCTTTGACACTGTTGTTCATTTTTGTGTGTGTGTTTGTATTACTATAATGTGGATAATATACATCTGGTTTGGAAACTTTATTTGCTTTGGCCTAGCAATATACATTAACAATTTTCCCAAGTGTCTAAATATTCTTATCATTTTTCATCATCAGTTTTAATAACTGCATAGCACCATTCTTCTCCTTGTGCTTACCTGTATTTCTGAGTTACCTGCAAAGAAATGTTCCTTATAATAACTGAACAAAAGGCAAAGCTAGGGAACATACCAGATGCATTAAGCTATACACTTAAATGCAGTATTCGTTCATCATGGGGAATTGTGGGGAAGCAGTGGGCGGTCTTAGCATGACCTCTGCATATTTATACACTTAAATAGACACATGCATGCCTATCCTTCATGTCAGGAGCTTGGATACAGCTGTGTCAAGAGTCTTCATCCAGCTGCGTGGTGGCAGAGCTGGCCTTCAATCCCAGCACTTGGGAGGCAGAGGTAACAAGATCTCTGTGAGTTCAAGGCCAGCGTGGTCAAAAGACTGAGTTCCAGGACAGCCAGGGCTACACAGAGACACCCTGTCTCAAACAAACAAATAAACAAATGAATGAATCTACATTCTGCTCATTTCCAGTGTGTGATGGGATGGAGGATGTGATTACCACGCTGGTTTCCTTATCTCAACGAGAAAGCAGGAGGTATCACATCTTCCCTTATATGGCTTTCAGAGGAACTTGGTTCCTAAAACACTAGTGCAATTGCTAACCGAACGACTGATTCCATGTGCCAAAGGGGAGCACGGGGGTGACAAAAGTCCATTCCATTCAGCTGAGTTCCTTAACCCCGACTCTGCAGAAGCCAGGGTGGACAGACCACTGCAGGAACACCACCCTCTACAGAAGGGACTCCTTAAGCAAGTTTCTTCTTTCCTTTTTTTTTTTTAATCAATGATCTTCTGGGTGACAGTGCACGCCTCTGCTCATCACTCTGATATGATTAATTCATTCATCATGTTAGGCTGATTTAATTATTTATTATGTCGTTTTGTTTATTTAATTTGCATATCAATGGCCAGGGTGCAGCATAGCTCTGCTTTTTGCAGAATCCTATTAAGAAAGATTTCTATGCCGATGTAGGTTCCAGGGATTGGTGGGAAGGCTTTCTTTGTCATTGAATACCTAGGTGCTGGCATGCAACAGCTAAAAAAGTTTTTTCTGACCTGATGGCCATCCAGCTCATTCTCGATCATTCCATGGAGACAGTGAGCTGTGAATTATGCATTCTTGTCTTCTCTCTGGTAGATGTTGGCTTATTCTACCTTCCTGCAGAGAGGGAAGCTATTCCCTTGAGACACAACTGTCTCAAATTCTTGCTCCTTGACTTCAAGGAGAAGCAACACTAGCAGCCATTCCCTGACTCCCTGTCTCTGGATTCTGTTTCAAATACAGACTCTAGTAAGATGGTCGCCCCACCCCAAAAGATGCTTGGAGCAGTAGGGGGAAAGTATTACCTGTTCTTACCTGCTTGGTCACCAGTTTCTTATAAAGTGGACTGAAGACCTAGGACTGAGCCAGGACAAGATTAGTGTGGCTTTGTTGAATCCCTGAAAGCTAACTCGAATCTCCTAGCTGTTTCTATTGTCATTTTGTTATCTCTGTCTGTGTTCTTGCTCTGGCTGCTATTGCTAATAACAGGCCACCTAGACAATGGATGGCTCAAGACACTGGCTATTTGGGACTTGGTAGAATGCTTGCCTCTGTCCTACAGTATCTGCTGGGAAAGTTGGGGACTGAGGAATGCCGTGGTAACCAGCCTACCAAGTAAGCTCAGCTGGAGCTCAGCTGGGCTGAGGGCTGAGGGACCTTAGTTTCTATCCTCTTGGGCTGTTCAAGTTCTTCACAGCATGGAGTCACAGGAATGTGTTCCCTGGCATTTAACCTTGCTTTGGAAGTTACACAGAATCGCCTTCCCACATCCATTCTGCATGTGTGTGTTCACAGTCTCAGCCAGGTTCAAGGGGGAGGGACACAAAAGCCTGTACATAGTGATGTGGGGGTGCCAAAGTAGGAGAGCAGCCGCGCATGTGGGTGAGAGATATTGTTGCTGCCATCTTTGGGAAATGCAATCTGGAGCTCGAATGCCTTCCTCTTCTTTTATGGATGAGAAAATGGAGGCCTAGGAAGATGAGTGTGATCTCTGTGGTCACAAGCTGATGGGAGACCATGAGGCTCTTGATGGACTCATTGGTTTCCTGCCCTAAGTTTCGAGATAGGATCCTCTTCCAGAGTGTGGGATCAAACATTCCTTCCTAGGCATCTCAGAGAGACTACATGTTTGTTCTCAGCACGAGGCACTCACTTGTCCTCACACCCAGGGTCAGCAGGGGCATAGCTAATGGGATCCTAGAGCCCTTTGTTTCTAAGGAGCAGGGACTGGGGATGATCTGAGTTCTCAAGTGAGCGCCACAAGGCTGAGCCAGCACATCTTGCAGGTTTGTGAGGCAGAAACAAACCTGGAGCCAGGCTCTTCTGAATCCCCTGCTCCTATTCCCTTCTCTTTGCTGTAATTCTTTCAGTGCATGCCCTGACTTAAAATAGAATCACTGTTTTTGTTTCTGTTTTAAACCATTTATCCATTAAGCTTAAGTACTGTCACAAGAGGGACTGTATACTTGAACCGGCCAGCTAAATGACTTCCAAATTTGTCCTCAATGGAAACTATGAGATAATAAATAATCCATTATTTTAAGCCACTAGGATTTGGGGTAATTTGTTATGTAGCAGTGGATAACTATTACAATATGAAATTCTCACTCTTCATTGCCCTTTATGAGCTCTGGACGCTAACCACTTCAGTGTGCCTTCCTGCATTTCCATTTATTCTTTAAGAATCCATCTTAAGAGATTGTTGAATATCGCAAAATTACTATTTGTTACTATAATGAAGAAGAATCTTGTGGGAGGGGTTATATTTTTCTATGGACATAGGTGTGCTGGTACAACCATTAGTGTGTGCATGTGAAAGCCAGAGAATGGCATCAGTATCCGGTTCTATCACTCTCTGCCTTATATCCTTAAGACAGAGCCTCTCACTGAACCTGGGGCTGGCAGCCTGCAAGCCCCGCTGAACTTCCTATATCAGCTCCCGTCGGGCAGGGGTTACAGGAGTGGCCACAGGCTGTGGGTTCCGGGGATTTGAACTAGTCCTCAATCTTGCACAGAAAGCATTTTTGCCTATTTTCTAGACCCAGAAGAATCTTGCTTTCAGATTTTTTTTTGTTTTTGTTTTTTACTTTTCTGCTTCTGGGCCCGGAAGATGGCTTACTTTACCAAGTGCTTGCCATGCAAGCATGATGACCGGAGCTGAGATCCCCAACACCCACATAAAAAATCTAGATGTGGGAGGCTGGAGAGATGGCTCAGTGGTTAAGAGCACTTGCTGCTTCTCTAGAGGTCCTGGGTTCCATTTCCAGCACCAGCCCAATGGCTCACAACCATTTGTACCCTTCAGTGCTAGAGGAGTCAATGCAATCTTCTCTTCTCTAAGGGTATCAGTGGTGCAGGTGGCACACAGACATACATGCAGACAAAGCAACCATACACAAAATGTAGTGGCATCCAGTTGTAATTCCAGTACTGGGGTGCGGGAGCTCACTGGCCAGCCACTGTAGCTGAATCTGTGAGCTCTAGGTTTAGTGAGAGACCCTGTCTCAAAACACAAGGTGGCTGGCCTCTGAGGAATGATAGCCAAGGTTGCCCTCTTGTCTCCACAGACATATACACATGTGTGTGTGTGTGTGTATTTGTGTCTGTGTAATAGTATCCCTGCTATTTTAGATTGCAGTCCACCATGTCCGGACAGCTCTCCTAAGCTTGCTGCAGAATGGAGGACTCCCTTTCTCAACAGAGGGCTACCTTTTCTGTGCCTAAATTCATCTGGAGAGTGCTTCTGAGCAGGACCACCACCCTTGATGGAAGTCATGTAACCCATGGCCAAAATGCAGGTTCAACTTCCTTTTTCTCCTGATAAGAACGTGCTCTACAAGTATCTGTAATTCCTAGAATGTAAAGCATGCCCACACCTCAATAGTATACACCTGCCCTGGGAAACCCTCACCTATCCCCCCAAGAACTATACAGCCCTTGTTCACCTCAAATAAAGTTGAACAGTCACACTGAAGCTGGTCCTGGAAAGTTATCCCATTGTACTCATAACATAAGAACCCTGGTGGTCACTTCTGTTCCCTTTGTTCAGGGATCGGTTGGACAAGATTCACTGGGAAGAAGGGAGGGACACACACCCACACACTCATATTCTCTCTCACACACACACCACATGCATATCCATACATGCCTTTTTTTTCACCTTGTTTTAAAATTAAATTTGTGGAAGATAGCTTAATGGTTAAAATTGATCTTGCAGAGGACCTGAGTTCAGTTTCCAGCACCCATGTCAGACAGCTCACAACACCCTGTAACTCCAGTTCCAGGCAATCTGGCCAGCCTCTGGCCTCCACAAATGCATGCACACACATGTACATACCCACATTCAGACACCTGCACATACCCCACCCCCCACACTTAATTAAAAATAAATCTTTAAAATAAAATTTGCCATTCTTGCCTTGTCCAGGCTAACCTCGCATTTTATGAACACATAGAGAGTTCTCCCTAAAGAGAACTTCTGTATGACAAACTCTATTTTTCTTCTAGCTCAACTGGTCCAGATGGTAACAGAATCTTGTAAGGACATCTGTTCCCCTATCACATAACCGGAAGTCTGAGAGAACAGTTATGACAACTTCCTTAGCAAACTCGGACAGGGGATTAACAGAGCTGCGCTTCATCTGGTTCTTTAGCTGTCTCTGATAAGTGCCCTAGGGAGCTTCTCAGACATTCCTGCTGGTTTTCCTAACAGGAGCATGTGTAGCTACTCAGCGAGTTTCAGAGCAAGGCCATACAACCTGCCTCAAGCAGGGCATTACTTAAAGTTTCATGCTTTCACTTAAAATTTCATGTGGATTTTTAATTCTGCATATAAATATATTCATGTTGGTTTTGAGCATCATATTGCTAGTCTTAGTTATCTCTTAATAACAAATAAATCTCCACTCTCAGTGGCTTTTGGGGAATCTGTATGGTTGTGTTGTTCCTTCAAGGTCTGAGGCGTCGTGAATGATACAAAATTGTATTGTCTCAGATCCCACTATGTCTCCATGTTATCTTTCTTAATTTGGTGCTCCCTTTGAAGACAGGGAATCACAATCTTAATAGCTTAATCGCATGCACATATGCACACATGTGTTGCTGACTAAGTCATACTTTCTCATGTAGGCTGTGGCTCCACCAGTTGGCGACTCTGGAATACTTTTGTGACACGACGTCTGCTCTCTGAAGTTTACAAGGATGGTGGAGAGAGAGAATGTATAGGGCATTCTAGAAGGCTTCATGGTTAGGCTTGTAAGTGATAATACAACTCCTTAAAAGCTAAGCCTCGTGGTCCTAGCAGACCTGCAAGAGAGAAAGAGGCCAGTGACATGTGATTTGATGTGTATAGAGCATCACCCTGGTCTCAGACATTACAATCATGATCCAAAGAATAGTATCAGGAGGTTTTCTGTTACCTCATTACTTGGTAGGTACTGTCTTGCCCTGAGTCTGTAGTGAAAGATCATACTGGCAAGTGTAGGTATAATTTTTTTCAAAAAACTCTTTTATTTATGTTTCTTATATATTTTTCTCCCTTATCCACCCCAATCACTTTCAACACCCCAACACCAGGTAGGAGAGAGAAAGGGTAGGTAGGAGAGAGGACGAGGTTCTCTTATTTGCTTCCTGCTGGTTAGGTTTGTTGGGTTTCTTGGAGCCAGTCTAATCCTTGTTTCAGGGGATCTCCAACTTCTTGTCTCACAAAAGCAGGTAGGAGGAAGTAGGAGCAACCTTGTTCTTTCTCTCTGCTCCACTCTCTGGGCTTTGGCATTTTCTCTCTCTCCAGAGTCCTCAGATTCAAACTATCTGCAGCTGTCAAGGAGCTCCTCTCAGAGCCCCCATGAGGCTCCATTGCTGTGGACCATCTGAATCAGCCCCACATCCCACACCTGAGACCCAAACAAAAACATGTTTATGTCTGCAACAGGTGAGAAAGCTGGTTCTATGTCCTGAGATTCTCTTCTGTGTCACTGGGTCTCACATAAATTGCTTATGTCAAGTGTGACAAGTACCAAGGGTACTCACTAAACAGAAAGGTTCTGAATTCTCCTAGCAGTGAGGCCATACAGCTATGGGGTTTGGTGATGAGAATCTCCTTTGTATGTAGAGGGAGATTTCTCAATACATAACTGACATTAAATACCCCCTCCCCCAATTCCTCATCCTTAATGTTCCCCAAGAACCCTGCCCTGGTCTCTTCTCTAAAGGTCAGCTGCAGAGGGGAAACTATCTGTGACCTGGAACTAAGCTAGCCAGTCTGTGCTCTTAATTCCTTAGTTCCATATGTCTCACAAATACCATTGTAATATATTTTAACATAACCTCAAGGGGATTTACACAACATAGGTTACACTGAGTTTCTGTTTTGAAAACAGAGAGAGAGAGAGAGAGAGAGAGAGAGAGAGAGAGAGAGAGAGAGAGAGAGAGAGAGAGAGAGAGAAACTCCTCCCTCACCTTTGTGTGAACACAAACTTGTGAGGATTAAAGATTTGTTGGATTTGTCCGGAAGACAAACTTTGAGCAAACATAAGAGGCATTTATAGGTGGATGCAGTTTGAATCTGGGTTCAGAGCCATCATCTGGGTCTTTTTATCTACTAAGTGGAGATACTTACAGCATTCTAATAGTGAGACACACATTTGTAATGAAGAAACACTTGGATAACTTTCTCTCTCTCTTGTTCTCTTTCCCTCTGTGTATGATATGTGTTTTTGCATGCTTGTTTCCTCCATGTGTGTGCTACGTATGGAGTCCTGGGGTGGATGTTGGGAATCATCTTTGGTCATTCTCACACCTCATTCAGTGAGGGAGCATCTTTCAGTCAATCTCAGTGCTTAGCAACACTGTTAGTCTTCCCAGCCAGCTTGCTGTGTGGTCCCCTGTCTCCACATTTTTGAGGTTGTAGTTACAGGCAGGCTGCCATACATACCCAGCATTTATGTGGGTTCCGAGAATCGGAACTTCTACCCTCATGCTTTAACCACTGAACCATCTTTCTGACGACCATGTGTCTGTATCTTAAAGAAGTGTAAAGAATTCTTCACTGTGACTTGAAAGGCATAAGGCAAAGCTCCTCGTTTGAACCATGTTAAATGGCATTAAGTATATTTTCAATACTGTGCAGCCATCACCACTGTCCATTTCCAGAACTTTCTCATCACTCTCAAGGAAACTGTAGCCCTGAAACCATGCTTCTTTATTTGCCACCTGCCAGCCCTTGTCAACTACTATTTTGTGTTCTGTCTCTGTGACCCTGCCTACTTTAGCCACTTTGTGTAAGCTGAGTCAGACATAATGTTCTCTTGGAGCACAGTCCTGCTCACTTGCGTTTTGTCTGGCTGCTTTTGCACTCTGCTGCAGAGGTGAGTAGCTGTGATCAACACCAAATGTCCCAGGTACCTGAAAATATTTGTGATTAATGCTCTCCAGAACAAAGTTTGCAGACTCCTGGATGCGATTGGGGGTGGCTGACCTCTATGATTATTTCATTAGTGTGGGAGAGGAGCCTCATTTCCAGACTGTCAGGGATAGAATGTTGCAGCATAAATGTAACCGAGACCTTTAACTCTACCTGATCAAATTCCTAGTGTTTTCAGCCTCCCTCATTTTCGTAGCTAAAAGGATGAAAATCATTTTGGGACTATAGTTTCAGTATATTTCAAAATAGTTGAAAGAGAATTTTAAATGCCTCCCCTAAAAGGAATGAGAAATATTCGAGCTGATAGTTGTGCTAGTTGATATGAATTGATAATTTCACCAACTCTGCATGCATTGAAACCACTACATAAGTCTACATGTCCATATATATGTATAATTATTTATCATTTTAAAATAAAGCAAAAACATCAGCAAGATGGCTCAGAGGGCAAAGATGCTTCCCACCAAGTCTGATGACCTGAGTTTAGTCCCTGGAGTCCACTGATTTCTGAGAGTTGCCCTCTGACTTTCTCATGCCCACACACAATAGATAATAAATAAATGCATTTTTTAAATTTTGAAAAGGTGTAAGAATAGGAGACATTCTTACCTGGCTTGTTCATTTCTCTTTTTTCTTTTTTTATAACTGAAACACCTTACAAATATAAAAATGTATTAATCCTTAGAGAATTCTGTGCAACATGTCTTCACCATATTCATTCACCACTCTCCCCTCAACTCCTTCCTGAGCCAGCCCCTACCTCCTGTCTGTTTTAGACATCTCCCAGCAGATGCCCAGGTCCTCTGCCTCTTACAGTCTTTCTGCCCCCTTTTCTGTAATGTTCCCTGACCTTATCATGTAGAGGTTGGGTTATAAATATTTTAACCA
>CM053766.1:131600736-131626517 GCA_028658305.1 Pachyuromys duprasi
CTACCCTCCCACTCCCTCCCTCATCTCCCTCCTCCCTGCCCCCTCCAAGTCCACCAACAGGGGAGGACCTCCTTCCCTTCCATCCAACCCCAGCTTATCCTGTCTCCTCAGGGCTGGCTGCAATGTCCTCCCCTGGGATCTAGCCAGTCTGTCACTCCCCGGCTTGTATGGGGGAGGGTCAAAGAGTCAGCCATCAAGTCATGACTGAAACAGTCCCTGTTTCCCTGAATAGGGTCTTCAGTCCTACACCGAGCTATCATGGGCCCCATCTGTGCGGGAGTTCCAGGCCACATCCACACATGGACCTTGATTGTAGAAACCGTCTCATACAAGACCCCTGTGCCCTGCTCAGTTTGGTCTTTGTGGAGCTCTTGTTCTCCCCAAGTCTCAACAACCTCCCCCAGATCTATCGTTACTTCTCGTCCTCTGTCAGAGGCTTGATCTCGAGTCTTAATATCTGCTCTGATACATCGCTACATTGTATTTGTGAATGGATAGCTTGGTAAGAGTTGGAGTTGATGGGTGGGGACAGATAGGGGATGAGCTTCATGTAATTAGCTAATGCCTTTTGTCTAGGGTGGCACATTCTCTGGTTCCCTAATTTTAGCTAGTTTCACTGACAGAGCTCCCCTCCCAGCTCATCTGCTCTGTCTCAGTGAGGTGGGTCCCAAGTACCCTGACAAACTGCTGAGCTGAATCCCTGGCTCTCTCCAACCACACCGGTGTCAGGATTCCTCGTCTATCCCCGACTGCGAGCATGTCTCAGCCTCTCTGTTTTGTGAAGAGTCATGTTTCTGCAGGGAAATTGGCAGAATCTTTTAATTGTGCTGGCATCCACTTGTAAAATATTTAGGGGTTCAATTTATCATATAAAAAGAGATCTTTAAACTGAGCACCATAGAGGTGAAAGTCAAATTCCTCCTTTGTGTTCAAGTACAACCCTCAGTACATAGACCTCTATTTTCTATTTTGTAAAATGGGCATTACAGTATCCATCTTATGGTATCTTCTTGTTCATTCAGGAATTCATTTAAACAATGGTTCTTGAGTGTTTCCTGTGTGTCATACACTACATGATGTCTTTATGAAACCTAATGAATGACATACGCCAAACAGATGTTGCAAGGATTAGGGATAAAATATGGAATGTGTCATAGATACTACACACTAGTACTTAGTAATACAGGAGATATGATGGCCTCCAGTGCTCATGGTGCTCATGGATGTTAGATGTCCCATGTCACAGGCAAGGACTGTTGTCCTCATTCCAAGCACATCCTATTGGTTGGTTGGCTTTTTGCCCAGGGGTCGAGATTTGATGTTCATCTCTGCTACAAGTGACTGGCTAGACCGCATATTTGACCAGGTCTCCTGTTCCTGTAGCCCTGTCTCCCCCAGTTTATGTCCTGAGAAAACAATGTACAGAAAGCTTATTGAGCTTAGGGTCCTGCATGAGTGTGTGCTTCTCTGCTGCACAGAGTGTATCATTTCATTGACAACTTTGAATCTGTCGGTTCTAATAAAATGTAAGGCAGAGCTGCTTGTAGCATATGATGGCTGGGAACCCAAAGTCAAACATAGGGAGACATTTCTTCACCACCCAACTCAAGACCTTGTGGTTGGGAGAGCAACCTCCTGGAGCTCAGACCCATGGCTTTAAAAATTATTATTGGTTTAAGACCTGCCTCTCTATCCATACTATCTTAGAGCTCACCATGTAGCCCAAGCTGTCCTTGAATCCATGCAGCTCCTTCCTCGGACTCATAGGTGCTAGGATTATAGATGTTTGTTACCATGTCCTGCCCCACACCTCTTCACTCAACAACATAACTTTAACTTTAAGAGCAAGATACACAGAGACCTAAGCGTTGAAACAGTTCAACAGTCCAGGGAAACGGAAAGGGCTTTTATAGCTTGGGACTTGATGCCTTATTTTCCTTAAATGTGGGAGTGAGGCCTACTTAGATAAGATTTCCCATGATTCTTTATTTCATTAACACATACAAAACACCTTTTGCTCATGTTCTGGGGACAGATAACCTGCTAGAGCCAGCCCCAAGCTGGCCCTAGAAATCCTGCCTGCTGGATCTCTCACCTCAAGGACTTTCTCCTGTGTGGCTCCTGGATGCTGTGAGTAAGCAGTGGATGAACAAATTGGAGGGAGATGCTAGAGGACTCTGGCCTGTTTCATCAAACGCCGATTGTCCTGAAATGGGAAGGCAGAGAGCCAGGAAGCTGATTGACTTTGGTGGCAGTGGATGGGCCTGAGATACAGCAGATTGTACAAACACCGTGGGCCTCTATCCCATGCAGTCGTACTCTTAGGGGAGCTTACCTTCGTGATGGTAATTTGGCTGGAGTTTCCCCCTTCCTTCCTGTGGCCTTTGGAAGGCAGAGCACACATGCAATGAAATGTTAATTGGCAAAGGTTTGGAATAGCACATTAATGCCAAATACTGGTCAATTTACAATCTTCCTTCCTTTGCTCAGTTCATGAAATGAATGACTTAAAGAGATGAATGAATGCTCCTGTAAGAGCCTTAAGCTGTGATCGCACTCCCCCGACTTCTCGCCACTCTTGCCTTTCGAGAGGTAAATTTACTGTGTCCTATTTCTCACCTCTTCACTCACTTGATTTTGCCCAGTGTCTCTACTGGGCTGTTCCTTGGACAAGGAGATATGCCTTGCCTCACAGCTTTTGTTCTCTCTCTCTCTCTCTCTCTCTCTCTCTCTCTCTCTGTCTCTCTTTATTGCACAGAAGCATTTGTACTTCACCTCTGCCATTTGCAGGACCACTTTCTCACATCCTCCAAATCTCACCGTGTGCCACTCTCAGTGGGCCAACTCTAACCCCTCTATGTAAGACGATGACATCATCCTTTCTCGCTCTTGCTCTGCCTTAGTTATGCTTCCCCATAGTTCACTGGGTTTATGTTGTTTAAGTTTCTATTATTATTATTATTATTTTGGATTTTGATGTTTGCTGCCACAAGTTAGTAACCTCCGTAAGAAGCACATTTTCAGGTCTGTGCTGTCCACACAGTGTCCTCATTTCCTGATATACTGCCTGGCATAGGCTGTGTGCCCATCAGACATAGAAGGAATGACAGCCCAGGCTCCCATGCTGCCTTTCAAGGCTCCAATCCCCAATCTCACATCCATCCCACTTTCTCTAGAGTCTCTCTGCTTGCCCTTTGCATCTGTATATCCTTACTTTCTGAATCTGCTGTTATATCTGTCAACTCTCTTTTGCCAATAAGATGTTCACCCTTTCCTGCCTCTCAAGACTTTCTGCTGGGTACATCCAACCTTTTGACACTGACACAGGACATTGTCGTATACACAGTTTACTGAGACTGGACCTGCGATCAAGCTACATAAAAAGGTCTCACGATGTCTTAAGTTAGTTTAAGGCTGTGTGTTGAGCCACAGTTCTAGCGAGGCATGGCCATATGCACATCACATGCAGCCACACACGGACCATGGGCTTCTGGCTGCAGATGCCTGTGAACCGCGTGTCATCCTGTCATGGTTGCTCCCTGTCTTTGTTTGCCGTGTGCTACTCAGTCATTCCAATGGATGGACAGCTCTTGGGTCTTGAATCTTTCTTTAGTCTCCACGTTCCTGTTAGTTATTTTTCCTGTGGCTAACAGAAAATAGCCAGTGAAAGCAATTAATGAAGGAGAGTTTATTGTGACTCCTAATATAGGACAGCAGGAGCATGAGGTAGCTGGTCAGACTGCATCTATAGTCAAGAAACAGAGGGACTTGAATGCTGTGCTCAGCTCGCCTCTTCCTTTTAATTCAGCCCTAGAGTCTAGCCTATGGGATCATGTGACCTTAATAACCTTAATCTAGGTAATGCTGAGATGTGTCTGCCAGGCCACGCTAGATCCTATCAAGTTGATAGTGTTAGCCATCACGGTGTTCAGGCTTGGACTTGCCTTGGCCTTGGTTTATGACAATGGACACTGGTGTTGGGCATATCTGGATTTTTT
Source organism: Pachyuromys duprasi (assembly GCA_028658305.1). Classification (NCBI taxonomy): domain Eukaryota; kingdom Metazoa; phylum Chordata; class Mammalia; order Rodentia; family Muridae; genus Pachyuromys; species Pachyuromys duprasi. Next base: position 131,604,735 of record CM053766.1, read on the forward strand.
TCTTTTACTGCCTAGAATATTTGGTTAAGTTAAAGTACTCCCCAAAACCATTAACTTGTTTCAAAAGTTACTAGTAAGGATACCTACCTGCTAAGTTATTATGAGAACCAAGGAATATGACATGCATGAGGGCAACATAGCAGATGTTCAAGAAAAGTGCGGAGAGGCCATGGAGTGAGATTGGAGTCCTGGATGGGAATGGGAATCAGTAGTGTTAATTAAAGATATGTTATTTCCATGTGCTGAGTTTGGAATGGGAGATTGTTTTTGTTTCACATTAGAATAATGAGAGGACTCTTATCTTTATTGAAATCCTTCTGCAGAAAGAGGCGAGCTGTATTTGTGTCAGAGATAATGCTGGCTTTTTATAAGCCTCTGTGTGGTAGACAATAGCAGGGCCTTTTAACTGATGTGCTTAGGATTTTTCTGTCTGTCTCTTTATAAGGTCTGTCAACTCCAGTTTTGCCTTAGCTTTCAAGTGACTTTTGTGACATTTGGAAAGTCACTTATTTGTGAATTCTGGAGCGGTATGTGTCTGTATATGCACACCCATACATATATACACATACATGCATTAACATACCCAGTATTCCTAGGTATACCTGTGTGCTTATTCACATTATAGATAAATACGTGTTAGTCAAAATGTATGGACTCAACATGGTGGATGTATCTGACTATTTACATGCATATGAACATGGTACTATCCTTCCATGGACATGGTAAAGCCTGTGGGTATAGTAGATCTTCCTAGCCAGCTCCAGCATTGGGGGCTGAGAACAAAGTAGAGTTGGCTGGTCGGGGTGAAGGTACAGGAGAGAAAAACAGAGGTCCATGGGAACTACTGTGCTGTTGTTGTTGTGCCATGAGAAATGCTACTTATGTTAGGCAGGGCATGTGGATGGTGGAGGCTGCCAGCAGCAGCTCTGAAAGGCTTGGGACCACTATTCTATTCTATAGGGCTCTGGGAAGAGGCACTGACTGCCCACCCTGGAGAATTTACTCTCCCTGAGAGTGTGATGGGAGTATTCCCAGATCCCAGAAGAGGCCTGGATCCAGCAGACAGCTCATGTGTTGATGGTCTTAGAGGGAGATGGGCTGGTGAGGGTGGGCTTGGCAGGGCAGGGAGCAGATCACCTGCTGTTATCTGAGCTTCCACTGGAGCTGTGACCTTGGGAAAATGCTCAGCTCCCAGGACTAATGAGGGGATTAAACAGCATGATGATGTAAATAGAGTATTCAGAAGCTTAGCTCTGACTGGCAAGAGAGTCACCCAGGAAGCACAAGCTCTTTCTTCTCTGCCCAGCTGCATGGTCATTTCCAGGCCTCAGAGTTAGCAAGACCTTAGTAGACAACTGAGAGGTAGAAACTGAGAGACTAAATGGATGTACTTAGCAACTGTGGGAATGAAACAATTTAGCAGGGCACATGGAGGACGAAGGGCAGGAGAGTTCAAAATAAACAAAAACAGAAGGAACAAAGGTTGAGGTGCCACAGTATTAAGAGACACAAGAACACACCTAGAGTCCACCCACAAGCAAGGCTAACATGTGTGCTGAGTGCTGACCCTGGCTGGCTGTGTGATCTTGGACAGGTCACCTTATCTCTTTGGGGTTTGAGGGAGGCGGTGATTATACTTACTTTATGTGTCAAGAGATTGTAGGCCTTCTCCATGGTAGAGACAGTGGTGACAACCCAGTGCAACCCGGCAGACAGGTATTAGAGAGGATGGGAAGGATGAGCTGCAGCAGTTGGCAAAGCCCAGTGGAGTGGTCATGGGTGGGATCAAACATGTGGCTTCCTCTCAAAACACATCCTCCACTGAGCTCTCTCTCCACAGGCCACCTCTCTCTTCCCAGCAGCCCTTGGTGCCTTTGAGCCTATTTCCAGTTCTCTTTGCCTGAAGCTTTTTCAGTGTTTTGAATGATGGATTCCTTCACACTCTTGGGTCTAACCTCAAATTTCTTTTTCCTTGAGAGCTCCCCTGTCCATCCTGGCCAAGTGCATGCTCATGGGCCCTAAGTCAGCCACCCTCTGCCAAGCTCTGTTCTTCTCTCTGAACCTCATGGTATAATTAATTACCTTTCTTGTCATCTACTTCCACTGTGGTCTCACACACCACACTGAGCTCCATGAGGATTGTCAAGGGCCTCTTAATCACTGCAGTCTCCATCTCTTAGCCCAGCGCTGGCTGCACAGTGATGCCAACTGTTTGTGGATATCTAAGTGTGAATGATCCAAGAGTGACTGAGTCCATATAAAGAAGTAACTTCATATTTTAAACACTGAGTACCCCAGAGGTGTGTGCGCAAAGGCAGTAACCCCAATATTGCTGATGCTGTAGACAGCTGGTGTATCTCCCTTCAGAGGACATTAGGGCCTTAATGACATTTGCTGGTACAAAGCTTCTTCCTGTGCGTCTAACTCTGGCCTCGAGAGGTGATTCAGAAGCGATCTAAGAAATGGGTAAAATGGACATGGATTTCTGATCTGATGCTCTCAGACAGCTTTTGTCTTGTCACAAACTATCCCACAACTTAGTGGCTAAAAATAACTGGCTTTTTCCTTCCCTTCAGTCTGGTCGTGCTCTGCCAATCTTGTTTGGAAGCTGTTGGGCTCTGTTGTATCTAAGATGTCTCTCTCATATTTGTGGGGTTTAGTAGTGTCACGTTGGAAGTGTTGGTCCTTCTTTGAGTGGGCTCCCAGCCACCAGCTGACTAGCCTAGGTTCATGCTTATTATGCTTTCAAGCTTCTGCATGTAACCTGAAGGAATGCTCCATACCCATGTTCTTTATATGTGTGTGTGTGTGTGTGTGTGTGTATGTGTGTGGGTGTACATACACATGTGTGGATATACCTGTGAAAACGGTAGGATAATCTTGTCCTACCTCAGACACGTTCCGGTATGTTTTTAAGATGGAGCCTTGTTATACTCGAGCTTGCTAAGTGGGCCAGGCTGGCTAGCTAGTGATCTCTAGGGATCTACCTGATGCTGCCTTCTTAGCATTAGGGTTACAATAGCATGTCACCATGCCTAATATGTTTCATGTGGGTTTTGGCATCACACTCAGGTGCTCACAATATGTTATCAACTGAGCCATCCCTTCCCCCACACAAGCTTTTCAAAGCCCCTGTCCATGGCATGTCTGTTGATATCTTACTGACAAGGCTCAGAGTCAGTATGAGGGGTGGAACCACAAAAGCATAGTTACAAAGAATTACTTAGACATTGCTGACAGTCTCTTTTGTAGGTGGCCCCAAGCATGATCTAAGTCATTCCTTCAACTGCATTCCTCTTAAAGTAAGGACTTTATTGCTTCTTATTCATAGACAGGGACCCCAGGATTCAGGGAAGTTAAAGGAAATGTGTTCACACAGTTGAGACTGACTGTGGGAAAATTGCATGAAGATAAATTTAAAGAGCAAGGAAGATATAACAGGAGAGAGGCCAAGCCCAACTCTGCTGAAACAAAGGGCAAGGCTGGTAGGCTTTTAAGAGAGGAACACGTAAGTTCCCCCTTGTTCACTAATTGGCCTTTGCAAAGGAAAAGTAGATGTCCTTATGATGTAAGGACAGGAGAGAATTTTGAAAGTTGAATCAAGGCACTCTGAGTTAGATTCCCACATGCCCAGAGTCATCGCCCCTCCCCTCTCAGCTAGCATCATGCTATATCGCCTCCTGAGTGTTGAGTGCTAGGAACAGAGAGGCACGAGGCACGGCACCATGCCTGGCGCTCCCCTGTTCTCTCCCTCCCTCCCCCCTTCTCTTTCTCCAAAGTTTCCTTCATCCTTGGCTGTCCTTAAACTCACTCCCTCAGTCCGTGTCTGAGAATGACCTCACTGTAATCCACCAGCCTCCACTTCTCTCTAGTATTGCACAGGTTTGTACCACCCACTGGATTCATGCTTTTATGGATTTTTTGCCTGAGGTCAGATGCAGGATTTCCCACATGCTAAGTAAGCACTCTCCCAGCTGAGCTGCACGGTGTTATACTTCAACTAGATCCTCTCCAGGTCTCAGAGAAAGACATTTCTCCGGCTATCTGTTCATTGGGGTTCTCTAAAAGGAACAGGACTGATAGAATGAAAAAAATTATCTATATTTGTATCTCTATATATACATGCATACATACATACATACATACATACATACACACACATATATATATATATATATTGTATGTGGAGGAGCTTATTAGTCTGACAGTGGCTGTTACTCAATAGAAAGGCCAAGATCTGGTAGTTGTCTAGTCTATGAGATCTTCAGTCTATGGTGGGATCCCTACGAAGTGGGTTCTACTACCAGTGAAGGAGTGCCTCAGTGACAGGATAAACAAACTAACAAACTGACCAGCCCGAGTGATGGCAAGCAGGCAAGAAGCAAAGCTTCCTTCTTCCGTGTTATTTTATGTGGCCTTCCATCAGAAGGTGAGGCTCAGATTTAGGGTGGGTCTTGCCGCTTCAAATGATTGACTAGAGAAACCGAGCATAGGCATTCAGCTGCTTGGGATTCAGTCGATTCCAGATGTGGTCAAATTGGTATCCAACATTATCCATAACAGGCTGTAATACCAGTAAGAGGCCAGGCTATTGTCATACATTTTAAATGGCAGTTTTGTTAACTAAAGCTTTCTGAAAAAAATGGAGAGCAAAGCAGCCAGAAAGAAGTTTCTATGACGGTTCAGTGCATTGAGTGGATCAGTGAGGCCATCTTAGTCAGAACAGCGATTAGAATCCAGGACTTACTTTATGTTAACGCCAATGCATACTTCCCCTATGAGCCAACAGCAGTGCACACTTCCTCTGTGATTTCTAGTGGCTTCCTACAAATCTGGCTGCATTTGGGAGAGACAAAGCAGTAGCTTCTAAGAAGTCATTCTTATTTGAGTAACTGTGTATTAGCATGTCCATGGGTCCTATAAACTGCAGGTGCGGCATATAGTAAAAATAGATCTTAAAATACGCTGTGCAATTCTGAGTCCGCAATGTCAGAGCTGAGAGGGCCTAAGAGTCCAAGTTTGTCTCTTCCCTGGGCTGTGCTAGTGAGAACTGAGGTCTGGTCCAAGGTGAGAGACTGGGCTGGATCCGAGGCTGTATCCAGGACTCCTGACTCCTGTTTCCAATGCAGTGCCCTGCCCACCCCATTCTCCAAGGCTTCCAGGCAGGCTTCTCTTGTTTTCCTTTCCCCCTCTCTTCCTTTCTTTTTAAAGGCTCACTGGCAGCCACTGCTCTAAGGCAGAAAATGTATTCATTTAAATGACTTCGTTTGGAAATAGAAGCTTGAATAATGATGTTACCATTTATAATTGCTCTGATTAACCACACCACCGTTTTGCAGTTTAGAATAAAAAAAGCCTCATTTCCTTTGTGATGTGAATTTTAATTGCTTTCTCTCAGGAAGACCCCTCCAGGCAGAACTGTATGCTTCTCAGTTTCCAAAATATCAGAAAGAGCCCTCTGGCCAGACCTGTGTGCTCTTGGCTTCTCTACTGAGATTTGGGGCTGGACATGAGAAGCTGTTGGTAAAATACCTGGATGATTGGAGATTCCAGAAAAGATGCTACTGACTTGTATAGTCACTCACCTTTCAACTTAGACGTGAAACTTCCTTGGGGGATCATAGCACCAGGGAGTGCCTCAAAGCCCAGACCAGAGACCTGGGATAAGGGGATTTGGGACTTTTCTAAGGACATTTAAGGTTCCCTGTAGATGTCATCCTTAAGATTACAAACAGGCCAAGATCATCCATAATTCATCTGCCAGCAAACCTGTCTGTGTCTTCTCATGTGGATTTCCTTTTTCTTTTCTTTTTAATCTTTAAGGCATTTCAGTTTTTGTTCGACATTTCACCCATACAAAGTCAGAATGCGCCCGATGCAGTGAGAAAGACAAATTTAAGAAAATATAGGTGAATATTTATTTGATCTTGGGTGGAAGCAAGGGATTTCTGGCTGTAAAAGCCAGGAAATAAGTTACAAGGTCATACGGTGGTAGGTTTAGTGACCCGGGAGTCAGGAATATTTGTAAGTAAAAATGCAGGCACACAAAAGTTAAAAGGAGAACAACCCCAAGAAAGTATTTGTAACTAGAAGATTCACAATAGTCAACCATTTTTAGTAGATAAAGAACAGTTATAAACAGCCAAAAGACCAGTGTGGGGGAAAGCCGACAACTTGTGTAAGAAGATTGCCAGTCAGTAGAAATTTGGGGAATAAAAACCCAAATAATAACCCAGCTTTACAACTGAAATGTAAATTTAAGAAGAAAAACAAACAAACAAACAAACAAACAAACAAACAAACAGCCTGGAGAGATGGTTCAGTCTGTAAAGTGCCTGCTTTGCAAGCACAAAGACCTGAGTTCAATCCCCAGAATCCACGACCAAAGCAGCTGATCATCTGATCTTTGTAGCTTGCATTTATAATCCTAATTTTGGAAGAGGTAGAACCCCGGGCTCTCTGGCTAGTCAGTGTAGCCAAATGGGGGAGCTCCAGGCCAAGCCAATGAGATTCCGTGTCGAGAAAAATGATAGCATTCCAGGTTGTCTTCTGTCCTCCATGTGCTTGTGCACCCACACATGTGTGTGAACTAACACACATAGAGAAACACAGAGACATACACAGGAGATAATCATTTTCTCTATTTACAGCATTAACAACTTAAACAGTGATATGGTTGGGACTGAGGCGAGGTGATTGCCAGCGCCTGAGCTCCTGTGATTTGTCTGGAATGCAGGTCCATAGTTCTTCACTCTTAACAGCAGACCATACCTGAGGGATGTGTGACAAGGCTGTTATATCGCAGTGCTCAAGCATGTAGTCCGTATAGGTCAATGACTTCTGTGGGGGCTTCTTGATGCAACCAGGAGAAATAATTAGGAGGACTGCTCTGAGCTGGCTGAGGGAGGGTGTGCCCTGCTATTTCCCTGAAGTGGAAGGAGTAGGCTTCAAAATAATGAGGAAAAGCATACTATATTAAATCTGCATAGCCCACTGCTGGGTTTCTATTATCATTATCGATATCACACATTGTGCGTAACTGTGTATGCCCTGCTGTCCTGTGATTGGCCCTGTAGTCTATGCCACCACCACACACATGAGAATAACCCATTATGCTTCAGTTTAAACAGGTGCCTATGTTGCACCTGTGGGATCTTTTCAGTTGTGTTATAAGCATTTGGAACCCCCATCACGCAATATGTTTTTAACTGGAATGTCACATGACCATCAGGTTTTAGAAATTAAAATATGTATATACACTGACCCATTGATTTCATCTCCAGAAGCTGCTTAATTTTAGGAAATAATTAGTGATACTATAAAAGGTAATGTAAAATTGTTTTATGATATCACCTAGGATAGAAAAATAAGGAAAGCAAACTAAAATATCTAGAAATAAAGAGTGCTTAAAGTCGTTATAGTGGTTTCATTTTATGGAATTATCTGCAGATGTAAAAAGAAAGGATTGGGTCAAATAATACTGAATGTGACCTTTAAAAAAAGTCACACTATGTTTAGTTGAAAAATTAACAGGCCTGGTGGTGCAGGCCTAGAAGTCCACCAGTTTGAGAAATGGCAAAGATGATCATGAGTTCAAGCCTTGCCTAGACAACTTAGGCCTGCCTCAGTTTATAAGAGTAAAAAGTAGATAAGAATGTAGCACCTGTCTAGTATATGCATTTCCCTAGGTTCACTCTCATATAATGCACACACACATAGACACACACACACACACACGCACACACACACACACACACATGCTTAGTGAACTATCCTTAGGGTGTAATGTTCCTGTTTTTTTTAAAGGGAAACATGCACATATGTAAGTAAATATAAGAAAACAAAGCTAAAATTTATGACTTCTATTCTCTTATGGGTAGTTTTAACTTTGAAGAAACTTGCAAACTCTTTTGTATATTTACTGTAGTAAATACTTTTAAGTCAGTGAGTCTGAAAAATGATAAAAATAAAACAAATGGAAACAAAAGGTGAAGAATTAAGTTTAGTCTAGATGTATTTGCATTTAAATAATTGGAGATTGCATATACTAGCTCACTGCCCTTGTTGACACTTTTGAATCTATTTTTGAAGTGCTTGTAAGTGCAGGTTCTTGCAAGATGATTCTGAAGGTGAACTCCGAGCACAAGAAAAGTGTGGAACTGAAAAGACAAGGTAAATATTAGAGGAGTCCTCTGTTCCCTCCTAGTCTTGTGTGGAATGGTGAATTTAGATCTGTTGATCTGACCTGGTCTTCAAAGTTTCTTCTGCAATTTGTCTCTGTTCTGATATTCATTCTACATAACCACAGCCTCTTATTTGACTTTTGCCACAATGAAGGCTAACAGACTGGCTGCCAAGGCTAAATCAGTTACTATGATAAAAATTTTTTGAATGGGTATATTTAGAGTACATCACAAATAACCTGTTCAAAAGCTGGGTACAGATATTTCCTTTCTGTCCCTTCTTTCTTACCGTTTTGATAGAGTTTTCTAAAAATTCATAAAACTCCCAGAGGTGATAAAGTTATGCTAAGCATGTTAGTGGACATACAAATTCATATGTCTTTTGTTAGGAAAGTTTGGATGGTGGGTGCGTGTGTATGCTCATATGCATACGTCCATACATACATGATGCATAACACATACAATCAATAAATATATTGCATTTTCAATAAAGTATGGGAGGCAATATCAAGTCTTTATGCATCTTCATGCCTTTTCTCTTAGTAATGTCACTGAGAAAATAGTATCTAAGAGACAAATCAGATGCATGCGCTCCAGTTTTGTCTTCTCCAAGATTTGAGGGGATAACATACAAACTTAGCTGCTTGTGTTCATGAAACCCTTGGACTTAGAGCCTCTTTGTCAAGAGATCCATGCTGGTCTGTCTGGAGGATAGGGGTCTTCTGGATTCCATGTCCCTGATGCAGTTCTCTGTCTTCATTGTCTAGACGAAAAAGTCCACAAAACGTCATTCATATCCATAAACTTGGATTTGCATCTCAATGTTGACAGAGAACTGACATATGAACTTGACTAATATGCCTTCCTTCTCTGTGCATTCCCTTTCTCGTCTGTAAAATGGGCCTGCTAACACTTCCCTTACAAGGGTTTGCATGTGAGGAGACAAGAATACTTGCTCAGACCAAATGCCCAGGTCTATTCTTAAGCCCTTCCTCATTTTTTTTTTAACTTCAGTGATTTGGAATGATAGCTTCAGATGCGTTAGCCTTATGTCCTGATTCTTCTGGGATCTCTAGGAAACAGCCAGGCTGTCAGACTCCTCATTCAACTGTAACCTCCAGAAACCATGCTGCCTGAAAACTTTATTAGTCTTCCTCAGAACCAGGGATGTATATAGGGTTGATGGCAGCTCTCTATCATTTCTTCAAGGGTCATAATGCCGAGAGGGTAGCTTAAGATAGGCCTTTTATTATTATTTTGTTTTGTGTTTATATATGTTCATGTATGTGTAAGTGCGTGTGGCCTGTGTGGGTGGTGTATGTGCATATGTGTATGTTTACGTATGTGAGCAGATGCCAAAGGAGGATGCTGGATATCTTGCTTGTCACTATTTTCCTGACTCCCTTGAGACAGGGTCCCCCAGGGATAGTTGAGCTTGAGACAGAGTCTCCCACTGATCATTTTGTTTATGATAGAGTCACCCACTGGTTGTTGAGTTTGAGACAGTCTCCCACTGATCGTGAAGCCGTGCTGGCATCCACCTAATCCTAGCAATCCTTCTCTCTCTGTATCTCATAGCACCGGATCACAGGGAGTTTTCATTGCAGCCATGCCCAGTGTGTTTTGTGGGTGCTAGGATCTGAACCCCAATCTTTATGCTAGTACAGCAAGTGTGCTTGCCCAGTTAATCATATCCCCAGTCCCCAAGATGGAATCTTTTATGGAAAATGTTTTCACAAGTCAAATTTACAACTTTTAGATATTACATGAAAGCTTTCAGATTAGGGGAGTAGAAAGACTATGAAAAAAATAACATTATATTTTATGATTATCTAAACATACCCATGGGGTCTATTTTCATGTGCTTTTTAAGGCTGTTTGCTTTACCGTGATTGTTATCATGCTGTATGAATGGCTATGCATTTTTATTTTTTCATTAACCATATAGTATAATAGTCATTTTTTCATGTTTTTAAAACTATTTGTAAAAATACGTTTATCCGTATGCATCATATTCCATTTAGTAGATAGCCAATTCACAATTATTCATTCTGATTATTTTCAAATCAATAAAAACAATGCTGTTTTTCATATCTAATAGTTTTATTTCTTATTCTTGCTGTCAAGAATAAGTTAAGTTATTTCACAAATTATTTTCATGTTCAGGTTGTCTAAATATCAAGTTAAAGGCTGCAGAATTATACCTTGGTTCAACGTCTGTAATGGCACATGGTTAAATCTTTAATAAGTGTAGTTATTTTTAAAGTGTTCTGTTGTCCATAATTTAATCGAGAATCAAGGTGGCACAGATGCCCTGATGAGAAACCATGGTGCAAAAGAAAGCAAACTGTGCCTCCTTGAATTAGAGTGAATGCTGATGACGAACTGGAAATGACCTTTGCAAATGACACTTGAAATATGTCTTTAAGAGTGTGGTACGTATAGATGTGTGTGTGTGTGGTGTACGCGCATGTATGTGAGCAGGGCCCCAAGGAGGATCCTGAGTATCTTGCTATGCATATAATAGCTTCTGTTTTAATTTTTGTTAAGATTTGGGATCAGTTGGGGGAGGTTTAAGAAGACATGTTTCTTTTAGGGGATAAAGACAGGGGTTTTTCTTTTTCCTGCTTCTAGTCTTAGTGGAACTTGTACCAATTTTCCAGAGTCGGTCACCCAGCACTTACAATTGCTTTTAGCACGAAGGATCTTATTTCAGGAGCTCGTGAAGAGGAAAGAGAAGTGTGTTCTCAGGACTGAGAGAGAGTCAGTGTGGAGTGACAGAGGCTGACAGGAGTTCTGCTGGCGTATGGTGTGGAAAGCTTCAAGGAAGGACAGCGTATTGCCAGAGAGAATCTGGTGTAGAGGAGGAGAATGGGGAGTGAGTAACAAACTTGCCCAAATGTCTCACTTGCTGGAATGAACAAATGCAAAGATCTCTTCTGAGCCCCTAGATTTGGGTGTAATATGACTGAGCTGGAGTTGTTGAGATGGAATCTATGGTTTTTGTTGAAAATGCTACCAGGAGAGGCAGTCTGGCTTTGTTTAAATCCTGCCGCTGACTTCATTTCTGTGTGGGCCTGTTGCTGAGCGCTTCCTCCGCCATCTTAGAACGGTTTGCTGTTGCTGTGGTAAAGTAAAGGAGAAAAGGCTTATTTGGCTCCCAGTTTCAGGTTACAGTCTGCCTGTCACTGGTGAGGTAGTCAAGGCAGCCAGAACTTGAAGCAGCTAGCCAAAGTACAGCCAGAGTCAAGAGTGCAGAGCAAGGAATCAATGCTAGTGCCCAGCTCAGTCGCTCCTTTTCATTTGATCCGGGGCCCAGCCCATGAAATAGTGATGCCTATATTCAGGGTGCATCTTCCCGCCTCAGTTAATCTAATTTAAGCAAATTCCTCACATGCGAATCCGTAGATCAACCTAAACTAGTGACAGTTCACCCCTGAGGCCCCTATCCTGGATGATTTCTACATTGTCCAAGTTAGCACAGTGAACCATCAGGTCACGTGTAGAGCGCCTGTCCATCTGGGCTCAGAGCAGAACACACTCAGAGACACACTGAGCGTCCCCGCTCAGCAGCTTAGGGTTCTCCACACCTCAGCTCTCTCTCCAAATGCCTTAGAGAGAAGTGGGACCCGGTGCTGAAGTCACCATGCCAATTAGCACTTGCTTTTATAGCTGTCAGAGGATGCCACTCATTACCTGGAAATTATACACTGTTTTTAGAATAAACAGAATCCTAGTAGATCATTCCAAAGAGAACATATTCATTTCTACTTGAGGCAGGTGTGGGAGCATGCTTGGCTTTTTTCTGTTTCCTGTTGTATGGAATTCCAAGCAGGTATCAGTTCTTGGAGCTTTCAATCACATTTTGTTTGGCAAGGTGAAGACACTTATCCACGCTTAATTAGTTTGAAATATATATGAGGAGTAGCTGCACCCTAAGAGAAGTCAGAAACAGAGACTAATCTTGTTTCATAAAGAAACATATAAACCAAGTGGAAATGACTCCATAATGCAATTTTTCTTTGTGAAAAAGGGTGTTCCAGAATCCACCCCAGGCTAGGGAACATACTTGACCAAGATGGCCTTCCTGGAAGTACACGGTGACTGTGTCTCATCCTATTGGTGGGAACTCAACTTCACAGGGTGACGCGATTGGCTAATTGGTGCAAAGGGGAAGATTCAGTAAATATGAGCTCTTGCCAGGCTATCTACCTTTGTTAGAAACAAAACAAAACAAAACAAAACAAAACAAAACAAAACAAAACAATAGCCAGCAGCTTTCTCACAATGGGCTGCACTGACAGAGGTTGAACTCACTGTGGGAACAGGGTTTACTGTCTTGGAAAGAGGGTGGTAATACACCAGAGGTCAAGTGCAGACAAGCCTGGGTAGACGATGAATGGAAATATTGAGAGAGAATGATGAAGAGCCGGACGAAGACAGTGAGTGATACATAGTCTGTGATAGTCCCTCTGAGGGGGTGACATTTGAGCTGACATTTGAGGCCCAAATGTCAAGAGTGAAGCTGCTGTGTGAAGGCTTAGGCAGAATCTCAGGTTCTTGTTCTTGCCTTTCTATCTCCTTCTCGAGACTCACATCCACTTCAGCCATCCCTACATCAAATGGCGGCACACCTTCCAGTTGCTGAATCAGACACCTAAGTTTTAGGCCTATTCTCTCTCCCCCCCATGCACCATATTCCCAGCCAGAAGGCCAGAAGGCATTTTTTTCTTCCATCTCTGCTTCCACTTCTGGCTACCCTCCACAGGGCTGCACAGCTTCCTGATTAATCTTCCTGTCTCCACTCTCATCTTTCTTCTCACACATCCCATAATTAGTCTTCCTCCAGCAATTGAATTGTGCTGATCAATACAGTAACTGCCAGCCACATGTGAGGTTTAAGAGGGAATTAATTAGGGAATCCAATTAAGCATTCAGTTTCTCAGCCACAATTGCCATGTTTCCAGTGGTCAACAGCCATGTATCCAGTGACTACTATTCTTGACAGTATATCCATAGGACATGTCATCAATGTAGGAAACTCATTTGGAAATCCAGAGGTAGAGTTATAAAATACCAGGTCATATCTCTCTCTCTCATCAAGAGCTCAGACATTTTAACAGCTCCCTTGGACTAAATTCCAAATGCTCACTCCTCCAGAGTCCCACTGACTACTTCCTAACACTTCAAATCATATCATCCTCTTCCCTTCCTTGATCATAACTTTGTAGTCAGACCCCATGTTCTATTTCCAGAACACAAAGAGAGTGTGTACTCCTTGGGGGCTTTTTTACAAGAATTTACACCTTGGGTTCCCTTTCTATAGAATACCCATCTTCCTTTCTCCAGCACATTGCAAATCTTTGTGTTGGGTATTCATCAATAACAGTTGCTATTTCAATCTCAAAATGCACATTGAAGCAATCTGGTTTATGAGCTTCTAAAAGTAAATGCTTTGCCCATCATTCAAGGCAGTGATCTCGGTGCCTGTCATGCAGGAGGTGATCAGTTAATATTGATTTTAAGAATGATCTGATCAACATAAGATAGCAGGACTGGGCAGACTGCTTTGCCTGAATTTGAAACAAACAAAACAATAAAAAAGGTCTTCTTTTTCCTGGCTGATCTGTGGCATGAGTATCCTTCATAACCGAGTCCAATAGCCTTGGTGGGTTGGTCAGTCCAGGCAGGAGGACTAGCAAAAAGGGAAATTGTATTTTATTCCAAGTTTAGCAGGGAGTCATGGAAGGTTTTTAAAGGGGGGGGGCTATCAGATTTATGATTTATTCACTCTTATGGTTTTAAGGGTAAGCCTGTTTTAAATTTGTTTTTTTTTTTTTTTTTACCTCAGGTGGAGGATGCCTAGTTTTGGCTTTGAGACTCTCCCAAGGGATGGTACTTGCTCTCTTGGACAATGCTCTCAGAGTGAGCAATTAGGCTCCAAGCACTCTTTGACTCTCTGAAAGGCCTTCTGACAGGCACTGTTGCTAGGTTTGAAGGTTAAAATCCTTGGCTTTTTCCAGAAGGTGACAGAGGCACACACTAAAACTAATTAGCAAAAATTCTAAGTGGTGGATGGCAGCCATTTGTTAGGGTTTTGAAATGCAAATAAAAGTCCTGCCCAGCTCCTCCCTGGAAAAGGGGACACCTGGGACTCCTGCTTGGTGTCAGAGTCTCTTTGTCTAAGATCATATGACCTCCCTGTGGAGATACATACTACACCACAGCTCAGATCTGTGGCCTGTTCTTCTCTTATTTTCTTAAGAGCAAATTGGGAGAAATGTGCCCAGTTTTTCCAAAATGTTCCCTCAGCTCTAAGTTGCTGCTCAGGAAACAGGTATCTTTGAATAAGCTGGTGCTTTCTAGAAACAGCTATAGCATAAACAATATATTGAAAGTACAGATCTATGGCAGGAAGAGTTCCCATTTTAGAGACATTAAAACATGAAGCAAAGCCCATTCTCCGATATCTATCTACGCCTCTATCTTTATCTGTCATCTCTCCTCTGTTGTGGTCTGAATGAGAATGGCCTCCATAGGTTCATGTGCTTGAATACTTGGTTCTTAGTTGATGGAATTGGTAGGAAGGACCAGGACCTGTGGCCTTGTTGAAGAAGGTGTGTTCCTGTAGCCAGGCTTTGAGGTTTCAAAGGATTTGCTCCATTCCCAGTGTACTTGCTACCCAAGTGCTCTCCGCTGTTCCTGCCACCATAGACTCTGTAATACTCTGAAACTTGTAAGCTCAGTTATACGCTTTCTTTTATTAGTTGCCTTGGTCACAGTGCTTTGTCACAGCAATAGAAAAGACACTCTTTGTCATCTATTTAAATGTCTGTGTGTGTTCTTTGTGTGTGTCTCTGTGTGTAGTGTCTGAGACCACATACATGTATTTGTACATACATATGAAGCTTGTTGACTTCAGAAGGTGATGTTGGGTAGCTTCCTCTGTTACTCTCTACTTTGTTTTATGCGACAGGATCTGAAAAGATTGGCTAGTTTGTTTGGCCAGTTAGCTGCTGGGATCCTTTTGTCTCTGACTCCTAGTGTTGGATTACACAATATGTGCTACTGTGTTCAGCTTGGCAATCCAAACTCAGGTCCGCGTATTTGCACAGCAAGCGCTTTACCTACTATGCCACCCTTAAGTCCTGTAATCTATCTATCTATCTATCTATCTATCTATCTATCTATCTATCTATCTATCTATCTATCTATCATCTATCAATCTATCATCTATCTATTCATCCATCCTCTGTCTCCTATCTATCATTATCCATTTGTATCATATTTTTTATCATGTAGCTGTTGATGAAATATCATGGTTTGAATAAATGTACCTAAAGGGCCATATGACAAAGACTTGCTTACACACCCATGCGCTGTGGGTGGGGGTAGGACCTCTAAGACATGGGGCTGTAGCCCAAGGCTGGATCCTGGTCATTCATGGGAAGCGAATCCTCGACTATGACTGATGCTGCTGATACATTCCAAATGCAGGTTTTTACTACATGATTTAGTCTACTAAAGCATTTTCATTTTTTGTCCTGTGAGCTGAGGATTGTCTCGCCTCTCAGCTGCCTAAGTTGACATATGAGTAATTACTGCCCCCAAATCAGCAGAATTGACTTGCTGGACCGGAAGGATGAGGTAGAGACCAGCTAGAAGGGACACAGGGAAGAGAACTTTGGGGGGAACTAGGCCACCTCTGCAGGAAATTCTTGTCTGCCACTCTGGAGCTGTGCAGTCCCAGGCATGTTCCTTAACCTCACGGAGCCTTCTTCCTTATCTGTAAAATGGACCGAACAAGTTCTCAACCTCTTAGCTATAGTTCTTATAGCCAAATATGTTTCTGAATTCAGACTTACTGAATTCTTTAAGGACCGCAATGTATGTATCACATAGAGTAAATAACATCCCAGCAGAGTCTAGGTAGCACTCCCAAATCAAGTACACTGCTATTTTGGAGCAAAAAGCAGGAATGTGCTGTGTATTTTGGTACATGCTTGTGATTCCTGCGCTCAGGAGGATGGTGAAGTTGAGATCAGCCTGCATGACAAGACCCTGTATCAGAAAAAAAAAAAGCTTAAGAAAATATATTTTTTGAAATAGACCCTGGGTATAAGTACAGTTTTCGTAGCAAATATGTTTTCATAAAAATTTTGAAAGAAATCTTTGTTATCTAAGCCTTTTGGGTTTAAAATTCTTAGCATGGGGCTAGACATCTGCACCTGATTCCCGGGATGGCTTCATGACTCTTGTGAAGGTAAAATGGTCACTGACCACATTCTACGGCTCATGGTGGAGTGCTCAGGGCGATCCCAGTACAATTTGTAATTGTGTTTTCAAATTATCCCAGCTGAGCAAAGCTGAGTATAGCTCTCCTGGAGCCTGGTGGTCCTGGCTGGATTCTTGCGCTTACAGCCAGGACTCCTGGATTCTGAGGTTCTCATCCACAGCCCTGTGATCCTGGCTTCTCTCAGCACCCAGCTCTCATCTCAGCTGTGGTTTGAACTGGCTTTTAGTTGTTCCAGTAGACGAGTAAGGAACTTAATCAGAAGGCCGCCTTCCTATTCCACCCCTAGGTGGAATCATCCTTTTTGCTGATCTTTTTTTTTTTTTTATGGCTGTAAAATAAGGAGAAAATTGAGAACAATAGCAACAACCAGAGGAGCATTTTCCTTTAGGCAAGCATATGTGTGACACTCCATTAACGATAAGTGACATCTTCTTCCATCTCGCAGGAATCAACAAGATATTCATGTTAACCAGTCATCGACAGCGCCACAGCAGATGATGTCTTGTCACTTTCCATCCTATCAGTCATTTATGGGCAAGTGATGTGTGTCTGTGAGTTCCACTTGGACACAATCAGATGTTTTTACTACCTTAGTCATTCCCCAAGTGCTCAATGGATCTTCTGTAGCTCAGGGCAGAGGCCAGGTGGGTCCCACGAAAGCAGACCCTAAGAGCCAGGCTCACGGACTTTCAGTGGACACAGAGGCATTGGGAAGGCCCTATTTGGGGACTGACCTCTATGTCCCTGGCTGGGAGATCTTAGCAGTGTTCATATGCTTTCTGAGCCTTGGCTTCCTTTCTTGTACACAGAGGTGACAGTGACTCATGTCACCAGAATGCCCTGGAGACAAAGGACTAGTACAAGCAAAAGTGATGTATCAGCTAGGGAGTCCCAGGAAATGCAGGTTTGTCTTGGTACCTTTCCCTTCTGTCGGCTTTTGAGTCACCACATTGGGGTTCACTTGCGTAATTTGCAGTTGTGTCCTGGTAGCTTCTCCATTGGTCTGACCCTCTCAAGGACTCGTCCATTTGTGAGTTCATTGGAATTTTGCTTGTGTTCCCTCCCATATTTATGATTCCCTCTATCTGTCCATCCATCCTTCCTTAAGTCAATCTGTCTCTCCATTGGATCCTTGTGTGATAGCTTTGAGGTCAGACTTGGGGGCACAGAGGCAAAGCCTTTACCCCAAAAGGAGCGGCTGGAGAAAGGGACAAGAGCAAAGGTGGGAATCATCAGCTGGGTGGTGGGAGTGGGCTGCAGACAGTGGGGACCTCAGAGGAAAAAGCACAGTTCTTTTTGAGCTGGCAATAGCAGCGGGTGGAAGAGCTATGGGAGTTCATCAAGAACGCCACAGCACTGGAATAGCAAGCTGGAAGTGGAGAGGGCAGAACAGCAGAACAGCATGTGGCAGCCTGGATATTCAGTACATGGTTCTTCCTTGCTAGAGCAGAGGCCTTGAAGGGGCATTTGTCTTAGCAGATAAAATGCACAAGGACCAGGTCCAGGCCAGGTGTTCGGCATCTATGAGCGCAGACTGAGAATTGGGTTCTGTCTTAATGCCTGTGATTGGCTTGTCATCTATCTGAACGAAGGGTTCAGACAAAAGCTTGCCAGTCCTGGTTTGAGATTTTGAAGTTTTTCCTGACATCTGGCAAGGTCTGGGCTTAGATGTTTGTTAGACTGGCGGCAGGAAGGTCCAGGAGGGACTTAAATGACAACCTAGGATGGAAGCTCTACCAGAAACAGGAAATACAAACACTGTAAAGCTATTCAGGGGCCTGGGGCTTAGATCCCCAGGTTGGCCTTAACAAATCACTAAAAGATTTAGTGGCTTAAAACTTTGTGAACTGTTCTCTCACAGCTCCAGAGGTCAAAGTCTGAAATCAAGGTGTCAGCATGTCCCCTGAAGACTCTAGGGGACATCTGTTCCTTGTCCTCCCAAGTTCTGATGACTGTCAGCCTACTTTGCCTTGTGGGCCTTGAACTTCAATTGGCCTTTTTTGTGTTCATAAACTTGACCTTCTCTTGTCTTTCTCATTGTACCCACTCCATCCCCACTCAGGGTCATAAACCAAGACAAGCTAATTTCAAAATCTTTAAGTTAGTTATATCTGCAAAACCCCATTTTTCAAGTAGAGTTAGGGTGGCAGGTTCAAGAAACCCGGAAAAGCATAACTTTAAGGGACCATCCATTGAACTACAACAGGGATGGGCAGCTGCAGCTCTCGGTGTGCTTGTAAAGAGTTGTAGAGGAAAGGCTAGTCCCTTGCACAAATGCCACTGCATGCCTGTGTGAACAATGCCTGTTGAAGTATGCTATGACCTGCCACAGGTCCTTTCCACAGTTTCTTCAGTAAAGAAGACCAAACTAAACGCTTCTCTAAGAAGAGGGTGTTGTGAAGACACATAAAATGGAAGTGAATGCAAGGGAAGTCTTTTAAAAGGTTCAAGAGATGGTTACTTGTGGAGAATCTAATTATCTCCGACAGAGACACAGGTACATTGTGACTGTCTCCTAAGAGAAATGTATTCTGTGAAGACTTTTGTTGTTGTTGTTGTTTTACCGACTTGTCCCTGCCGGATGATCAAGTGGGATGAGCTGCAGGCTGAAGTCGCGTTTGTCATTCTCTAGGTTTACGTGCAGTTGCCCTCAGTGATACTGACAGGGACCTGTATCACCAAAGAAGAAGCACCATTTTTATATGGCTCCCGTCATTCTGGGTTGACTCCCAAGTGAAGGTGCTCCCCAAAACACTGTCTTGTACACTTGGTTCAGGGAGCACCCAGTGGTGCCGTCTACAGCAGATGCAGGGATAACAAAAGCAAAGCCTGTCCTTTTGGAAGAAGGGACCTACGCTCAGCCAGATGTGTGTGACTACATTAATGGTACTAATAAGATAATACAGGGGTTTGAGGGAGCAGATCAGACAAACATTCCCAGTCAAGTACACGCAGAGAAAGCCGGGGAGTGTGTGAAGTGTTAACTAGTTTCACCAGATGTGAACCACACTCAATGTGATCTGCCATTCTCATGCTAAACTAAACAAGATTTTTTAAAATGTGCACTATTATCTCAATTTCTTTTCCTGTGCTGTGCTACTCTGAGAAAATGCAACTTAAGGAAGAAAGGGTTTATTTTAGTTCACAGTTCAAAGTATCATCGATTATGGAGGGAAAGCTGTGGTAGTAGCAGTTTGAAGCAGCTGGTCATATCACAACCACAATCAAGCAGAAAAGGATGAACGAAAGCTATACATTTTATAGCCCAGTATCCCTGGCGAGGGGATGGTTCCCCTCACAGTAGGCAGGTCTTTATACCCAATTAAGATATTCCTCCCTAGGCATGCCTTAGATGCCTATCTCCCAGGTGGTTAGATCCTGTCAGGTTGGCAATTAACACTACCCAGTGTTGGTGGTGGGAATGGGAATTACATATACTTCAGGAATACAATTTTCTATTAAAAAGCCTTAAAACATTTCCTAAAGTAAATTTGTATATTGGTAGGTTCCTTTCTTTTTTGTGGTCTCTCAAACTTATAATTCTCCCTCATACTGTTGGATATTTCCATCATAGTGATTGACACATGGAATTAGAATGTTCGTTGTTTGAAATAGAGTCTTACTATGTAGCCCTTGCTGGCCTAGGACTCACTATGTAGAACCGGTTGGCCTCGAATTTGTGGTGAACCTCTTATATCTGCTTTCAAAATTCTGAGATTTTAAGTAAGTGCCACTACTTTCATTTTAATTTTTGATTTATTGATTGATTGTAGGGTGCTGGATCCTACTGTATTGAATATTTAAGTTTTAGAATACCTGTAGTTCTTGGAGAGAAAGTGCAAGAGCTTGAGGCTGCAGACTATAGCTATAAAGCAGTGTTTCCTAGACACGTTGCATACATAAGTTCACAGCACCTCTGTCTGTGCAGACACAATCTGTTCAGGGCCAAACTAGCCAAGATCCTAGAATAGATTGTGACTGTTTGGGGTGGGATGTGGGAGTCTTTTTCCCCCCAGGGTTGCAGACCCTATTTGGCTTATCCACATTCCAGAAGATATCTCTACACTCATGTGCATACAGGCAGTGCTAACTGGACTCAGTGTGTTTGTAAAAAGAGCACAAGAAGTTGGGAGTGAAGCATGGTGAGGGGAATAGTGGGGGATTTGAAGGGGAGGGAATGCAGTGAAGTTGTTCAAATTGCATTATAGACATATATGAAATTCTCAAACGAGAAAAAAGAACACACCGTATAAAACCATTATGTTTATGTAAAACTATAATTTCATTTATATTTTATTTCACCTTTTATTCTATTTTTTGCTTATTTGATTTGTGGAGTAGGCAGTTGAATCACACATGCTAAGCAAGGGCTCTGCCACTGAGTTGTATCTCAGGTTTGTTTTGAGACAGGATCTTCATAGCTAGCCTAGGTTGGCCTTAAACTCACTATTCTGTCTCTATCTCCTGCAGTTGAGATTACAGGATTATACCCTAGTACATCCTGCTTCAATTTTTGTCTTAATTATGGCTTTCTAATTTTTGAATGACATTTTATTATTTAGTTTGCTCTTGAAGTTGTTTCCATCTGTAACAGTGGTTCTCAGCCTGTTGGTCACGACCGCTTTGTTGGGTAGAAAGAACTTTCACAGGGTCACATATCAGTTATCCTGCAGATCGGATATTTGCATTATGAACATTACAGTTTGTTAAAGTAGCAAAATTATAGTTATGAAATAGCAATAAAAATAATTTTATGGCCGATGGTCACCACGACATGAGGAACTGTGTTAAAGGGCGGCAGCATTAGGAAGGCTGAGAACCGCTGATCTGTAGCAGAGCTGTGTGGTAGAAACACGATACATAGATGATAGATGATAGATAAGGTCCTCGATTTTCGATGGTTTGGCTATCTATGCCTTTTCTGCTTAAGGGTGTTACAAAGTGATATGCATCCTGTGAAGGCTGTACTTCTAGTTTAAAATCTTGAGTTTTTTCTGGACTATGAGCACACAACCCTGAGATACTCTGATGGGCACCCGCGGTGAGCAAGGGGCCTAGTTAGCCATGCTGCCATGAGGATACGCACCGGATGTGACGTGTGGACTGTGCAGCTTAGTGAGGAGCCTCTGAAGATCACATGCGTTCAATGGATTTCTGACGTACTCTTACACGTGTGGATTAGAGACCAGAGGGCACCTGCAGGGACTTCTGTGTACTTTCACTTTGAAACAAAGAATTGGACCAAGGGCTCATGGGAAAGTGGTTGAAAGAGAGACAGTGCATTTAAGAGAATGCTTCCAAAGG
>CM053766.1:131626617-131676005 GCA_028658305.1 Pachyuromys duprasi
TCCATCCATCCATCCATCCATCCATCCATCCATCCATCCATCCATCCATCCATCCATCCATCCATCCATCCATCCATCTATCTATCTATCTATCTATCTATCTATCTATCTATCTATCTATCTATCTATCTATCTATCTATCTGAAGATACAGGTCTTTTTTCCAGAACACTCTGTCTCTTACATGTACTCCTGGTAGGGAAGGTTGTCCAGTCTTTCTGCCAACTGGGTGTCTTTTGAATACTAATCTTGAGGCGCTCTCTACCCTGCTTGCTGCACGTTATAACATTTTCATCTTAAGAACAATAGCCCTGCTGTAAGTGGAAAAGCCTCTGATTTACGGAATCGCCTCGCACACCTCTTCTCTGTTCTGCCTTCAGATGTACAGTGCTGCCCGCTTGAACCAGGTCCTCATGGGCTGCTTAAGCCGCCAGCTGCATTAACTGCTGCTCCCTGGAAGGGGCTCCTCTGCCAGGAAGGGGTATCCATGGATATTCTTGGTGTGTGTACATTTGGGGTGTGAATTTGTGTGTGCCGTTGGAATTTCGGGCCTGCACTGTCCACACTTGTGGTTTCAGCTAACTGCAGATGGAAGATATTTTCAACAAACAGCGCAGCCGGCTGAACAAGTCCAGATTCCTTTTTCTCACCACTATCTCCTAAACAATACACTCTGACAGTGGTTTGCATATCATTTGCCTTTTGTAAGACTTTTTTTTTTTAGAGTTGATTTAAAGCAGGAAAATGTGTGGATTAATTAATTCCTAGATATCCTTATATTTCTGAAATAAAATGTATTTGGTCATGTCCTACTTTTTTTTTGATGTGTTAGGACTTAGTTCTTAGCTTTTAAAATGTTTGCATTTATGCACATAATATTGGTTTATAGTTATTTTAATTTTTACATGATGTTGATTTTTGGTAAAATGATTATGATAGAAATCTATTTTTTAAGGTTTATTTTTTACTTGCATTCATGTCTATGTGTGAGGGTGCAAATGCCCATGGAGGCCATTGAATCCCCTGGAGCTAGAGACAGTTGTGAGTCACTGGATGTGGGTGCTAGAAATGGTCCCAGGTCCTCTTCACCCCTGAGCTATCTTTCCAGCACAATACAAATCTTTGTAAATAAATATTATTGGAGTTGCATTTTCCTCTTATAATGAATATTTACCATTTGTCCTTGTGATTAGACAACACAACTTACACACTGTTTACATTTTTCTGTTAAGTTTTATGTTTTGCATGTTTTTACTGTCATTTAAATAAGTGCCCAAGAACTGAGTGTGTCCACACTGGGGGAAGATACTGGGTTTAAAGCCAGCCTGGGTTATAGCATAAGGACTTGTCTCAAAAATAAAGCAAAAAAGTAAAATAAATTAAAATCCTCAAAGCACAGAAAAAGAAATTCTCCACAAGGAGGAGAGATTGACATAAATCAGTTATTAATTACATTGGGGAGGGCTTTTCTTATTTGTGTTTTCCCCTCATCTGTCATGAAGGGCGGGGGGGAAATCCTAGCACTGTACTTGTGTGTTGTAGATTTAGGCGCTAACAGGTTCATTTTGCATATCTCACAGTAGCACTGTTTGCTGCAGGAAAGATCCTGATAGTTAAGATTTCTTTGTGAATTATACCTTTTATCAGTATGAAATGGCTTTCTCTACACTGCTTAATACCCTGTCTTTGGATTTCACTTTGATATTGGATACTGGCAGACCTGCATTTTTTTTCTATTGACATTTTAAACCAGCCTGTTCTTTCAAACATAACCCATTTGTAACCTAATTGCAAAAGATTGAGTCTTATGGAAAAATATTTGAATATACTTGAATCTTGATTCAATTTCCGTGTCTGTGTCTGTCACTAGGGAAGTAAGTTGAGAGAATTATATGTAACAGTGAAACTGTTCTGTTTTGACTGATGCCCACCATCTTTACTTACCTCTTTCTGTTTTGTGCTTTTTTTGTGTTTTGAATTTGTCTTCATAATCACTTTCCTTCAGGTACAAGAGGTTGGCCACTGAGAGCCTTTTGGTGGACAACATCCAGGCTGATGATGGCTGTCACCTTCTTAATGATTGTAATACTAATGAAAGGAAGAATTCCTAGCAGTAACTGTTTGCAGCCCAAAGCTGAAAAGATTTACCATCTGGACTTTGTAGAAACTCTTCCTAACCAGATGTAGAATTGCACTCTTACAATCTTAATACCCAGGAGGCAGAGGCAAGATTGTGAGTTCAAGGCCAGCTTGGGCTTTCTTGCGAAAACCCAAACAAAAAAAGAATCAAGCAATAAAAAAAAAAAAAAAAAAACCCACCTCCAAACTAAGTGCTCTGCCTATTTTGTTTTCTATGATTCATATTGGAAAACTGCTTTTTTTTATTTAGCTCTTGGGTACATTTAGTGGCCTTGACACATTTAAATTTAAGCATTTCCTAAAACTTATTTCTAATTGTTATCTAAATCCCAAGCATATTATTTGTGGTTTGGTAAGGTAATCTTTCTTTCCTAGTTTTTGATAGTGTAGTTGGGATTTTTATACACACTTCTCATTTAATCATTATTAATTAAAGTTATGTGCCTAGATATCATTTTAAGAGAACCATTGGTTGCGTTTATAGACTGTTTATAACCGTCCGTTAATCAGTTTTAAAGAAAATTCCACACTTAGCTTGTTTAGCTTCCGCCTGCCTGATTCTTGAAACTTTACATTTCAGAATGACTCCACTTGGTAAGGGCATTTTTTGTGTGTGCTTGACAGAGAGAGAGATGCAGGGTTGCATTTGCATTTGTAAATATTTCTCAGGCTCTTCCAAACATGAACAAAAAATGCTTTAAACCTTGGAGATAATTAATCACTGACCCTTGCAGCCTGATAATGTCAAGAAGTCTGAGGCGAGTCATTTACCCAGATAAATATCTTGTTTTTCTTCTTTGAAGCTAAAAAGAAATGTGATTCATATTATTTAGGAAAGTCTTGCTACTTTTTATTTATTTATTTATTTATTTATTTATTTATTTAAGGATTTCTTATTATTTGTATACCAACTTCTTCTTGTCCTCCTCATTTTTCAGTCCGGTCATTCTATTTTTCTGGGCTTTCTTTTTCACTGGTGCCTGTAGTAATATGGTTTACATAATCAGCCAAAGGCTCTGCATATTCCTCTTGCATGTGTTCATGTACACAGTAATGGGCTTCATAAAGAAAAATGTATCATGTACTTTGACCTTTATCTATCCTTCTCCCTCTTTGTTCCTTCCTATTATTCTCATTCCTTCTTCTACATAGTCTTGCTTGCTTCTACTTTGTGAATGTGTGCCTGTGTAGTTTCATGTAAGTATATAAAATCAAGGGTTTTCAAATGGAAGAAAATTTGATATTTGTGTCTCTGAGTCTGGCTTAGTTCACTTAACATTACGATCTCCAGTTCCAGCTATGTTCCTGACAAGGACATAATTTTGTCCTTAATGGCTGAGCACAACTCTATTATAGAGATTGACCACATTTTCTTTACCCTTTCTTCTGTTCATGAATGAAAGGATGATTCTCTTACGTTGGATATTGTGAGTAGTACAGCAATTTACATGGATGCACAGCATCCCTGTGGCATGTTGAGATAGCGTCCTTTGGGTATACACCCAAAGATACAGCTCGGTCATGTAGGAGTTCTACCTTTAGTACCTCTGAAGAATTCCATGACAGTTGAACTAATTTATATTTCCCCCACAAGTATATAGGCGTTCTTCTCTTTCCCCCACACCTTCTTGAGCATTTGTTGTTATTTACTTTTTTAATTGGATGAGACAGAATCCAATGTTGTTTTAATTTGCGTTTCTCTGATGGCTAAAGATGTTGAACAGTTTTTCATATCTATTTTTTGTCCATTCTTATTCCACCTTTTGAAAACTGTCTATTAATTTAACCTATTTGTTGATTGTCCTGTTGGGTTTCCTTGTTGTTCACAAAGTTATTTATGTATTCTGGATATTAGACTCTGTACTGTTCAAGATCGGAAACTCAGTGAAGCATAACAGAGTATTACTCTGTAACTAGGCATGAGATAGTGATTTGGAATTATACTGTGTCTTTTCCTCCTAATAAGGACTCCATGTTAGTTTCCTTTGCTGCTTGAACAAAGAATAACAATTTTAGTGACCCAACTAGCACAGATTAATTATTTTTGTAGCACCAGAAGCATCAGCTCCTTGTGGAATTTTTTCAGGAATTCTTTTCTTGTTCCTTCCAGCTCCCAGTGAGTGCCTGCATGGGGGCAGGGAACACCATATTCTTCTTATCTCTGCTTCAAGAACACAGAGCTTCTTTGAGTTCCCTGTCCCCCTTTTTACATACAGGAAGCCTGGAGATGACAGTGGGCTCAGTAACATGCAGGGTTATCTCCTTATCTCAAGATCACACATCATCATAGTTGCATATACTCTTTTGTCATGATGTGGGGTAATATTTCCCAGGTTTAGAGATACAGACTGGAGCATGTCTATTGGTCTTTATTCATCTGATTACAGTGCCTATCCTGGAACATTCAGGGTCCTCTCATCCACAATCCACCCATAAGAGCCAGCAGATTTGCTCCCTCCCTCTTTCTCACCTCTGCCCCAAAGTCACATGGTTACTGTATTTGTTCCCTCCCTTGTGAAGCATCTGTTGTGTGGATGCAGGTTACTGATTATTTCTTTTATTCTGAGACACTCACTCCTCTCTGGCTGAATGTAACTATCCTCTGTTCAGAGGGCTGTCTTACCCCCATACCCACCTTGCATCTAATTGTTTGCAATAATTAAAATACTCAGCACCCTGAGCAATAGTACGGTACTGTGAGTGTTCAGCTTTGAAGGACAGATAAAACACGGTTACATCTTCATAGAGAATCAGCATCCCTGCAATGATCACCATTACCACTTTTGTCCATTTTTTCTGGAAAGTTTTGCTTTGTCTATCAATCATTGCTTCCATAGTCTGTGGCTAGCTCTGGATGGATTGTAAATATATTAAATCTCTCTTCTTGATCACTGAATACCAAACATTTTTCTTTAATTGCCTATCCTTGAGTCTCTTCTTAGCTTTAAAACAAAATCTCTCTTTATCTGTTTACCTGTTTTTTTTTTTTTTAAAAAGAAGTTCCTTTTTCATGGAAATTCAAGTTTTCTTGAATATCAGAAGAACATAAAGCAGATCTTCTGAATTTAATGGCATTTCATGCAGGAAATAGTTTTCTTAGAAAAGTATATTTCTCTTCATTCTTCTTTTTTTTTTTAAATTTAAAAATACATCATCCCAGGCCCTGTGCTGGCTAAACTTTTCGTTTTTATGATTTGTAGATGGAGATGATTCTATCTGTCCCTGTGTGCTCTGACAAGAAGTAAATGGGTTATCTGGGGTGCTTTCCGTTCTCTGCTCAGGTGTTGCTTCTGACAGCATGTGTCACAAGTATGGCTTCTGCTTATACAGCAAAGCAGGCTATGAGTGTATGCAGAGGGTTCCAGGGCGTGAGTGAGTGTGTGCAGGGTGTTGTAGGGCGTGAGTGTGTGCACTGTGTTCCAGGGCGTGAGTGTGTGCAGTGTGTTCCAGGGTGTGAGTGTGGGCAGGGTGTTCCAGGGCGTGAGTGTGTGCAGAGGGTTCCAGGGCATGAGTGAGTGTGTGCAGGGTGTTCCAGGTTGTTTGTGAGTTGCATGCACAAATGAATGCATGTTATTGGTGGAAGAAATAGTAACAGATGCTTTTTAATGTCTACATATATACAAAGAGCTCTCCTATTAATCAGATTAAATTAGTTATTTTTCTTGTCTCTATTGCTAATGTTTGAATGTTCATTCCCTCTAAAACTCTAGTGCCCCAAGCCAAGAGGTGTGGTCATAATATTCTCCCTGGGCTGTATCCAGGTAAATTAGTTCCCTTTTTAAAGGAGGGGCTTGAGGGAACAGGTTTGGTCCTTCTGTCTCTCATCTCTCATGTGAAGATGCAACAAGCAAATACCACATTGGAAGCTGAGGACAAAGTCTTTTTGGACACTGAATTGCCCAGTACATTCATCTTAGACTTGCAAGACTCAGACCTTAGAGTAATATATTTGTATTATTTAGAAATTATTCAAGGTACCTTGTTCGTGCTTTAGGTACTGTGGTGGTTTGAAAGAAAATGGCTCCTATAGGCCTTAGGGAGAGTCATTATTAGTAGGTGTGGCCTTGTTGGAGGACATGCATCTCAGTCTCTTTCTGCTGCCTGTGAATCCAGATGTAGAACTCTCAGCTCTTCCTCCAGTACCGTGTCTGCTGCACGCTGCCTTGCCTCCTACCATGATAATAGTGGGCAAATCCTCTGGAATTGCAAGCCAGCCGCAATTGAATGCTTTCCTTTATAAGAGTTGCCGTGGTCATGGCATCTCTTCAGAGCAACAGAAACACTACCTAGGACTGGTAGTGTATCAATCATAAGTTATCTATTGTAAAGTATAGATGGGAAATGTGACTGATAGTAGCCATCTAATTTAAGTTCAAATATGGGGACCTGGAGAGCGTTCAGGAGATGGTGGCTGAACCATCTCAGCATCACTAGCAATGTGCGCCAGTCTGTCCAGGCGAACCCAGTCTGAGTAGGACTGCCTTTCTGTCATGTTTGCTGTGACAGATAGAACTTGTAGGAGGACAAATTTATTTTGGCTCCTGGTTTCAGAGGGTTTAGCCAGTGGTTACGTGGATAGAAGAGTGTGCTAATATGGGCATGTGGCAGACGGGAACTGTTGATGTCATGCCACAGAAGGAAACAAAGAGTGAGGCATGAGGCAGGTAGGGCTAATATGTCCTTGGTGACACCTTCCTTTAGCCAGGTCTTACAACCCCAAAGTCTCCACAGTGTCCCTAAATAGCATCACCAGCTACGGGCCAAGTATTTGTGGGTACACATCAGATCTAAGGCATAACAGGCAGTGAAGGGAGATCAAAGGGGTGGATCTTTCTCGGAAGGAAATTTATCAATTTCCAGCTACCAGAGGACAGAGCTTGCCCTGGTGGCCTGGGGGTGGGGGTGGTAGGTGATCATATATTCTCATGCTCCAGCAACACTCTGCTCTGTGTGCATTGTTCCTCGGTGTAACCATTAATAAAAGTCCTTTTCTATCTCAGAAGTGACCCAGTGTGGATGATTCATTGTGTGTTCCTTAGTAAAGGGGTGGGAGGAGGTGCCAGCAGCGAGGCGCAGGTGAGATAAATGTTCCAGTGCTGTGTTCTGTGATGTTAGGAGGTTACTCAGCTGCTGTCTTTAGGCAAGCTGGTTGAGGTTGGGCCAGAAACATTTTATGTATTAGTTTTTCCTTCTCCTCTTTCTTGCTCTTCCCTCTGCTTCTTTACCCACCCCACAATCTCATGATTCTCATTTGTTGATAAAACCTACCCAGAAAAGGATGTCATGCAATTTGTATGTGAGACACAGAGCCTGCCTGCTGCTCTTGAACTCCTTTTGGGCCCCTTGCTTGACTGCATGCAATAAATGAGGTGTCATTTAAGAGACTGTGATGTAGAGATCATAAGCATTAGGCCAAAAGTGTAAAATATTAATTGATTAAAAAGTAATTAATGAAAACCTAATTAAAGCTGACTTTCTAAGCATGGCACTCCTGGAGTCCTGGGACAGTCTCAGTTGCCAACTTTCCTCTGAGATTTCTGTGTATAATTGAGAGGTATTAGGCTCTAATGGATGAGATTAATATGAAATTTAATTAATGAAAAAGGAAATTAAATCTGAGTTTTGTTTAAAGAAATTTCCAGAGATGGATACATCACACCAGAGTAGCAGGTGCTAGAGGTTCGTTAATGAACATCTTTACAAGTGACAGGATGTCACTTATCGAAATGAGGTCTCCTTTTTCATGGTTTCCTTCACCCTGCGTCATTTGTCTCCATTAAGCAATATGTGATGTGATGTGAGAAATAAGGGGAAGTGTTAGATTTGGAGGATCAGACGTTTGCCCCCCATTCCCAAACAGAGAAAGGACAGTTTGCTATGCTCCTCCTGCAACTTCCCTGGATGGGAAGGAATGAACAAAGATTGGCCTTCTCTATTGCTCAAAAAGAAATTTGAGTGTCATGTCAACATAGAGAAGTACATTAAAAATAAATTTACTTTTCCTAAAGTCGTATAAGAAATCAACAAGGGGCCTGCTCCTAGAGGGTCTGATGAGCAGGTAGATTTTAGAGAGCTTCTGATGATGTCAGGTCCTGTGTGATCCCATGGACCACAACTTGATCTTTCACGGGGCTTATTGTTCTGTTTCACTGATCTGTAGCTAATCACTACAGATTTTTCTTTGGGGGGAGAAGTTCAATGTTTCCCCATGAAATGAGGAAGTTTTGGCATGCGTGTTTAGGGCAGCTCACAATTCCATTCTAGATGTTTCTGAAATTCATTGTGGGGAGACCTTATTAGAAATGTGCACATTTCTGTGGCCAACTCTCCCATGAGGCTGTGTCTTTAGTACTGGGATGTAGCCCGGAATGTGTGTTTTCTTAGGTGGGTTTTAGTGGCTTACTAAATGGATATGAAGTCAAATGCCTCTGGCTGCAGAATGGAGGACCACTACATGAAGACCCACAGGGGTGAGGATCCTGTTCTTAAACTTATTTGTCACCCTGGGGCCCCACCTGTTCCTTTGCCCTTGGCTCTTCGCTCCAAGTATAATCCTTAGCAATAAACAAGTTTTTGTCCATTTTTTGGGGGGAGAAGACCAGCTTTTGGCACAGTCTTTAGTGCATCTGCCATAGCAGGAGCTATAGTCTGGTGTGAAAGTGTGAGCAGATAGTGCTTTACCATCTTTGATCTGTTCTCCTTCCTTCCTTAGGATGCTTCTCTTCCCGCACTTTCCCTGCCCCTCACAGTGAAGCCGGCAAGAATGTTCTATCTTGGTGTCTTGGCCTTGCATCCCAGGCTACCACTGTGGTTATGGGCTGGGAATTACAAGCATCTTATTTTAGGAAGCCCCATCTCCATTATTTGGTAAATGGGATGATAATGATAGTCCTATCGTCATGGGAAGAACAGTTATAGAAGAGAATAGCTATTAGAAAGAAGTATTAGCATCACCAAAGTAATCACTGTTATGTGTTTGGTCCAATGACATCTTGGATAGTTTGGAAGGTCTGGGGTATGGAGTTAGGTGATGCAGACAAACATTGTTCTAAAACGGTACTTCCATAACCTGTAACAGCAAAGAGCCTAATATCAGAGACAGGTGTAAGAAACCTCCACATTTCAGGCTTTTGAGGAAGATCCTCTCAGGGCTCACCTTGTTTAGTTCCCTCTTCATTTATGTATCTGAATTACCAAGCCGTTCCTGTCACTGTGCTTTGTAGAGCTGTGGTCAGGATTAACTGTTAATGCAGCAGAGCATGTCAAACAGTGTCTGGTACACAGTTAGCGCTCAGTAAGTGTTAATGGTCATCATTAAGATGACTGATAGGACAGCCTGCACCATGAATTGCCAAAATGGTACAGCGTTTTCAGTGGCTCTTAAACTCACCTTGTTTACAATTGCCTTTCTTCTCTTCTCTATCTTCACCCTTCCCTCCCCCCTGCTTCTCCTGCTTTCCTTCTTTCCCTCTCATCATTCTATCATCTTCATTTCCCTCCAATTTTCTCTACCTTAGTATTTTGTTGTAATAGTGTATCCCCAAGGACTTCTCGGACAAAGCCTCTCCATATAGAAGAGTCCCTGTGTCACTTAGAGCGTGGGACTTTAATGCAGTCAGCTAGGTTCAGAGAGAGGTAACAGCCTCTCTACTGTGTATGCTAATTTGTTCTAGAGGAGAGTAGATATCCTGCACCCCAACCTGTTCTTACACTCAGGTGTCTGCAGATGGTCAAGGACTTAAACACACATCTGCCAGTGCATCTTCAGCATACCTTATACTGCTGTCATTGTGGACAACAGTATAAGTGACACTTACCACTCTGAAATTTGCAGAGTGACAGGGCTGTCCAGTAGGCAGACTTGCATGTTGCATAGTAGTTTAACCATAGAAGATACTGAAGAAGATACTGTTGGTATGAAAGATGTCATGTCAACACACTTATCCTTTCTCAGCTAGGGTCAGGAGAGTCAATCAGGATTGCTCATCTGGGTCTTCTGACAATTTTTCTTTTGACATGTACTCATGAAGCTATGCCTTCATTGTGGTTTTACTCCTTAAAAATTCTCTCCAGGGAAGAAAGTTCTGATCAGATGCACTGAATATCTGGTCAGTTTGCAAGGTCTTCTGGGAAAACCAGCACCTTGGAGTATAGGTTACATCATTCTCTTATGAATTCAATCCATTTAGTTTAGTTCTGCTGAGAATCATAATCTTTGACAGTGTAGACTCAAGAGTGTGCAATCATGGATGCCTCTGCCTAGGTGATGGTACCACAGTCAAGTGGGAGAAGGCTTTGGAGAGTTCCCTGAGCCCCTGTGGCATCTCTGAGACCCACCTGTTGCCCAGAATATGTTCCATCCAAGGAGATCACTATCAGTCAGGGATGGTATTTTTCTCCTTGTAGCGGTGAATGAAATTGGCCGGTGATGGCTTTCTTGCTTTCAGATATGTGAGCACAAAGAGCTTGTTTATTCATCCCAAGATGTTTTACAAGCAGGCATTAACAAAACAAAACATCAAACTATCATTTACTAGCTGCCATTGTTAGTACTCTTGTGCCATCTTAAAAGCAAGCAAGAAAGTCTCAGAGAAGTTTGAGTCCCAGATCACACAGCTGGAAGATCTAGTTGCAAAGTGTCTGTGCTGCGCTACCTTCTCAGCATGGTCATGGAGATCTGACGGAGTAGCTTTTTTATGTACTTAGTGAAGCAGCTTGAGCGTGACGGGCACTTAGTGTTGATGATGAGACATGAGTGCTAATTTGCACACTGCTCACTATATCCTGGCTACTTTTCTAACATACTACGTATAACACCTTGGCTATCTTTATAAGTCTAGAGAAGGTATTATATCCCTACTTTTCAGATAAGCAGCTGAAGGACATAGAAGTTACAAGTTGCCCAATGAGACAGTGCTAAGCAGCTGAATAGAGTTTCAGACCAGACAGAGAAGTTGTTCCACACTCCTTAGTTTTGATTTCATTGTACTATTCTATGTAGAATTCTACCCAGCAATTTTTCTTGTTTTTGGGCTTTGTGGCAACACAGGGAAGAGAGTGTTCTGATAGAAAAGGGTATGCACTGAACTCCTTGGTGTGTGTGGCCTTGTCTAAGGTGAGTTGCATTGGGCCCAGGCTTGGCTGTGGTTTTCTTGGGCACAGTGAGTGGTATAAAAGCTTGGCTCAGCCATCATGTAAAGTGCAGGTTGGTCAAATCTTTGGGAAAGTCATGGGTAGCTGGATGTCCCTTTTTTCTTTATCTTCTTCCTCCTTTGTAACTCTAGTACTATAGTTACTAATTATGGCCCATGGTTCAGGATTGGACCCACGGTATGTTTTTCTGAAATGGAGATTTGATATTAAAAGTATTTTCTTGGTCAGGCCATGTGTCTGGCTTTTCTTTCTTTCTTTCTTTCCTGCATCTCATGTGTTTCCCAGGGCAATTATGGGAGGCTATGTAATTATTCTTGATTTGCAGCTGTGGAAACAGGCTCACACAACCAGGAAGTGGTTGAACTAGGATATACACTCTGGGCTGAGTGACCAACCAGGCTTTGATGCCTGATGCTCCTTTTGAATCTATCTTCGTCTCCCTCTTGTCACTGCTGCTATCCTAGACCTGGTCCATAGATAGACAGTGCACTCACCTTTCATCCACTGTTGTTGTTGTTGAACTCTGTTTATAGGCCAAGGGTACTGAAACCTTAGCTGCTTGAGAATTGAAACTTCATCTTTCATAGTCACGGTGTATCCTTATTGTCCAAAACCATGCCTGACACATGGTATACACTTAAGAACACCAGGAATGATAAATGGGTAGACAGCTAGTTTTAGAATATCATTCTGGTGGGTAAATTGCTTATCATCTACTCATTTACTTTTCTTCATTGCCCTTTTCCATCTATCCATCTGCCCACTTAATCCATCTATACATTAATTTATCTGCTAATCACCCTTCATCTCCCCATCTGCCCATGTATCGCCCATGCACACACCCATGATTAATTCTTATATGTGTATCTGTTCATCCATGTATTCACGCACCCACCCATCCATCTACCCATTTATTTATCCATACACCCATCATCTACTCATTAACCATTCATTCGTCTATTCATGAATTCATCTACCTCCACCCACTTGCACATACATAATTCATAACCATCCATCCATCCCCCATCCACCTAAGCATCCCTTGTTTAGACATACATAGTTTATATCTATATGATCATCTATTCATTTATTCTTCATTCTCTCACTGATTTAACCAATCATTTTTTTCAGAAATGATTTCAGGATAAAGGCAAATCACATCTGGTACCCAAGGGTCAGATTCAAGTAAGTACTATGAAAGTGATCTTAGATGAAAGAAATACAGCATTATATCTTATTTTAAGAGTGAATCAAGATAAAAGCAGACACTTCATGAGTTAACAAGTGTCTTAAATTTTGAACCTTCATTTAAAATATTAAAATGCAACCTGTGCTTTTTCTCATTTTCTCTAGATGATCAGAAATACCCTGAGTAATTTATATACAACTCCTTGCCTGTTAGAAAGCTATTTGCACTTTGGGGTGCAAACCAGAGGTGCAGACATATTAATATTGAAGAGCTTGGGGATTACCTAAAGCTGAGGTGTGGCATGTTGAACAAGTACTGGATTACTGAGTAGATATTTATAGTGTTCAGCTAGGGGATGCTGGGTCTTTTCTTGAATCTACCATGGCAGGGCCACCCTGGGACACAGGAGATCCCAGCTCTGCCTCTGAGGTTCGGATTTGGTACTACCCATCCCAAGAGAGGAGGCAGGGGACTCCGTGCTGCTCCTGTAGATTCCTGCCTGTGGTCACAACTAAAAAAGTAGCTGGGCTCGAAGGGAGGCGATCACCAGTGCACAAGCTTCATAAATATGAGATGAGACGGCTGGGGTGGAAATGAAAGTTGAGATGCTCAAAAATAAAGCGTGAAAGAGCCCTGGCCCCATCTAAGAACAGGATTGATCTCTGTACGCTGGCAGAATGTACAATTTCCATTCACTTACTACAGAGTCTCTGTTTCTATAGAAACCACCAATTTTATAGACAGATTGGCTCTGTGAGAAGGCACTGTGAGTTCAGTTTGAAGCCAAGTGCCGTCAGGGCAAAGCGCTCCCAACCCCGAGGAGGGGGCTTTCTTCTGTGCTCACTAACTAGCTCTCCTGGGGATGGTTAATGATCACCAGGCTTGGAACCTGTCAGGATTATTACAACAACACTTGCAGGACTCCTTTCCATCTGTGGAGCCCTGAAACCGCTGCTAGGTCTAGACTTCATGGAGTGCTCTCATGGAGGTCAGTGTCAGATTCATTTGTTCATCAGTTACACGTTGATATCTTAGCACCAAACACGATGCTGAGCCCTGGAGGCTGAAATAGCATAATGGAGGGAGACAGGCAGATGCATAGCTTCATTTCAGCTGACAGAGAGGTGTTTTTGTCCATGGCCACTTTGGAGAGAAGGTTCTGGTATTTAGTGGAGGTCAGGAATAGTTTGGCAAAGATAGGCAATGACCAAGTGGTTCAGACACCTTTGGCGAATAACAACTGACCCCAAGTCTAGATGCAGAGCTGGACATGGTGGCATATAACTGTAATCCCAGCATTCAGGATGCTGAGGCGAGTCCAGGTTCTTATCAAGATTGGGTCAAAGCAGAAAGCAAAAGAAAACAAACAAACAACCAAACAAAAAAACCTAGTGATACAGACAAACAATGCTTTTAGGTATTTAGAAGTCTGGAGCATGAATTAGACAGGCACGGTGGGAAGAGGCCTCTGCTCTGTGT
Organism: Pachyuromys duprasi; assembly: GCA_028658305.1. NCBI lineage: Eukaryota > Metazoa > Chordata > Mammalia > Rodentia > Muridae > Pachyuromys > Pachyuromys duprasi. The sequence goes on from CM053766.1 coordinate 131,640,577, forward strand.
TTGGGGTTTCCGCTGGGGAGGATCAGAGGCAAAAATGACTGGCATAGCTTCAGGGAGTCACATAGCAAAAATGTAGGTTTTCCCTAGGACACGCTGGAGTGAATGTGTTCCAGAACAACTCTTCTAAACATATGGCTGCACCAGGCTGGGAGGCCTAGAATGGCTGGAGACTAGGTGAAATTATATTGTCTCTACACAACTTCCTCCGCTGCTTAAGTTTCCTCACATCATGGCTTCCTCAGAGAAATAGAACTTCTTCCATGGCAATGACAGCTCTGAGGCCTGTGACCTGGCTTCAGAATCCTAGACCATCATGACATTTTATGGGAGAAAACTAACCAATCACTGAGGAATGCCAGAGTGAATGTGGAGAGGGAGAAGATGGATGGGTGTTGCCTCTCAGCCAAGGAATGGTGTGCATGGCCACATGGGAAAGAACTGATGGTATATAACTGTGGAGAGTTTCCCCATTGAGGCATCCAGATCCTTTTCTGTATCAGGGTGATTGGAGTGGAAGAAATGAACACTGTAATCGAATTTTCATTAGGGTGAGGACAACACGGATGCTGCCTGCACTATGGAGAGTAGCTCCTCTCATCAGGTCAGATTTGGGTTCAGAGATATAATTCCAGTAATATGTTCAGGTGGTAAGTGAAAAAAACAATCATGAGTAAGTGCATATGGGGTAGGACGTCAGTGTTGAGTTAAGCCTAAGTGACATGGCAGTCAATGTCCTTTCAGAGGGGGCTGGTTCTGAAGGACACACGCAAAAGTATCACATGCAAAATATTGGGTCATTTAATTGAAAACCATTGAGTCCTTCAAGCATAACCAATTCCCAGGGCCCATGAGAAGTGCTGATCTTTGGTTCTCTCTCTTCTATTCATCTTTCACATTTGAGAACTGGCTGAAGCCCATACCCAGGTATACTTTCCCCACAGGGAGGCAAGATGAACAAATGTCCTTTCCTTTGAGCTCAGTGGAGAAAAGGGGGGCTCTTATCACCAGCCATGCAACTCCTGGAACAGATTTGCTTTGGCTTTGATTGGATCACTTGAAGATACCTGAACCAGTCTCTAGGCCCAGGGCTCTGATTGACCAACCTTCAGTTACTACTGTTCTTCCTTTAACTGGTCACCTACCCAGTTCAGGGTGGTGAGAGGTTATTATTGACCAATTTGGGGTTACTATCCACACTCAATATGGGTTGGAGTAAACTCCCCTGAATATACCCCAGGTGTTCTTAGAGACAAATGATGTATGAAAGCATGTAGAGCAGAACAGACAGGCTGTCCTGTCAGGGTGTGACTAAGGTTCAGCAGATCAAAGAGGTGAGCTAGGACAAGTATTGTTGAATTGGAAAAGAAAGAGGTCTGGGCAGGCATGTGCTAGGATAACGGTGAGGGTAACATGACTGCTTCAGGTTAAGAAGGCTACTAAAACACAAGGTTAGTTTGATCAATGCACACTATGCAAATGTGCGGAAATAACACACTGTGCCCGTGAATATGTACAACTAAAGTGAGGCTAAAAATAAATAAAAGCTACTGAAATGGAGTTTTTATGGAGGAAGACCAGCAGCTAAAGGGAAGTCCTCTCTCCAGAGAGAGAGGTCACTAGGTGTGATGACACAGGCATCCCATCTCAGCTCTCACTTGGGCTGGAAGCTCTCTGGGCTGGAAGATCAGAAGTTTGAGGTCATCTTCCGCTAGGTAGTAAGTTAGAAGCCAGAATGTCTCAAGAAGAAAAGGAAACTAGGGGAGGAACTATCATCACTGGAAATGTCTTTCAGAAGTGAAGTGAGACTTGTTTGCTCCTTCATTCAGCAAATATTCTGAACACCTATGATATGCTATGTGATAGGGATATGAGTGAACAATGCAGATGCAATTTTCGTGAGAAGGTGGTAATTAAATTAAGTGACAAATGGGAGTTGGGGTATGTGGTCTTGTGCACTGGATGAGGACTGTGTGGACCGTGCAGCAGTGGGAAAGGTGAGTGGCTATTGCTTCTGTTGCATGCTCCATTGAAGGAGCCAGAGCTGAAGGGAAAAGGAGGGCCATTTCTTTTTTCTTTCTTTCTGTCTTTGTTTTTTTTTTCTTTCTTTCTCTCTCTCTCCCTCTCTCTTTCTTTCCAGTTTTAAAAATAAGAGTGAACTGAAGATTGAACATCTTACCCAGGGTCTTCCTTCTTGATTAGCTTCCTTAGGTATACTGATTTTAGTATGATTATCCTATATTATATGTCTAATATCCAGTTATAAGTGAGTCTATACCATGTGTGTCTTTCTGCTTCTGGGATATCTCACTCAGGATGATCTTTTCTAGTTCCCACCATTTGCCTGCAAATTTCATGATTTCCTTGTTTTTAATTGCTGAGTAGTATTCCATTGTGTAAATGTACCATAATTTCTGTATCCATTCCTCAAATGAGGGGCATCTGGGTTGTTTCCAGCTTCTGGCTATTACAAATACAGCTGCTATAAACATGATTGAGAAAATATCCTTGTTGTATACTTGAGCATCTTTTGGATATATGCCTCAGAGTGGTATAGCTGGATCTTGAGTTAATACTATTCCTAATTGTCTGAAAAAGCACCAGATTGATTTCCAAAATGTTTGTACAAGTTTACATTCCCACCAGCACTGAGTAGGGTTCCTCTTTTTTCACATCCTCTCCAGCATGTGTTATCACTCGAGTTTTTGATCTTAGCCATTCTGATGGGTATAAGGTGAAATCTCAGGGTCGTTTGGATTTACATTTCCCTGGTGGCTAAGGACATTGAGCATTTCTTTAAGTCTTTCTCTGCCATTCTATATTCTTCTATAGAGAATTCTCTGTTTAGCTCTGTACCCCAGTTTTTGATTGGGTTACTTGATTTGTTGCTGTTTAACTTCTTAAGTTCTTTATATATTCTGGATATTAGCCCTCTGTCAGATAAAGGGTTGGTGAAGATCCTTTCCCAGTCTGTAGGCTGTTGTGAGATGGACATCTGAAGAAGCAGGAAACAGGGAACAAAAAGACTGGAACCTATCCCAGAAGGATCCTGAAAGACTCCACCCAGCAGGGTATCAAAACATAAACTGAGATTCACAGCCAAACTTTGGGCAGAGTGCAGGGAATCTTATGAAAGAGGGAGATAGAAAGACCTGGAGGGGAGAGGAGCTCCACAAGGAGAGCAACAGAACCAAAAAATCTGGACACAGGGGTCTTTTTTGAGACTGATACTACAAAAAAGGACCATGCATGGAGATAACTTAAAACCCCTGCACAGAAGTAGCCCATGGCAGCTCAGTGTCCAATAGGGTTCCCCAATAATAGGAACAGGGACCTTCTTTGTCATGAACTCATGGGCTGGCTCTTTGATCACCTCCACCTGTGGGGGGAGCAGCCTTACCAGTCCTCAGAGGAAGACAAAGAAACCAGTCCTGGTGAGACCTGATAGACTAGGGTCAGATGGAAGGGGAGGAGGACCTCCTCTATCATTAGACTGGGGGAGGGGCATAGGAGAAGAGGGAGGGAGGATGGGATTGGAAGGGAGTGGGGGAAGGGACTACAGCTGGGATACAAAGTGAATAAACTGTAATTAATAAAAATTAAAAAAAATAAGAGTGGCGCTTATTCTTTCTGTGCACATGTTATCCTGTGCACTCATATATTGTGATATTCTGTCTAGCCTGGTCCCCAAGAAGAGACCTGGCTACTCTTTCCTGCCTGAAGGAGGTACCGGCTGGGGCTCCCAGGGAGAGGAGCTCCATTAGAGCTTTCCCTGCCTGTAGGAGAGCAGGAAGGAGCTCATTCTCTCTTCAGTGTCTCAGCTTCCAGGACCAGGGGAATCTGGGTAGCATACAGATGCAAGAAGGCTGCATTTTAACAAGCTGAAGGCTCCCTGCTAAACAAAACAAACAAGCCAGCCACTCTGGAGAGCTTGCATGCTTGATCGGCATCCCTTCTCCCCTGGGGTGCCAGCTACTTGTGAATGGCAGGTTGGGTGGAATGCAGGTAGTGTGGGGGTGGGGCCTGGGGTAATGTAGATAATTGGCCCCTAGATAATTGAGAGTTGATTGTAATTAACCTAATTTCAGAAGCGAGGCTCAAGATCCCATACCCACAGCCCTCCAGCAATTCCAGTCAGAAACTTCTCACCTGATATTCCCCCTCCCCCACCTGATTTTATCAGAGGTTTGATGCTAAGGCCCATGGATTTTGCTCCCCAGGTGACACTTGACAAAACCTGGAGACATTTTTGATTGTCATGATAGGGGAGAGGGACTGGTGGCATCTGGTGGACAGAGATGGGAGATGCTAGTGAACAGTCAACCAAGCACAGAGCAAAGCCCGGGACATGCAGTGACCCCTTTTAACATGCCTGGCCTGTGGGATGGCTTATTCAGCAAATGCTTGCCTCAGAAGCAAGAGGACCTGAGTTTGACTCCCAGAACCCCCGAGAAAATGGCAAGCCTTGGGACTGGGAAGACCACCTATTGGTCAAGAGTGTTTGGAGGACATGGATTCAGTTGCCAGCACTCACAAACATCTGCACCTCCAGGAATCCAGTGACACCCTTTCTGGACAATGTGGGCAATGTATTCACTCTCAGGCACAGACAGATACATAGATACACACATACATATAAAAAATATTTTAAAAGGAGACCAGGTGTGACTGTATGTGTCTATAATCCTAACCCCAGTGCTGGGGAGATAGCGATGGCAGGGTTCCTGGGTCTTGCTGGCCATCTAGCCCAGCTAAATCAGTGATTTCCAGGTTCAGTAAGAACATGATGGCTCTTACATCATCCCCAAATGAAAGGCGGAGGGAGGTAGAGGAAAACATCTGATGTCTATCTCTGGCATCCAAATTCTTATGAACATGCACGCATGGGAACATGCGACACATGCGCGCACAAAGACTAATACATATTAAAAGTGGTGGCGGTGAGGTGGGGGGGAACCCCACAGCGGCAGTGTGAGGAAAGCTGAGATACCCTGTGAACACATCCTGCTCTCTGAGAGATGCAGGGCTGGGGAGGGGTCCTTATGATGTTGGGCAAAGAGAGATGGGACCATTTGAGGCTACATTTGTACTCTCTCTGTATACCCAGGAAGGAAACAATCAGGATACTCCCTTTGGAACATGGTAAGTATTCAGTACAGAGCCAGGATGCTTTTTGACACAGAATACTTGGCTATATTTATAGTCACATCTCAGGGCTCTTGACTAGAGAGCTGATAACATTCTGGCCCTCTGTCATGCCTGTACCACCCTTGGCTGATGCCTTGGAGAGGTCAGACCATAATCTGTTCTACCTCAATCTGAAATATGGCACTGTTTAAACTCTTGGAGGTGCTTGGCTTTGGGGATTTCTAAGCTTGTTTTCTTCGGCAAAAAATACATGGGCACTTACTTCCATAGTAACATCTTTCCTTTCTCTCTGTGAGTGCTGGCCTCTAAGAGCCTGAAGAGTTGGATGCTGGTTCCTATGGGTCTGATGTAAGTGAGGGCCCTGTCATTGTCTTTCCCCAAGTGGCTCATGGGTTAGGAACTACCCTAGGAACTGCCACCTTCTCCAGGCAAGGAGAGTTTTCAGAGTCCTCCATCTTTCTGTGAGTCTGGGTAGGCTTAAACAGACTGCTTGTCTGTTCTGTCGTCAACCCACTCTGGCTTGGCATCTGTAAATGTCAAGTGCCCTAAACCTGGGAGGACACAGAGATCCCTGCTGCAAGATGGATGAAGCTTTTACAGATATGTCCAACCTGTGGCCCATTTATGGCATGCATCACAGGACAGCTGCGAATGTGGCCCCACCGATCTGTAGATGACCATCCTGTGTTGCAAAGTCAAAAGGCTGGATTCCTCTGTTACAACATCATGATTAACAAAAAAGCAGAGCCAGGAGCTCACACAACATATGACTCTATTATATGAAATGTCCAGAACTTCAGGTCTGGGCGCTGGGTGGTGGGTGGTGGTTTGGTAGCTGGGAGCAGGGAGTGAGGCAGTGACTGCAGGGTCTTCTTAGGATATAATGAACTTTGGAACTCCACGGAAGTGGTAGCCATACAACTTTGCAAATGTATCAGGTGCCACCCAGTTGCTCACATTAAAAATGGTTATTTTATGTTGTGTGAATGTCCCCATCAAAGAGCCCCTCTCCCACCCCTTTGGACAAAGCAGTTCAGCTAGCCTGTCTCTAGATCACCAGACCCAGCCTGGAGCCTTGGCATACAGAGAGGCCACTCTTTGGGAAGCAAGAATGTGGCCACCTGGTGAGACATCCCTCCTCTGCTAGGCATGCCTGGGGTTTCATCTCTGCCCTGTTTCATTGGAAGTGGGAAATGGAGCTTCACATTTTCTTCATGGCAGATTAGTCCCAGGAAAGACAGCAGACCCTCAGCAAATGCTCCATCTTCTTGGAAGGGAACATCCAATAGAACTGGGAGAGGGGAAGCTCCTACCAGTTGCCATTGAGAGCATGGGGTGGCCGGCACGCTGACACTCAATGGAGGCAGACACAGACATAGGTAAAGAAAATGAGCTCCTTTCTATTACCATTTCCCTCGGTGGCCTTGCAGGGAGCATGTGGATACCGTGTTATCTGAGATCAGTTCTCCACCAGCCTTGATTGGTGGTAACAAGCAGCTGCTATTTGTTAACTGCATGACCTTGGAAAAGCTATTTGACCCCGGTGTTGGCATTTCCTCAGCTGCAATGAGCTGATGATAATGTTCATCCTATAGGAAGCTCCAAGATTGGACCAGATTAAATATACCCACTAATATTTTAGGCAGGTCATAAGACACATAGTAGATCCTGCTTACTATTATACAAATAACTGTACACAATGTATATGTATATACCTTATGCAAATACAAAATATATTGTATATTTAGTATATAACTATTTAAACATTGTTACATGTAATATAAAAATATTCCATAAATCATGTCATATCATACCATACATATGTGTGTGTATCTATGTATATACATGCACACACATATGTGTGTATGATGTATCCTATGTATATAGACATACAGCTATGGTTACAATGTGAAGTAACAAAAGCCATTAGTGAATATTCATTTCATTAGTAAAATTGTGGAATGGCTTCATTTGTTCTTTCATGCATCCATTCAGTGAGTCAGCGATTCAGTCAGTGAGTTTAATAAATTTCTGTTAAGTGCCAGGCATGGGCAACAGTCTTCTGTTTTGTCATGAGGCTTATGTGCCAGTGACCATCAAAGACACATGCAATTGCATATTATGACTAAAAATGAGCATGCGCTTAAAATAAATCACCACTGAGTGTGGAATGTCTATGTGGGGGTTGGGACAGGCTTCTCCAAGGAGGGAGATAAAGTGAGACCTGATAGAAAACAAGGTATTGGCCATGTGAATCTTGGTGAGTCTTTGGGAGCTTTACTATAGGAGAACACAGCCAACACAAAGGCCAAGGGGTGCTAGTGAAGCTAGCTCTCTAGGAACAGTGAACACCACGGAGGAGGTATAGAGGCGGTGAGCTCTTCAGTGAATGCTGGTCATTCATTTCAAGGTGTTTTATATCTCATTCGGTTTTCAGGGAAGGCAGTGTAAGGCGGTGGTATGATGAGATATTTCTTACAGGAAAGGCATTGTTGCTGCGAGGGAGAATGGTTTGGAGACCTTCACAGGTAGACAAGATAGATGAGTTTCCATGGCTGTATTTGTTCCTATGGTAGCATCAATACTTGGTTTTCTTGTCTGCTTTTGAGGACAGATGCCCCAACAGAAGCTCTTTGGGCCTCTCCAGCTCCAAGATCTTACACTGTGGAACCTTCCTTTATCTCACTCACTTGTTTCTGGTCTTTCCAATTTAGTGTGTGTATGTGTGGGGGGGGATGATGGTGGGCCTGTGAGCATGGATGGTGTTCCTGGGGGGGAGATGCTGCCTCTTCCCTGCACTTCACCTGTTAATTGACCCTACTCTGGGAGGGTCAGTTTATGCCCACACTTCTGTAGTAGCATGGTTTGAGTACTTTCCCCAGGTGGCTCATTCAGCTGAGTTGGTATTATCTGAGTGGTATGTAATGTAGCAGATGACTTCAGGGAATGCAGAAGGAAGCAGGTGATATCAGCAAGTGTGTGTGTGTGTGTGTGTGTGTGTGTGTGTGTGCGCGCGCGCGCGCGCTTCTTTTCTGCTCTGCAGGATATCCATGCTTCCAGAGCTCTGAAGCCACTTGAAGGTCGGGATGCTTTAGGAGATGTGGACAGCTGCCCAAGGCCAGGCACCTGGGGGAGGAGTAGGAATGGCAGCGGCTCCTAAGAGCAGCACTTTTCTGAGAAGGAGCATCTTATGTATGGAGCTCCAAGTATTAGGCCTAAGCTTCTTCCAGAAGGCTCAACCCATCAACCCATGCCCACGCCCAAGGCTGGCTTTGGGTCAGCGGAGGCTGTTTTAGTAGCTGGTGGAGTCTGATTTTCCTTCTCAGGGATAATACCCACTGTGTGTCTGAGCCTTTGGGACACTGCCACAACTGTGATTTTTTTCTATCTTCAACCTTTCTGGCAGTTAGACAATTCACCTTCGGCCTGAATGTTCTTGAAATGGGAATCTTGGAGGAGAATGAAGCTCTGTTGAAATGGATGCCAAGGAAAGAAACTGTACATGGTAACTAGTCGGGGCCCTTTTCATGAAAAGTAGAAGTATTATTCAAATATGTGTGTGCTAAGGTCCCGCTGCAGTGTTTAATGTTAATATTGGGCTTTTATTTATTCAACAAGTATTAATGGGACCATGACCAAAAATAGTTAGTTTCCAGGCATGGTATCCCATGCTTTTAATCCCAGAGGCAGAGGTAGGCAGAGCTCTATGAGTCTGAGGCCAGCCTGGTTTACATAGAGAGTTTCAGGTCACCCAGGGTATATAATGAGACCTTGTCTCAAAATTAAAAAAATGTTAGTAGAAACAGTTTTCTAATAGACATTTTTTATATGCTAGGAAGTTCCCAAATAATCAAGGTGTGTTAGTTAAGTGGAATTATCTGTCAATTTAACAAGGTTGCTGTCATCATTGTTCCTATTTTGGGTATGAAACAATGGGTTTGGAAGAGTTGGCTCCATTCTGAGGCCATTTAGGCACAACTATTGGGGTTAGAATTTGAATTTACAGCATCTCAACTCAGAACCAGTAATCTTGTCCCCCACAGATGCTCATGTGACAGTGAACTTGTCAGTGGGATTTAGGATCATGTGGAAGACAAACCTGGAGTCTATCTGGAAGGATGTTTCTAGAGAGGCTTAACCTAGTATGGCCAACTCATCATGAGAGTGAGCTGTGGACCAGAATTCATCTCTCTCTGCTTCCTGACTTCAGGTGCTAGTGAACAGCTGCCTCACACTTCTCCTGGCGTGCCATTCCTTCCTTGATGCACTGTCTCTTCTTACTGAGGGTCAAAACAAACCCTTCTATTTGAACTTTTTTTTTGTCATATATTTTGTCAAAGCAGGGGTTGGGGGAAGTAACTGCTATCCTCCTTCAGTGCTGAAAGCTATGCTCAGCGACAGGGATATGAAAAGGAGAACAGAGCCTTTGATCATCTACTTCAAGCCATGAAACTGCAAAACATCAAAGTCCGTTAAAAGGGTGTAGGGATTTCCAGCCTGTACTGTTGGATGGAGAAGGATTCCCTAGAGGAAAATTAAGCTGAGTCATATCCCAGCTAAAACCATTGTAGTTGAAGACTATTGTTGCTTGGTACATGTATTTCTTCTCTGGAAGCTATAGCTGTGTTGGATAGATAGGTGCCTTGTCTTTTTCTTTACTGTTGGATGCCTCATCCTCTGCTTGTTCTTTGCATTCATTTCCATCCAACTTGGTCCTGCCATGCCCGTTCCCATTTACAAAATGTCTTTGGGCCAAGACACCTTTGGAATCAGGATTTGGTCAGCTGTTTTCTCAGGATATTGCTTCCTTAAAGTGACATATTTCATCTTAATCCTGGCCCTCATGGCATAGTGATTCTGTAGCCCAAATATTCTACCTCCAGAGCTTTGTTTTTCTCTGACTCCTGCAGTGGGTTCTGTTTTTCCAGGTTTGATAAGAGTGACTTTTGTTTTTAAAGTGTTTAGGATGTACGTTTGGTATGACCTCTCTCAGAATATGCATGGGGCCCCTGAAGGTGATGCTAGCTAAACATGTGATGCCCAATACCACTAATGTAGCTTTCTGCGATACAGAACACATCAGTGTTAGCATAGTTATCTGTTTCTCTACCAGTCCTCTACTCTTAAGGACTCTATGGCTGACCAAGTCCTGTAAGACAAACCTGAATGTTCAAGTATTATCTTTCTTTTCTGCTATATCTTAGAGGCACCAGTCAAAGGCTCAGTCAAGGCATCAGTCCTATGTTTCAGGAAGACTAGACATGAGTTAGGAAGTCATAGTGGATAACTGGGTTAAGGGTCATGGGAAGGGAAGAATAGATGTGAATGGTTTCTTGAGTTAGAGAATTGGCTAATACTCACTGGATGCATGTACTGAAAAGGAAAGAGAGAGAGAGAGACAGAGAGAGGGAAAGAGAGGGAGAAAGAAGAGAGAGGAGGAAGAAGAAGAAAAAGAGGAAGAAGAAGAGGAAAAAGAAGAAGAAGAGGAAGAAGAAGAAGAAGAAGAAGAAGAAGAAGAAGAAGAAGAAGAAAGCCGAGATTCTGGGTAAGAGTATACCTTTTATACAAAAGAACCAAAGGGAATGGGGGAGATCGGAGCTGGCATTCATACCTGGTATAGGGTAGGCCCCAGACAGAGCCTTTCACCTGTCACTCTTAACCATGATTTTGAAGTCTTCTGTTTGGTTTACTGATGAAGGAGTTGGGGTCTTAGAAGTTATGCTGCTCTCAACAGAGTGGGCTATGAAGCTCTTCACTGTACTTTTATTTTGGTAAGACTGCAGTTCATGAACACTGGTGGAATGTGCCAAAGCCAGGGTAGACCCTCCCAACAGAGTTGTTATTGTTTAGTGGTGAAGCAAAACAGGCTTCATGCGACTGTAGATGTACGGTTGGAGTTTTTATTCTCTGACCATGTTTGTGGCTGTTTAAACTCCTATCTAGGGGATGCACATTACATTCTAGTTCTCTTTGAGTGAGTTCTGTTCTTTCACTCAGAGCAGAGGTCACACACATTTCTACATCTCTCCCATGCATAATGCACTGTGGATATTCTACTATATGAACAGTTTCCTGTCTCTCCTTCAATTTCGTCTTTGCTTTCCAAGTCCATCCCATTTTTATGGACCCATTTTACCCTTTCATATTGCTTTTTTGGTCATCCCAGCTCATCATTTTTTTATCTCTCTTCTTTGCCTTGGCTGTAACTATGTGAATACATTCATTTACCCAGTGAGCTTGGGATCTCTTTGAGAACATTAAAGGCTGCTCTCTGACCGTTTTATAGTATCTACTGTGTCTAGAATGATGCTTCAGGCTCAGGGCTGGTATGATGAAGCACATAAAATGTAAATTTTAGAGGGAAAGGAAATTGGATGCCAGTCTTGATTTCACCATGGTGTAGATAGGTGATCTTGGGAAATTTCAGTGGCTTACAACATCAGTGTTTTCAGTGATGGGACAAGAGCAAAATAAGGATTATCCTTGGGAAGATTATATCTTAAAGACTGAATGAGATAATTACTTGTTAAAGCCCTGACACCATGACTATGACTAGTAATGTGGATGTTATTTCCCTACTTTGATACAACCTCTCCCAGAACATGCATGGGGCCCCTGAAGATGATGCTAATTAAACATGTGATGTCTAATATGACTAATGTAGCTTTTACAACCATTACACAGTGAATGCTATTATAGAATACACAAAACTTTAGTGTAGTTTTCTATTTTCTCATTCTGTAGTCTCAAGGACTCCGTGACTGATCATGTCCTGTAAGAGATACCTGTAAAGTTCTTGTATTGGCTTTCTCCTCTGCTGTGTTATAAAAGCATCATTCAAGGGTGTTTTAGGAAGAGAGCGACAGGGCTGTGCCATTGAGAGGATGTCTTTTTGTTTACTTTTCTCTTCTGACTCAACAAGTGTTCTGTGAGAGGACAGGCAGTTATCCAGAACATATTTACAATGAGGCTGGATGAAGGTGGGAGGAATGAGCTGACCCCTCCCCTTGCCACTCAACATTTGTTCAACACCCCTTTCCCTCGAAGCCCTATTTCTACATAAAATCAGATTATTTATTAATGATATCATTTATTTAAGTATTTGTTTATTACTTCTCTCTATTCTAAAATTGAAGCTCTTTGAGGCCAAAACATTGTTTGATTCATTGCCATGGGGCAGCTCCTAGCTCAAGAACTTGCTGTGTGGTAGGGATCAAATAAATGTTGGATGAATGAATGAAAAATGAGTCTGTGGATTTCAATTTGGCTAAACAAATATTGCCTTAGCTCTGACTATAGGCCAGATTTTGGGCAAGTCAGTGGATATAGACATTCATAAGACAAACACTGATCTCAAGAAGAAAGGGAGAAGAGAAGAAAGGAGGAAAGAGAGACAAACAGAAATAGACCCAGGCTTGGCAAATGATTCCATGGGTAAAGTGCTTGCTCAGTTAGTGTGGGGATCAGAGTTTGGATCCTAGAACTTATGCAGATATGGGATGGGCTTGGTGTCTCACCTGTAATTCTAGTGCCCAGGAGGCAGAGATGGATATTCCCTTTGACAACCTGGCTCACAGAAGTTGAGCCCAGCTCTGGGCTCAAGTGAGAGATACTCCTTTAACATATAAAAGTGATCATGAAAAGTGATCAAAGAAGACATTCAATGTCAACATCTGGCCTCTAGATATGCATGCCTACACAAATGCATGCACCCCATACATGTAAACATACGTATACATATGAACATACACCATACATGCACAGACTAAAAAAATGGACCCTTTATTTTTGTATTTTTTTTCTAGCTTTTGAGCCAAAGTTGGTAGCCATGTGGAAGGCGTGGCTGAGCAGCCTGTGGAATTAAAACTTGATGAGTCAGAATCATATTGTGTTTTGGAGTTGGCTCACCCTCCAATCTCCCACAACACTCCAGATTAGCCTGGAAGGCCACTTTGCCTGGCAGGAGAAATTGACATCCCATTGAAACTAATGAAATATTTAAGTGTTTCTCCCTCAGCGTATGCTGAGCATTGGCATTTGGGGAAGACTCAGTTAATAAGAGGCCTGACCCATGCAAATGTGTCTCCCTTTTCTATGGGTTATACAGAAACCAGGGACTACAGTGAAGGGGGCAAGCGAGTTGACAAAAGCATCTCTGGAGATCAAGTACTAAATGGTTCTTTATTGCTCACTTCTCAAGGAAGCTCCTGTTCCAGCTGCTGGCAGTTAAGTGCAGGTTAGACCTATGAAGTTGTATAAATGGCACTTGTAAGCTGAAGAACTTCACTTTTTTAATTGGTTCCTTTTCTTCCCATTCTTTTCTGTTTTTCCCCCTAAACTACTAATGCAATAGGAAGAACAAAAAATTTTATAATTTCTTAAGACACAGGAACTATTGAGAGAGTGAACAAAGGAGCTATTGAAACACTATAGACATTCAGAAAACCCACAAACATGCGTAACCCCCTTGCCTTCTTTCATCGCACAATGGAGCCCTCTCTAATGAGCCCTGGTGGGGGAAGGGGGAAGCCAGGCTCAAAGCCCCCAGCACAACGCCTGTGGAATGAGAAGTAGGCTGCAGAAGGAAAGGATGGGCTCTTAATGACAGGGAAGATGTGGGGGGATGGGGCTTACTGTCCTGGCTGTCCCCTTTCTTCCTCCCTGACCTTTTCTTCTTCTCTCATAGGCTGCCAGCCACTGAAAGTCTAGCCCCAGCCATGTTATGCTTGGACTTTTAACAAAGTCAGGGGATAGCTTTGATGGATTTGGGCAGAGGGCGCTATGAAAAGAATGACCTTCAGCCCCTAGCTATGGTGGTGACTCTTGATAGTTAACACACTTGCACTGGAGGATCTTCATAGGAAGACTGGCAAAGTACACCTCCAGGTCCTTCTGGGAGGATGTTTCCAGATCATGACTTAGATTATTAGTGCCCTCCCTTAATCAATGGTTTCATTACTGATGGATCTAAATTTGATTAGAATATTAGGAATTGGTATAACTGTAGAGAGTTGGCTTAGGTGTAGGAAGTAGCCACTGAGCTGGGTCTCTTTGAAGGGTTTATCTTGGCCTTGCCCCTTCCGGTTACATTCTCTGCTTCCTGTCATGATGCGAGTTGCTGTGTTCTCTCACTCCGTGCCATGATGTTCAGCCTTACTTAAGGCTCAGAAGGAGTAGTTGCAAATGACCATGAATGGACAGTCCTGATATGGTCAGCCAAAGTAAGCCAAGGATTTACCACAGCCACAAAACCAAAACCAAATAACTAAGACCCCCAAACAAACAAAAAAAGCACTGGCTAGTTTAGAGAGTAGGGAAAAATATGTCCTTTAGTGGAAATCTCTGTTGTCTAGCTATAGACTGGAGGCCACTGCTCTTGGTTTTTCTGATTCCTGAGTTTATGAACTCTATTTTACACCCCTCTGAATTATAGATAACTGTTGTGCCTCATAAGTCCTGTGCACTAGAGGGTCAGCCACCACAGCTAAACTTCCTACCTAAAAAGGTTCACCTCCATTTTCACATCCATTTCGGTGTTTCTGATCTATGGCTATGCCCCCTTAAGTTATCTTTTGGACCACTTGAAACATCTTCCTCATCTCCAGTGGTAAGTGATACAATAAAACCTTTAACATCTCTTAGATCATTATGGAGTCCCGATCTGACTCTGGTTTGGAAATTATATTTTGACACTAGTTACTTCAAGGTGTTTTTGAGGTGGCAACTTCTGCAAGACTTGTCATCGTCATGTGCATGGTGAGAGTAATAAACTGGGTGAAATAATCAAAATTGCAGCAAGGGGTTTGCAGTTCACTCTTCAGTTTGGTGTTGGTAGGGAGGTAATATTTAGCAATTACTCTTTAGCCACCGCAGATGGTGAGTGGAGTGATGTTTGTGCAAATACTTTTACCAAGGGTGAATCATAAAATGTGATTCAGATGCTCTCTATTCCCTTATCACTCCTGGCATGGAATGGAGATTTAGGAGCAACTCTCAACTCTCTGCAGCTTAGAAGAGAGAGGCCTGGAACCAGCGGATGGCAACTACAGGATCAGCTTTGGTGGGTGGTCATGGAGGAGGACTTTCTAACAACCACCATAGTGTCAGTTCCCCGGGACAGCGAGCTTTCGTCGTTGAGCATGCGTAGGCAGAGGCTGTCTTGATCATGGTAACTGTAGTAGTAGATTTCTAGATGTAACTCCTGCTTATGAGAATCTTAATGCAGAGAAACTGGCCTGCGGGGGGAAAGAGTGGCCACAGTCCGTTTCCAAGAAGCTTAAGTGTCACAGCTTTCCAATCACTGGAGATCGTACGATGCCTGCAAACTGTCTGACACAAGGCAGTTATGTGCTGTGAGCAGATGTTAAGTAATTTCTTACTCACACAACAGGATATATTATAGAGTTGCCCGATCTGTGAGATAGGAAAAACTGGTGACCCTACCTATGTACAGTATCAGGATGTTGCTTACGTGTATGACTTGGGAGGAACCACACATGCGCAGCTACAGGGAGACAACAGAAGTAGAAGTATGCCATGCAGGCTGTGCCTGGAGGACCACTCTGACCCAAGCTGTGATGTTCTGATCCTACGCTCTGGTCTCTTAGTTTTCCAAGCTCTGGGACACCACACTCTAACTTTATTCTTTTCTCTCAATCTTTATTTCCACTGTGAAATCAACTATGTCTCAAACTTGGCAACCTTCCCTGATTTCTTTCCAGTTACCCCATACCATATCCAACACCTGACTGCATCCTTGGCTTTGCCTCCAGAATGTACGGAGAACCCATCTGCATCTCCTCTCTACTGCCTTTGCAAGTGACATCATCACCAGCCCTCAGCTAGAACCTCTAGGCTATGCCTACTCTTTCTATCCTTGCACCCCATGAAAATATTTCTACCCAGTGCACAAAGGGGGCACGGTAAGCAGTAAGATAGCTATACCATTTCACTGTCACAGGATTTCCAGGCTCATTCAGCCCAAACGTTGAAGTCCTTTAATAAATCTCCATGTTAACTATGGTCAACTGTAAGCAGAAACCCCCTAACCACAGCTGAGACTACTACAAGTCTATGGAGAGTGCTCAGCCACAGTGGGCCATCTATAGCAACTTCTCCCAAGCCAAGGTTCGGAGGTCTTTGCAGAAGAGAAGACAGGAAGAATGTAAGATCTGGATGATGGGAAGGAGTGTTGTGGATCTGCTGGTCTTTGGGCATCCCATGGCTGTTACGCACGCAAACTAAGAACAGCCGTGTTTACCCACACAAAATCAAGCCAGTTAAAGACTCCAGCATGGCTGGAGCAGGGGCCTCTGAGGTCCTCCCTTAGCTGAGGATGAGGATTGCAGATGGCTGCTGAGGGAGGGTGAGAGGTTCTCCTTTGGAGCTCCGGCTCCGGGCTGGCTGTCCATGCTCCAGTGTGTAGCCCCACACCTTATGCATCACTAACTACATTCAGTGGGTTATTCAAGAAAAGAATGGCCATGAAGTTGGAAGGGAGATGTGTTGGAGGGATGTCCAGGAGAAGCTGGGAGAAGGTAGTAGAACTGGGTATTATCATAGTATGTTGTATATAGCTGTTAAAATTTCCAAGAATAAATACAAAGCTTAATTTTTCAAAAGTCAAAGTCCTTACAAAACCTAGGAGTTCTTACATGATCTACTTTGCTTTATACCCACTATTTTCTGTCTTTCACTCTACTCCAACCCCACTGACTTCATATTCCTGCCTCACAACTTTTGCATCCGACCCCCTATCTGGAATACTTTTTCCCCAGATAACCACATGGCTATTCTCTTAACTCTTCTCATAATTTTGCTTATTTGCAACCCCAGTGAAGCCTTAGCTACATGCTATTCACTGCAACCCATTTGTTGCTCCTTCTGCACACCCACTGTGTTCATAAGATTTCTGCCACTGTGGTAAAGAACCTGAGTTCTTATCATGGCTTGAAATTTCAGGCTATGGCTGGTTAACCCCATTTCTTTTGTGTTTGTGGCAAGGCAGAACATGGTAGCTGGGAGCAGGAGGTGAGGAAAGCTGCTCACAGTTATGGTGGCAAAGCAGAGGGATCAAGGAAAGAGGCCTAAGTCAATTTTCCCATAAAGGGCCCTTCCTCAAGCCCTCACATTTGTCCCCTTGGCCCAGACTCCTAAAGGTTCGACCACTAACCAGTGGTACCACAAACTGGTGACCAGGCCTATAGAATACGGGCTTTGGGAGACATTTAAGATCTAAACCACAGCACCTCACATTTTCTTTCCTACTTTGAGTTCCCCATTACCACCAGTACTGTTCAGCATACTAATCGTCCTATTTTCTGTTTTTCTTCTTTCAGAATATGAGCTCAGTAAGAGTAGGAATTTTTACAAGTTCTGGTCATGGTTCCACTCTCGTAGTGTTTGGGACAGCGCTTGATAGCGCCTATTAAATACTTGTTGAAATGAATGAGCAATTCATTAAAATGCCGTATGTTCCAGTGATCCCCTTTCTGCTCCCCCTTTCCTGTACCTCTAGAGATTCAGGGGTTAAAACCTAGGATCTCATGTGCAAGGAATATGCTGTGCCAATGGGTTATGCCCAACCCCCTTTCAGAGGCCCTATTGGGCATTCATTTCTTGATTTTGGGTCTTTTTTTTTTTCTTCTTATTTTGGGGAAGAGAGGAAGTCATAGAGACTCATTCTGCTGCAAGAGCCAGGCTGGAACTCGTGGCCCTTCTTCCTCAGGCTGCTGAGTGCCAGGTTTACAGGTGTGCAGCACTGTGCTCATTCTGTACAGGGACTTTTCTGAGAAAGGAGGTTTATGACATGGCTCCTTATAATCTTTATCTCCTGATATTCCTGCCCTTGTACATCCTTCATCTCAAGTCTAGATGAACCTGGAGATACATTTATAAAAATACACTGTGGTGAGAAAAAGTGAGGGGATTATCACTTCTACAAAGAGGTCCCAAAAGACCGAGTCTTCTGTGCTGTTATCTCTCTTTCTTGAAGGCCTCTCTCTCTTGCCTTCTTGGTTACTCACTGCAATGAAGCAAGTTGGCATGCTGTGAGATCCTCTAGAGGGGTCTGTAAGACAAAGGAGGCCTTTGAGTAATTGCTCATTAAGAACCAAGGCTTGGGGTGGAGAGATGGCTCAGTGGTTAAGAGCACTGGTTGCTCTTCCAGAGAACCTGGGTTCAATTCCCAGCAGTCACTATGGCAGCTCACAACGGTCTGTAATTTCTGTTCTAGGGGATCCGACACCCTTATACAGACATACACAGTCAAAACACCAATGTACATTTAATATAAATACATTAAAAAGAACCGAGGCTGAATTTTACCAGTCCACATGGACTGATGCCAGCCCACTCCCATATGAGAGAACACTGCCTTCAGCTGGTGAGCCTTTTCATTAGCCTGCAGCCCTGGCCCGCATCTCAGCTGTGGCTCTGTGAGATAGTGAGACATAGGACTTGACTAGCTCTGCCTGTATTCTTGACAGCAGCAGAAACTGTGGGATCATAAATGCAAATTGTTTTAACTGCTACATAATGAGGATGGCCTGTTACACAGCAGTATGTAGCTCATACACTTCTGGTTTCTTTGCCTAGTGAAAACTGTTTTCTTCTACGAGAAGAGTTAAATTCTTCTTTTGTTTTCTCTAATCTGCACTTACATTTAGTTCAGTCTCCCACCCCTGCCCTCCTGTCCTCCTTCCTTTCCTTTCTCTCCTTTTCTCCTATCTGTGGGATTCCAGGCATAGGTGTTTGACACAACTTCAGGCTCAGCAAACTACCCGAGACCCTGTCAGCAATGCTATGATAAGGCGTGTAAATCCTCAGCACCTTCTGACACTTTCCAAGGCCAAGCCATCAGCGAGACCTGTTTGATTATTCCAAGGCATGTCACTGCCCAGGAGGCCAGCTGGTATTTATAGGAAGCTGAGAGTTCGGCACTGGGGAAAAAAGGCGTTCCAGACTGTTGCGCTTACTTTCCGATAGAATCATATTCTCTGAAAAATGGCACAGGAGGTTGAGCTGATAGGAAATTCACCACAATTGTATGGCTCACTGGGCTTGCATTGTGGCTGAGAAAAATCATCCTGTTGGGTTGGAGAGATGACAGTCACATCTCCTCAGCCGGCTGGTGATAGATGTTTGAGGACAGACCAGAGACGAGACTGCATTCTTCTTTGGACTTGAAATCACTGAGTTGCATTTTAAAGTAAATCAACAGAAAAGAAGGGCATGCTGACAGAAACATCACCAAAGCTCAGCCCATCAGTGGTATGAGCAGGTAGATGAAACAGAAAGCTTTGTTGAGATAAGTGTTCAGAAATTCAGAGAGGCATTTTGGCCTGTCATTTGTAATGGCTAAGAACTTTGAGGAAAATATATTCTCATATGGAAGGGTCTGGAGGAGGTAAGTTTAATCAATCAATCAGTCAATCAATCAGTCAGTCAACTAATAAGTCAACTGGTAAATATTTACCATTCCTACCTTGTGCCTGGCATTCTCCTCAGGGCTAATAAAACACAGGCAAATAAGATTTACCTTTTTTATTAAGGAGTTCATGGAAAAACAGGCTAAGGCAAACATAAAATTTCAGTATGGTATGCTGAGGAGTTAGACTGGCTGGGACGCTGAATGGACATCAGTTGGCTTCATCTGTAGGAGACAACATAGATTTTCCTGAGAAGATAAACCATGCTGGCAGGTGACCAAATCAAGATCTAGGGGAGCAGAGGGCATTCTGGGATGAACAGGTGGGTTATGCAAAGGGTCAGCAGCATGAGCCAACCTGCCTGTGTTGAGGAATTAAAAAGTTCATGAAGGTTGTTGTGTGCTAGTCGAGAGAGAAGATGATATGAGACCTCAGGAATTCTATAAGGCTTGTCTAAGAAGCCTTGAGGGTCAGACTGAAGTGCAGAGTCCTTGCTTAAGGAAGCAGGGAGTACAAGACAGGCCTAAACAGAAGTAGCTGATCAGGTTTGATGTATTAAAAGATCACCCTTAAGTTCCAAGTGTAGGAGAGGTTGGAAGTGGTGAGGATGAAGACAGACAGACCCATAAGGGCAAAGAAAGGGCAAGTATTCCCCTGTTCCAACCCACCGTGAACCATGCTTACTGTGGGCCATTTCCTTTTCCCTGTTTGTGTTTTTAATGTGGTTTCTGTTTGCGGTAGTGGGAAGCATTGCTTGAGGAGGCCCTGTAGCTGAAGGCAATCTGCTTAGAACTAGCCTAAGTGTCCAGGGAGAGTACCCAATGTTCCTTCTCTTAACCACGGATATTCTTTCTCTTAACCACGATGAGCCCCCAGCCAGGGCATGGGCTGTCCTGCTTGGGTAGAGATGCAGGATGTTCAGGAGTTCTAAGGACACTGTGACACATTACCATGTCCTGCCTGCATGGCAGAAGGATATCCCAGCCAGGGTTGGAGACAGGGGGTCACCCTCTGAGTTTAACAGCAGTCACCCTCTTCAGAGGATCTGTGGTTATGTACTCACACTCAGGATCTGGCCTGCTCACTGCTGACAGTCCCTGTCACTGAAGGGGTGTGAGGGATCACTGGAACGTCACCTGATCTCAGCCACTCCCCACCCTGCACATCCCAGCTAGTTGTTGGTTATTCTGCCCTAGTATTGTGTGGAAAGTTAACTGAAGGAGAGGCTCCATGTAAGCAGATGAGGGGAAGTTTTCATCTATGTTGAGAGGAAACTTTCCAGTGTGGCTGTTTGGGGTCATTTGTGCTCCTATGGGAAACACCTTACCCTGATCTGTAAGCAAGCTCAAAGTACTCACTGGTTCTTCAAGCTGGACTCTGGTGCTTTGTTACCGGTGTTTTATGGGAGTGGGTAGATGTTTATGTCTCACTAAGAAGAGAGGCTTCCCCATTTCTTCTCATTACCCATCCCCACTTGATGTTCATCTCAACCAGACCATCTGGAAACAGCAGATTCCAGAATTTGAACTCCTTTTTTCTAGACTTAGCTCAGTCCCTTGTTCCTCTATGTCTGGGCCACACTCAGGTTCTTATCCCTCTTTGTCTAAGACACATGCTGGCCACTTTTTGAAGATCGAAACTCTTTCCTACAGACACCGCAGCAGCCAGACCCGGACTGGGCACGTGTCTTACAAGAGGTATGGGGTTTTATTGTAACAGCTACTCATCTAAGGCAGCTAAGACGTTTCTTCGCCTCTGAAATGATGAACTCTATAAACACTTGTGCCCACACCAAGCCTGAGTATGACGTCCATGGATGGAGGAGCCAGCATTAGACCTAGGGAAGAGTTTCCAGTCAGTATGTGGAACTGACAGGACGCAATCAGGACTTTTGCTCTGTCATTCCAAGGCATCTCCAGTCCAGTCTAATACCAGACGCTTACCTGACACCTCCTTCCCTGCTGCCAAACAGCTGTGTGTTGTACTTGGGCATGTTAGGCTTCCAGTTAGATGGAAAACATATCATTCTTTTAGCGAACACTTGTTGAATCCCCACGCTGTGCTCCCTCATCATGCCGCCAGCAGTGCCCATCTCTGGCTCCAGAAGCTGTCCTGAGGAGAGCAACATCTCATCTTCATTCTGAGCAGAACTCAGAGTGGTCTCTTTCCCCATTTGCTCCCCACAGGTCCATGTCCCTATTTGAGCCCAGGAGGTGTTCTTCCAGCTCTCAGGAAGCACTGTTTGGCATCCTCTGGTGTGACTCAGTTGGAGCTGCTATAGCAAGATCTGTAGGCTGGATGGCTGGAACAACACACTTTTGTTGTCTTAGACTCCCACGCCATTGTTCTGTCTAATGCAGTTTCTGGTATGGGCTCTTCCATACCAGAAACTCTTTTGTAATCAGCTGCCTTCCTGCTGGGACCCCACATGGCCTTTCCCTAGAGTGAGAGTGTAGAAAGAGAGCACTCTCCACACTCTCCTCCTTCTTCCAATTCTCTCCCTCTTCTTCCTTTTTCTACCCCTCTTCCTTTTCTCCTCCTCTTCCTCATCTCCATCCTCCTGATCTCTTCCCTCTCTTTTCCTTTTGTTCTCCCTGATGTGTCTCTTTTCCTACTTTTTTTGCTCTTGCCCTCCTTAACATCTTCTTTTCCCTCTTCCTCTGTCTTCTCCTTCTCTTTCATTTTCTTCTATCATTCCTATGAAGATCCTACCCTTATTCCTCATTTAACCATAGTTACCTCCTAAAAGCCAAACCCCAAATGTGAGACGCCACCAAGAGTTACATCTGCAACTTAAATGTTTGGGGGTGGGGGTGTTACAAGCCAGTTTAAAACTCTGACCTTTTCCATGTCTGAGTTCTGAATCCTCACTCTGGCCTGAGACTTGGTACTCTGAGTGAGGGTTCCGTTAAGGGTGTGGATGGTGGTGGCTAAAGAGGAAGGACTCAGGAGAAGCAACTTGTCTCTTCCAAACAGCTTGAGGATGGGTGTTTGCTGTCAAGCCTCTATGTTTTATATACTAGGCACAGCAGTTATCCTAAGCTGGCTCATTTATTTGGCAGGCATATCATGCATCTTTCTACAAGGTAAATTGTGTTATTGTGCAAGCTTTGTCTTCCAGTAGAGAGCAGAAATCACAGGGGTGTGCATGAGGACACCAGCAGCAGACAAAGAGGAATCTTGATTGGCAGCATTGTATGGTGAATGCTCACGGGGACGTGTCACCAAATGCATCATAGAGCAAGTGTTCAGGGCCATGTGGCTAGTCCTTTCAAACAAGATTTTCTTACTTATCCTTAAGCTGGTTCTTGTCACATGGCAAACTCTTTCTCCTTTGATAAGACTTCATAAAGTGAGAAAATAATTTAGTCCATCTTATTTTAAATACACATCTGCATTGGCAAGGATGTCTCCCCTGTGCTGCTGATCAGAGGGAGAGCAGCAGACTCATGAGGTGGTTTTTATTGAGCAGATGTTGCCTCCTGGGATCAGATGTATTGGGAACTCCAAAGATTAGGGCCCATCTTTCTCATTGTCACCAAGCTCCCAGGCTTAGTGTCCCCCACTTGGCTTTTTCATAAGCAAATATAGGGAGATGATACTTAAATTTATCCAAAGGACTTCTTGCTGCAATGCGCTTTAGTCATGCTAACAGCAGCAGCTTAGAGGCAGGCTTCCCAATCTGGGAACCACTTTCTTTTTTTCTTTTCAGCCTGTTTAGGTTGTAGATGTAGATATAGATGCCTGCTGAGGATGTAGAACTTATTGGTCATGAGTTAGACCATTCCAGCATGCGTAGTCAACAGTGGAGGAGAAGCTTCACCATCATGAGTCACAACTTTCTAACATGTGTAATCAACAGTGGGGGAGAAATTTCAAGTACTTACTAAATGATTTGCTAACACATTGTCATGGCAACTGCTAATCCTTGAGGGTTCTATTCTTGAGTGGTTTCTCTGACATATGTTTAGTGCTGAGGATACTTGTATTCCAACAAATGTCAAATCAAATACTATTTTTCAGATTTTATTTAGGAGGAAAATCTGCCCAGCATTTTGGCTCTGAGGGATATGAGAATAAGGAAAACTTTTCTCCATCACTGTCTTTGTCAGGTCCAAGCGCTGTCTATTTTTGCCTAATTTTCTCTAGGCTCCTGTATTAGTCATCTTTCCATGGCCATAATAAAATACCTGAGATAGCCAACTTACAAAGAGCAAAGGGTCAATCTGGCCCACAGTTTTTAAGATTGCAGATCAAAACTGATAGGTCCTGTTTGGGGTAATAAGCCATGGTAAAACAAAAATGGTTACCTTATGGCCAGTGTGGTATGTTGAATGAGATTGGCCCGCCACAAGCTCATACATTTGCATGCTTAGCCTTCAGTTGGTGAACTGTTTGAAAGGATTAGAAGGATTAGGAGGTGTGGCTTTGTTAGAGTAAGTGTGGCCTTATTGGAAGAAGTGTGTTACTAGAGGTGGGCTTGAAGTTTCAAAGGTTTCAAAAGCCCATTCCAGGCATCTCTTTCTGCCTGCCTGCCTGCCTGTGGATCAGTATGTAGAACTCTCAGCTGATTATCCAATGGCATGCCTGTCAGAATGCCAACATGTTCCCTGCCTTAATGATAATGGTCTAAGCCTCTAAAACTGTAAGCAAACGAACCCCCCAATTAAATTCTTTCTTTTATAAGAGAAACTTTGGTTATGGTGTCTCCTTACAGCAATAGAATAGTGACTAAGACAGTCAGAAAACAGAAATAGAGCTAAGAAGAGGTCAGAGTCTCACATCCCCCTTCAAAGTTGCACCACCACTGACCTAAGGACCCCCATTGACCTAAGAATCCCTCATCTGTCTCACTTCCTAAAGTTTCTCCCACCTTCTGATGGCACCAGCCTGGGACACAGTCCAGGGTGAGTCCTGCCTGTGTATCCAGTGCATGAGTCTCCCAGGATAGGTGTGAGTGCAGCACAACACATTTATAGACGACAGTGTCATGTTGAAATGCCAGGATATTGCTCACTGCACATGTAAAGTAAGGTGCCTCTTATTACTTTAATTTTTTTTAAATTTAAGACATGGGAAAGTTTCTATGTAATACATATATTTCCTGAAAGAAATATGAAACTATGGGTAATACACATGGGGGGAGGGGAGAGAATAACAGCTATGTATAAGAACTTTGATGATTAATGGGCTTGGTTTTACTTTTATTCTTTCCTCGTTCATATTTATATATCTGTGTGTTTTAAACACAATTGGAATAATTATATGCATGATAGATTATTTCATATTCTGCTTTATTACTTAACATTTGAGCATAAACATGTCCCTGTACTTCAGATTATTTAGAAGTGTAAATTATTGATAACAGCATGTACTATAACTGCACGTGTATATCACAACTACTTAGCCAGTTTCCTATTGTGGTTGAACACTTTTGAATTCCTTTGAATGTTTATGAATAATGCCACACCGAATATCCTTGCATGTAAGCTGTAAAGTACCTTTTTAGAAGAGAGTTGCTCTGTCAAGTACTCAGGATGTTTAAACTGACATACATGTGCCCACACTTCTTTATGGGAACATTGCAGTGCCATATATGTATATATATATACACTATCAGAAGCTGAATGACAGCCATCTTGCCAAAAGGATGGGTAAAGGTCAAAAAGAATAGATATTCTATTGGTGTCACACAACTTTTCTGAGGAAATGGAAAGAGTATTTACCTGTCCTCCTAAGGTTTCGCCAATCTTGACTTGGAGAAACCAATGAGTTTATTAGGCTTGTGTACAGAGGAAAAAGCAAGGGGTTAAGGGGCAGGAGCATGGGTGACCTTAAAGCAGCCATGTTGGTCTGCACACATCATGGATGATGATCCCCGATGGCTGTGTAGCTGGAGCCTCCTCCCTTACCCCTTCTCAGAGAGCCCCAGGCCATGTACAATTAGGGCAGAACTGCATACAGCTGGTTGGAAGGGATGGCTAGATACTCAATTGATGGTCCCTTGACCCTCCTTTCCACCTCCTATGAGGGAATGTCATCCATCAACCGGCCTAACTATGACCATCTTTTGTGAGTAGGCCCAGCAGAACTCCTGAAGGTAATGGAGAGTGGCTCAGAGAATCACCCTGTAAAACTGCATATTTTGTTATTGTACTATTTGCAGCTTGTTGCAAAGCCATGCATGTAGTCACTTGTGGGAAAGGTGCTAGGAGGTGTGAGGAGAACTAAAGGTATGGCTGGCAAAGCCAGTTCTTGTGGGAGAGGTATTGGTCCATTGCTGTACATGAACAGTAATGGTGACTGTTCCCCCTGCTGTGACAATTCTTGTCAAAACACCTTAGGGAAAGAGGTTATGATGTTTACTGTTAATTGTCCAGTCGATAGACTCTAGAATGACCCAGGAAAGAAGGAATTCTCTAGTCTGCGGATGGTGCCTGTGAGGGACTACGTTAATTAATTGGGATGAGAGGACCCATTTTAGAAGTAGGTGGTGTCATTCCCTGGGCTTGAGGTGTGAGCTACATGAAATGAGGAAGCTAGCTGAATGGTGGATTCCATCATCTCTGTTTTCCAGCTGTGGATCAGACATGACCAGCTGCTGCCAGCTTCTGCTTCCTTGACTTCCCCACCATGATGAACTAGACCTTGAACTATGAGCCGAGACAAACCCTCCTTCACTTCAGCTGTTTCTGTTGGCGTATTCGTCACAGTAACAGAGAGAATAAAGCACGTCTTTTTTCTCTTAGCATGCAGTTGTGCAGTCCATCATGGCAGGAAAGTTACAGAGACAGCAATCTGAGACCGTTTGAACGCTGGCGATCAGCTTGATTTATGTTTTTTTTTTTTTTTATTTAGTCTGGGACCTCAGCCCAAAGAATGCTATCACCCTTTAGGGTGCATCTTCCCAGATCACATAATCTAATCTAGATATTTCTTCATAGACATTATCAGAGGCTTGGCACCTAGGTGATTCTAGAACTTGTCAAATTGACAACCAATATCACCCTTCATAGGATGTTTCGTTCTTCTGTTTTGATGTGAAGGAGGCTTCTGTATGGGAGACACCATCTGTCCTGGAATAGCTGCAAATAGGGAAAACGTTTCTCACCAGAGAAGATAAGCTGAGTAGACTGAAGGCTCCAACGTGTGGGACATAGAAGTTACTGCCACGCGCTGTCTCCCGGCTGGCTGAAGGCCATTGTTCCAGCGCACCTGCTCCTTTTCCCGCCTGACCCTTTCTTAGTCCTCTAGGAAGGTAAACCACTTCCCATGCTTCACACACCCAAGCGGCACAGCAGGGTCTGCGCATAGCTCCTGCTGTCATCTCTCCATGCTGTCACTGTCACAGACGTGTGCCAGATGCACATGGTGTGTGGCATGAGGACAGATGTGCCCTAGGGAGTCTGCCCTGAGCTTGCTGCGTCCTGGCCTGTTTTGTCCACCCTGTATCTCACAGCTGCAGGTGCAGGGTTCCCCAGACAGCTGCAGTCATCCGAGTCCTGTCTGGGATCTGTCCTCTCATCCCCTCCCTCTGTCCTGCAATGGGCATCTCCAAGGGCTGCCTTGCTGGGAGCAGCTGTTGATTCAGATTTTCATCAGGACTTTTATAATTAAAATCCGAAGCTTTCAGACATTTGCGTTCCATTACATTGAAGGAGCAGCTGTTAAAATTTGAGGTAGGGAACCAGGGGCTTGTGCAGTGCGCTTGGGGTTAGATTAATTAAGTATGTAGATGCATTTCCCTTCTCACAGTCTGGATACAGGACTGGGAAAGCAACCCCCACCTCTATGCCCTGTCCTAGTTTCTATAAGCCAGGCACTGTGTTATCTGGTAATACTTAGCAGTCTTGGAAGCTAACTGTATGTGACGGTCAGATCCTGGCTCCGTTCTTCACTGTCTGGGTGACCTTGGGAAAGTTACCTCATTGTCAAATGAAGAGAAATGACACATAAGGTCCAAATACAGTCCATGTATAGATTAATCTGGGTTCTTTAAAGGAACAGTACTGAGAGAATAAATGTATGTTAAAGGCGGATATATTCGAATGGCTTACAAGATGCATCTAGCCTTGGGTATTCCAACAGCGGCTGTCTCACACCAGGGAGGCAGAGACTTCCATATCTCATAGTGACTCAGTCCCCAAGGTTGGATGTCTTAGCAGAACCAATCTGGTGCTGAAGCCCTGGAAGACTTCCAGAGAGCTGCTGGTCTTCAGTCTACATTGGGCATCCCAGAGAACCTGGTTCTCGTATTGGTGAAGAGATGCTATAGAAGCTGGACGGATGTAGTGTATGCTGTGTGAACTTGCCAGAGAGTGAGGGCAAGCAGGAAAAGGCAATTTTTTCTTCTGCCATGTCTTTCATATGGGCTGCCAATCAAAGGCATGGCCCAGATTTAGGGTGGATCTCCCTGCTTCAAATAATCTGGCCAAAAGCATGCTTCATAGGAGTGCCCAGCTGATGGAGTTTTAGTTGATTTCAGTTGCAGGCAAGATTAGCCATCTCTGTGTGCGTAACTTATGTTTGCAGTTATTGCTATAATTTCAATAATGCTCTCAACAGATTAGCATTGTACCTGAATTACAGAAGAGGAAGGAGCCCTTTGTAGGTCAAGTCATAGGTGTGCTTGCAAGTATGTGATCTGCTTGGTGTGGAAGTCAGCCTGTAGGCATTGCTCCATTGATCGGCTTCTCCCTTCCCTTCTCTATACATCTTGGTGCTGCTTTCTTCATGCAGCTCTTGACTTTTGTTCTTCCCCTTAACCAGAATGATCACTTCGACTCTGGGAGTCACCAAACACTACGGTAGATCTGTGGCAAATGGGACATCCCAGGAGAATGGGTTTTCTTACTTGTGGGACCCTCAGATTTCCCTATATATTTTATTATAGATATCTATAGACACGTCAGTAGCAAACTTAATACCCTATCTGTGTACTATCACCCTGTTATAGCTTCCAGGGATGATAAGACTTTGAATTACACGCACACACACAAACACACACACACACACTCACCAGAGCAGCAGCAGCAGCAGCAGCAGCAGCAAGGGAGCATCCTTCCCAAGGGAATTGCACACTGTGGGATGACCTGGAGCTGCAATAGAAATATCTCTCCACAATGGCTGCTCCATCGACATGGACGGTGGCAGTGTTTGAGGCACCTGCCATTCCTCACGTGTGCCCACTGAAGCCTGGTTGCTGCCCTGCTGAGACTTGACATAAATTGTTCAACTCCATCCCCACAATAATCCTATGGGAAGTATTATTATTATTATTATTTGGTCTACTAGAGATGATGAAATAAGATCCATAAAGGTTCAGAAACAGATCCCAGGTATCATGGACACAAGCACAAGCCTGGGACTGTCCTTTGTTGGTGCGGTGCTGACACACCCCATGAGTTTATTTCTGGGGAGGTCATCCATTAGGATGCATAGTTCTCTGATCCAAGATTGCCTAGAAGTACTTCCAGCGGGAGATTTTGTGTCTCCCTGTGAAGTATGTCCCTTTTCATCCCTTGCTGGACACGTGTAAGTTCCTTGAAGCATATGGTCCAGTGGAATAAATTCCAATAAGAGTGGCTTTGAGAAAAGTTGTTCTTAGCTTCCCGGACTTGACAGTTTCCAGAAAGGAGCCAAGAGAGGAGTCCAAACTGACATGACCCACTGCTATATTTGTGAGCTGGAGAAGGTCAGTGCCAAGGGTCTGAGGTCATGTAGGAATGAAGAGAAGACGGGCAGGGATCGATCCAGGGAGGGTGCTGTGTGGGAAGGGCATGCACGGACATTGTATCAGAGAAAATGGTTTCCCATGCTTTCTATGCATACAAGGAGAAGTTCTCAGTGTTGGGGTATTAGTAATGTGATGGCCTTCCGACACTAATGTTCATTTTTTATTTTTTACCTTAGAGGAAGCAGGTTTCCGGAAAGCCCTCGGCATGCAATCAAGCCAATATTTACTTTTCCTTGCCCATACACCCTCCCCTTTGAATTTTACCTTCATGGATTTTTTTTTTTTTTTTGCGAATGAGCCCATTATCCATTTTTAGTAGTGTATGGAGATGCCTTTAAAAAACACGTAAAAGGATATATATATATGTATTTAAATGTTAACTAAGACTTGGACAAATGACTCAGTAAAGTGCCTGTTTCACAAGCACTAGTTCAAACATCAGAAACAGCGTAAAAAGACAGGCGTGGTCACATGTACTTGTAATCCCAGTGCAGGGGAGGCTGAGGGAAGTGGATTCCTGGGGCTGCTGGCTCAAGTTGAGTTGAGCTGGTGGCCCTGATGCCAATGAGAGTCCCTGTTTCAATCAAACAATTAGAGTATACAACCCTGAGAAACACATGAGGTTTACCTTTAGCCTCCCCATGCCTGTGCACACATGTCAAACTTACACAGACATGTATTCATGCATGCACATACACATACTCATATCTACTAAACTTCACAGAGCCAACACAAGAGGTTCAAGAGAGCTCTGCTCAGCCAGAACTTCTGCAAAAGTGGGGTTTGCTGGCTTTACGTTTCACTGTTGCAGCTTTAGGTTTCCAGTTTGAAACATGCTACACGCGCGCAGTGATTCTTATACAATGGCCTTGAAATCTCTGCGCTTGGAGGAACTTTACCTGTGTGCATGCTTAGAGACCACCCCTGTAGTACAGACTCAAGAGTCCCCAGAGCCTAACCCAGGAATCTGCATGTCACATGTTCTAAGGGGATTTATGTAACAAATAAAGGGTGAGGACCCCAGATGAAGTATTTTGAACACAGACTTGTCAATCAAAGCCCTTTTGTATCCAAATCTCTGCTCAGGGCCAAAAGCTCACCTAAATTTTTTTGAACTCCTTTCTCTCTGCTGTGTAGCCAGGCTAATGCAGCTGTCTTAGGTGACTGCTATAAGGTTCAGCCATTTCCCAGCTGTGATGTTCTGTGTGCATTTGAGCCATTGTGTGTAACCTCAGCCTTCTTCACGTTGGAAATGTCAAAGTGATTTCACTTGTACTTAAGCCCTCGTGGCAAAGAGATTGGATGCTTGTATGTGTTTTAGGCTACGTGCTCCATTTGGTCTATTTTGCTTCTACATTTGTACTTTTGGAATCAAGTTGTTTCTGTTCCCAGGGGTCTCAGATGCAGTCGTGGATGCTGGCAAGCATTGCATAGCCTGCTCAGCAGACCGTGGCTGCATCTCCTCTTCTATTACTGCAATGGAAGGCTGTTTTACACACAGGTGCTACAGCCTTCCTTTGCTGGCTGTGGGCAGCAAAAAGCCCAGAGATCTCCCAGGACTTTGTAACCCAGACTGTAATCGAAAAAAAGAAGAAGAGGAGGAGGAGAAAGAAGTAATATTAAAAGGCAGATGTAAAAGTGGTCAGGGGAAATTGTTATGTGAATCCATCTTATTTATTCAGAGTGCCCAGTTTAGCTTGAAACAGATGGGGTACTGATGACATCAGACACTCTTCACCAAGGGTACCCTGGGCATGTAGGGTTCCTGGAATTAATTCCAGTAGCTTCCAGTTCTTTTGACTGTTTCTGAGTGACCTTGTTCAGTCATCTGGCTTTTCTAGGCTTTCTCTCTCTCTCTTTTTCTCAAAGGCAAAATAACGGTGCTAATGAATCTGCCTCTTGGGGCTATTATTCGGATGACTGGGAAGATCCATGTGAGAAGTGTGTTGTCACCTAGGTGGTGGTGTGTGGGTGTTGTGTACCCATCTGTCACCTGGCAAGTTATGTGCAGGCATTTCTCACTGTCTGGAAGCCTCCAATCAGTTTCAATCCCTGAGGTCTTGCACATTCAGGAGCTTTTTATGTCATTTGATTTAGAGATTGAAAATCCATGGGCCTTGAGCCCAGCTCATGGCACAGAAATGTACTCTTCTGAGTATACAGTCTTCTTTATGCATTGTTATGGGGTCCCTTCTGATAGAATCTGTAGTTTTCATTTTATTGAGAATCCTGTCCCTCTGTAGTTCCTAGCCTGTGACTCTGCTCATTTTATTGCCTGTGAACAGAGATCCCTGGTGTAATCTTTAATGCTCTTGATGTCAGCTTGCATCTCCAGGTGCTGTGGCTGAACATGCTATCGGCATAACTGGCCCTTCCAGTCATACTTTAGATACGTGGCTGACATCAGTACCCGTGGTTACAGGGCAGAAAAGAAAGCTGAGGGTCTTCGCTGACTCCACTATGGAGTCTTTTCTGTGTACAATAATGGAATGTGTTCTTTTTTCCCCCACAAGATAGGTAGGCATTGGGGACTACAGGGATGGATCCCAATTCAACTTAGCATGGGGGTGCTATTTAAAGATTGCTTGATGCCTCAACTTCGCTTCCAAGAATGAAGACTCCATAGGTCCAGGATGGTTTAGACTGCACCTGGCATCAGAGAGAAAGGTCTGAAGGCATTAACTGCTGCAGTGTGTCTGAACGACCTCATCAAAGCTGTGCGGGGTTGCTGATCCTGGTGTGCACGCTGGCAGCAGGGGAGTCATCCGGACCATCACTGCCAGGCTCCTGCAGGCAACAGTCTCCTCCAGGGTGCCTTACTGCAGAGCGTTAAATGAAGCATCTACTGGTGATATGGGTGAGGCTAATGGAATGTTCTGGGGACACTGAGATAGCAAGGGAAGGTCAGAGGAACAGGTTAGGAAGAAGGTTGAGACCATCAGCTTTAGGTGTGAAGGCAAGAGCTGAGGTGTGGGTGACCGTATCAGTTAGGTAGCTAAACCAATCTGAGTTCAGTGGACAGGGATAGAATAAAGACGCACAGTGAAGGGCCTTGTGTGGCTATTTTTACGTGGGCTTAGGTTCAGCCCTCCAGGTAAGTGTAGAGAAGAGAGGCCCGAGGCCCGAGCACTCTAGTAAAGGGCCCAGGAAGAGCAGAAGAGCTCAGTAGTGGGGACTCCACAGAGTGAGCTGTAGACTGGGAGAACAGCAATGAAGTCCTGTGTCTGAACCCCAGGGGAAGCCAGGAAGGGAGGGGTACCAACTCCAGCAATACTACTCATTGGGTCTGTGTGATGGGGACTGGGAGCTGACCTTTGGCTTCAGGCAGAGGTCAGAGATGACCATGAAAAGAATAGTTCACTCTCCTGTTGTCTGTAAGAACATGGGTAGCAGGAACAATGGACACCAAGGGGAGAGAAACTTCAGGTTATTATTGTTGGTTTTTGTTTTCTGTTTTGTTGTTGTTCTCAGGGATAGCAAAGAGATAATTAATTAGTAAGGCAGCTTTGACACATCTAAATCAACATCTATTCTCAAAGAAAGTAAGGTAACAAAACCATATTTCAACAACCTTGGAAAATGTAGATTAAAAAAAAAATTCCCTAACCACACCTGCTCTGTACAATCATTGGTTTAATTTTTTGATATTTATAGCCCCGTACTCCTCTCCACTCCCTTAGTATGCATATCATTGTTCTTTCTTTTTTAACTTGGATTTATTTATTGTTTTTATAATTTACTTACTTTACATCCTGATTGTAGCCCTCTCTCTCATCTCCTCCTAGTTCCAGCCTTTCTAGTTCTTTTTCCCTATCCCCCTCCCCTAGACCTCAGCAAGGCAGAGCCCTCTTCCTCTACCGTCTGACCCCATCCTATCAAGTCTCATTAGGACTGCCTGCATCCTCTCCCTCTGTGGCCTGGCAAGGCCACCCCATCAAGGGGAAGTGATCAAAGAGTGGACAACAGAGTCCATGTCAGAGACAGTTCCTGCTCCCCTTACTAGAGAACAACATGGAGACTGAACTGCCTATCGGCTACCTCTGAGAAAGGGGTCTGGGGCCTCTCCATGCATGGTCCTTGGTTGGTACATAAGTCTCCACAGGCCCCCTGGGCCCAGATTTTTTGCCTCTGTTGGTCTTCTTATGAAGCTCCTGTTCCCCCTGGGTCCTTCTATGCACCGCCCCCCCCCCACTCTTCCTTTTGATTCCCTGTGCTCTGCTCAAAGTTTGGCATCTGCTTTGGTTTTCTCCTGGGTGGAGTCTTTTTTAAATAACAACCCCTGCACTGCTAAAAACCCAACCAAACAGAAACAAAACAAAACAAAATAAATCTCCCAAACTATTTAAAGGACTAGTTCTAGGTCGTTTGATATCTAGCTTTTCTTGCTTACCACTCCATCACAGGCATTTTTACATGCTATCTCCTTGCCACGATTAACCTCAGCAGTTAAAATTCACAGGATCTCATTAGGACCTGTTCCCTACCTCCATATTTCCTGTGGCGTCTGAAGCTAATGAAGGGGATGAGGAAAATGTCTGTAAATATTTTGTTGTTTTGCAAACACAGGCGCTCTTAAATCCAGTTTAATGATTGCTCAGTTTAATTAAACCCTCTCGGTCTTATGTTACCCAGTTCTCTGCACTGATTAGAGCCTGGTCTGAAAGGAGAGATTCAAATGTGCGTCGCAGTTGTTTTTCTTTCTCTCCCTTCAAAATGTGAAGGGAGAAATTTGAAAGCAAGGGTGTGTATCTGTCTTGTCTATTCTTTTGACCTGAATTCCACAGTAGCCTTTTGTTTGGACGAGAGGCGGCAAATCTTTTGTATGTATGTGCCTATCCTAATTTTTTTTGAAAATGCATTAAGATATTTTTTCTAGTTTATAACATTAAAGTGCACAATATAGTGAAACTTGGCCATGCTGCATTATCATGGAACCTTGTGATATTTACACGTGGAGTTGTTTCCTTACCCTAAAAATCTCTTTTCTCTTATTTCCCTTTCTATCAATTTCCCACTCATTTCCCTCCCTGCCAACTCTCTGCCCCCGGCAGCAAATTCTCCACCTTTTCATACTATAGTTTTGCCATTGCTACCACTTTATATAAAAAGGAACCATAGGGCATGTGGTCCTTTGTGCTTGACTTGGCCATTCAGGCTATTCTTTCCATGATTTGACCATCTTGTGCGTGGCCGAAGCTCATGCTGAGGACTCTTTCACAGTAAGAATCTACGATGCACTTATGTTTGCTTTCCTGTCTCTGACTCAACTCATTCACCTTGTTCAGACTCAAATCACTATGACTGTGATAACTCAAGAGCTCCTTTGAGTATGCTGTTGTTCACCTAGCCCTTTCTCCATGCTGTGGCCCTAGGCTGGCCTTTTGTGATGTTATAAGCTCTGACACAGCTGGCTGGAATCCTAGGGAGGATCTTAGGCCTCTAAGATCAACACACAGCGGATTCCTTATTGTCAAAATTACCCTGGGAAAATCCTTTAAGGCTTCTGTGATAAAGTGTATTTGGTGCGTGATTCTTCGGCATAATGCAGTTAATAAGACCCATTGAACTAGGGCTGGGAAGATAGCTCAGTCTGTAAAGATTTGCTGAGCAAGCTTAAGGTTCTAAGTTAAATCCGCAGGATCCACATAGAAAACTCTGGGTGTGATGGGCATAATCTTGTACTCCCAGTTCTTAGGAGAGCAGAAACAGGTGGATCCCTGGGATTGGAGGCCAGCCAGTATAGACTATTGGAGAGCTCTAGGCCAAAGAGAGATTCAGTGTTAAAACAACAAAAGCAGATAGCTCATGAGAAATGACACCTAGGATTTTCTTCTAGTCTCCATAGGCATGTGCACACATGTACACACATGTGCGCATAGACAGACACACACAACCTATTGAACTAGACTTAAAGAATGTATAGAATAATCAATACACAGTCAGCAGACATTGAAGATGTTATGCTTGGAATGGGTATATGGGGTTCTAAGGTCTTCTCGCTTAACTACAGGGATTTCCCATTTTGTTTTAGTAGTAAGTCTCTGCCTTCAATTCAAATGATACTTTTTTTTTGGGTAGTAACAATCTAATGAGCTAATATTTGCAAAATAAAGCCTACA
>CM053766.1:131676105-131722325 GCA_028658305.1 Pachyuromys duprasi
TGAGCTGTTGAGCATAGCAAAGGCCATCCCTTTGTGCTTTCCTTGATTGAGACCCGGCATTGAAAAGTTGGACAGGTGCTTCTGCAATGTAAAGAGAGCAGAGCTGCAGGAGTGTATAGTGTTGAGTTTCAAGGCATAGATATAAACTTTTAGTGCTGCCTGTTTCTTGGTGGCAGAGCTCAGCCTGAGATGGAGAAGTGGATGTCTTTGCTTTTATGTTTAGGGAGGGATGTGGGTGATGCAGCATGAGGTAGAAGGGCTCCTTCTAGAGTTATGCATGGGGAGGAAATTCAGAGAGCAATGAAAGGGCTAGTTTAAGCATTTAGGGCATCATGATTCAGCCTCTTTCTCTTAGAGACCTAAGTGATAAAGAATGAACATGTGAATGAATACAAGTGCCTTCCACCTGTGCATGTGTTCTTCAGCCTTATAGTGTACTTCATGCTTCGTCAACTGTATGCCAGTCCCAAGTGGTGGTTGGACCTTTGTCTCTCTTTGTCTTGAACTGCAGACCAAGTCGAAGGACAGATTATAACTGTGAGCAGCAGCAAGAAAAAAAATTTAGGGAGAAGATGCTATTACAATAGGAAGGAGGGTTACAATGGGAAGAACTGGTTAGGGTGTGTTGGGTTGTATCCGAAATATCCTCCATGTGATAGAGTTTTGATATTGCTGTTTGGAGAGGCTTTGGAACCTTTGGGTTCTCAGGACTAGCTAGAAGAAGTAAGTCCTTATGAAAGCAAGTCTTCTGAGGTTGCATCCCACTGCCCCTGTTCTGTTACCTTTCCTCCTTCCTTGTTTGTGGCGAGACCCAGGAGCCACTGGCACATGCTCCTGTCACCTTTGACTTCACTGTGGATTCTCTGTCATGATGGACGCAGATCCTCTGAAACCATGAGCCAAAGTAAATCTTTTACACCGTCTGCTGTTTCTGCCAGGTGTTTGGGTGACTCAGATACAGAGTGAGTGGAAGGAGAGGTGGCCAGATGATTAAGGGAACTGGAAGTATTCTTTACTGGTCAGCGGGTCCTGGAAAGGGTCTGTGGTAGAGGAAGAAAGCCAGGGTCCTATCTTATCCAGCTATGCTGTGGTGATTTGTCTACTATGGATAGTGCAACTACACCCCTGAAACAAATGGTAAAGATTTGTAAGGCCCTTTTCTGGCTTTGGCATAGGTGAGCTAAGGTTGTCCACAGCCTTATGTAAAGCTGTATGGGCTAACATGGTTCTAGGCAGTGAGCTCTTTCCTGGAACATATCAGGCTGGAAGGATATCTCCACCAAGAACACAGGGTGAAGCTCAGATTGCTGACCTCCCTACTTACTGTGCTGCATGTGTGTGTGGACAACAGTAGCTCATGTCTAATACTAGCTCTCAGGGTAGAGTGAGAAAGATGGCCTGATGCTGCCCATCTGGTTCTCACTGCACCTGAGCTATAAGGAGGACGGTTTCTGGAAGGTGGAGAGAGCAGGTGAAAGATCCCTGGTGCCCAGTCTCAGGTGGGCAAAGAGACTGTGGAAGCAATGAGATGCTCTGAGATCATGTGACCACTGAGTGAGTATAGCCAGGGGAATTGCAGCAGCAGCAACAGCAGTCAAAGGAACAGTGCTTCTGTCCTCTCCCTCAGACTTCCTCTTGGGCGCTGCAGAGGAAAGTCCTTTGTTTATAACATTGGTTTTCAACTTCTGGGTCCAAACCCCTTTGGGGCTTGCATATTGGATATCCTACATACCAGATATTTCCACCACAATCCATCAGAGTAGCAAAATTACAGTTATGAGGCAGCAATGAAGTAATTTTGTGGCTGGGAGTCACAACAACATGAGAAACTGTATTAAAGGGCCACAGTATTAGGAAGGTTGAGAACCACTGCTTTATAAAATGGTCAAGGATGAAGGAGGAGAGTTAACCGCTTCTGTCTCCCACCCCTAAGTTCCAGCTTAGCTAGAAATCCTGGATTCATGATTTCTGTAACAGTGAAATGATAACATAACAGCTCCAGAGGACTCACATTTCAAGTTCCTAAGCCCCAGGGAGCTCCCTTCCATTCTGAACTGATTGGAGGGCAGAAAACAATGTGGTTTCCCTGGCTGGGTATTTAACAGATCTCAGATCTTCTTTTGGTAATGTCTTTTCAAACAGCAGCGATTCATCTGTCTCCTGCAGTAAGACTAGGGATACACTGTGAGGTATCACCATTAAAGTGGCTGCTGCTACTCTGAGCTCCATGGATCGGAGTGTGTGGGTACGAGTCTGGTCCACTCTGCAGATGGTTGCAGGTTCCCTCCCTGGACAGCCTACCCCAACACAGGACAAAGCCGGGAAAGCAACACAAAGTTTTTGTGTGTATTAGAATGAAGCTCGCAGAGGACTTTCAAGCCAAGCCAACTGCTCTCAGGGCGGGGACTCCCCAATCCTTCCTTGTAGCTCAGCCAGATCTGAGAGCTCTTTCCAGGAGACTGAGTGATCTTTCTGCAGGGGCCTCTAAACTGAACCATAAGCTCAGACTTTGTAATGGGAGCTCAGATTTCCAAGCACAGTGTGTGGTGCTGCTGGGCTCCCAGAGAGGCCCTAAAATGGCAAAGGCAGCAATTCTGGGAGCCATTTTCTCTTTCCTCTGACCAGGAGCCATTAACAAAGATATTTGCACAGCCATTTTACTTCAATGGCCAAAGTTTGGGTTGCCTCTGTTTCCTTAATTGTATCTCCCCCCCCCTTATCTCTCAGTTTATTAAGTCATTGGATTGCATATTCGTGAAGTAGGCCATTTAGGGAGGGCTGAGGATTCAGATAATTGGAGGGGGAAAAGGTGCCCTAGAGCCATGTTTTCAAGGCTCCTGCCTCACACAAATTAGGTGCTATATACCTGATTATTTTTTTAACTTTATGTTAAGGTTTCAAAGTTATACCAAGGAGGTAAACAGCATCCGTGGCTGTCACCTTGTGGTTGAATTTCTTTCATTCAGGCCCAA
The DNA here is from genome assembly GCA_028658305.1 of Pachyuromys duprasi. NCBI lineage: Eukaryota > Metazoa > Chordata > Mammalia > Rodentia > Muridae > Pachyuromys > Pachyuromys duprasi. The sequence continues at coordinate 131,679,078 of CM053766.1, forward strand.
TTCACTTACCCTTTATGTGTCATTAGGATTTTTTTTAAATTATTACCATTATTGAGCAGATTGCCTCAGGTGTTGCTTTGTAAAGAAACTCTTCCCTCGCCTTTAATCCCTTCACACCACTGATACTTTGGTGCCTTTCTGTCATTTTCACATCAACAGAGAATCAGATGCAAGGGTCAGTTGCTTTGTAATCTGTGACTCTACACTTTGAGTGGCCAGAAAGCACTTGTTATTTGTTTCTGTTACTGTTTGTATCAATAGCTCAGACCTTCTTATTGCGAAGTGGAGTGGTTTTCCATTGTATAGAAGCACTCGAGTTTGGTTTTCTTTAAAACATGTGTTCTAAGGAGCCCAGGAGTATGGAGACTAAAAACATTGTCTTGCTGTGAGATGTAGACAAGCGTGCTTAATAGGTGTTCTAAGAAAGGGGGGTCTTTGCATAGGCACCCTACCATCCATGCTTCCTTGAAATGAGGTGCTGTGACTGGAATGTAATATAAAATAACATAAAATTGAAATGAACAGGTTATGAGCTAGAAAAGTCACCATCCTTCTGGCTTATACTTAAAGCACTTCCAGGAGATACGATGAGCAGAAGGATCACCTAAGGTGGATTCCAGGAATCCCCTTCCCAAGAAAGCAAAGACAATTTGGTTGTGAAATGTGTCTAGAATGTTTAGGACACTCACACAAATGAAGATGGATGCAGCCAGAAAAAAAAAAACCAAAGAAACTAACAGCAGTCACACATCTTTGCTGGTGGGATGTTAAAGGAGGCATGTACTCCTCCTCAATAGAATTTGTAAAATGGATTTGAGCCACCATATGAAAAACCCAATAACCTCAAGAAGACCCTTGATAAAATTGGGTTTTTATTATGGATTAAAAGCTAGCCAGTAGACTAACATCCCTAGGAATATTGAGATGAGGCCTCATACTGCTCAAGAAATAATTCTCTAATCTAAACCTAGTTTTACAATTTGCCACAAACATAGTAAGGGCATTGTGATTAAAACCACTGTTAGAGTTGTCTGAAAGCCTTGTAACTCATGTAAAAAGATGTAACAAATAGTGATATATGTTAAATTTTATCCCTCAGAAGAGTACATGTTGAGGTATTAAGTCTCAGTACCCAAAGTGAGGTTACTGAGATGCTCTCCAATCTCGTATGACAGGCAGCCTATGAAAAGAGTAAGGGTAGCCACAGAGAGAGAAAAGATACTAGGCATATGCATAAAGAAATGCCATGTGAAGATGGAGCTGGGGAGGGGAGAGGCACATCTGTGAGTCAATTAGTTCCCAGAGCAGCAGCCAGTCTCCGGGAGCTGACTGGCCCCGAGAAGGAGCCAGTCTTGCCAGACCATTCATTTCCAACTCTGACTTAGAACTGCTAGGCAAGACCTTTTGTTCAAGCCACTTGGTATGTGGTGGTTTATTATGGGGGCCATCAGGCACAGATCTGACTCCTAACACTTTGCTGGCACTCACTGTGAGTCAGACACTGTTTGGAAACTGAGGCAGGGAGGCTTATCATGTTTTCCAAAGGCTGCTAACCTAACAAGAGATGGAGCAGAGACTTAATCTGAGGCAATCTACTTTCTGAAACATTATCCAACATCACTAGCTGTATCATATTCAGGCCCATGAGCATTACACAAAGGATCACAAAAGTACTTTTTAAAGTAAAATGCAGGATCTGGAGATGCTTCAGCGGTTAGGAGTACTTGCTGCTCCTTCAGAGGACCTGGGTTTGCTCTCAGCACCTAGGATAGGTGGCTCCTAACTCCTGCAGCTCCAGTTCTAGGGAATTTAGTAACTTCTTCTGCCCCTCCTCCTGTATACTTGCGGAGCACACATACACATAAGACATTCTCACATACGTATAAAATAATAAAAAAATATTTAAAGTAAAATGCATATGTGCTTCACCTGCTGTAGTTAATTCCTGGATGAATTAAATATTTAAATATATTTATAGCTTAATAAGAGATACACATAAACATTAAGTTCTTCTGTGGTACTGAATACCTGTGTAGATATTCTATGTAGAAAAATGTAGCACCTGGAATGTGGTTTTTAGATTTTGTTTTATATTCTATAATGAATGCACATCAAAAATAAGAAGAAACTAGAGGAATACTTGTAACTGGGAATATATTAAATAGATTAATGTTTTTACTGTATAATAACACAAATTAGAATAAACAGCCCAATCATAAATGACCAAAGGACATAAGTAGATAATTTATGAATGAAGAAATATTTAATGGTTGGTTGAACTTATGAAAAGCATTCAAGCTAATATTCAAATAAAAACTGAAACAAAGGGCCTCTGCAGTTCACCAATTAAATTGACAAAGATTTAAAATAATGATGATATTCAGTGCTGGTGAAATTGCAAGAGATTTGAACAATATTCTATATTATAAGTTTTGTTAATTGTAATAACTATTCTGGAAGGTGATTTGAATATGTATATATGTATTAATTATAATACAAATCCTTCATTCTTAGAAATACAATGTTCAGAAAGTTATCCTGAGGAAAGTAATATAAGGATGCCTTAGGTTTCTTTTCTTGCTTTATGAGTAGTAAAATATGAAAACAACAAAAAATAATAAAAGCTTTGACTTATCAAAGGCATATAAGATATTATGTCAAGCATTAATATTCACCTCTGAATAGTAAAATGGCAAAATAATCCCCATATAAAATGTAATATAAAAGTCTGTTGGGTGGAAACCTCTATATCCACCAGGCTTCCAATATTTTTAAGAAAATAAATGCATGAATCTGTAAGTAGAAAAAAATTCTCAACAGCTGTAGATCAAATGTGACCAGACTAACTCCTGCAGAAACAAATTTGCAGGAGATTGTGTTCTTCATTACCCCCCACAAATTACCTACAGTTAAAAAATTCATTTTTTAATTTAGAATGAAACCAATAAGTATGACATACAGGCACACACACATATGCCCATATATGGGTGCCTATATATATATATGCATATATATATGCATATATATATGTGTGCACATATTTGTGTGTGGAGGAATTCACATACAAATAAATGTATGTAGAATGCTCCTATATAGCATATATACAACCTTCAGGTACTGATTACAGACAAAAATGCAGTGTTATCCAATGTCCGGCACTGCCAGACATTTTGATACTTTGTGACCAGTCTTCAGCCATCTCACTCTGAACACACTGAATCTTGTCCAATATCTGTACCTATAGGAAAACAGAATAAGCATGTACTCTTTGCACTCTATCAATAGTTAGGATTTGCCAAAATGTGAGCTTTAGTTTATTAATTTTACAGAAGTAAACTCCTGGGCATAAGAAAAATTATTGTATGTTTAACTTTTAAAGTGTGCCAAACTTCCCTTTTCCCTTAGATTCTGGATGTTTGTCATCTCCTTTAAATACCTTTAAATGTGTGTGTGTGTGTGAGAGAGAGAGAGAGAGAGAGAGGGAGATTGAGAGAAAGAGACATAGAGAGAGATTGAGAGAAAGAGACATAGAAAGAGAGAAAGAGAGAGAAGGAGGGAAAGAGAGAGAGAGAGACAGACAGACAGACAGACAGACACAAACACACACACACACACACACACACACACAGAGGTACCAGACAAGACTCATGAATGATGTGATATGACAGTTAGATTTGGGAGGGAGATGCTGTGACTTAAGGAGGGGCTCTCTCATGATGAGTTTTAAGGAGAACTTGCTCTGTAATCATGTCCACTTCACTTTTACCTTTTTTTGTGTAGCTCTCTCTCACACACTACCCTTTTGGGTATCATTGACTAAAACAGCTGTCTCAAGGCTCCTGCAATGTTCGGGCCCAGTGTGAACCTCTCACTCAGATGTCTGGTTGATCCCAGAAAGTTGCAGATATTTGGGGGAGTCACTAGAACTAATTTCTTTTAAGCCCACCCCAAGTCAATACCATTCTCCTGGTTAGGTTTCCAGTAAGAACTGGACAGTATGGTTTGCTGGTCTATGAAACCTCTATTATATTGCAGATGACTAGGCCACAATGAAAGGTCATACAAAGAATCTTACTGATTCAACCGCATGGTTTCACGCTGCTCCCAACACATTTCTGGCATACAGTTGCTGACTAAGGTCACATTGAGAGAGAGAGAGAATGCTCATGTGCACACGTAAACACAAACATGTACACATGTATGTGTGGAGGCCAGAGGTCAGCATCAGGGGCCTTTCTCAATCACCTTCCATGTTAGCTTTTGAGGCAGGGTCTCTCACTGAACCTGGAGCTTACCCACTGAGCTAGACTGACTGGCTAGCATGCCCCAGGGATCACGTGTTGTCTCCTTCATGGAGATTACAGGCATGTGATGATGTGCTTGGCTTGTTTTGTGAGTGCTTGGGACCTGAACTCAGGTCTTCATGCTCACCCTTTCCTTACTGAGCCATCTCCCCGACCCCAGCTCTGCTTCTTAAGGCTAGCATCTAGCATCAGGGAGGCTCCGGGTGTAAGCTTCTGTGAGAAACCTCTGTTCAAGCTTCCCCGGGTTTGAGATCAGGGTCATTCTAGTGTGTCTGAATCAAAACAGCTTCAAACTCCCAAATGGTCATCAGGATTTTAGATGATTCTCAGGGCCTGCGGGCTGGAGTGTGTCATGTGACACAGCCTGGGGGCTTCTTATGAAAAACATAATCCAAAAATCTTCAGCCAGACCGGCTGTTGGACTGAAGAGGATAAGGTAGGCAGCCTTACAGCAGCCACTTACAGGGTTCAAAGGTTGTGGCCTGGGGAGAGAAAAGAATCGGAGATCAATGGGAGAATAGGCAAGACTGAAATAGCGATTGGGCTCAACGTGTTTTAGCAAACTGGGCAAATGTCTAAATTATAGTGTGTTAGCAGAGCTGCGGGCAATAGCAATGAATAGCATTGGTTTTTGTTGTTGCTGCTTTTTAAAGCCCCATAGTTGCATGTTTTTATCCAAGAAGTAAAATCTAAGATGCTTCTATAAAGTAAAGTGCATGTAAGTGAATGTAACAGATCTTGCCTCCACGGCCCACCCCATCTCCTCCCTGAGCTCCAGGGAGAAGTTAGGCACATGAGATAAGGCCATGAACGGGCGTAGCAAAGGTTGGCAAATGCTGTGTAGGTCATGGGTGCCTCCATCAGAATGTGGCATAAGGGATGAAGGCATTTCCTGCACAATCCTGGACACTGGAGTTCTATCCCTGGATCATGTAAACGTGGAGGAGGGAACCAACCTGGTAAAGTTGTCCTCTGACTGCCACATGTGCTCTGTGGCAGCCTTTCACATTACGTACATGGTGTTTTATCACACTGGTCATTTCCGGTGACAGGTGCCTGCCAGGCCCATCTGAATCCTGTGAGAGTGTGGCTGGGTCATGAGCCCCACGTTACTGTAGCATAGGCTTCATGTTCCTCTTTGTTATGTTATTATCCGAAGCCCACAGAGGGGCCTGGAAGTTTGTTCAGATTGTCATATATTTTATGAAATGATCAAAAGCAAGATCATTGTAGTGACAGTTGGTTAAGCCTGGTGTATGAGTTCCTCTTCAATTTGCTTTTCATCATACTTTTCTTTTGAAAGTGAAAGGTGGGAGGTGAAGCCTTTGGAGTAGTCAGAGTACTTTCTCAAAGTGTATAAGCAGAAGTTAAATTTTAATTTGGGTTAATAGAATATACACACTGGGTGTGTTTCTATGTGTGTGCATGTGGATGTGTGTGCAAATGTGTATATGCATGTGTGTATGTGTGTATAACTATGAACATGCCTGATGCCATCAATTCATGGCTTATTTATTATCACTTAATGTACAAGTGGACATAGAATTCTAAACTGTATAAACAATGATGTGAAATTGAAGGAGGGCATAAACTAGCTCTTAATAATAGAGAAATACGTCTGGGGAAATTTTCCAGTGAAGTACTTGCCTTAAAAGTGTAAGGACTGGAGTTCAGATCATAAGAAACCATGAAAATGCCAGGTGGGCATGGTTGCTTGCCTATAATTTTAGGGGATCCACAGAACAAGTTGACCATTAAGACTAGTCACATCTATGAGTTCTGAGTTTGAATGAGAAACCTTGCCTCAGTGGATAAGGTTGAAATACAGTTCCTGACATCAGGCATCCACATGTGTCTGCACCATCACATACAAAAACATGCATGCACACACAGGCATAGCACACACATGCATACACACACATACACACACATGAAGCAGGGCAAAGGGAAATACTAAATAAAACAACGAAGAGATATTAATCAAGCTGCAAGGGAGGATACTTTTAGTCTCTGTTTCTAAAAAAAACATGACATTGTGAAGCTATTGGCTTTGAGAAATAACTCAGGGACAGCATTCAGAAAATCAGAGAGAAGATAGTCACTAATGCAGTTATTATTCAGGATAATACAGTATTTGTAGTGGCTCTCAGTTACTAGAAATTTTTCCTTGTGATTCCTTTCCTCATTGTAAATACAGTGTCTATTCTGAGTTTACATTCTTTTTCTTGAAGATTTTGGTGTCTTTGGTAAAGATAAATGCTTTAACAAAATGTTTATTCTTCAAGCTTCACAAAACTCAAAATTCTTCTGAAAGAGTCATAGAATTATCTTCTTCTGATGAGAAGTCTACTCTGGGAAAGGTCCTGCCTGGGTCATGGGCTGGGTGGTGTGCACAAACATGAACTCTGCAGGCTTCCCTTCACTCTGCTTCCCGGAAGGGCATGTCACCATGTGGGTTTGCTGTTCTAGAGTCGAGTCCAGTTGTCTCTGCTAATGGACAGGGCCCTAGAAGACCAGGGAGGGTTCCCTGCTCAGCCTTCTTTAGTTGTCAGGTCTTTCCATCTGCAGGAAGTGCTCATGGACTTGGTGGCTTACAGAATACACATCTCTTGTGTTGTTTTTCGAGCTAAGTCAGCCTCTCAGGGTGAACTGTACAAGGGTCATGGTTCCCTACTGTTTGGCATATTGTGGTTGGTGCTCATCTTAAAAGCCATTTTGCTGTTTTGCCCTTTGTTCATTTCAGCCAGTGTTGAGGTTGGAGGGCTTGACATGAGGGCATTTATGTTGCTCTCGATGCTGTGTTTTGCGTCTTATTTAATTTCCCTGAGATTCCTTCAAAATCTGCAAATTTTCACCTAATCCTGTCATCTTTTCATTTTATCTCAGTTTCTCTCTATGTGTACTTCTTGTTTCAGCTAGAGTGTGTATGTGTGTGCGCATGCGGCTAGGTGTGTTGGAATTTGTGTGTATATTCATGTTGAGGCCACAGGTAATCTCAGGCATTTTCCCTCAGTTTACTGTCCATTTTGTGTTTTGAGACAGAATCCTGGGTCTTTCCCTGGCCTGGGACTCACCCAATTTAGCTAGGCAGACTGGCCAGCATCCCCACCTCCCTGCAGGGATCCTGTCTTTATTTTCCCAACACTACAATTACAAGAATACACCACCACATAGATTTTTTTTTTCTGTAGGCTCTGGGGCTTGAACTCAGGTTTTCAAGTCTATGCATCAAGCACTTGACTGAGCCGTCTCCCCAGCCCCTGAATGAGGACGTGTAATGCTCTCTAGTTCAGGCTAGTGCTCTTTTCATTAAATGTCAACAATGCCTTTTCTCTTCTTTTTCTCCTAAATTCATTTTCATACATTTCTGATTCTTCTTTTCTTCCAAAAGATTATATTTCATAAGCACAGGTAAGAGAGATCAGGGAAGGAAGAGATGGAATCTAAACCAGTTCTTCTGTTGAGGCCAGTGACATGATTGCTTTCAAACGTGGGTGTGGACAGGGTAGGAAAAGCACACAGCCAGTCTAGTTAATTCTAGGCAGAGGTTTAATAGTTTACCTGTAGATTCTAACAAGGGTCTAATAGAGAAAGTTTGCCATTTGCATCTCAAAATTCATTTCCGCTTCCTCCCCATCTTCTTCCCTGCTTCCCTGCTAAGCTAGCTTCTTTTCACTTCCTCTGAACGTTTCCCCCCTTCCCAGGAGTTCCATGTCCATCAGAGCGAGGTTCTATGAGAGACAGCCAGAAGCTTCCAGCCAGGTCCATCTTCAACAGAATGTGCTCAGCCAAGGTCACACAGGCTGCTGGTGGCAAAGCCAAGTCTTTAATGCAGGACTCCTTTCTCCCAGGCAAATCCTCAATCTTCAAGACCACCTGCCTCCTTGTCCTGTCAGGTCCTGAGTTATTATGTGATTTAGCAAGTGGCAGCTTTGGTAGAAGTTCATTTCTGTTTCAGAGTTTTTGCCCGAGGTGAAGTCATGTAGGCAGGGGCTGAACTTCTGCTTTGGGCCTTTGCAGATTAAAAAAAAAAAAAAGCATGCACAGAGCTGGAAATTGCTAAGTGCTTGTTCTAGAGATGAGAATTGTGTTTGTGTGTCCCGGACATGAACTCTCAGGATCTGAAAGGCTGAGGTAGTGTGAGTTTGAGTTACTGGCTCTGCTTTATGCTTAGGCACCTTATTGAGCAACCTACTTGCCTTTTGAAGTGCTCATCAAAGGCCACTTCTTTAATCCCCGAGAGAGTGCTTGCTTTTCATGAGCACCAGCCTCTACGAGATTTTACCTCTGCAGACAACCAAAGTGTCAATATTTGAGAGTGGACAGGCTGGCTGGCTGAACAGAGGACAAGCTAATGTAGTTGTCACAACAGTTAACCTCATCATTCCCAAGACCAAAATGTGTGAGTTGACCCACTACTGGCATCTGGGTGATTTACGCTTCAAATTATTTGGGACCTTTTTATGCTCTTAAAAACCCTTTATTCTACATTTGATGCTCATCTGAGAGGTCATGGTAGATGAATCCCATCTGGCCACCACAGGCTCATTTGCTAAAGCTGAACTGTTTGAAGGGGGTTTCTACAACCAATTATATTTAGCATGATACCCAGACCTCAGTAAATATTTTATCTGGGTAGTGATCAGTTTGGTGATTTATGGAACTTCAGATGCTATTACCAGGCTTAATTAATGTCTGGGACCTTAGTCTTTACTTTAGGTAATTAAATGTTAATGTACTTATAAAATTAAAGTACATGAACTGGTATCCATTAGACAGACCTTGCTATTTCTTAGGCTTTTGTATAGATGGCATCATGAAATAGACATGTTATGCCATCTGGGGAAATAAGCAGGCAGAATAAGCAGACATAGGGAATGTGGACTGGATTCTGAAGTTGTTAGGGTCTGTTTCCTCATTTTCAAATTGATTAATTGCCACATTTTGAGATGTCTGTTATGATCAGGTAGGACCATGAAAAATGCCTGGCTTGATGCTTGGACCATAAAATACAATGTTTAATAAAGGATCACTTTCTACAGTGATCACCTTAATGGATTTGTATTAAATATTGAAAGCATTCTGAGAAGAGCCCAAGCAGCCACCTCACTTGCTCGGGTTTTCTCTGTGCTTCACTGGTCTTCCCAGCTCAAATGGGAACTCTGTGGGAAATAAAGGGCCATTCCTCTTTGTCTCTGCTTTATCTCAGCTGCCTAAAATACCTAACATACAGTAGACAGTCCATACAGCACTAATGAATGAAGTGCCAATGTGGGCTGAATAAATCCAGAGAGGGTTTTCCTGAGGGGTGCAGATTTCCCAGCTGCCAGCCTCACTGGTGTTTCCACACCAGACAGAATAGAGTTGACAGAGCTTGTGTTTGGGTTTCAACGGAAACTCATTCTAATCATGGCTCTACCCCTGTACAGTAGATAGACACAAAAAAGTCATTTAACCACTTTCCAACTCAGACTTTCACTTTGCTAAATTGCATTAAGTTTCAAAGAGCAAATCAAGGGTAGTTCTCAAGGCTGGATTAATGTAGTCCTTATAAAGAGCTTGTAGGGTGGGCACAGAAGGCTCATTTCCCCAAAGTAGAGTTTGAGATCTCTTTAAATGATCTGAAGGTAATCCCTACTGGGGACGCTTAGTTCAGAAGCCACCCTTGCCAGGAATTTTTCTACCTTCTTCTGCTCCTCACTGGGTCCTGACTTCTCCTGTTCCCCACATTCTCTTCCAAGTGATTGCATTAGTCACCCCTTTCATTGTGGCGACTACACACCGAAAAAGAAGCAACTTGGGGGAAGAAGTGTTTCTTTTAGTTTACAGTTTGAGGGCACACAGTCTATCACTACAGGAAGTAGAGAGTGGGCAGGAAATAAGGCCAGGCTATAAAAACTCAAGGTCAGAACCGAGCTACATATCATTATCTTTTACAGAGTTTTGCCTCCCTGATATTCAATCACTCAGTCATTAATTTATTCAGTGTTGCTTGCGCTTCCCTCAAACTACAGGATAAGTCCTGTATTCAGTGTATGATTAAAAATGGACATATGTTTCCTACCTTAGACTGGTGGAGTTCCCGTTGGAAGAGAGTAAATGAGTGTAGCTAGGGCACAGAGGCAGCTGCCTCATCCAGCACAAACAAAGTGGCATGGAAGAGAGGAATCAGAGAGGCGAAGAGGCTGTCTTTTTCTGAATATTTGAGAAGTCTTCTCTGGGAGTTTGAATTTTGATGGGAAATCATTTGGAGTGAGCCTCATGAAGCTTCAATGTGCGGATGATCTAAGCTGGAAGAGCTAGAGATGCAACGATCCTGAGAGGGCTGGGACCTTGGCTTCAGCATGTAAAGATTTCTGATGTTGTGACTCCTCCTGGAAGTCATGAGCATCAGTGTCACCTTACCTTTGGGATAAGGTGAGGATCTTACCCCGAAGTATAGAAAGTTTTCTCCCTGAGATGGGGCATGACCTGTGGTCTTCTCTGTCTTTCACTGTTTCCCCTAAATAAAAGTGAAAGAGAAAATCACTGTGTGTGGGAAAAGATCAAAGATGCTTTTCTGGCAGCTGAGTGGGCAGAGGTCTGGCAGGGTCCAGGGCTTCTGGGTTCTGCCCTAGCTCTTTGTGGCTTTTTGCCCTTTGTTTACCCACTTGTAAAACTTAGGAGCTGGGTCAGGTGATGCTATAGTCTTTATTTTTGAGAGGGCAGTGGAACGCTCGTGTCTGCTCCTATGCAGAATGAATTGATGGTTGGTCAGGGCTACTTTTCTGGCTGGCTGGATTCTGTCACTAGCCCTCAACTTGAGCCTTCCTTACCTGTTTTGTCTGAAGGTGACTCTTCTTTCCCTAAACGTCACCTTCTTGCTGATAGGTTGAGGTGGAGAGCAGGCTTTCCATATTCTTTATCATAATATTCTCTGGCCATAGACCATCACAGTATCCATGTACAAACTGGTACCCAGGAATCTTGGACATGAGAGAAGGTAGAGATCTGCTGCCACATGACACTATTGGAAAAAGGCCAGGCAGTCCATATAAAGAAATTGGTTGGAGGCTCTTACTTCTAGCACCTCTGGGTATTATGATAGATGACACAGTCATGTTTGGGAGGGTTCAGAAGTCAAGGGGTCCTAGGAGAGGGCTTGCTTACAGCATCTCTGTACGGATGAAGAAGACAGGTTTACAAGTAAAGGACATGGATACTTTGTCTTGTCTGAGGTCATCCAATAGCAAGTTCTGAGGGTGCCAGGGGTTACTGTGACATACAGACAGACTCAGATATGACTTCCCTAATGCTTTGTTTTAAAATATTTTACAAGGTGAATACATGCAAAACACTTAACCTTTCCAGTTTGAATTGATACATGGAGATGAAATATTCATGTGTCAGCTACTTACTACTGTGTGCCAGGCGCTATTCTGAGTCTTTATAGATATTAATTTCATCCAGTCCTTATAACAGTGCTAGGAGGTGGAGTCTATGAGTACCTTAGGCTTATAGATGGGGAAAGTGAGCCACAGGTAGTTTGCATTGGCCTAGGTCATACAGTTAGGTAAAACAGAAGAGTTTAATGGCTGGCTCAAGGGTCCACAGCTTTAACCATCCCCTGTGCCACGTGTCACTGAGCCAAGGGCAGTGACACATACCTTCAATGAAGGTAAGTATGTTTATGAGTCACTAATCCCTGCACTCTTCTTTATACGATGAAACCAGAGCTCAGCAGAAAGGTACAAGAAGGCTGATTCCAGTTTGAGGACACCACAGCCTCTGTTTCCCTATGGTTTTCCCTATGCTGCCTTGATTTCCAAACACACCGCTGGTCTCAAAGATACTCAGCAGCAAGTTCTTTATTCTCCCTTGAAACCTCTTGGCTAGTTCCTGTCTTTGTTGCTTTCGTTCCCAGATAGAGCATAGTGGGACATATTGCTGCCCAGACCCTCACATGGAAGAACCTGTCGATCAAATCAGACACTATTTTCCTGTTCCTTGGGGAATGTCCAAGCCATTGGAGAGGCAGCCTCTTATTTATAATAAACCCACCATCCAGAGGCCTCTAAAACATCTTTTTTTTTTTTCCTATTAGGACTATTGTTTCTATCTGTTTAGTCCATGAGTATTTGACATTGGATGACTTTATAAAACATTCTACTAATTGGATTTGTTAAAGCAAATAAATCAAACACTAATTGGAACGTGCCCTGCCATTATTTTTGCTTACTGAATTAGATATAATGGTGTGAAGGCCTTCTTATCATATTTGTGCACTTATTTAAACACCCCCCTGGCACACACTTCTGCAAATTCAATTAGATATTCAAAAGAGAAATTCAATTTATGCAAGGCTGGTTTACATTCATTCCAGGGGCAAGACTGGGCTCCCCGCGATACGCTGCTCGCGATTAATAAGCCCTACTTAGATCCTGCCCAGCCTTCTGAGCATCTGTCGGCACAAGGGTAGAATGCGAATGACTCGGGGGCTGGAACTCTTTAGAAAGTGTGTATCCACAGAGCAGGGTTTGTTTCCTGGCCCTGAAAACTGTGGTTACTCAGGCCCCAGCAGCTTGCTTAAAGCACCACTGCTGTCCTCTCGATTTCCTAAATTGTACAACACGGTTCTCTGTACTGTGGTTTTGTGCTGGCATCACAAAGTTTATAGCTGAGCCTTCCTTGGAACTTGCCTTGGTTGGCTGACAAGGTGTGATTAGAATTCAGCTGTGCTGCCCATCTGGCACTATGTCAACCCTCTGCTCTCACCTCGCTCTTCTCATCTGTAGCAGCACCAGCTTCTCACCCATAAGGCGCATTTCTAAGTCTGGGGCATTAGAGGGCTTCACTTCATCAGTCCCTTTCCCTAGGGCTGGATGGCTGTGTGACATGAAGACACTGGTCACATCTCTCCACTTCCCAGAGAAAGGAAGAATCATACTACATATGAAAAATGGGAAGGGAGTGTCAAAATCAGATTGCATCAGACACCCGAGTGGTACCGTATCGACACTCATGTGGCACTATGTTGGCACTCAGCGATCCTGAGCCTGTTTCAAATAGAACATGGGTCATCCATCCATCCATCCACCCATCCATCCATCATTTATTTGTTTGTTTTGAGAACACAGCCATGCTTGTTCTTTACTCATTACAGTTCCATACTGCAATGGCTTGCTGAGTACCAGCAGCAGAATTTGGGGCCACTGTGATAAGTACAACTATGAGGCTGTCCCCAATATTCCTGACCACTGATACACCCCATCAAGAGTCCCCATCCCCCTCATGGCAGTGTGCACATAGTGGGCTTGCCTCACACCTTGGTTCTGTTACTGATAGAGGTGATAAACTGTCAGATGTAGCTAAGGCCCCAAATCATTTGACAATAGTTAGAGTGATAGTCTTGGATGGATCTTCTGCAGAGGAAGAGTCCTTCAGAAGAATGAAGCCCACTTTTAAGGAAGAGTTGAAACAGAAGGCTCAGGCTGGGGTCACGTGGCCAGGAATTGTGTGTAGCTTCAGTGGCTTGAGAGTGGCTGCTGGGTATAGCGAACAAGAAAAATAGGACCTCAGTTCTGCAACGTAAGGAACTGGATTCCCCCGAAAGTCATATGAGTTCTAAAGAAAATCTCAAGGTCTAAAAAGTTCTGTGGGTACCTGGTTTCTATCCTGGGAGAAGGTAAACAACACCTCTGCTTTGCCTTACATGCGCAGATACCAATTAGACATTTTAAGCCTTTGTGTTTGTGGTAATTCACTGTGAAGTGATGGGAAAGGAATATGCTGCTATGGACCTCGTTTTGTCCTCCTCAGAGTCTTGTGTTGAAATCCATATGTGGAAGCCCTACTTCTGGCATGACTGAATACAGAGTCCATGGAAAGGTTAGATGGGCTCACTGGCACAGAGTTAGAGCTCCTTAGGCTGAGAAGCGACCCCAGAGTAATGCTATTATTATTATTATTTTTTTTTGCAAGTACACTAAGGAAAGGCTATATGAAGATCTCTGAGAAAGCGGTCAGCTACAGACTAAGAAAGACCCACCAACCAGACTTTTGTGTAGAACTTTTGTTTCAGAGCTGTGAAGGAACAAATTGTCTGTTTCATAGGACTCAATTTGTGGCATTTGGTTATGGCAGCGTGAGCAGGCTAATGCAACCCACAAAACTGACAATATTTACTCCTTAGAAAATTTACGTTATTAAAAAAGTTAGACACCCCTTTCCAGTTTAAAATAATGAAAACGAGTTAAATGGCTCATTAGTTAAGAGTGCTTTCTGCTTTGGCAAAGGACTTGCACAGTGGCTCACTTCTACCTTCCAGTCCAGATCCAATGCCTGCTTCTGACTTCTGCAGCCACCACACACATATTATGTGCAGACATTCATGTAGGCCCTCATACTTACATATAAGACAAAAACAAATCTTAAAAAAAACTATTCAGGTCATCGCTCTCTCTTTTTTGGCTCCCTCTCACCATGTTGTGCTGGCTTGAACAGGCTAGCCTCCATAAACTCATGTGTTTGAATGCTTGGCCCATAGGGAGTGACAGCATTCGGAGGTGTGGTCTTCTAGGAGCAAGCGTGGACTAGTTGGAGAAAGTGTGTCACTGTGGAGATGGGGCTTTGAAGTCTCACAGATGACCAAGCTAAACCCAGTGTGGCACACAGTCTCCTTCTGCTGCCTGCAAATCAAGAGGCAGAACTCTCAGCTCCCTCTCCTGCACCATGTCTGCCTGCACGCTGCCATGCTTCCCGCCATGATGATAACGAACTAGCCCTCTGAGACTGTAATCCAGCTCTGATTAAATAATTCCCTTTATAAGAGTTGCCTTAGTCATGTTGTCTCTTCACAGCAATGAAACCCTAACTAAGACACATGCAATCTTGCTATATCTTGAATCTGTACAGCTCATTCAGTGTTTAGTGTGAGCTGTCTATACATCAGTGAATGATATAAGAAGCTGGTACCATCTTCCAGCAAGGTACCTTCCTGCTTGATTCTGAGCCCCCAGCTCCATCTATGACCCTACCCTCTGCTCTATGCTCTCCATGGCAAGCTCAAGCTGCAGAGCCTACTTCTGTGCCTTGATCTTTGGACTTGAGGACTAGCACATTGTGGGCCTGGAGCAGTGACTGATTTGAGAATGGAGGTCTTGCAGACTGGCTCAGGACTGAGGAAGAGCTGTGTAGCTACCTCAACCAGTTCTATTTAAAGAGGGGTGTTAATTGCTATGGTGACCTAGTATAATGGGTTAAGTGTGTGTGTGTAGATTGAGCTAATCTGGTTTCAAAGTCAAGCTTTGCCGCTTGAGGTTTGTATAATCTTGGGCAATAGTTTTAGAGCATGCTATGTGTTAGTTTCTTCACACAAGTCACGGCCATCCGTGATCATGTCTGATGCAGATAATGACTGTGATAATTAAATGACTATCAGAGGTAACCAGCACCAAGCTTGGCATAGAGTGCTGTGCTCAAATTGGCATCTGTTCCATAGTTTTCTCCTCCTGTTCTTTTGCCCTGTGTCATCATTCCCTGACTCTAGAGCATCGATGATCAGTTGAGTTCTTAGCTGGCTCATCACCCCTGCACCTGTTGCTACAACTCTGATTTCTCCTGCTTGTTGTTTCTTGTCCTATCTGTCACCTTACCTCACCTTCTCTCTTCCAAAGCGGCCTGGTAGATTCTCCTTAGCTCATGCTCTGGCTTCCCTTCCCTCTCAATTTGACATCTCTATCTCTGTAGAATTGGGATAAATACTCTAAAAAGGCCCAGCCCAACCTTGGAGCTCTCAGTCTCCCCCCTATTGGAAGGTTCACAGTGTTCACTGTGACTCCTAAGAGAAAGGCACAGATGGGCTACAATCCCTTCTGAGGGCTCCAGTCTGGCACTTCACCATGAATAAGGTCCATGCCAATGTATTCAACCACTCATTGAATAAAGTCGAGCCATACTGTGGCTTTACTTTGGGGGAGACTCCTGCATCTTGCTTATGTTCTCTTGGATCTTTTGAACCTGGACAGGGAAAGACACCATCCTGTGACCTCTCATGCCTCACATCCTATGCCAGAGTTGTCTTCTGAGATGCATGAACGTGATGGTCTATGGGGTCATAGTATGTTCTGTTTTAGTTTTATAGGCAAGCTATTTCTTCGCCTCCTCCAGTCCAGATCACCTCCATTTCTGGCCATATTTGTCAACAGTGTGGGTTCTTCACCAGTAATACTTACTATGAAGCACAAAAACTGAAGGCAAATCTGTACCTTTTTAAAAATAATTTTCTTTTTTTATGTTTGACCTAGTTTCCTATCTTCTCTTAGCTTCATGGCTGGATATTAAAGGCACAGCTTTCTATTATAGAAGCAGCAGGGTGAGGCTGAATATGGAGTATTCTAAAAGAGGCTGTACTGAAGCACTGGAAAGCGTCAGTTCCACAATGCCAGGGCTGATGTCCCACCCCCTCTGTTTCATGTGTCTGAGCTGTTTTTAGGGGTCTGCAATGCTGCACCTAAGATGGGATAGGGAGGGTGAAGATAGATAGCAGCACGTGGAAGCTAGTGTAGGTAAGGGCTGCACATAAACAGCTGTTAATAGAAAGGGGTGTCTCTCTGTTGCTATCGCCAACTGTGATGTCATGCTTTTTCTCCAGCTGAGTAAGTCCCTTGGGAGTTCTACAATGAGATTCCATGTAGAAAGCCAGAGTGCAATGCTTATATCCTAGAGCAAGAACTGACAGGTTACAATCCCTGGGCACAGAGTGGCCTACCTCTATGATTCTGTATAAAGTCTCAAGGGAACAACTACTTGATTCCACACATTCTCTTGATTCCGTGTTGGCTATGTTTGCTTTTGTATCCCAGGGGCGGGGCTTAGCAAGTGTGACAGAGACCATGCAGCCACAAGGCTGAAGAGATTTATTATTTGGTCCTTTGTAGAAAAGTTTGCTGAGCCCTGTCTTAGAGAAGGGTGTTGAGCTTTTCTGCTTTCATATTCAAACAGATTTGCATATAATTCCATACAACTCACATACAGTGCCTGGATCATGGCGGAAAGTAACAAATCTTTCGTCCCCCTTCTGAACTTAATTCTGCTCTGGAATACATAGGATCATATCTGAGAAATGCAGAGGCAGGCACATTTATATTTTTATTGAATTCTATTCCTCTCTCATTTTCAAAAGAAGAGCTCATGTTTAAAAAAAATTCTGATTGGCACTATAAACCTTATTTATGCTTTAATGTCTCCTAAAGTATGTATCCTGTACTATGTTTACCCCCTTACAGATGCTGATAAGCTATACATTACCAAATCCAAATGGATTTTCAAAATCCAATTTCCTTGCTACAGTCTTCCATTTCTCTGTTGACTTTTTATGTTTGACTTGCATCAGAGCATCTGGGGATTTTGCCACTTTTTGACCTCAGCCTGCCCAGTGAAATAGCTCATCTGTTCAAGAACAGAGTCCTTGGGTGGTGGCTGCCTTTCCCTGTCCTCCCCTGAGTCTATAGTCTCCATCAGGCTAGATGGCAGCTTGTGGAAGCAGCCCGAGCTACTTCCTGGGGTGGAGGTAGAAGCAAAAGTGTCATTTCCTCCTAAATGACTGTGCTAAGGTTGACATCAGTTACCTGACACCACAGGCTCCCTATGTCTGAATGAGGTCAGCGTCCAATTGAGTTTCTTTGGAGATTCTTTCCAATCGTATGTCTTCCTTAAGTGGCCTTCCACAAATACCTACAGAGATGGCTAGGTCTTTTGTGTTATATTTCTAGGGAAGACAGAGAGATGCGATTTTTGGATGATCCACATCACTTATAAAAAGTCTTAAGGCCATGAGGATTGGGTGAATGTTTCCTGTTCAGGGTTCAAGGGGGCTTGGATTTCTTCTCTTCTCATTTCTCTTATTCTTTCATAGTGTCAATGGCACCATGGCTTATTGCCATTTCTGCATCTCTGTGGCCCATGGAGGTTTCTATTTACTTCTGATTATCTAGACTATTTACATGGTATGACAAGAATGTTCCTCGCGGTCATCTTGTTCCCATATACCAGGAACTAAAGGCTCAGACATGAGAATGGCTGTGGGTCTGGCAGACTACGTCATCTCGAGTCAGTCTCAAGTGCATGACTGTGCTGATACTTCATTTGTGGTCTGAGAGGAAGAAAATCATCCTTAAGTATATTTTTTCCCTTAGTAGTTTTAAACAGGTTATGTCTGAATCAAGCTACACTGAGCAGGGAGCAGGTATCTGTATGAGCTGGTATCAGGCCACAGTGGTTTGTTTTTCCTGATATGTGTGTTTGGGTGATGCTATCAATTTATATTGAGAAAGATTATGAGAAGCAGTCCCATGAGAGTCGCCATGCACTGCTTATGTGGATGGAGTTTCAGATAGGGATGGCGTTTCATTATGGGATATGAGGTTCGTCACGGATATTCTTGCAGAGGCTCTTGTCTGATCTGTGTTCATGGACTGGTTGTCATTTTCCTTGAACAGTTTGGCTTGTATTATAAGAACACAGTGTCCAGTACCTGGAAAGCTTTCCCTATTGACATAGGAAGCCAGGAGCTCAGAGTCAGGCACACAACCACATTTAAGCAGATGGACACGTGGGAAATCAAAGCATGGTTCCACAGCTCCCTCCTTCCCTGATTGCTTTTTCTTTTTCCTGCCCTGAGTGTCACCACACTGTACATTCAGCTTCTGTGCTTATCAGTCTGATGCAGCTGGATGACGAACAGTTAGACAGCATCTCTTAAATATGCTCCGCTTTCTAGGTTTTGCACAAAGCACAGATGGGAACTTAAATTCCACTGGTCATATTTCCTTCTAAGCTGAGAATCTGGTCACTCCGCGGAAAAGTCCTGACTGTGTGCCTGGCTAAGATGCAGGCGTGTGCGTCATTTGCAGACATGAGTGCAGAATAGGGACCTGTATCTATATCTTTGTTGTACAAAGACATTAAATATATGTATAAGCCATGGCAAATGCTAGCAGAAAGTAGGGTCTGAATATCCCAAGAAAAGAGTAGCTCAAGATATAACATGGCTCTGCCTTTCATTGCTCTAAGCAAGCTCTTCTTTTTCTTGGACTCACTTTGTAGACCAGGCTGGCCTCACAGAGATCCACCTGCCTCTCTCTCCCTGAGTGCTGGGATTACAAACATGTGCTACTGCACCCGGCAGCAAGCTCTTCTTGTGTGAGCCTTGTGCTTCCACTCCTTCCTTTGATTGCTACCACCTGCAGCCTCAGCCATGCAGGCAGGCCCTTGCAACATCAGAGGAACTGAGGACTGTGTGTCAGAGATTCTGTGAGAGGTTGGCATGGTGTTTCAATTCATGGTTAGACATCTTGTAGCACTCCAATTTAGTGGATCTCTCACCCACTCCCATTTGCCATCTCTGTAATGCATGCTTACATTAGTAATTGTCCTTTAACTTGCTTGTTTACTGCAGGTCAGCCTCACAGTTTCACGTGTTTCTCTAGAAGCCACAGTGTAGCCAGAGCCAGCACTGTATCCATTCTTTAATAAATCATTGTTGAATTAGCAAGTAACTATGGGAAAGCAAATAGTTTTCTCTCCTCCCTTGTACCAGTCGCTTCCCATCGTCTTTTTATCAGAAATTTCCCACTGGCCTCACCGCAGATTTCAGTTTTTATTAATGGACTTCTTTACCTTCTTGTTCTTCTCAAGATGTGTGTGTAATTCGTTTTCTATTTAATGCAAAGCACTACTCAACTCCTGCACCTCCCCAATGGGTTTGGCTCTCTATTGCTCATCCCAGAATCCACTGGGGTTCTGTCATAACCTGCTCAAGTGACTATAACAGAATACCTTCAGCTGGGTGATTTATGAACAATAGCAGAAAATTTGCTCACAGTTCTGGAGACCTAGAAGTGTACAATCAAGACTCTGCAGCTGATGCAGAGTCCTGATGGCAGCTTGTTCTTCAAAGATGCCTGCATTTTATTTTATTTCACTTTATTTATATTTTATTAGTTTAATTATCAGATAAAATAATAGATTAGATTATAATATTTTCATATATACTTTGTTCTCATCGATCTCCTTCCTTCTCCCTTCCTCTGTTCATCTCTTCTGCCATCCTTCCCCATAAAAGATCCTCTCTGCTTTCATGTCATATGTGTTTTATTATCTTCTTGGCTTTTCCTCTTTCACACTTCCTCACTTCGTAGAAGGGCTGAGCATGCTCCCTGGGGACATGAAACCTCTACATGAGAGCCAAACCCTCATAATCATTTCCTCAAAGTTCTCTCCTCTGAATACACTTCCTCCCAGTTGGGTTCCAACATAGGAGCTGGAGGAGGGCACAGACTTGTGGTCTTCAGTACATGTGGTTCAACCTGTGATGGGGCATATGGGTCTTTAGGGGAGAGCAGGTTGCTGAACACCAAGGAGACAGCATAGTAAAGAGATGGGCTAGGATGTAAGTGGGTTTGGGTGACCAGCCAGAAGGCCACTGAAGGCTCAGGCCAATAGGTGCCAGATCCTTTTGTGGAAAAGACTGTGCTTCTTTGGAATATCCTTCCTCCTGTCTTCCAGCTGTGAAAAATCTCCTCTCTTCCAAGGCTCTGTTCATTCTCCCCTTCCCTCCCTTTTTCAGAATAGTGGGCTCCTGCTTCTTTGGTCATAGCAGTATCCTAGTTGGTACCTCCATTTTAACCCTCTATCTCTTTCAATGTCATCTTGAAAGTAAATGCTAAGTTCATCCTTGCCAAAGTCAAAGGGACACAGCATAATGCCAAATTATGATGGTTTGAACATTGAGGGAGAATCTAGCAACACTCACTGTTGACTTTCTCTTCTTTCAAATGCATGGGTGTCTAATTCCTCACCAGTTTGTTCTTCAAACTCCACAAAGCACGGGCTTTCAGTTTACTTGCACAGCGAAGAAGGTGGAGGATCTAGAGTATGTCCTTTGCTTGCTTTTCATAATCAATTCACCTAATGACACACCATAAGGTAGATGTTCCTTTCCACATTACCGAGATCCCCAGGGGTGAACCAGGTGGTGCAAACTCACGGCTTTGCACAGCTGAGGTGTGCTGCAGCCTTGCTGGACTCTGCAGCTCCCGTTCTTTCTGCAGTATCCCAGCACCTCTTGCCTATTGCAGGAAGCAATTACAGAGGCATGCCCTGGCATTCATTCTTCCTACTTAGAATGAAACGTTGCTGTTTACTTTCTCAGGAAGGAAGATTGAAATCAATGTAACTAGCCTTATTAACTTTCTTAAATAAGGGGGCTTGCAGATGCCAGCGCCTTTCCTGGGAGCACCAAAGCAAATATCAAAATCCAGTTCGCCTGCTTTTGTTTTTTATTTTTCCTCCAATACCTCTCGACAGTTTAAGATTCAAAGCTGTAAATGAAGAGCTTATGGAGCAGGGGTAATGAACCAAGATTCATGAGTGGGGCTGAACTTACCCATCTCTCTTTTGTCTGCAGGTGGCTGTTCTTTTGATGAGCACTACAGCAACTGTGGGTATAGCGTGGCTCTGGGAACCAATGGGTTTACCTGGGAGCAGATTAACACGTGGGAGAAGCCAATGCTGGACCCAGCTGTGCCCACAGGTATGTGATCCATCATGTTTGGGGCTGAGATGGAGGTGGCTGTCTTTTGCAATGGCTCATGGGGGAAGGACCTTCTTATGGATTGAGCTGTCTGAGAGGACAGTAGGTTGATGTATAGGTGGTGAGTTTCCCATCCTTAGAGGCATTTAAGAAGGCTAAGTGAACTCCTTAGTTTGGAGTGAGAGTCACAGGTTATCAAGATCTGAACGCCTTTGGGATTTCCTTTTTACTCCGAGACTTTTAAACTCTGTATCTACACAGAGTAACACTGAGTTTTGCTCTGGGGCCAGACGGTAATGACATTTTAGAAAGAGACAAGTTCATTCCTTTCCTCTATGCCATATGAACATGGATTGTATAAATACATCAGGGGATTTCCACTGCCGTATTATTACCGCTTTGATGAGTATCCTGACATCCACAATGCCAAGCTTATTTAACCAGTGTAAATTCTTGATGACTGCCTGCATGAAGCAGGCCTGTGAGAGAGGCACCTGCTGGGTCTTAGGGGCCATGCTCAGAGGAAATATACTCATACTCTTGGAGAACACTGTCAGAGTTGGTGAATCAGGCAAGGCATATCAGCAATTTTTCCTGGATGTCCTACAGTGAAAGTTAAGATCACTCTTTTGAACAGTGGGAAAGCCAGCTGGCTATAGGACACGAGAGGGCATTGTCTGTGGAGACTTCCTGGCCAGTAATTCCCTGTATCTCACACACCATCTTGTATTGCATCAGCCCCTCAGCCTTCTCTGAGGCTCACCCATTCTTCTTTGATAGTTCCCTCTGGCCTTAAACACTAGTGTTCTTTGGACTTGCCCTGTGCTCTCCTCACGGATGGCCACACCAACCCCATTGCTTCAGGTTCTATCTGAAGACTATGATGATCTGTGACCCCCTCAGCTATGTCTTCTTGTCTAACTCTGGGGAGAGGGTTTCTAGTTTGTCAGTAAGTGGAGGCAAAGAGGATACTCAGAAGAATCTGGGGGGAGGAAATTTCATCTCTGACATTGTGCTTGGTTCCAAAGCAGGAGGTCCCTTGTAAGATTTTCATGGTTCCTACTAAGGTCATGCACTGTGCTCTATCTGTTTCTCAGATAGATCTAGAATTCAAAGCTATCTCAAAAAGAAAGAAAGGAAGAAAGAAAGAAAAGGAAAAGAAAGGAAATGAAAGGAAACAAGCCAGAGGTACTAAACTGGGCATTCAGATTAGGTGAGATCTTATTTCATCTAAGCATAAGATGTCTCTTATTCCAATGAAAAAGGCAGCATGGGAAAACTATATTTGTTGTCCCATTGGGGATTTTAGTAATGCTGACTTCATTCCTATAGCATCTCCATCATTCATCCCATTAGGACCTCAAGAGTACAAACCACTTATGCTTTCTCCCCAACCCCCCTATCTCTTCCTTTATTACTTTCTTTCTAAGGCAGAGTTTCACTATGTAGCCTTGGCCGGCCTGGAACTCACTATGAAGACCAGGCCTGTGTTGAACTCATAGAGATCTCTCTGCCTCTGCCTCCTGAGTGCTGGGATTAATAGTGTGTGTCACTATGCCTGCATGTTCTCTGCTCTGTTGGCCATCTTTGAGGTTGATCAAATACAGATCTTATAGTGTATGTGTTTGTGTATACACACACACACACATATATGCATTCGTATTCATATATCAGTATGCATGCATCCTTGCTTGTATGTATCAGTATATGTATATATGCATGAGTGGACATCTGCATCCATTCTAGTATGTGTTTGTGTATTCATATGCATACATGTGTTTTGTGTTCATCTTTAGTCCCCTCAAAATCTTCTGTCTTGTAGGCTCAACATCTCTGAAATTGTCCTTCCTTCTTTCCTTCCTTTCTTCCTTCCTGACATAGCCCTGAACTCAAGATCTTCCTGCTTCCTCCTAAAGGCTGGGATTGTAAATGAATACCACCATGCCTGACTAAAATTGAAATCTTCTCCCATTCTCCTGTCTCTGTTCACTCTTGAGAATTATTCAGGCTCTACTTGTCTCCCCATTTCTCTTTGGCGGTCTCTTCATCCTAATGTTTCCCTAACTCCATCTGTGTCTTAGGTTTGCTCAGTTTCTTTTCCTAGACTCTCATTTTCTGGTGCAGACCACTGTTGCATCTCTCTTGGATGTGTGGGGACCTTTCTAGCTCTTTATGGCATCCTTTTGAGTTCAGTCTCCGTCCAGAAGCCAGAGAGATTCTGCTGGACTATGGAACTGACCATTTCCTCTTGCCTCACTTCATCCCTGTCCACCCTCTGCCTTGAGGGCTTCTGAAGTCTTCTGCTGCTCTGAGAAGACCAAGAGTCCCTTTCTTCCCTCAAGACTTTCACAGATTATCCCACCTCAATTTCCACCCTCACTGGTTCTGTTTCCCCTGAGCTTGCTTCACATTGGCTCTTAGAAGGTGCCAGAAAATTCTGACTCCCCTGCCTCAGGAGCTCACATACAACAGGCCCAGGGATCCCCGTACTCCACGCTGTGTTCCTGTCGCTACTCTCCCCATACAATTTGGGGTGGCTTTTGGTAAATATCCTCACTACATTTGGCCCATTTCTCCCTCACACACACTGTGACTAACATCCCTCAGACGAGAAATCCGTGTGATTGAGGACCACAATAGCCCTGTTCACAGCAACATCTTCATCACCTGTGAGATGCAGTGTGACATACAGAGCATCCATGGCATGATGTCCTGGAAGGGTGCATGGATGGATGGATCCCTTACTTGAGATTATTAATGAAGTCATGCATGACAATTTAAAGGCCTTTGGGACTCTTCTTCCTGATCACATGCTGATTCCCTTCCCATTATCCTTCCCATTTCACAGATAAGAAAACCAAGGTACTGGACAGCAACCAGGTTGCTGCCTTCTCCTTCCCTCCCATTTCTCCTCCCTAAGGCATGATGATTGCTTCTAATCTTAATTTTCTTAGCCCTTTATGATAGCGGAGTATCATTTTGTGAATATTGGATCACGCTAATACAATCTTCTGAGCATTCCTAATAGAGGCATTTGATAGTGATCACTGAAATCAGTCTGTCAGGGACTCCTGTGGATCTCAGCAGCTCCAAGTGCTGCTCAGGCCGAGGCATGGAAGCGAATTTGGATTAGGAGAAACTGTTCTCGAGGTCAGGCAGCAGCTGAAATCTTACTCATGTTCTGTAGTCCAGCAGTTTCCCTCTCTTCTGCAATCTAGCTTGAGTATGTTTATTCAGATGTTCAGCACTGTTTATTGATCCTCTCCGTGCAACAAGCTGTGTCACACTTGGCCTGAGTGAATCGGATCATGTCACTTTGGAGCTTAATCTCTTTAGTGGCTTGGCCTTTAAATAAACTATGATTGACACACCATTAGGCCTATCCAGTCCTGGGCCATCTAGTGTCTTTTTCACATCCTATTTCTTACTTCTCAGTGCTCTGATTATCCTGGCTGGTTTTGGTGATTGGACATGTCATATTCTTTCTGGGTATAGAACCTTTGAACACGCTCCTCCTGCTCACTGGAATGCGTCTCTCCACCCTTGACCATTTTCTTCATGTGTCATCTCGTGTAACTTCCCACAGAAACCTTTTCTCACCACAGAGCTGAAGAAGGTTTTCTCGGCTGTCTTCTTATAGCATCCAGTTCTTTCAAAGCCCCCATTATAGACTGGGGCTTTAGCTTTATAACTGCTGCAAGAAAACAGCTAAGAGAAACAACTGAAAGGAGCAAACAGTTATTTGGACTCATGGATTTGGAGGGTTCATGCCAAGGTGAGGTGGATCCATGGCTTTGGAGCTTAGGTTCAGCAGAATACCATGACAGCAAGGGTATGAGAAAGAGGATTTCTGCCCGCTTGGAAACCAAGAAGAAAAGAGTCAGGAAGAAACAGAGACAAACCCTTTAGAGTCATGTCTTCATGATTTTGTCCCCTAGTCTGGCTCTGCTTCCTCATTTTTTTCTGTTTCCTGATGGTCCATTTAATGGTTAATCTATTAATAAATGAATCCATTGGTTAGAGCATTCTAACTCCTGCAGATTTCTACTTCTGATTGTTGTACTGAGGACCAGTCCTTAAACACATCAGTTTTCTATGGATATTTCAGATCCAAACTATAACACACGTGACAGATCAGTTTTCTCCAGTCTTGTGCCAGAGCTGAGCAATGCTAGCACCTGGATACTCCTTTTTCTCACTTTTCATTGGAAAATCCATGTGAGGGTTCCCGGGTGATGGCTAGGCTAATGTGAACTGTCTGTCGAGGCAGGCCTCAGGCAAGCTGCCCCTTCACTCTTTTCTGGTCCTTGAAATCATTTGGAATATAAGAGTAGGAATAGGTAAGATCTTGAGCCTCCCTAAGCTTATTAGTAACCAGTGCTACTTGATAAAGGGGAAGTTTCTAGCAACTGGTCTAGCATGAGTTAGACAGGCTAGAGAAGTTTCTCAATTCCCAGGATGCACTGCTGTAGCTCAGCTCTCTGAATCCAGTTCTTCTCCCCCAGCCCTACCCCACATCACACATTTCCTCATCTTTTCCATGCAGAAGTCCTTGAGCAAGTATTCCAGGCTTCACACCCGCTTTCCAACCCTCATGTCTGTGGTTTTATCACAGAGGAATAGAATAAGAGGTGCAACACCCACAAAACCTCTCATCAGGGCACTGTCTTATTTAACTGTGGCTGCCACAGGTCCTTAGCCTTGGAATGGACTAAAGGTTTCCACACAGTGGTCCTGAGGGTCATCCAGAGAGCATCCTGCAGTGAGGGGCATAAAAATGCAAGTATTGTAGGTGCCGTGTGTGTGAGTGTGTGCAGGCCAGTAGATATACATTGGTATGGTATGTGGACACACGCCTGGAAGTCAACCTTGGGAAGTCAACCTTGGGTATCTTCCTCAGCTGTTCTCCACCTTGTGTTGATTTAAAATAGGATCTATTTCTTTTACCTGGTCAGCAAGCTTAGACATCAGCCTTTTTCTACCTTCCCAGCACTGGGTACATGCCAACTCACTGAGCTATTTTACATGGGTTTTAGAGCTCCATCTCAGGGCCTCATGCTTCTGGCCTACAGTGCTTTACCGCCTCTCCAGCCCCACAGGTGCCACTGTAAGAGGTCAGAGCCTGAGGTGGTAAGGTCTGGGGTGTGGCTTCCCCGTTCTGTTTATAGGACATTATTTAGGTGTCAAGAATGAACTGGGGCTGACTCTCAGATCACGTTTCCATGTACAAAAGAAATTCTGTTTCTATTTCTTATCTTTATGTCAACTTGACTCTGATTCTGATCACAGAGGGAGTTGATTTTAAATTTGAGTCATTTATTCTGTGAATATCTTAAGACAGGTGCTGGTCATTACAATTTCCTTAGGAAGCCTTCAGCTATGTTCCTTCATCCCGCCGTGATTCTTCTACTGCTTTCTGAGGCCAGGAGTGCAAGTCCATGTCTAGCCAGCCTGGGTGCCTACTCAACATCCCATCTTTGACCTGTCCTTCCTTAAGTGCTTCTGCAAAGCAGAGTGGCCTATTTAGTACTTCTCTGAACCCTTCCAGGATGGGAAACTTCCCCCTTCATTGCTTAGCTGTCCCCAGATGTAGCCATGTAGCCCATGGCAAACACTCTGCAGTAAGTTTAGAGTTTTGAGAAATGAAGGAGAAAAGGAAGCAGCCTTTACTTTAAGCAGTTTGTCTGTCCCACGTGCATTCAGAGAGAGCAAAGAAAAACAAAGCTTGGTAGTTGCTTGATTGAAATAGTTGGAAAGGACAGGAGCTGGGCATAATTCAAGAAGGACATGGGATACCTGGAAAGATCACTTCTACCCATCAGTCTCCTGTGGGAGTAGGTATAGCTTCATCAATGGCTCTGGTCTCCCTCTTATGCCCTTGGGCTCTCAGGATACCTATTTTTGCCCTTTTCTAACTGCTGTTTATAGAGGACTGCCATCTGCTATGGACTGAACTGTGCCTCCTCAGAGGGCATGTAGAAGTCCTAAACACTGGTACTTGTGAACTTGATCTTATTTGGAAATAATCTGGGATCCTTTCTTCCCCAATTGTATTAAGAAGATGCCATATTGGTTATTTTGGGTCAATCTAATATGACTAGTTTAGGATGTGTTAGTCGGAGTTTTTATTGATGTGATAAAACACTATGACCAAAAGTAACTTGCAAAGGAAAGGGTTAATCTTAGCTTATAACTCTCCATCACTGAGGGAGGTCAGAGCAGGCACTCAGGGCAAGAACCTGGAGGCAGGTGCTGAATCAGAAGCCGAGGGGAACCCTGCTTACTGTCTTGCTTCTCATGGCCTGCTCAGCTTGCTTTAACTATGCCATCCTGTACCTGCCTATAGGTGGTAACCTCTGCAATGGGCAGGGACCTCCCATATCAATAATTAAGAAAGTGTCCTAGGTCTCGGGAGGCTAATCTTATGGAGGCATTCTCTCAATTGTGGTTCCTTGTTTTTAGATATGTCTCGATTTGTGTCAAGATGAGAAAACCCAACCAGCACATAGGGACAGAGACACACAGATACCCAATGGAAGACATCACATGAAGATAAAGGCAGAGATTGGAGTAAACCAAGGAAGGCCAAGGATGGCCAGCAGACAGCAGGAATTGGACAAAGTAGAGAAGGCTTCTTTCCTTGAGCTTTTAGTGGCAGCATGGTTCAGCCAACACCTTGATTTTGAACTTTTGGCTCCAGACTTGGGAGGAAATGGGTTTCTGTTGACTTCACTTACCAGGTTGTGGTAATTTGTTGAATTATCCCCCCAAAACCTAAAGCCCAGTGAATCCCACAACAGTGACCTACCTCTGTCCCTGGCCCTCCCCTTCTCATGGCACAGGGACTTGCACAAGGGCTTTAGAAAGGTTACAAGCTGGCATTTGCCCTGTGCCTACTCTAAGCAATAATTAGATTAGGCATTTCCCCATAGAGTATTGAGCTGATTTGCAGCTCGCCTGTGAGTTGAGAGCTATCATCATCTTCTCATTTTAGAGTATACTGGGTCCCGGAGAATTCAGTAACTACTCCATGATCATGTGAGCTCCCTGTGGCAGAGAAGACGGGCTTGGAATCTTGACTAGTGAAATATGGATTATGTACATGCCTCTGTCATCGACGGAGTATCTTTTAAATGATTTCTATTTGCAGTGTGATTTATGGTGGTGAAAACAATGCATATTCATGTGGGGGAATGTGCACAATAGACATAGCTACAGAGAACAAAGTGGAAGTCATGCATGCATACAAATACATATAAATATGTTTCTTTATATGCTTTTTAGAAAGCATTTCCCCCATATCATTAACTGTTTCTGAAATCATGTTTTCTAAAGGCTTCAGGGTTTTCCATCCCAATGACTGTTCCACAATTTATTTAACAACCCTGTCTTGTTGCATATTTAAGTCCCATGTATTTACTTCTAAACCACATTGCAGGCACTATTTGTCCACATACAGCAGTGTACTTATCTCCAGTAGGACTTAACAAACTTTCTTTCAGTGGTATATATTTCTCTATTCCCCTAGGTCCTCCCAGACCAGAATGATTCACATTATTTTTGAGATATGAGGGAAGAACACCATCGACATGTCAAACATGCTTGGGAAAATGTTTTGTGAATCCTAAAGCAGGAAAGGAGTTAGGAACTGATGGTAGCCTGCTCAGAGCAATGGAATAGCTTGTGGCTTAAATGCTAGATGAATGAAGGCTTTCCAAAATGCTTTAGAAGGAATTATGTACATCAAGATGGACATCAGTTATACAAAGCATCATGGGATTGCCAGTGCTGATTAGATGGGTAGCAAGTTTGTTCATGGATTGTGTACTAAGCTAGATTTTGTTATTTTGCAGGGAGTGTCAACATTTTACTTGCAACTGTCACCACAATGCTGAGACTTAATATGTAATTGTCATAGGGTTATCCACAGGCCTAAAGAAGCTAAATAATAAGGATTCTAGGGAGGATACTTAGTTCGCATTCAGAAGGGCAAATAGAATAGACACTTGAAGTAGTTGAAGAGAGTGAATAGGATGGGGACTCTACCCAGCCAGGGATTGAAGCAGGTGCTGAGACTCACACCCAAACATTGGGCAGGGGGCAGGGAGTTGTATGGAAGACTAAGGGGATAGAAGGATCCAGAGGGGACAGGAGCTCTACAAGGAGACTAACAAAGCCAACGATTCTGGGCCCTGGGGGTCCTGCAGAGACTTATGCACCAACCAAGGACCATGATCACTTACCTCTGGCAGGGTGGCCTTGCCAGGTTGCAGAGGAAGAGAATGCAAACAGTCCTGATGAAACTTGATAGAATAGGATCAGATGGTAGGGGAGGAGGGTTCCCCATTTCTGAGGACTAGCAGATAGGGATAGAAGGTAAGAAAGAGGGAGGCAATGAGAGAGGGAACTATAATAGGTATGTAAAGTGAATAAATTATAAAATAACTTTAAATTAATATGTAATTGTCAATGTATGTCATACAAATTGTGTGTGTGCATGTATGTGTATGTGTGTATCCATGCATGTGTGTGCCTGTCTGTGTCTATTTGTGTGCTTACCTGTGTGTGTGTGTGTGTATGTGTGTGTGTGTATAGGTCTGGGGAATGTTTTCTAGAGTTGGATCTCTTCTACTGTGGGTTCTGGGAATTGAACTCAGATTGTCAGATTTACACAACAAGCTTTTATCACTGAGCCCTACTACTGGTCTCAGTGTTCTCATGATACAACTCTGGCATGCTCCCCAAGGGCCAGCTTCTTCTGCCTTTACAACCTCTTCCTTTTATGTATAGTTTTAGAAGACCATCCTCCAATCTTGCCTCCTAGTTTTAGGAATCTACCACTGAAATGACGCTTGGTAAACTATAGAGCTAGATACTCAAGCACCAATTAGCAGTCCTAGCTGGCTGCTCAGGTAACCTGGATGCAGCCACCTGGACTCTTCTGCCCTGGATTTTTCATCTAGGAATTTGGGGACAGCATCCAGAGCTTGTGAGTTGAGGTGATATGGATAGGTGATAGTGCCTGATCACAGTGTTGGAACTAAAAGGTGTAGGTGGTCGTTTGCTTACTGGCCAACTAGACCTGTTTTATAGTCTGCTTTTTATCAAGACTGGTTCCTTTTTCTTTATGATGCATAATAGCATTCTTCTCGAGCACTCCTAGTTTTGAGAAAAGATAGTCTTATCTGACTTTTCTTGTTAGTCACAGACCCTACACACCACACTGCCTTTGCTGTACTTACTGAGCCAGTTGTCTGGAGAATACATCACGTCCATCTTTTCCTATGGAACTCCTTTACAGAGCGCGTCTCTTCTAGGAGGGCTGCCTGGGCTCTTCTCAACACCCTTTCCCCACGAAGCTTCTGTTGCTGAGTCTGTCCCTGCACTCCAGCTCCTCACTAGGGCTGAGAGCCTCTTTAAGACCCGGCTGAATTTCTTGGTTCTCTGCATGGAACACATAGTGGTCCACATATGGACTCCATGGCTTATGAGCGGAGTCAAGAGGAAGTAATTTCAGGAGCGTTTTCAGCCCTGATGGTTTCATATTTTCCGCAGCCTGGTGTCCTTCACAGTCTGCGTGTGTACTGAGGTGGGGGAGAGCTAATATGGGGCTGACTTTCTGTGGAACAGATACTGTGGTCTTTGCACCAGGCAAAAGGATTTTGGGGGCTCCCCCTCCCTTCATGCTGAAGCTAGGCAAACACTAACCAGGGAGTGAAATTTAGGAGAGGCTGTGGGAAAAACTTTGTGTATGCCAGACTCACTTTTTGTTCCTTTCAAAGTATTAATGCTAAAATGGCCTGGACACATGGTGTTTATGTATCATTAATCATTCCTAATAAAACTACTGATTGGTTCAAAACTACACATTCCTAGGTTCCCATTCGGCTTCTCCATTTTCTTCCATCTGTAATGATAAAATACTGTACATTAATTCTTTTTAAAAAAATGATTGGTTTCTACAGCTGTGTTAATTATTTCTTACACTTGTCTCAGTTTACCCAAATATCACATCAACAGATTGGCATGTGTTGGAAGAGAGAGGAGAAAAAGGAGGAGGGAGAAGACAGAGAGAAAAAAAGGGAAGAGGATGATAAGCGGCAGAAGATGAGGAGACAGAGAGAGCAGATATGTATAGCAATTATACATGCATAGATACATACATAGTGTATAGAGTATAGTAATTGTCCTGGTCAGAGGGGTGTGGTATTTATACAGTGGTTATCTTGTGGCGGGGTGCTATACTAAGCGGATTAAGGACATTCACCAATGTAATCCTTAAAATATTCTCTTTAAGTACATATTATTATCTGCATCTTAAAAAAGAAGAGCCAGGCACAGTGAGCTTTAATGGCTTGTTCAGAGTCACCATCAGCATGTGCTTGGGTGAGGATTAGTCCTCAAGAAGTCTGGACCCAGCCTCTGCTTCCTAAGAATGCAGATCACGACTCTTTCTGTAGTCCCCTGACTGTTCTGCCGTCCATCTCTTTTCCCACCACTGTACTCAGATCTAGCTTTTTGTCTTCCAAGATGGCTTGGTGTCCTATTGCGTAGATAAGCCATGAATTTCTTAACTAGTACCCAAGAAGTGTCAGCAGAGGAGCCGTGCATAAAGGCTCCATGCTTTTGACACACCCAAATAAAAGACAAAGACCTCTTCTCCAGACAGCTCTCTGAAAACTGCTTACAAAGCATTCCATTTTAAGAGATGCTCTCTTGTGCACCTAGGACTACAAAATTAATTGGGAAAATTGCATTAGCCTGTGATGACCCCAATCAGTGCTAGTTTGGGATGTTTTTAGGGATCACAGAATTGGTAGAAAAATGGGTAGGAAATTGAATGCAGGATTAGTAATTATAGCAGCAAATATGACTGGGTAATAATGAGTGCTGGCTGTTGTTACAAACACACATCCTAAGGATTGCTTTGAACAGCAAAAAAAGAACCTTGTAGTGATCAGAATGCCTGTCTGCTAGAGAAACAGGGTAACACGCATATGGACGGCTGTGTGTGTTGGATGTTTGGGTTTCTAGTGACAGCATGCCTGGGTCCCAGATGTATCACATGCTCAGCAGTATGTGCAATCGTTTTTATTGTACATTTCCCTCGGAGGCTTATGTGTTCAAGGCCTGGTTCTCAGCATAGTGTTAATGGGACTTGGTAGAACCTTCAAGGGGGAAATTCTAGGAAAGGTCTTAGAGGCATGTCCTTGAAGGAGATAGTGGGATCTCAGTCATTATCTCTCCCCCATTTTCTCTGCTTCCATCTTTCTCTACCTCCTCTTCTTTTTCCTCCTCCTCTCTCTCTTCCATATCTTCCTCTTCCTTACCCACCTTCCTCCTCCTCGACTTCCTCCCCTTTAGCTTCCTGGGACACAAGGTTTTGCCTCTTTGCATGCCTCCTGCCAGATGTGCTGCCTCCCTGTGGACCCAGAAGCAACAGGAACAATTTATTACAGGCTGAAACCTGAAGAACTCTGACCCAAAATACACCTGTCCTCTGTATAAGCTCATTTGTCTCAGGTGTTTGTTAAAGAAGCAGAGAGCTAAGACAATATAATTGGAAATTAAAGGTGATGTGCATGTATCATTCAGATATTCCAGTGATGGACACCAATGTCCACTGTACATATGAACAGTTTGAATAAAAATTTAACAGTTGGGACTCAGGAGATGGCTCAGCAGTTCAGAGGACTGGATGTTCTTCCAGAGGACCTGGGCTCCATTCCCAGGACCCACATGGAAACCTAAAGCCATTTGTAACTCCAGGTCCAGGGTATCTGACACCCTCTTCTGGCATTTGTGGGCACATACATACAAGAAGAACACATGGCATAAAATAATGAGCTTTTCAAAAGAATTTTATAAATATTGAGAATACAATAACCAACATTTGCCCCCTAAATATGTATACCATTTGTTGCTCAATAGTCTAAGGTGTTTGTGTGTATTTGGTATTTAATATGTCATCAACACTGTGAGCTGAATATTATTATTACTCTTATTTTGCAAATGAGGAGACATTAACTAATGCACTGAAATATTAGAAATAAAAATAGGGGCTGAGGGTTGAGTCTATGCATTCTGGCTCCAGATATCTTGGACCACTGTGAGTTTTTCAACTAGTAAGTAACTTTATGAAGTATGCTTCAGTTGTGGTTGTGGTGTATGTGTACACATGAGTTTGCATGTGCATGGATGCCAGAGGTTGACACTGGGCATCTTTCCTTAATTGCTCCCCCCTTTATTTTTTGAGACAGGGCCTCTCATTGAAGCTGAATCTCATCATTGAGTAGGCTAAATGGTCTGTGGGCTCCAGGGAGACGCCTGTCCCCAGTCCCAACCCTTGGGTTATGAACACATTCTGCAGATCCTGTTTTTTTATGTGGATGCTGGGGTTAGAACTCAGGTCCTCATACTTGTACACAGCAAGTTCTTTATCCTAAGGGTAGTAAGTCTGATTGAATGATTAGGGTTGATTCTGCCAGTCTGTAGATTGACTAAGTCTTTCCAGGTGGAAATGTTAGCAGGATGAGCTTAGTTTCTGCTTAGTACCAGAATCATGGAAACAGTCATGTTCCAGAAACTCCCTGAACAGAACAAGCGAGAGATGAGCTTCACTGATCCCTTCAGTCTTCTCCCTCTTTGACCTCACTGTTCTCAGGACAGCTTGAAGGCAGCCATGGCTGAGCAGCCTTCCAGTCCTGGTGATTTCTTGCCCAGTGTGAAGTTCTTAGAGACTGTTCACGTGATAGGATTGTAACTCCAGAGGCCAAAATTCTTCTGAGCTAACTCATTTGTTTTTTTCAGAGTGCATGCATTATAATGAAGAGAAAGGTTTTCTTAGGCTTTGGATGTAACAGTGATTTGAATTATCATTGTACGTACTGAGAGATTTGGTAAGAAAAGAACAATGGAGTAGTTTCTTTGGATTTAGTGAAAATATGGATTTAGTGAAAATAAGATGATGTAGGCATCCTATAAAATAGAGTCCAACAACCTAGAAATGCTGATAATCAATTGTCATCTCAGTTAGGGCTATCCAAATGACCCGCACATGCAATCTGGTAGCCACAGCCACCTACCTGGGTGGCCAAGACCATGTAATATGGCTAGTCTTGAGACATCTGAAATACACACCTGTTTCAAAGGCTTCATTATTGAGAGAGGACATTAGACATTCTTATTATTGATTTTTATGTTGACTGCGTGTTAATGTGATTTTAGATATTCAGATTTGGTAAACTTAACTATTAAAATTGGTTATACTCGTTTTAACCTTTTAGATGTGGCAACTGAAATGTTTAAAATTCCATGGGTGATTCATATTCTATTTCTGTTGGCCAGTACCACCATGAATCGTCAGCACTGATTGTGCCTGCTGTTCTTCTGCCCACAGGGATGTTTCTCTTTGATGAGAGTAACAGCTGCTGTGTATTGAGCACTTACTGTATGCCAGGTCTTTAAATGTGTCCTCTGCACAGATTGTAGGAATCCCCATGTTGGTTAGTTACTTCTGTGATTGTCCTTCACAGAGGAGAAAATCAAGACACAGAAGGAGCACAGGGCAGACAGTTTTGAACCAGTGGCTCCTACTGATGCCTTTTGAGGCCCTTGCTTTCTGTACATGGCCCTAAGATTTCTATTCCTGCTTTGTTGTGCTCACTCACTCTCCAGTTCTCCCTTTTATTTCCTATTGAGAAGTGGTCTGTCTGTCCCTCAGAGCCTTTTAGTTGTGTGTGTGTTCCCATTACTAGGGAGCTCTCTTGGAAACTGAGCAGCCAGTAGGCTTCCTTTGAACAAGGGGTCTAGGTCCTCTCCATGGATGGTACTTGATTGGAGTATCAGTCTCTGCAGACACCCCTGAGCCCAGGTATTTTATCTTCAAACCACATCTAATAAGGGGTTAATACTGGAAAATATGGTTAATATTTACAACTTAGCAACATAACAAGGCATTGATTGAAAGACAGGCAAACACACTGGACAGATACTTCTCTAGGGAAGACATGCAATTAGTAACAAGCGTATGAAAGATTTTCAGTATCACTGATAACTAGATAAATTTAAATGCAAATGATAACAAAGCTTATATTTATTTGGATGGCTTCATACAATGAAAATCTAAGCGACCAAAGGTAACAAATACTAATAGCACAGATTTGCAGAAATTGGAGCCATTGTGCCAGAGGTGGAAATGGTGCCGTTTCTAGGGAAAATGAGAAATTCAAAAGAGAGCCACATATGATCCAGCAATCCCAGTTTTAGTTATGTGTTCTTAAAGGGACACAGGCAGGGTCTTGAAGACGTAAGCATGTATCCGTATTTCAGCATCATTCATAATAGCCGAGGGCCGCCACGAGCCACTGAAACAGCCATCAATAGGTGAATGGATAAAAAAAGAACAGCTTTTTTTTTCTTTCTTGTCACTCAAAGAGAAATTTTATTGAGTAAATTTAATACTTTCATGCATGTATATATGCATTCTATTCACTCTATCCCCATCCTTCCATATCTCCCTCTCACCCCTTAGCCCTCCCCTTTCTGTTCAGGTTTCTTTCCCTCATCCATGACTTTTTATTTTGTCTCGTGTCCCTCTGATTTTTAACCACAGCAGTTTGTAAACAGATGTTACATATGTGTAAGCTAATATTACTCATCCTTTAAGAAGAAGGGAATTTTGACTGTGTGGATGAACTCCGAGGCCGTTATTTTGAAGAAAATAAACAACTTATAAAATGACATAGCCTGAATGATTCTGCTTACAGGAGCATATTACTGTGGCCAAATCCTTGACTCACACAACTGGAGGGAGGAAGTATTTGCAGGTTTCTCTGTCAGCTCAAGAAGAACTGACTCCCCTTGGATGTGGCTGCACTGGCTTCTGAACTCTTGGTTGACTGAACCTGGAAATATACTTTTTTAAGAAGTTCTTTGCTAGAGGAATATTTCAGGATCACTATCTTTTTAAAGGAAGCACTTTCCAATGAGTTTATAGTTTAACAGTCTGGTTTATAGTTTAACCCACACAATGATGAGTAGGGTCTCACTAATTCCTGAAGTACAGTCAAAACATCTTTTCTGTTGTCCTAGTATAGACTACTTACTTCTTCTTTAATGGCACTAATTTCTTTTATACCCATGGCCTGTCTAGCCTCAGCATTAGATGGGCCCACACTCCTTCCCCCAACATTTTTATGTCTTCATGTTCTTATTCTCGTTGAAAAACTTGGCTAAAAGCACATAGCAATAACTATGCCACACCCTGAATGCTACTCATTAGGTCATTAAGTTTGGACTCAATCTTAATCAGATTTTCAAGATATGGGAAAACTGTAGATTTTTGGGTGTGTGTATGTGTGGGTGTCAAATTTTAATATAAATGGACTTTAGTCCATTTTCTAATGATGTACTTACTCCCTTCTAAAACCTCATGGACGCTGTCTTTATTATGTGTAATTCTGTTCGCATTCTGGTCTTATGCCTTCACAATAGAACCTCTTGTTAACCCCCCACTCAAGCTAGGGTTTCCCAAGCCCTCATCTCCGAATACCACAGCAGTTCTAAAGACACAAACATCACAAAGTCATGTTTAGTTGCTCATTTCTCTGTACAAATTTTCAGTATCAGTTAAAAATATTTTTTTGTCACTGGGACAAAAATCTAACCACAACAATGTAAGGCAGGCAGGACTTATTTTGACTGACCATTTCTCAGGTTTTAATTCATTGTGACAGGGAAAAAATATGGCAAAACAAATAACTCATGGTGGTGGGAATATGTGTTGAAATCTGTTCACATCTGAGAAGCTGAAAACAAGACAGGAAGTAGGGGCTCTGTGTAACCTTCAAAGGTGTCCTCCAGTGACCTACTTCTGCCAGCTAGTTCCCACTTTTTAAAAAGTTCTGCAGCTTTCCCAAGTAACACCACTACTATGGGAATAAACATTTAAAACACTAGCCTATGGGGGACATTTCAGATGTAAAAACACACGATGAGAGTTCTATAATAGAGAAAATAATCAAAACAGAAAATAGGTTTGTGATTGCTGCCACCGGGAGGAGAAGGGACGGGGCATGCTATTAAATAGCACGTTCATGCTGCAGAAGCAGAACTCTGCGAGGTGGTAGTTTGTAAATAATAGAAGTTTATTTCTCACAGTCTTACAGGCTGAGGAGTCCAAGGTCAAGTTTCCTAGCAATAGAATCATACTTGGCCTCCAAGATGGTATGAAAAAGATGGCATTGATGGAGAACACACACACACACACACACACACTGCTGTGTTTTCACATAACAAATGATAAATAGTCCTGCTTAGGTCTCTGCAGTCCCTAAGGTCATTGGCCCTCATGACTTAGTCACTTCCTCACCTCTTAATGTTTACAGGTTAGTATTTAAGTTTCTCCAGACAGAGTTGAGGGACATACATATTGAAACCATATTGAAATGGGTATATAGCACTTTAGTTTTGAAAAATGAAAATTTTCAATAGGTATTTTGTGTAACAGTTAGCTCTATAGAACTATTTATTTTGAAATGGCCTGGGTCCTGGCTTGGTTTTGTTTCTGAGATGCAGGGTGGCTTGGAACCAGATGCTTAGTCTCTCTGGGCTCCACACAATAAGGGAAAAGGGAGTAGGTAAAAACATTTTTGCCATCACATGGGATCTGTGAAACCATTCTGCTATGGTATGATTTTCAGCAGTCAAAGACTTTATGGCATCTTCACTAAATAGGAGGAGGGTCTCACCTGCATCTGAGGGTGTATTCATGGGGCCAGAGATTTATTCTAAATGTAGTCTAGCTTTGTAAAAGAATTCTCTTTCTTATTTTGAGTGGGGGGAGAGTGCTTATAATTAAAGGATGGACTACATTTAACACCGGTACGAAATACAATGATTATTTGATTTTAGCACCCTCAATCAAAATGTCAACTTTCCAAGCCTGATTTTTTTTTTAAACTTTACACAAAGTTCTAGACTTTGTAATGTAGAAAATAATAACAGAAGGATTATTTTTTCCTGGATTGAAAATCTTCTTTTTTTTATTATATTAAAAAGTCACTAGTGTTTGTCCCAGAGTGGTTTGCTTTCTGCGTGGCTGATTTTCAAGAGGGTTGCCGGGAGCATCCTCCTATATGCATGAAGGTCAAAGGCACCATGGCCAGGAGAGTTGCCTGGACAGCCTTGAGTGATGGTGTAGACTGCCTTTCTTTGCTTCAGTTTTTTTTATAACCTTGAAGAGAAGGCTTTATAACCAGGAGCAGTGAGATTAAATGTCACTAGGGCCAACCTAGTACAAAATGCTATGTGTGTGAACACATGGGAGATTTCCATGACTTCTAAGTGCTGGTCTGCCGCAGAGCTGGACTTTCCCCTGTACAGATGTGTCCATCTGTCTCCTTGATTAAGCTCATCCCTGCCCCTTCCTCTCTTTGTATACGTATTGAAATGTCCTAGGTGGCAACTGTGGGCTGTCATATACACTTTGGAGTCCCTTATACCACTAGTTACAGGAGGCTCTTTGTTTACTTGTATCTTGAGGTTCAGCATCAGGCTCCAGGATGGCTAGCCATGGCTATGTTAGAGTCCACATGTAGTCACCACATGGTAGTCAGATGTAGGTTAAGGATATGATATGGAGTGCTTATTCTACAGGGAGGAAACAGGGACAGTTGGGAATGGCCCCCTACATGCTCGAGAAGCTGGGCAGCTGCCTGGTGTGACTCCCTGAACACAGATCAACACATAGCCTTTTTGACCCTATAGTAACGCCTTAGCTCCTGCTGCCTGGCCCAGAGAGAGCTGGAAATGTGAAGTTGCATCTTGGAAAGTGTCCTCACCTGAGATCTGAGGCTTTGTGTGATCAGTTCAGATCACGTAGAACCATCAGGGCAATACCAGCTGTTCTCAAGCCCTGGGTTATGACTAGGATGGAGAATCAGCCAGAGTGTGGAGTGTACTTCCTTTTAAAGATCCTGGACAACAGATGCAAGTCTTCCTACCACTGAACCCCTGACATACTCTGTAATCTTACTTAGGAAATGAATTTAGGAGACCAGTAAGCTTAGCCAGACATGGCAGCTCATGACTTCAATCATGGCATTTCAGACCCTGAAGAAGGAAGATCACAAGTTCAGGACTGGTTAGGCTATATAGTCAGACCTTGTCTCAAAAAAAGAAAAAGTCACAAGCTAAAACAGCTCAGTCATCTTTTAGACTTGGATCCTGTTTACCATTATAAAGTGACTCAAGAACTCATGCATATCCATGCCCTGCATTCTTGATAGACTTGAAGACTTAGTTTCTGTTTTGAAGAGGAAAAGACTGTAAATAGCAATCTCCAGACACCAGGCTTCCCAGTTTTCCTAGAGACTCAGAAACAGGTGGACTGGGATCATGTCCCCATCCATCGTGTGCACGCTTGCCCCAGGTCTCCCCTGAAAGCTGGGCTTCTGTGGCAGGATTGAGCAAGTAGGTCACTTGAGGGGGCCCAGATGCCCTGGACACATGGGCAGGCTGAGTGTTTAGATAATGCCAACTATCCCAGCCATCTAAGACTTGTCCAAATCATGCCATAGAGTCTTGTATTTGAGATGCGTTCAGGCTTGAGCTGCAATTCTGGGGTTCATGAAGCGAAGAATCACCTCTTTGTACCCTAGTCTCCTCTCTTGTGATGTAAGCCTGGAAACATCTGTCTGCTTCAGGCCGTTACTGTTAAAGGAGTCAAGACATTGGTGAGTGGGTTTGGAGAATTCTGTCTCTATAGGCATTTCCTGTGGCTGCTGTTCCTGTGACCTTCAAGAACAGCTGGTTCCAAACTTCCTGTGTCAAAGAACTGTAGTGCTTTCTGAAAAGACCACCCCCTGCTTACCAACCCAGCCCCTGGGAGGGCAGATTAAAGTTGTTGTGGCTGCAAAGCCAGCCGATAAGGGCTGTAATATAGTAAATTATCACTTGTTTTGCAGTCTTGACGAGAAAAATAAACGCAATTACACTCATGAATGTTGAAAAATGAAGCAAAGCAATGTGGATCGGCACATTTGAGGTGCTTTTCCAAATGAAAAGCTGCCTACAATGAATGCTAATGGGCTCCCTCCCTCCTGCTCCCCGGCACATGGTACAACGTGATCTTTCTGAATTAAGAGAGCAGCTGTGCCAAGTGCCTGGCCATGGGAGCAGTAGCCTTGAACAGCCCCCATGATAGGATCCTCAGCAAGTAGATCCCAACTTTCTCCCTCTCCTTAATATCCAGGATGGGCCCAGTTTCCTAAAGAAGGTACTGAAATGTCTTTGTTGCTGTCTCTCTGCTTCAGGATCCTTGAACCTATTCTGTGGTTTGCTCTGTATGGCGAGCACTTATTGAACACCAACTGTATACCCCATGTTGTGCTGAGAGAGATAAATCCCAGGCATTCTTTCCCTGCTAGTCATGCAAGACTGCCACCAAGCCTGAAGGTGTCAACATCTAGCTTTGTGTTGTCATGAATGTGGCCACCACCACTTAAAATCTGGCTAGTCCAAATGAGATGCACTTGCGGCAAAAAGTACATATAGGACCACAAAGATTTAGTACAAAAAGATGATCAAATACGTGGGAAGGTGTACCAGTTATATGCCAGCAGCATACTATTTTGTACCAGGGACTGGGCACCAGAGGATTTCCTGTCTGCGCTGGCCTCTGGATTCTGATGAGCTAAGTAAAATTTTATAAAACTAACTTTACTTTTTTTTCTTATTCAAATATGGCCGACAAAAAGTTTGAAGGTCAAATGTGGTTAACAATTACTTCTGTTGAGCAATGTGGATCTCGTTCTGCTTTCTGTCACCCGTACCTTTTGGCACATGCTCGCTGTAGTGGACAGCCTGTTAGACCTTCAGCCATGCCTGCTGTTTGCTGTCTCAGGGATCTTTTTTCACTGTCAGCCTCTGTGAGACAGTCTCTCATTGTCCTTTCAGCATCTGGATTCTCTGGCTTTTAGACAGTCTTTCTAGCCCATATCATAATGCCTAGTTATTTTGTATATTTAGTTGTTGCAGTATCTGTTTCCCTTAAGAGAACAGAAGGATGGATGGGTGGCTTTCCTATTGTATTTTGTGTTGCTTTCAAGTGTGTGTGTGTGTGTGTGTATACACATATTCACATGTCTGTACCAAGTGTTTGGAGGTCAGAGGTCAACCTTGGGTGTCATTCTTCAGGTATAATCACCTGGAGTTCTTGAGATCATGGTTTTCATTGGTGGGGGGGAAGGAGAGGACTCATCAAGAAGGTGAGGCTGGCTGGCTAGCCAGTGAATCCCAGAGATCTACCCATCTTTATGCCCAATTGCTAGGATTATACGTGCTTGCCACTGTGCCCGACTTTTTGCTTAGGTACTAAGTATTGAACTCAGGTCCTTAGGATTTCATAGTAAATACTTCATCAAGCAAGCTATCTCCCTAGTCCATTGTTTTCAGTTCTGATCCCCATGTTACTGTAGCAACTGACACATAGTAGGTACTCAAACCGTTTTCTTAAATGGATACACGAGTAGTTAAATGTTGCATTCATATTACAAAGAAAAAAACATTTTGGTTATTTTTATGTTGTTGATGTTTGAAATGGAGTCAACAATAGGGCCTAATCTATCAGTCAAGGAAAGTGTGAGACTGATGAATGATGTAAATGGAGTATAATTAATTTGGTACAATCGGGATTATGTGAATTAACAAGGAACCTAAGTATATGTGGCTGAACTCAGTCAAGAGTCTAAGGGGCAAGGGCAAGGGCAGGGGAGGGCATTAGGAGACTACTTGGGCTATGGAGAATACTTCTACAAGTGCCAGGGTAGCTGATGCAGGATGCCTGGAAATGAAGGCCAAAGAGGTTGCCCTCTTAAGTACAGAACAGCGTAGAGACTTTCTATGAATCAATGAGCAGGGACACTGGTGTGGAGGATGCTGGTGAGAGAACAGAGAGAAACTGTCATCTTATAGAGATCTAAAAAGCTATTTCCCTTAATGTGATGGAACGTGTCTATTCCAAACCAACAACCCATATCCTAAAAGTAGGATGCTTGTGAGCATTAACATTATTTAACATTCATGAAGGGATTTCTGGCCATTGAATAGAAAGTATAATTATGGGGGACATAAAGTTGTTATTTGCAGAGGATATTATTATTCACCAAAAAAACTCAAGAGAAATAAGTGAAAAACTAGTGCAACCCTATAAAAGAGACCAAGAGAGCAGCTAGTCAGGGAATAATCATACAAAAATTAACAATTTCCTCCTCTTTGGTAATAACCAGTTATAAAAATAATATAAAATGATTAATTTTGCTAAGGCATCAAAATTATAGAATGATGAGGAAACTTGAGAACTGTGCTGGA
>CM053766.1:131722425-131733212 GCA_028658305.1 Pachyuromys duprasi
GTGCGGGGGTTCCAGTCCACATCCACACATGGTCCTTGATTGTAGAAACCATCTCTTACAAGACCCCTGTGCCCTGCTCAGTTTGGTCTTTGTGGAGCTCTTGTTCTCCCCAAGTCTCAACAACCTCCCCCAGATCTATCATTACTCTCGCCCTTTGTCAGAGGCTTGATCTCGAGTCTTAATATCCGCTCTGATACATCGCTACATTG
This sequence comes from Pachyuromys duprasi, assembly GCA_028658305.1. Classification (NCBI taxonomy): domain Eukaryota; kingdom Metazoa; phylum Chordata; class Mammalia; order Rodentia; family Muridae; genus Pachyuromys; species Pachyuromys duprasi. The sequence continues at coordinate 131,722,635 of CM053766.1, forward strand.
ACCCTCCCCCCCCAAATAGGTCCTCTTTGGCATGCTCCTGTTCTGTTGCTTGTTTTCTCCTCTGCTCAATGTGCTGGAACTTTCAAAGGAAGCTGAAGAGCAAAATGGAGGAAAAACAAATGAAGACATGGGTGTGTATCATTTCTTGACAAAGACTTCCTATTTAAATTGTGAAGGTTTAGGTTTTATTTAAACTGTTTTCCAGTAGCAATTAATGACTGTCCATTACTCAGAGTTACAAATGGATTGTTTAGTTTATCTGGAAAAAAAATCAATACAGATGAGCAGACGGATGTTGGGAGACAACTGTGGAGGAAGAGCCCTGCTTCCAGGAGATGAGCTAAGCAGAATCTGTCCCTCCAAGAGACATGGGTACACTTGTGTGACTGTGTATGTGAGCATGTACCTTGAACCCTTCCAATAAGTGAGATAAATTGGGATGAAGAGTCATCTTCAGTGAGGTGTGTGGTAAGCTGGGATAGATTTTTAACATTTGCTATCAAAATATATCCCAGATGAATGGACTAAGTAGTACTTATATGTAAAAAAAAATTTGTTTCTATGGCATGGGATGCATGAGTGAATGTGTAGATAGTTTTAATATTAAGGTAGTTTTCTGAGGAAAACAAAAAGCAGCACTAGTTGCAAATATTTACCCCTAAAAAGATAAACAATATGAAAAGACCTATATCAGACTGAGCCTTGGTGTGCATGCACACGCACCCCCCAGTTATGCAAAACCAATGACTGATACTGTGAATATGACAAAAGCTTCTACAAATCAATAAAAGAAAGACAAATGATCCATTAGACAAATTTTGTGTTTGTGAGACTTCTGAGAAATACTGCCAATATGAAACACATTGGTATAATACTTAAAGAGGACAATTTAATATCTGTCAGAAACATGAGCTATGTATATCTTTGGCCCCCAAATTTATCCTTGAAACTGTATTGCAAGGAAATAATCAAAGATAAGTATAAAGTGACAGGTTCTGGGTGTATGACCTTGGCTTCCCAGAATTCTGCTTTAGCCATTGTAGTACAGAATAAATCACCTTGCTTTCCAGGGTGGCTGTGTGGCTTTTTTTGGATAGTTTGCATGTGAAGTCCTGGGAGAATGGTGCTGTATATTCTTGGCTAATCTGGGGTTCCCATATCTTCACTTTCCTTCTCTGTTCTGAGTCTCTGAGTACAATTGAAGCACCTTCCCCTACATTTCAGCTCCAGGAGGGCCAAAGGCAAAAGCCTAAACCTATGTTCAAGTTTAGTAGGGCTTCTTAAAGGTAGATGTTTAGTTTGGCATGCCATGTACTTAGTAAGTGCCAAGAGCATGCAGGCCAGGACTTGGGCTGGGTATTGGTGAAAAGGCTCTCTGCTTGAGTACATGATAGTGAAGGGCCAGTGAGTCCTGTGCTCCACAAGGCCTTGACTTTGGCCCTTGTCTTGTCCAGCCTAATTTTCCCAAGAATTCCAATAGGACCAGGTTAATTTACTGAGACGTTTACCGATGCCTGCCAGTTGATTCGAGATTGTACCAATTGACTATTAAAACTAACCATCGTAGGCTGTAATAAAAAAAAATACAATAAGCTAGGTAGCTTTTAGGAACAGTGATTTATTTCCTTCCTTTGTAGGCTAAGCAATCCAAGAGAAGTTGCTGTGTTCTGAGGGCTGTCTTCTCGTCAACGGAGCTTTGTAGCTTGTCTAAGTTAGGGTTACTATTGCTACGATGAAACACCATGGCTTAAAGCAAGTTGGGGAGTAAGGGTTTATTTGACTCAACACTTCCACGTCCATAGTTCATTGCTATGGAACTGAAACAAGATGGGAACCTGAAGGCATGAACTGATGCAGAGGCAATTGTTGTGGGTTCTTAATTTTTATTATAGATTTACTTTTTAGTTAAGCAGCAGCTATTCTTAACCCAACTGTACATCCAAATCACCACACAGAGACTAGGATTTATTTCATTCATTAACCTAGGGCACAATGCTGGGCAATAGTTATTCCATTCTAAACCTCCAAGCCTGCATAGTTTCCTGCCATTCAGATTTTATCCATTATACTTGCTTTTAGTCATCTCTTAGGTCCAGTTCATCTTTCCTGCTGTTTCCAAGACCCTCCTCATGGTTCCAAGTCCTAGCCTGTCCATCTCTTACCTCCCCTCTCCCTCCCACTCACTTCCTTCTCCTCCCCTCCAGACCAGGATTCTCCACCCTATTTTCTTCATTGCTCAACACTGGCTGGTTGTTTTATTGACAATACAGAGAACAAATGATGGCTTGTTTACACAAACTTGAAATAGGTGATGCTTAGAATAGCATCACAATTCAATGTCTGGATTGAAACCAGATAATGGGATAGAGAAATCAGCATTTAAATGAACAAGGGTACATTCCACAAGAATATTATAGCAACAAGCAATGAAGGGGTACTGTTTACCGGCTTGCTCATCATGGCTTGCTCAGCCTGCTTTCTTTTAGAACCCATGACCACCAGCCCAGGGATGGCCCTTCCTACAATGGACTGGACTGTCCCATATCAATCATCGATTATATAGATGCCCTCAGGCTTGCCTACACCCCAACTTATGGAGACATTTTCTCAGTTGGGGTTCCCCCCTAACCCCCAGATCACTGTAGCTTGTGTCAAGTTGGCTTAACATGGGCCAGAGCAGAGCTGTGTCTTCATGGAGTAGAACAGGCAAAGTAGTCATTTGGGGTCTCCCTCATCATCTCATTGCTGGGGGTTCTGCCCCCAACACGTAATCACCTCCCAGTGGTCTCATCTCTTAATGTTGTCACACTGGGGGCTAGGATTTCCACGAAAGAATTTTGGGAGGGCATTAATAACTAGACAGTCTATCTGATCACCACAGCTGACATTTAGCCAGAAGCCTGCTAAGTTAATTCGTTAAGTGTCCTTCTACTGCTCCTGGTAGCAGTTCTCTCTCTTCAATGTGCTTTTTACCCTAGCTCTGTTTCCCATTGCAACAGTTTTTAATAAAATATTTGCTAACATTTAACCACGACATGGATCCATGTCATGACAAGTCCCAGACTGCCCTATCGGAGCTTTAGATCTAATAGATAAACAGGTAAGCAGCCCCACAATCAGCTCTTTAGAAGAGCACACTCATTCATTGATTCAACAGATATATAATGAAGATTTAGAATATGTTATACTACACCAGATGATACGGAATACAATTGATAGTAAACAAGATATCACCTACAGACCCACATAAAGTACAGTGGGGAGCAGAGGAGGGGCTTCCTAATTTCTGGTGTTATGCAGGAGATGGGGTCCCAAGTCAAGAAGAAACTCTTGTTGCAGGAGATGAAATTTCAGTTACATCTACAGCCAGTTTAACTGTCACTTATGGGCCACAATGCTTTATGGTTTCAGAGCCCGCGTAAGCTCATTTGTGAGTAAGTACGATGCTGGATGGCACAGGAATCAGCCTATGGGGGAGGAAGACAGCTAAGGTTCCTAGAGGCATCCCAGCAGGGAGGAGACACGGACAGGGAGATTATCCTAATAGGATTTCACAAAGCCCACTTAGCAGTGCCTGAGCTTGGGGGAAAGTAGTTATGAGCTGAGGGTGGAGAAATAGCCAAGAATCTGGCAACTCGGCGAAAGCTTGGAGAGAAAAGCTGACAGCCAACAGACAGAACAAGATGATGCTTGCAAAAAGGTAAAAAGAATAGATTGGAGGGGGTTACTCTGAGAGATATGGATGGAAGCGGAAGCACATTAATATAAGTGGAGGACGCGCATTAAGGTAATTCCAACACTAAGATGAAGCCTGGCCAAGATGTTTTTTTTTTTTTTTTTTTATTACAGCGCTTCACACTGTCAGAGAACTCACGGAAACAGATGTGGGTGGCGGAGGGTCAGGATTGACGTGGAATGAAAAGTGTGGACATAAAACATGCACAGAAATAGGGATGCCACCTCCAGCCCCACCTATAGAAGAGATAGGCAAACAGAGCCTCCGAAAAATGAGGCTTTCTCGTCAAAGCCACGCAGTGAAATGACGAAAGGAGCAGAACTTTTCTGTGTGTTGCTGACGGGCTTACAAACATGGTGGGATCGCCATGGAGAACAGTTGGCAGCCCCTCAAAAACAATGAACCATAAAGTTTCACTTGTGGACATGTACCCCATAGAACAGAAACAATGGTGCAAAACTGACTCACAGTGGCATCTGTGACTCCTCGTTAGTGATCACCTTCCAGAGCAGCTGGCGTTCTCCCTTCCATCCTTTCCAGCCCTTCTCGCCTCCCTCTTGGTTCAGGCGCACATGTGAATGAACACAGGACTTTGATTTCGGTGTCAGTTACCCATGGCCACTAGATGAGAGCCTTTACAAACCCGACAGTACTTCAAGCTTCCACATAGCTTGCCAAGACATCTTTAGGGTTTCAGATCGGATATCCATCAAAGGAATATACTTTCCCTACCTGTAGACATGAAGATAATGCATTCCCAATGTGGAAACATTGTTCTCACCATTCAACTATTTATTCCATAGAGCTTATGCTCTGTTTCATTTTTCTCAGTGTTGTAAAGGAGTTATCTGTTTCTGTTTCCTGGAGCACCTCTTCTTCTACAGAGAATTTAAAAAAAAAAAAAGGACATTTGCCTGCCACAGCTGCTTTGAAGGCATTCAATGTTTATTTAATCAATATGAAGTACTTTAATTATTTTCCCTTTATTTGACTGCTGTGTCAATGTGGGGTGGGGTGGACAGTCACATGACAATGCTATTTGACCCAAATTGGGTTTTTTTGAGTTTTCTTTTTTTCTGTTTTAAGATTTATTTTTACTTTTGGGTGTGCATACATGTATGTCTGTTTGTGTGTATGCTACATGTGTGCTGGTACCTGATGTGGCATGTCTAATCTTTTGGCACCAGAGCTGTATGTAGTTGTGAGCTGCCTGATGTAGGTGCTGGGAACTTAATTTGGATCCTTTGGAAGGCAGGAGGCACTCTTAATCATTGAGCCATCTTTCCAGCCCCTGTGCTAAATTCTCTTTTTCTTGGTTTCTTGCTTTAGTTGAGCACTGTCTGCCTCTCTTCTTGGGAGAGGGGAAGCCTCTGGAGACTTGCAAATGGAACTATCAGACACAGATAGACAATGGGAACTTTGCCTCTAGTCTCTATGTCTAACTATATCTAATAATTGTCAGCAAGATCATTTCTACTGCCTTGGCAGTGGGAAAACTTTCAAGGGTTTGGGGCTGCCTTCTACAGCTTCCTTGTATTTCCCTAGAGTCAACAGAGTCACCCCCTTTAAGAGGAGATCCTTCAGCAGGATGTGGTGACACATGCCTTGCCTTTAATTCCCAGCACTCAGGTAGCAGTGGCAGAGGCAGGAGCAGGTGGATCTCTGTGAGTCTGAGGGAAGCCTGGTCTACAAAAGTGAGTCCAGTGAGTACAGGACAGCCAAGGCTACACAGAAAAACCCTGTCTCAAACAACAACAACAACAAAAACAAAAACCAAAAAAGAAAGAAAGGAAGAAGAGATCTTTCAGTTTCATAGTATTTTGGTCTCCTGTGAGTCATTATTCCTTTATTATAAGGAGTTCTATGGAGGAATTCAGGGGAAAATGTTTAGCCCTAGTGGGTGTAGACACTGTCCAGCCACAGTGGGGTAAACAGTCTCAAGGTTCCTCATGTCTGTCTTCCTCGGGGTTTGAGGACAAATTTTCAGTTTGTTTCCTTCAAGTCAGGAACTTCTGCATTTAGTTTCAAAAGGTGCCATCCCATTTGGAAGCAGAAGTTAGACATCAATTCATCTTGACCCAGATGGCCTTAGAAATCTTTGAGGACATGAGGTTGAGGTGTTTTCTGTGTTTCGGGATCGATCGAGTTTTCTTGGTCTTTTTAACTTCTTGTTTAGGCCATTCAGCTCTGGAGATGGAAGCTCTGTGAAATGGCATGCCAACCGCCATATTTTCTGGAAGACTTGGCATCCTCTCCACTATCCCTTGCTGGGTGATTATAAATACACTCCGGCACAGCCAGTGTGACACGCCCTTATTGCAAAGGGTTTTCAGTGACTGTATTCGCTGAAACGGCCTATATATATGTCAGATGCATTATCGGATAAGCGCTTTTGTAAGAACAGGACGCCGACAAACAAAAGAGCCAGGTCCAGGCTGACAAAAGACACTGCAGGGCCCTTCCCTGTCCACCCCCACACCCCTATTGCCCCACGTGTCCATATAAAGTTGTTACAGAGGGGCTCCGTGGTGAATGGATTTTAACTGGGCAGTGGTTTTCAGAGGACTGTTTTCTTGTTTCCACTTCAAGATCTTAATTTTATTGATGCTATTGCTGCTGCTGTTGGACCTAGCATCATGGATCTAATTTAATTTAATTTGCTTCCTTGCAAAGAAGGTGATCCCTTGCCCAGCTGCTGCTCTGAGCAGAGAGGGAGCAAGCAGGCATGGAGATAAAGGCTGAACCTTATCAGACCTCTCCAAGGTTTATGTTAATGAGCAAATCTTAGAGTTTGGGAACCTTCTTCTCCCAGTGATTGCTTTCACTACCATGCTGCTGTTTAGGCAGCAAGGTGTCTTGTGCCTCCCTGTCTGCTGGGCTGTGAGGAACTGGGGGAGGTGGGATTATGTGGGTTGTGGCTTCTGCCGCTTCCAGGTGCCATGCTAAGATGAGTGTAAGACACATGGCAGGTGTTTTTCTTCCCCATCCATTCTGTCACTATGTGCCCAGGGAAGGTTTTGGGGGAGAATTAGGATGTGCGGCAGGTATGGTTAGGTAATCCTGCACTAAACCCAGCTTATATGACTTCACTTGTTTATTTCTTTGGAGGGATTCTTCAAGCTTTCTGAGATGGCTTGCTTAAGTCATATATCAAGAGAGCCAGTGCCTCTGGGAGAGGCTGTCCCGGCATTCTCAGCAGCTTCTGGATTGTAGGATCAAACACTTTCCACATTTAAATTTATTTCTAAATGTGAGTGTGTGCGAGTGCACATGGAAACCAGAGAACCTCAGTGTCCCTCTTCAGGACTTGTCAATCTTATTATTGTTACTATTATTTTTCGAAGCAAGGTCTCCCACTGGGCCCTAGGAGCCACCATTTTTTGGCCAGGTTGGCTGACCAGTGAGCTCCAGGCATCCTTTTGTCTTAGCTTCCCCAGTGCTTGGATTGCAGATGTGCACTACCATCCTGGGCTTTTTATCTGGTTTTTAGGGATTGGATTCAAGGCTTCATGTTTTACCAATTAATACCTGTCCCCGAAAGCCCTGTGGTTCATTACTTAGATTAAAGTAATCAGGGAAAAACCTCATGAACCCCATGATGCGTTTCTGTTGTTGAAGTGGTCTTGACGCACAAGACCAAAAGATGCTCCTGATACAACTTCCTTTGCTGTCATTCTGAAGGGGAACTTGACTGCCTCTGGTAGTTTTGTCATCCAGCCTCTGGCCGCCAGCGTCTCACCTCCTGATACTTTTGACTTGATCTTCTTTGCTATGCAAGCTTCATTACCTCACTTGATTTCTTAAGTAACCTGGCAACCCAAGTAGAGCCTTTATTTGGCATATTAGCTTGGCTCTCAGATTGGCATATTAGATTAGCTGCCCTCCACTGGGAGATCTAGATTTCTCAGTGGGTGTCTGTAGTTCCATCTACTTCTGGTTTTTTCTCTTTTCTACCTGAGGCTGGTGAGCCAGTGTCTCCTACTGTACAGCCTCGCAAACTGAAGACTATAGACACCAGAAGATATGTGGCCAGGTCAGGCAAGTGGATTTGTGAAGTAAAACAGCCTCATGGGGGTAAAATCCCTGTGTGAAGGACACACTTTCAGAATGAAACAGTAGAAAAAAAAACCTTCTAAGGATGAAAAAATGCCTGGCTCGGAAAAATCAAAGGACAGAGGCCTTAGAAAAAAATATGATTAATATTCTAAAAAGTGCATGTAAGCGCATCAAAGAAAAATCCATTGACATTAAGGAGAGGTTTCAGGAGCCAGATACAAAATAAATTCTCCCTCAAAATATATTTGTTAGCTTTTCTCATATGTACAGTTTTTAAGATGTACTATATATAACAAAAGAAATCTCAACAATAATAGGTCAGAATATTTTAAGGGTTCAGGATGAAGATAATGAAAAGATGTGAGGCCCGAATGAAAACCTTAAAACATGGGCACACAAAAGACGAATACTTAGGGATATAGCACCTTTCTGAGTGGAAATGTATGTTAGTTCTTCCTCAGATTTCTTCTCTATTTGTGTTTTTATGATCTGTCAGAAATCATTCTAGGCTTGTATAGAAAAAGCCTAGGCCCCTAGGAAGAGTAACAACTAATTATTTCAAAGTAAATTGGTGATTTTCACAGTAGAAAGTTATAAAGAGTTCTAAAATGGTGTAACTCTATAAACATGTTATTTTTGTGGCTAGTGAAATATAATTGGAGCCAAACAGAAAATAAAGAAAGAATGATGTGAGTATATGTAAGTATTTATTATATGATGATTATGGATTTTACATTAGTGGAGAAAGAATTGATTATTAATGCAATTAGAAAAATTGGTGATTTAGTGGGGAAAGTAGATCATTATTATATGTTAGGAAGCAGAAGACAAAATGTAGTTAGATTTTACATGGCATTGGTATAGGAAGGTTTGGAAACTGTAATGATGTTTGATTTTATATGCGCAAATGAATTTTAAAAGTATCATTAATATAAAATTCCCAGGTCTTCTATTCGCTTTCTAGTAAAGCTCCTCAAGAGAAGAGTCCTTGCCATTAGTCTCTCTTCTTTCATGATGCCATACCAGATCTTTGCAGGCATTCTGTCCCTGTTTCCACCCCTCATCAGAATTGATGTCGCCAAGCATACAGCAGCCTCCATAGCTGAATCTGATGACACTTGTCTTGCTTGACCTATATCCTCTGCTTTCTGTCTTGTCGCCCTCTTCTTGAAGTTAACTCATCACTTGGTTTCTGGATGGGCACATTCTCTTTGTAGTCCCCAGACCATATTGATTTCTTTCCAGCCTCCTTTGCTGGTTTCCGGCCCTCTCACGGTGGCTAGACCCACAAGTACTTTTACGTAGCTAGGGAGAGTCCACTGATGTTACCTTTAAGGTGGTTGCCTTGAAGGTCTCTTGTAATGCTGAATGCAGGCTCAATTGTTTTTTTGTTTTGTTTTGTTTTGTTTTGTTTTTTTGAGACAATATTTCTCTGTGTAGCCCTGGCTGTCCTGGACTTTCTTTGAAGACCAGACTGGCCTCAAACTCATAGAGATCTACCCACCTCTGCCTCTCTGAGTGCTGGGATTACAGGTGTGCACCACTGCGCACAGCTCAGGCTCATTTTTTTTTTTTAAATCTCAAGTTCAGGTTTTTTTCTCCAAGTGCCAATATGTTATCTTCACTTGAGTGTCTCATTAGTTTCTCCAATATAGCAAATATACCATCAAGCTTGTAATGTCTCCATATGCCCACCCCAAACTTTCCAAACTCGCATGGTGTCTTCTTTACTTTTTCATCACTGTGACCAAAATACTTGACATAAACAGCTTGAGAGAAGAAAACTGTATTATTTTGGCTCATGGTGTCGGAGGATCATAGTTCGTTATAATGGAGAGGGCATAGAAGTGTGGCTCAGTCCCTAAAGCTGAGAGAAATAATGACCATTGTTCACATGGTGACACACAGGAAGCGATGAGCAGGCCAGGACATAGGATGGTCTAGCCCTACTAATCTACTTCTGCTGGCCAGGCCCCACCTCCTAAAGGGTCCACAGCCACTAAAGGAGTACTGCAAACCTGAGTCCAAGTGAGAGCCTTTGGGGGGCAGTCCATGTTTAATTGGCAACACACAGTCTTCATAAAGTAGGGGAGATAGCAATCTAACAATCAGATAATAGAAACATATAGTAAATATTAATTTTTTTCAATTACACGTTGGAAAACTATGGCCTAAACTCCAAATCTAGTAGCTTGGTTTTTATAAACTATGTGGAAACAAGGCTTTATGTGTTTGTTTACAGCTGTGGTTGCTTTTGCATAGCTAAGGAGATGCAACAGCCCCAGGAAGGTTGTGAAGCCCGCAAAGTCTGCTGACTACCTCCTCGCTAATATGTGATGACCCCAGGCTTTGTCACCTCAACACCTAGAATTGAAGTTGAGGGATCGCAAAGAAACAGGATGCATCTTGTTCTCTGGAACCATGGTGGCTATAGATATTTTTGTCCCAACTGGGACACTTTTAAAAAGTGAAAGTGGTGTTCCAGAGAGGCAGTGAGATATAGCTACGGATGTCTGTAATGGATCATTGAGAATTAAATTGGAAAGAGAGAAGTATCAACTGAGGTTAGAATTAATAGAATTAAGTAAAAAAAATAATAGAGATCAATACTAGTATAGCAATGGTCTTCATCAGTAGCTGGAGCATTAAGATTCATTGCAACTTTAGATACTTTCCACAGAAACCAGTAAATCAAGCAGTCATTCTCTATTTGACAGTGGACAGAATGCTATTTATTATTCAAGATAATAGCAGGAACAGAAACTCAAGTGCTCCTTGAATTGTAC
>CM053766.1:131751346-131790469 GCA_028658305.1 Pachyuromys duprasi
TATTAGCCCTCTGTCAGATAGAGGGTTGGTGAAGACTGTTTCCCAGATGTTGTTTTGTTCTGACGACAGTGTCCTTTGCTTTACAGAAGCTTTTCAGCTTCATGAGGTCCCATTTATTGGTTGTTGATTTTAGAGCCTGTGCTATTTGTATTCTGTTCAGGAAGTTGTCTCCTGTGCCAATGAGTTCAAGGCTCTTCCCCACTCTTTCTTCTAACAGGTTTAGTTGTGTCTGGTTTTATGTTGAGATCTTTGATCCACTTGGACTTTAATTTTGTGCAGGGTGATAAGTATGGGTCTATTTGCATTTTTCTACATGTAGACATCCAGTTACACCAGCACTACTTGTTGAAGATGGCTAAGATCAAAAACTCAAGTGACAACACATTCTGGAGAGGTGTGGAGAAATGGGAACCCTCCTCCATTGCTGGTAGGAATGTAAACTTCTACAACCACTTTGGAAATCAATCTGGCACGTTCTCAGACAATTAGGAATAGTGCTACCTCAAGATCCAGCTATACCACTCCTAGGCATATATCCAAAACATGATCAAGTATACAACAAGGACATTTGTTCATCCATGTTCATAGCAGCTTTGTTTATAATAGCCAGAATCTGGAAGCAACACAGATGTCCCTCAAAGGAGGAACAGGTATAGGAATTGTGGTATATTTAACAAAATTGGAATACTACTTAGCAATTAAAACAAGGAAATCATGAAATTTGCAGGCAAATAGTGGGAACTGGAAAAGATCATCCCAAGTGAGGTAAGCCAGAAGCAGAGAGACACACATGGTATACACTCACTTATGAGTAGATATTAGACATATAATATAGGATAATCATACTAAAATCTGTATACCTAAAGAAGCTAAGCAAGAAGGAGGACCCTAGGGAAGTTGCTCAATCCTCATTCAGAAAGGCAAATGGGATAGAAATCAGAAGTGGGAGAAAACAGAGAACAGGACAAGAACCTACCGTAGAAGGCCTCTGAAAGAGTAACCAGCAGGATATTGAAGCAGATGCTGAGATTCATAACCAAACTTTGGGCAGAGTGCAGGGAATCATATGAAAGAAGGGAGAGGTAGAAAGATCTGGAGAGTACAGGAGCTCCACAAGGAGACCAATGGAACAAAAAAATTTGGTCCAGGGGTCTTTGCAGAAACCAATATTCCAACCAAGAATCATGCATAGAGATAACCTAGACCCCTGCTCAGATGTAGCTCAGTATCCAAGTGGGTTCCCTAGTAAGGGGAGCAGGGGCTGTCTCTGAGGTTAACTCAATGGCTAGCTTTTTGATCACCTCCCCCAGGAGGGGTGCAGCCTTACCAGGCCACAGAGGAAGAGGATGCAGCTAGTTCTGATGAGACCTGATTGGCTAGGGTCAGATGGAAGGGGAGGAGGAATTCCCCTATCAGTGGACTGGGAGAGGGGCATAGGGGAAGAAGAGTGAGGGAGGGTGGGGATGGGAGGGGGCTACAGTTTGGATACAATGTGAGTGAATTGTAATAAATAAAATAAATAAATAAAAGGGCTGGAAAGATGGCTTAGTTGTTAAGAGCACTGTCTGCTCCTCCACAGGTCTTGAGTTCAATTCCCAGCAACCACATGGTAGCTAACAACCATCTATGCTGTGATTTGATGCCCTTTTCTGGCATGCAGGTGGCCATGCAGGTAGAGCAATCATATTATATATATGTGATATTACCATATATATATACGGTAAATAAATAAACCTTTAAATAAATAAATCTTTAAATAAATGAAAGAAAAGGTATTGCCACTAGCTACGCTATTTTATTCACCCTTTAGCAATGCACCAGATGACCAACCTCTCTTTATCTTCCCAACAAATATTAATTTTTGTCTTTAACAACAAGATGCCACTTATAACAAAAATGGAGGCTATAGCTATAGCTACATTGTTTGGCATAGCTACAATGTTTGGGTAGTGACAAGCAGATCCTGAGAGCTCACTAGCCAGTCAGCCTACACAAAATGATGGTCTGCCCGTCAGTAAGAGAAGTTATCTCAAGGCAATAAGGTGAGGAGTGATAAAGGAAGGACCCACCATCCTGCTCTGGCCTCTGCATAATCATAATCTTACTTGGATGTACACAACTACACACTCACATGCACATACTGTATATGTATGTATATATATGGCATATATATATATATATACACACACGTATACACATATACACTCACATATATCTCATGCACACACATGCCAAGAAACAGAGAGTTATTAGTTACCAGACATGGGAAGGAAGAGTGTAAATTTGATGCTTAGTGAACACAGAATTTATCTCTGAAGGATTGCAGACATATTGGAAATAAATTACCACAAAAGTTGCACAGTTTAATGAGAGCAATGACACAGAATCCTTCACTTGGACACAGTTAGGACGATCCATTTAATGTTACATGTTTTAGAAAACAAATAAGAAAATAAATACTAGCAAAAATTGGTACAGAATTCTGGCTAGACAACAAGGCACAGTCTACTTAAGTTGCTAGACCTTGAGACAAAGACTAGGCCTGTGTTCTAAACAGAACCTTCTGCACAAAGAGGATGGGCTTTGCACTTCTCTAAGGCACCATTCCATCTTAGAAGATAGATGCTGTCTAAAAGCTTTGAAAGAAAGCAAACACAGTTCAAGAATATCACAAAATATAAGTCTGAGAAGTAGTTGTCCTCAGGAGTAAATTATTTAAGTACTTTAACATTCAGGGCATCTTGAAAAAAATAATTAATCACAAGTCCAACTAATTAAGAGTGAGTTAAAATAAAAGATCCATGAATGTAGAGCTCGGGGTGCAAGGATTGAAGGTTTGGAGTGAATCTGTATAAATATAGAACTAACAGTGATCAACTTGGGCAATTACAGTTAGCGACCAGGATATGAAGGTTATAAACCCAATCATTAGAAAGGAAGCAGCCACCAGCACAAGACATCCAAAAGAGATCTGTTGGGAACCTAGAGGAAGAGAGAGAGAGAGTTGCACTATCACCCTTCACATCCTGGAGCCACTAACCAGTGTGCAAAATGAAAACAAATAATTCAGAATACATCACTCCTCCAAATTCTCAGTTCTTTCACACCGTATTTTTTCTTTTCTTTTTTTTAGGTGACTTTTAAATTAATTTTTATTTTTATATTAATCACAGGTTATTTACTTTGTATCCAAGGCGTAGCCCCCCTTCATTCTCTCCCAACGCCACCCTCCCTTCCTCATCTCCTCCCTGCCCCTTTCCAAGTCCACTGCTAGGGGATGTCCTCCTCCCCTTCCAACTGACCCTAGCTTATCAGGTCTGTTCAGGACTGGCTGCCATGTCCTCCTCTGTGACCTAGCAAGGCTGTTCCTCCTGTGGGGGTGGGCAAGGTAAAGGAGCCAGTCATTGAGTTCATGTCAGAAATAGTTCCTGTTCCCCTTACTAGAGAAACCCTCTTGGATACTGAGCTACCATGGGCTATGTCCGAGCAGGGGTTCTAGGTTATATCCATACGTGGTCCTTGGTTGGAGAAATAGTCTCATAGAAGACCCCCGTGCCCTGATATATTTTGTTCTTGTGGACCTCCTGTCCTCTCCCGGCCATATTACCTCCATCTTTTATCGTATGATTCCCTGCACTCTGCCAAAGGTTTGGTTATGAGTCTCCGCATCTGCTTTGATACACTGCTAGGTAGAGTCTTTCAGAGTCCCTCTGTGGTAGGCTCCTATGCTGCATTCTTAACTGTGATTGAATGTTTTGGTAAATATCTCTTGGTGAAGGCACATTCAAAGGTCTAGATTTCCTTCAATTCTATTTTAATTTCCCTTTTCTTGTGTCTAAAGAAATATAACCTGTATCCTGCATTTCATATTTATTTCTTTTTATTCTTTGGCCGTCCATCATGCATCTAGCCATCTTTGCATCTCCATATATATCAGAAGATACTTAAAATGATGTTTGCCATATGTTAATGATAGTTATTTCTGGACAGTGAGACTGAGGTTTTATATATATATACTTGAATTTTGTACTTCTTTGCATTTTTTTGAGTTCTTCAAAATGAATATGTATCATTTTCACAATAACAATAAAGTGATCTTTCTTTAAAAATAAAAAGTCAAAGCAAATATGTCAAGATGTTCACAGTGGTTTAATCCTAGCTGGTAGAACTGTGGGTGTTTATGATTTCATTCTTTGTAGTTTTTCTATTTTCTGACAGTTTTAAGTTATTAAAATGTACAAAGAATTAAGAGGGAAAAAGTGAAGTGAAAACAGGCTCATCCTAAGTAATACCAGCCAGAGAGTGTTGAAGCTATGATTCAAACGTAAATTCAGGCAAATTGATTGGATGGGACTTCTGCCAAAGCAGGAAGCAGCAATGTTGACCAGTCATGAAAGTCATCCTGATGAAGCTGCAGTCCCTTTGTAGGGGAAACCAGTGTTTCAGTGGTGAGTGACTTACTTACTTCTAGTGTATTTCTAACATTCAAACTTTGATTGAAATCCTGAAAGGCTGTGATGGATCTGGAAGGTCCCTCCCTGCCCTACACACACAGAGACAGACTCATGTAGACTGCATAGTTGACAGATGAGGATCTACAAGCAACAGAGGCCATTTCACATGATCATAGGTGTTGGCTCTGGAAACTACTCTTGAGGATCTCCATTTATATCTCCCTCCTCTCCTCCCAGTTCCACCATCCCTCCAGCACCCCCTCTCCCTTATTCCTCAGAGAGGGGAACCCCCCTACCCAGACACCCCAGCTCATTTATTCACATGAGGACTGAGTTCATCTTCCTTCCCTGTGATCTGGTAGGGAAGTCCCATCAGGGGGAAGTGATCAGAAAGCAGGCAACACTGTTTTGTCACAGATAACTCTTACTCCCTTAACAGCCCTTCTAATGCCATCTTTCTGCTTGGAATGGTGAATGGAGGCCTCTAAGTCAGGCTTTTTGATTTAACACTGGGTCTCAGGTCTTGGGAATTAGCTCAGCAGTAAGATCATTGTCTTACAAACTCAAAAGAGAACATAACTGTGACCCCAGCAATGGGAGTTTGAGACTAAAAGTTCTCAAGCCCATAGCAAGGCCTAGGCCAGGCTGAGTTGCATGGTAAAGGAAGTTTAAATTTAAAAAAATAATCATAGAAACAGCAGCATCAGGAAGAGGAAGAAAATATAACTAAGTGCACAACATGAAGCCTGTCAAAATCCCAGCATGTGTGAGGGAACGACTCAGGAAGTCTCACTCCTAGATGAAGAGCTATTAGCAATTGATGGCTGCTGGGGAAGGGAGAGGTCCTTTTCCTCAGGGATGTGGTCTCTGAGGAACTACCCACCCCACAGTAGATGGTACATATAGGCAGTACTAAATGGACTTAGTATGTTTAAAAAAAAAGAGCACACATGAAATTTGGAGGGAAAATATGGGGACAATAGGGGCAGATTTGGAGAGGAAGTGATAGGGGTGGATTTTGATCTAAGTGCTATGTATGTGTCTATGAAATTCTCAAACAAAAAATAACTGGGTCTCTTGGTTCTATCTCACTGCTGGTTTTCCCCAAAGGCCAGGAAGGGAAAAGTAACCATGTTGATTTGTGGCCAGAGTCCCCTCACATACTACCTGAGAGGATGATGCTGGTGTGCCCTTTTGGCCCTGTGCCTTTCCTCCCTTGCTTATGCTCACTTTCACTATCCAGCCTCTGAGAAGATTTGGGTTCCAAGTGGATGACTGAGGGCCCGGGCGGTGATAATGATACTATATTTTGCCTGAGCATTTATGTTAGCTCTTGACTGAATTTTCTACTTCAAGTCAGTTCTCCAGTAACTTGGCTGACCTCCCCCTGGTCTCTACACATTCCTTAAGATTTTTCTTGGACTAGAATATATCAAGTCTTGAAACTGTTCTTCCTTGCTCCTTAGACTGAGGGTTGCATTTAGATGCCACCAGTAAGAGATCTGGAAGGCAGAAGAGCCAAAATGTAGCTGAGAGTACAAATCTGTGTTAGGGTCAGGAATGATATATCTTTGCCTCTGTTTTCTGACTTTCCTGGCAGTCACCCAAACAGTCCAGATTGGTTTTCCTGTGATCCTTGTACTCAGGGGTTTCCTTTACAAGGTTTTCCTGACTGCTAGTCTCCCGCACTTCTCATATTTGTGGAAAGGTCAGAGTAATTCTATGAAAAACCCACTTTTGGAAATAGCCAGAGTGGCTTCTGTTTTTTCCAACAGGGCCCCACAAAGACATTGATCTTTCTGAAGTAAGTATTCTGTCAGATTTCAATTCTTACAGATATCTATGGCTTCCAATTACTTTGCCATTTGTCAGCTTGTCTTGTCTATATCCTTGGCCTTGATGTCCCCACACACTAGTCAGGAAAGGTTAGTAAATGATTCTGAAATGGTTTGTGATGTCACTTGTCAAGCAGAAGCAGGGTGGAGGTGGGTGCTCATCAGGATGATTTTTGGCAACTAGCTCTAGTACTAGCAGCTTTTGGAGGACCAAGGATCAGATGGAGAGAAACAGACAGTAATGCAGATTGAGAAATACATCACACCCCTACAGAGTAAAGAGTACTCTGTACTCTGAAAATGGCACACCTTGAGTGAGGCTACAATCTGCAGCTATGAGACTGCCCTTAGAGAAGATGAAAGCTGAAGGCTGTGTGCTGAAATATCCCAGTAGTTGCAGCATCAAGACTTTCCCCCAAGAAGGTCCTGTGAAGTACACCTGGAGGGCTGCTTTCCTATTCAGACAAGAAGTACTCAAGGGAAGAGAATATTATTGTGTGTGACTCTATCACAGGTTTTATGTACATGATGCTTGCTCATGGATATTTGATGGACACATACATGAGTTACTGACTGAATGAGTGATATTGTGAGTGAATGCATGGAAGGGTATGAGAGAGACTGAAGCCCTTGTGAGCAAGAATTTCTACACAAGATGACAAGTTTGGTGGGTACCTATTGTCTATTATTTTCAGTTCTGTGGTTCAATATACCCATTTTGGTCTAGACGGGTAAGATACGAGGACTATTTTAATCCTTGGGGCAGGTAGTAAAGGAAATGGTATGAAATCTCAGGGATGGATAAGGAATTGGGTCCATAGTTTTGGTAGGAGACAGTAGATACAGAGGGTACAGACCTTAGGAACTCTACTGTGAATGCTAAGAGACCATAGTTGGGGGTTGGCCTGGTGCTATGTATTTTAATGCTAATTACTGGCCCTTCCAAATCTGGTCCCAGCCTGGACAAGCACATTCTCATGTATACCTGTTCTTGTGTAAACCTCTCCTAGGAAATTATTCCTGTTTGACCAATAAAAAGCTGAGGCATGAGTAAGGCAATGGTAAAGTAGGCAGAGCTAAAGTTCTTGGGCTGGGAGAACAGAGGGGATCTTGGGAAGGGGACAGAAAGGAAGAGAGAAAGAAGGAGGAAGCCACCATGGGTTAGGTGGAAAGAGAACCATGTGGGCCAGGAGGAAGGACTCCAAGAATGGCGAGGATGGAGAAAGTGGCCCAGATGAAGGATAATCAAGTATTTATGGATTTATGGATGGGAGGTGGGCCAGCTAGGAATGGTGAAGGCAGATGGCATGGGATAGGAGCTCAAAGATATGAGATAGTATAGACAGAATCTCTGCCCAGCCCAAGGTAAACAAGGCAATTATAAAATCTAACTGGTGTCTGTGTTTTTGTTTGATTGCGATAACAAGTTAAGTAATACCATCATGATAATTCTAGGGCCAATAATAAGCATATTTAGCCCAACAGTTTTCATTTTCAGCAACAGACCATGATGGAGATTAGCCTCAAGAGCCTTTGGAAATCCTAGCTACTTCGATTAACCCCATGAAAACAGCAGCAAATGCAAAAGGCCATAGCAATAGCATCAAGTAAGTTGCAAACCCCCTAGATGGGATCTGGAAGAACTGTCTGCTGCTCTATGACTAATTGGAGTAATAATCCCATCACTCGTGCTGCCAATCAAAGTGTAGATGAGTATTCAATTCTTCCATGACCGTCTAGTAGAGGATGGAAGGTAGTCTAAAATGGGACAGACATTCCCTTCCAGGGAACCTCCACAGACTCTCAACCTTCATCGTTTTTCTCCCGCTCTTTCCAGTTGCTTGAGGTTAAAACTCCCAATTCCAAAGCAGAAATTAGCAGGGTAATGGTGGCCCTGCTGCCTCTTGGAAGGCATAGTTTTCACTCATAGGGTGCTAGAGGTGGGCTGGTAAGAGTGTTTGTGAGCGCGAGGGCATTTTGTACACCATCTGTTCCTCATGTCAGAACCAGAAAGTTAGTGTAGGAGAGGATCTACCTACCACCCTTTTGCAAGCTTAACGTAGTTACTAATAATAATAATGGCTAGTTCTTCTGAAGAATTTAGCATATGTCCGAAACTGTTCTGGTTCAGGGGGTCAGCAAGCTGCAGTTCATGTGCTGTCTGTGTCATCTCTGATTTTGCATAGCCTTAGAGAAGCACACCTGTGATGGTTAATCTGCACCATCAGTTTACCTGCATTTTAAATCACCTGGAAGACACACCTCTGGATGTATCTGAAATGTGTACCTGAGGAGGGAAGACTTGCTCTAAAATAGGTTGCATCTTCTGGTAGGCTGGGGTTCTGGGCTGAATAAAACAGGGAAAGAGGGGTGGGAAGCCTACTGAATACCAGCATTCATCTCTGTAATTTTAGACTCTAAACACAAGTATGACCGCACATCTCACGCTCCTGACACCATGCCTTCCACAGCACTATGAACTGTATCCCCTCAAACTGTGAGCTGAAATAAAAACCTTCCTGCATCTAGTTGCTTTTTGTCAAATATTCAGTGACAGCAGTGAGTACAGCAGCTCATCTATTTATTTCTCTGTTCTTTGTGGTGGATGTCACATTTCTCCACCGCAACTGGGGAGCTGTAACAAGGACTTTTCGTCATGCAAATCCTGAAGTACTGACTTTTGAACCCTCCATGTGAGGCATTTGTTGGCTCTTTCTATGGGTTGTTTCACATATTAATTTAATTAATTATTACGCTGTACCCACTGTCCTAGCACTGGTTTAATGATTAGGAAACAAAGAGAAAGAAAGAGCCTAAAAATAATTGGTCTGGGGGAAATGCTTGAGGATGTAGCAAAGAGATGACTTGACTGCCCAAATATCCAGAGCCTGTATCTTAACCACAGTGCTGTGTTCATCATTACCCCTGACATAAGAGAATCTCCTGTATACCTGGAACAGGGGTGTGAGGCACACGTGCCTACCTGCTTTCCAGGAGAGCATCCAAAGAGAGAACCTGATAGACAAGGTGTCAGCCTGCTCTCCTTGTCTTTTTCAAAGCATGAGAGTCAGTGATCTGTGTTGCTTAGGTAAGGTTGAGGGAGCTGGGGAAATGACTCGGTCTGTAAAGTGCTTCCCAAACAGGCACGAAAACTTTCAGTTCCCCAAACCAATGTGCAAAAGCTGGGTGTAGAAGCACATACTTATCATTCCAGGGCCGGGAAGACAGGGGTAGGCAGCTTCAACCTCCAGCTATCCTAGCCTAACTGGCAAACTTATGAACAGTGAGCATCCTGTCAAAAACATTACGGAGGGTACCTGTAGATAATCCTGAGGTAATCCCATGGCCCTTGAATCTATATGTGCACACACTGTCTGTTTCTCTCTCTCTCTCAGTCTCCCTCTCTCTGTGTGTGTCTATCTCTTTCTGTGTCTCTGTCTTTGTTCATCTCTGTCTTTCCCATCTCAAAGCATGTGCTGCAACTTAAGAAATGTATTTACAGCCATATGATTTATTTTATAAAAACAATGCAGAGTCACAAATGCACAGGCTCAGAGAGTGTACCATTTGCAGGTCCTGCCTGGGGAAATAATCATTGTGAGGTACTTCAGAGCATTGAAAGATGAGCTAAAAAATCAAGGACTGAAAATGGGCAAATCATAGGATAAAAAGGCCGGCGAGTCTCCCTGGGGGTTGTCTGCAGGGGCCCCATTCAACTTGCTTCAAGACCCCGAGGAGAATTGTCATCTCAGAAAAGTGGCTTTGATTAAGTGTCTGGGCTGTTTTTGTTCACAGCTGTATTCCCAGGGCCTATAACAGTGCCTGGTATATCATATGAGGGACACAGTATACGTTTATCATAGAAAACACTGTGTCACTAATGAATAGGCAGCCTCATAGAAGGGAGGAACTGCCTGCTCCTTCCCAGTGGCACTTGGATGTAGCTTCAGTGCAAAACAGACTTCCATCAACTGTTACCCCTCATTAAGCTTCCTCTTCAGGACAAGTTTACTAACTGCAATCACAAGCCCAATTAAATGCCAGGAGTCTGTAGAAAGCGCCTACCTGTGCCAGAAAACAAGACTATAAGGAGACACCTCAAGTGTGTGTGTTGGTGTTCTTTCTATCTTTCTTTTTTTTTTTTACCCCACCTAACTGCTTTTCTGTTGTTTTTGTTATGTATCACTTCATAATTAAAACAATATCCCATGCCTCCTCTGAGTTTGATGTTAAGATACCTCTACAGAAATCATGAGGACTACCAGAGAGATACCTTTTGAAGGCATGTGTATGATAGCTTGTTGGGAGTGAATTTTCTGCCTTCTAGTTCCATATATTGAGATCTGAATCGCCTGTAGACCAGGTGAGTTATTGGGAAATAACGACTGTATATGTAACTCATTAATATTAGGCCATATTGAAATAGGATAGCCATTGATCTAAAATGATTGACTTTTCCATTTAGAAAGGAAAAAAAAACCCAACATTGGGCATATAAGGAAAACTCCAGGTAGATCTGAAGGAATGGACCAGGGCATGTGTCTATAATGTGAGAAATACCAAAGATCTCTGCAAAGTGTCAGAAACTTGAGATGGGATCCTGTTGGAACAAATCTCTTGGCAGAGCCCTGGGAAGGAACTAGGACACATGGATCTCAGACCTCTTGCCTCCAGGACTCTGAGGCAATCGGTTTCTGCTTGCCTCCCCTCAGAGTTTTAGCTTTCTTGTGGAGCCTAGGGAAGGAATCCTTCACTCAGGTAGAGTTCACTGTGGCCTCCTTATCCCAGCAATTTCATCCTTCTCTGTTCCTTCTATCTGTGACCAGGCCAGGCATGGAGCCTGGGTGGAGCCATTTTCTCATTCAATTATCTTTAGTAGTCTGAAGCCTGCAGACCCTTGAAGCTATCTAGAATGTACTAGACAGCAGCAAGAGGAAGAGGAGTGGCTAGGAATAGCTGCTGAAGTGAAGACCTTGAAGGACTAAATTAGGGGGTGTAGTTGACAACAATGGGGTAATGGCGATGGCCTCAAGGACCAGGCAACTGTCCGTATCTGTGAGTTGTCCCTTCTCCCCAGAGCCCTTCTCCACCAGCCTTCTGACACATGGTGTAGCCATGGAACCATCTTATTAAAAAGTGCCTGGCTGGATAGTGATTGAGTCATTCTGGAAGAGCCTTTTTTAAGGGTAGTTTCTGAATTTTAAAAGGAAATAAAAAGAAAAAGAAAGGAAACATGACTGGTCCCAGGTTTCAGCATCAAATGAATGAACAGAAAAAGAAAGAAAGAAAAGGGAAACCATGGCTGCTCCTAGATATGGTGGAGGAGATTTATTGTAGATAAAAGGGGGTGTATCAATAGGGGTAAAGACAGGGACATCTGGGTGAGTCCAGAGTGAACAAATCCAGCTAGGCCACGTGGGGAGGAGGAGGAAAAGGGAGAGCAATGCAGCAGTCAGAAGGCCCAAAGGTTCAAAGAGAGGGGCTAACCAAACGGTTGGGCTATATACAGAAGAGCATCCCAGCCCCTTGGGCGGGAGAGTTCAGTGTAGGGGCAAGGGTATGCCAGTCAGGAACACCCTATAACAGGAAGGGACTGAGGGATGCAGGGAGACCCTGGGGGCCAGGTCCGCTTTGATGTGTTAAATAGGCACCACAGCTGTTAGTCCTGGGTTTGAAGCCTAACAGTTTCAAGAAAGAGTGTAGTTAAGCATCAAGAACTTAGCTTCTGACCACAGTAGTTCTTCATGGGAAAACAGGGAACACCCAAGAATAGGAGCTGACAGTAGTCATTGTATTCTGCTAGGTCACCTACAGGCTAAGAATGTGTTTCTCAAAACTGAATGTTTATCTGTATTCCCCAGAGCACCTTCTGAGCCCACGGTTGGACACCCATCCCCCTTATAGAGCTTTGGCTTCGTCTAGGTCGGGCCTGAAGTTTTTCATTTATGATGAATTCCCACTGATGCTGCTGCAGCTACTTAGGGACCCTAGTTGGGGACCCACTGGCAAATAGACGTGCTCTTTAGGAGTCAGTTGGAAAGGATGTTCATGACTTCATGGTGTCTCCTAGGACACCATGCCTATATGAACAGTAAGAGTAGATGGGACCTGCTTAATCCGCATGGGATCAACTATCTTAGGGTTGACACTCCCAATGACTGTTGCAGAATGGCTGTTAATATATTAAATCTCCATATACTAAGCTTTCATAACAAACAGGTGATATGGGTGCTACCTTCATCACCTCCGTTTTACAGAAAAAGAAACTGAAGCTGAGGGAGTTCAAGGAACTTGCCAAAGGTGTCACAGCTGGGAGATGGCAGGGTTGGGAGTCGGATATGACAATTTAAATCTGGAGTCCATGCTTTTATCATCCATATTTCAATGACTCTATAGAAGAAAAGAGGCAATAAATGGCCCTAGTGATGTTGGCCAAGTTATTTGTATTTTCTTTGCTCTCATTCTTCTCTCAAAAAAGGAAATAGCTTTTTCCATCTTACATGGAAAAAATACCTTTAGATTAAAAAAAAAAAGCTGTCAGGATTAATTGGATAACAGCTGTCAAACTCTTATAGCTCCTTAGAGGATGGTGAACGAGGAGGAATAATTATTGCGCTATTTTCTATGCAGACCCTAGTACATTTGGGGGAGTCGGTGAATGTCTAATGATATTCTTGGTAATTAACAATGATGGGAGAGAGATTGCTCAGACCAGAGGAGAGGGCTTGCTGGGGCTGGGCAGTAGAGAGAGCTTTTACAATGGAAGCCCATTGGCCAGAGACCTCAGGCCCCCGTAAAGAGTAGTCAGGGCATGTGTCAGGCAGAAAGGGAGTCTCTTCAGCAGGGAAGCTTCCTGTGGCCTCAGGAGGAGACAGGGGCCAGGACCACTTGTTGATTTTCTTAAGTTTGTAAGCTTCTGGCTTGGGCAGGAAGCTGGGCAATTACAGAGCAGTTACCACAGTGGCTTACTAAGTGGGGCCAAAGAGCAACTGCATTAGCCTCACTTAAAGCCTTATCGGAAATGCAAATTCTTGCACTCTACCCCAAACTGATTTCAGGTGGAACCCAGCAAATGTTAAGATTTCCTGGTGCTCTGGTTACATTCTACAGTTCTGGATCTGCTGTTTTAGAGGAAAATAGCTCCAATCTTAGAGTCAGACACAAAACGAAAACCAAAAGCTGGCACTCTCTCTTTAGACTAATGTGGCTTTGGACAATTCCCCTCTGACTATCAAGTTTCTTCTCTATAAGCCAAGAGAATGGAGGTTAGCAATGACTGGTGGCTCCACAAGGCTGAGACTCTTACTTTGTGGCTTTGAGGCAGAAATTTTGTTGTCTGCATGGAACACTCTGTTTTCTTTTGACCTGTCTGACACCTCCATCGTCACCCCAGCACCTCACATTTATGTGCTCAAGATGATTGTTGTTTTCTTCCTTTTTACGCCTTCTCCACACACATGTCTTGCTCATCATGAGACCTTCGAGATTCTTGTGATTGCTTTTAATTTTGCTGTGGTTCCCAGAAGGTGAGACGTTTTTTAGTGCGGCCTACTGTTCCCCTGGAGTGTCAGACACAAAGTAGCTGAAGGACAAACATTTGAAGTTTGTGAACTTTACTAAAATGTTTGATTCTAGTGGGTTCTGTGAGGGAACTGGCAGAAGGATTGGCTTGCCATTTTGAAGAAACTGAGGAATGTAGGTCCTAGAAGTCTTCTGCAAGTTATGCATGACAAACATAAGACTGGAGAGTGAGCTCTTACATTTGGGGACCGAGGGACAGATGCTGTGGAATCTGGGAATATGCAAACCTTCGCAGAACTCCAAGGGCTGAAAGGCCTATTGATAGAGGCACACGCTCACCTTCAACCTTCACAATGTGGCCTGCTAACTACTGGGCCAGCAGTAGTTGTGATAAGATTCCCTCCCCTGGTGTATAAGTTAGGACCTGAGCTTGATCCCCTAAACTGGAGATAGCTAGGTCCCTGAAGCTTGCTGCCAGACAGCTGGCCCTATGTGGCAAGTTCCTGGCCAGTGAAAAAAACCCTGTCTCACCAAAAGTGGATGGTACCTGAGGAATTATGATCAAGGAACACAAACATGTGCGTGCACACACACACACACACACACAATTCCTCCTAGCATCACCAAGACAGACATTTTTTAAAACTCAGAGAAGCTCTTAGCCTTTGTTTACTTATCATAAACAAGGTTGTGGACCTCTTTGGGAAATAGATGGATGCCCTTCCCAGGAGAAAAGCAAACAGAAATCACAACAAATGTTCCTCTCTTATGACCTTGCCAATCACTGATCACCTGGCCAGGCTGCTTTCAGACTAGTTTTTATAAGGAACAAAAACACATCTTTTGAGTGTAAAAGTTGGTAGTAACACTGTATGTCTTCCTCAGCCCTGGCATTTTAAAACTTTGGAACTAATAGCAATGACCCAATTTAGTAATAGGAAAGTAAGGCAGCATTATTTTAACAGGCCATCTCTTTGTTTTGCCTTCCTTTCCCTCCTCCCTCTCCTCCCTCTTCCTTCCTCCCCCTGTCCCTCTCTCCATCCCCATCCTTTCTCCTCCCTTTCTTCTCTCTCTCTTCCTTTTGATTTGTATCTCTTCCCATTGCAAATACATGAAGTAATAATTCAGTGTTTTCTGCAGAGCCTAGTTGAACATTCTGTGTGTAATTGGAGCATAAATGTAACTAATCAAAATATTATCTTGCCAACGGATATGTGAAGTGTTGGGAGATTTAAATATATGTGTATTTTAGTTCCATGTCATTTCAGTTTTGAGTGGTAGACACAAAGGACTCAGCCCTGTGAATGTCAAAAAAAATAGTTTGGGGTCTGACGGTATCTCAGCCACACTGTTTTCTTTATTTTTCATATGATAACTGCTTTCCAGAACATAACAGTTTTACTCTTTCCTTTCACGCTTTGCCCCTCTTCCTACCTGTCCCAGAGTCAGACTGTATAACTCCAGGGAATTTGTGTTCATCTCTTCCCGCAAAATATAACATGCCCCTGAGCAGCAATAAAGATAGGAGCTGAAGAGACAATGGCAGCTGCTGAGGTTCGAATCCCAGCGTTGGTGTTAACTATGTGGCCTTGAGGAAAATTTCGCTGCTCACAGTCTGTTTCTCTTTTTGTAAGAAATGGTGATAATAGTAAGTACTTTGTAAGGCTGATTTTAAATGAGCTGCACGGATGTAAGTAAACTGGGTAGTATGTGTTTGAGATTATTGGTAAAGAGAGAGAGGAATTCTTGAATCAACACAGAGGGGCAGAAAGGATGGAGGGAGAGAGGGAGGGAGGGTAAGAGGGAGGCAAAGAGAGAGGGTAAGGAGGTGGGAGAGGGAAAAGGAGAGGGAGGGAGATACTATGTTAATTCTTAAAGAATGCCCTTTCCTTCCTCCTCTTCCTCAGAAGGAGCCAAGGAAAGCAGTGGATTTAACCATGCTTCCAAGTAAGCCATGATTCCTGGCTTACCAGTGACTATTGCTTTACTTTTTGTGAAGGGGTGTGTGTGTGTGTGTGTGTGTGTGTGTGTGTGTGTGTGTGTATGTGTGTGTTGGGGGTTGTGCTGTAAATTTATTAAGAGGCTACATAAAGGTGCTTTGGCTTTTGCTCCTCCCTGTGACCTGATCTTTCTCTTCTTTGCTCACTCCTGGATCTGTGACCTTTTCTTCCTGTGTTTTACTACTCCTGACTCACACCTCCTTGTCCGTCCTGCCATCCCTCCTCTCTTCCTCACCTTGTCTACTTTTAGCTTTCCCTTTTTTCTTTAATTTGTTCCTATCTTTCTTAATATTGTCTCAGAAGGAGAATAGTAAAGGTTTCTTAGCTTTCTGGTGTTTGGGAGAAAGACCCAAGTGCCCATGAACCCCAAGCCTGGCTCTGCATGAATCGGGTATGGAGGACAAGAAGCAGGGAACCCCTTTTGTCACATATCAAATCCAATCACCTGGGTGCACTCCATTTTTGAATGTTATCCATACCTACATGGATTATCAGATAACAGTTTCTTAGAAAATTGCCTTAACAAATTTGCATATGAAATGCATAAATCCCAACTTACTGGTTTGAATGGATGATTACAGAAATGCTTAGGACTTGTTCACTCAAACTGACTGACAAAATGCTCACAATGTGCAGTTCCTTTGAAATTTCGGGCTCTATTTTCCTTGTTTTAAATACATATTATGCATCCATTAAGCTGTAATTAACACCCTCCCCCCATTTTCTGGTATATTAAAAAAGAAGCCACTCTCTTTCCCTTTTTTGACACATGGTAATTAGATTGCTTTCACAGATAATATGGTAATGCTGAATGATATGTTTGTTACCGCGGCTATTGGTTTACTGTTATGTTTTTGATCAGTTTAATGGTGATTCATTTTCATAGCAATGCTAGTTACACTGAGTGGTTCTTTTGTACATGAATCTTCAAGCTCGACAGTACACTGTTTCTTTTACTGTTTTTGTTCCATATTACGCACTCAACCTCTGACTGCTTGTGGCCAGATAGCTTAACTTCATCAGTATGAACTTTTAAATTTGGTCTCATAGAAACAGTGGGCTCATGTACAGCTGTGTGTACTGACCACGATGCAGGAGTAACTGCTCTCTGGACATTTGTGACAGCCACACAGAGTAAGTGAGATCTGTGGAGCTTGATGCCTTGGGTAGCATCGATATCAGTAAGGGCATAGCCTGAGCAAAAACTATGCACATAGGTTGTTTGGATGTTATTTTAGTTTCTTTTCTGTTGCTGTGATTAAAGCACTATTATCACAAGCAACTTGAGAGAGGCTTATTTGACTCATCCTTCCAGGCATATCCCGTCATCAGTGGAAGTCTGAACAGTAGTCAAGCAGGAACTTGAAACAGAAACACTGCTTGGTGGCTTGCCTACTGGGCAGTGGCCACAGAGAAGAATGGCAGGTGATCTGAGAAGATAAGGAGCTAGTTCTCCAATAACTTGATGCCTGATTGGCTCTAGAGGGTATGGGTAGGGCAGTGTGCTTTAGGCTATTTCTCTCTCTCTCTCTTTCCCTAAGAAAGGGTTTGTCTGTACAGCCTTGGTTGTGTTGGACTCACTTTGTAAAGCAGGCTGACCTTGAGCTCACAGAGATCCACCTGTCTCTGTCTCTGAGATTATTCTGTTTCTTGTTTTCTTTTAAGGGTGTGTGTGTGTGTGTGTGTGTGTGTGTGCATATGCACACATGCAAAAGCAGAGATTAATATCACATCTTCTATTACTCTACACCTCATTTTTTAAATTAAATTTTTATTTTTTATATTAATTACAAGTGTATTCACTTTGTATCCCAGCTGTAGCCCCTTCCCTCTTTCCCTCCCAATTCCACCCTCCCTCCCTCATCTCCTCCTATGCCCCTCTCCAAGTCCACTGAAAAGGGAGGTCCTCCTCCCCTTCCATCTGACCCTAGCTTATCATGTCGCATCAGGACTGGCTGCATTGTCCTCCTCTGAGGCCTGGCAAGGCTGTACCCCCTGGGGGGGGGTCAAGGAGCCAGCCACTCAGTTCATGTCTGAGGTACTCCCTGTTCCCTTACTAAGGAACCCACATGGAGACTGAACTGACATGGGCTACATCTGAGATTATCTCCATGAATGGTCCTTGGCTGGAGTATCAGTCTCAGAAAAGACCCCCATGCCCAGATTTTTTGGTTTTGTTGCTCTCCTTGTGGAGCTCCTGTCCTCTCCAGGTCTTACTGTCTTCCCTTTCTTTCATAAGATTCCCTGCACTCTGCCCAAAGTTTGGTTATGAGTCTCAACATCTGCTTTGATCCACTGCTGGGTGGAGTCTTCAAAGGCCCTCTGTGGTAGGCTCTTGTCCTGTTTCCTGTTTTTCCCTTTTTCCAATGTCCATCCCATTTGTTTTTCTGAGTGAAGATTGATCTTCTTACCCAGGGTCCTCCTTCTTGCTTAGCTTCTTTAGGTGTACAGATTTTAGTATGTTTATCCTATATTACATGTCTAATATCCAATTATACGTGAATATATACTGTGTGTGTCTTTCTGCTTCTGGGATACCTCACTCATGATGATCTTTTCTAGATCCCACCATTTGCCTGCAAATTTCATGATTTCCTTGTTTTAATTGCTGAATAGTATTCCATTGTGTAAATGTACCACAATTTCTGTATCCATTTACCCGTTGAGAGATGTCTGGGTTGTTTCCAGGTTCTGGTCATTATGAATAAAGCTGCTACAAACATGGTTAAGCAAATGTCCTTGTGTACTTGAGCATATTTTGGATATATGCCTAGGAGTGGTATAGATGGATCTTGAGAAAGAGCTATTCCAGTTATCTGAGAAAGTACCAGATTGATTTCCAAAGTGGTTGTACAAATTTATATTCCCACCAGCAGTGGGGGAGGGTTCCCCTATCTCTACATCCTTTCCAGAATGTGTTGTGATCTTAGCCATTCTGATAGGTGTAAGGTGAAATCTCAGGGTCATTTTGATTTGCATTTTCCTGATAAGTAAGGATGCTGAACATTTCTTTAAGTGTTTCTCTGCCATTCTATATTCCTCTACAGAGAATTCTCTGTTTAGCTCTGTACCCCATTTTTAAAATTGGATTACTTGATTTGTTGGTTTTTAACTTCTTGAATTCTTTATATATTCTGGGTATTAGCCCTCTGTCAGATATAGAGTTGGTGAAGATCCTTTCCCAGTCTGTAGGCTGTCTTTTTGTTCTGACGACAGTGTCCTTTGATTTACAGAAGCTTTTCAGTTTCATGAGATCTCATTTATTGATTGTTGATCTTAGAGCCTGAGCTGTTGGTATTCTGTTCAGAAAGTTGTCTCCTGTGCCAATGAGTTCTAGCTCTTCCCCACTTTTTCTTCTAAAGGATTTAGTGTGTCTGGTTTTATGTTGAGTCCTTTGATCCACTTGGAATTTAGTTTTTGCACCTCATTTTTTGAGGCAGGATCTCTCACTGAGTCTGGTTCCTCAGGTTCCTGCTTTCCCATCATGAGAAATACAGGTGTGCACATAGGTGCTAGGGATCCAAACTCCAGTCTTCATGATTACACAGCAAGCACTTTAAACTCCAAACCATGTCCCTAGCTTTCGATTCCTGGCTTTTTTTCCCACTCTGGTAATCTCTCTGTGCTATATGGTAATAAATCTGGCACAATGGGAAAGCTAGAAAAGAAGCTAAGATTGAGGACCCAAGAAGCCACAACCTTGTATAGGCACGTTTTAAACAGCATTTCATGTAATCCTTGTGAGAACAGTGTGAAATGGGTTTTTATGGCCATTTTGAAGAAGAGGAAATGGAGGATGAGTTTAAGAGACCTGCTTGACATGGTCCAGGGAAAAGAGGTATAGGTGAGATTTCTGTCCAACCTGATTTTATAAATTCATTTAGTGTGGAGCAAGTGGCTTGTCTGAGGTCACATGACACAATGAAGCCTGAGTTTCTAACTTCATTCCAGTTTTTGCTATGGATGACTCTGCTGTCCTTACCTGAATTATGTAGCTCTAGGCATGTGTTCTCAGATTGCTCTGCAAGAGAAAAAGATATCATGTTGCCTCCAGGAAGCTAAGTAAAAAAGAGCTTTCTGGTGGTATTCTAAAGACCATATGCCTTGCAGGCCTGGAACAAACACAGAGGCATGCACAGCCTGATTTCTGACACACAGCTCAATCACCAGAGTTGAGGCTCTAGTCCTGGTCTGTGCTTCAGTAAACGCAGGGCTAGCATGATGCTCCCTCACTGGAGTATGGTCTAAATGGTGTTTAGATCAATTCCTGGTATGCAGAACCTTCTCAATATCACTTACCAGGTCAATATCATCTTCTGCTTGCTATTTGTTACAAAATCCACATTCACTGAGACAAGATGGTTTGTTATTTAAAATTCACTGACATGAATGCCAAACTTCCATACGTCAATTTCCACATCCCATTTTATAGATGAGGAAGCTGAGGGCTGGGCAGAAACAACAGACCTGGAAGGGAAACCAGCTGTCTAATCCAGGACCCTTTCCATACTGCTACAGCTGCTTGGCTTTCAGCAGCTCTTGGGTCTCTGCCTCTACCCTTTTTCTCTTCATAGGTCCTGGCTCTCAAAGCTGGCAGGCCACCTGTCTGCAGGGACCACTCCGTGTTCTTGTTCTCAGAGCTGCAGGCCCTCAGCTGCCAGTCGCCCAAGCACACTCATGTAATCTTAATGAACAATGTGCAAAGCCATTAAAAACTCAATTAGGACTTTCTTTTTACTGCCGACGTGAGGAAATGCAATCCTGAGGTGCTCATGTGTAAACACAATAGCCGCCATCTGCTACTGAGAAGTGTGCTGCCTCCAAAAAGGGTATCTGTGTGGCAGACACATCAGAAACAGGGCGCTTATCGAGGCATTATTATGCACGGAGGGGGAAATGCAAAATTTATGGCCAGCCGGAGAGTACTTCCTGGTTTAATTCCACGATTTTCAGTGTTATGTATAATAACTACGAAGAAACTAATGCTGTTTTATGTTCCTTATCACTAGTGCATTTTTTTAAAGGCAAAGGAAAAGACTGTATTTACAGTCTTTCTCTTTCTTGTTTTTTGACTGATCTAGGCATAATGACTGGCTCATTTTTGATCTCTAGGAAACCGACAGCCCTGGGATGATATTAATTATGCCGACCTGTTGATCAAAGAGGGCCCCACTGAGTTGCTGCAGAACAGGGCCCCATATTTGAGCAATTTTAGAAATGGCAGGCCCTGCTCAAATGACTCAGGGATTCAGCTTCTTGCTTTTCTGGAGGGTGTGGCCAGACCTCTCATGGAGGGGCTGTTGGTGTATTATCCCATACCCTCTAAGCGCTACACCTGCTCTCCTGACTGTTGTGGCTTCCTGCCTCTGTGCCTTTGCACCTTCCCTTCTAATTCAAACCACCCAGGGTTGCTTCTCTTATTGGCATCCGAATTTACAGCATCTTGCAACTTTGTTTCATACTTTCAATTCCCTGAATAAAGGGACTTGAGAGAGAGAGTAGGGGCCTTACTGTGGAGCCCAAATAATAATGAGACTGCCGTGGAAATACAAATTTCAAATATTCATTGGCCCCATAATCCAATAATATAACGTTCTTTGTAAAGAATCCCTTTGTGTCCAAAATGAGTATTCCTGAAAGGTGGGTGACCTACAATATACTCACGGCTATCCTGGCTCTTTCACTGTGTCCCTGCCTTCTCATGAATTACTGAAATCCTGAACATTGAGCATTGCTGGGAGAAGAGAAGGGACCAATCATCTCCATATGCTCATGTGTGTGCATTATCCACATGAGGATATACCACGTGAGGCTCTTGATAGAAATATAGGTGCAGATGCCACAGGAATGATGGAGTCTGAGATCCTCATGTCTTCTGACCTCGTAGGTGTTGCTGAGGCTGTGAATGCAGCATTAATTAGAAAGAGAAGACAATGAAGGATGGATGTGGGCAGGAAGCTGGTTGTTAAGGACCAAGCACGGAACAGGTGCACGGCATACTCTGACTGCTTTGAAACTGAGTTTTGTGGCTCCTCTGAACAATGGAGGGAGACTGGACATTATTCTATCTCTCTGTTCAGAGTTATATATAAGATTGCACTCAGTAAAATGGCCACATCCTCTAAGGGCTTGCTCAGCTCCTGAAGCTAGGATGAACAGAAGTGATGACATGAACCTGTAGAAAGACCCCTTTCCTAACTTTCAGTGCTGTGGAGTCTAAGAAACTGCAGGTACAAGTGTGATGGTGTGGACTGGCAGGAGCTGAGTGTATATGGAAGCAGTCATGCAACCTGGGACAGAGAGAGTCTAGCATATTTCCCTTTTCAGGTTTTCACCTTTTTCACTTTCATGGGAGATACAAGTAATGGCAAAGATATCCTACCACCCTTTGAAACTTGTGAGCCACAAGCCATCTGTCAAAAAGACCCATCAGAAGCCTAGATGCAGACTAGCAGCCATAGGCGTGGATGCTAGCTCAGTCTCATCTCTGAACCTCAATTCGTCCTTTAATTATTCATCTTTTAATTCTTCCTCACTGGGGGCTGACAATAATTATGTAACATCTGTAATAGGGAGAGCACTCCCCACTTACCCTCAGTTTCTGCCTGGTCAAACAGGGGTGTTCTTCACACTCTTGACAAGTCTTTTCCACATTCCTGGGCAGTATCCCAGGAGCTGGCTGAGTTTTCTGATTAGTAGGCTACTACTGAAAATCTGATCTTAGTTTTCTCTGTCCTTGCCATCTGGCTCAGTTTTTGAGTCTTTTTTAATAAGAACTCACCCGAATGACATCTCCCCCACAGTAGTCATCCCAGAAGAATAGTTTTGCCCCTTGGAACTTGGACTGAGTTAGGCCTGGATTCCAGGGCATCCAGATACTCTTTTTGTTTGGATGTGGGGAGTGCTGGAAGCCCAAGTAGGATCCAGGACTGATATTTTCTGTAATCCAGCTTTGTGGCCAGTTGTACAGAAGTTTTTAATAAAATCTCCCTTCTGCATCCGCTTGTAAATTTCTTCAGAACCCAGGAGACAAGGTGTAAATGGTCTGGACTGTCTAAAACCCCTACAAGAGGTGGATAGCCCAGCCCTTATTAACTCACAGTTCTTAGTCCTTCTGGTATCACAGTGAACGAGGTGACTTATGGCTACTGAAGTGGCTCATTTTGACTGGGGATAAGGGGTCTTAAGATTTCACTCAGAATGAAGATTTTAGTGGTCACAACAAGATTTCAAAGCAATGCTGGTTTTCTAAATGGAAAACATTTATCCCAGCGTTACTGGAGTTTATCTACTGTGTTTTATGATGCATTTTATTTGGTAGAATCATATGACTTTTAAGCCGCAGAGTTCAGCCTTTGCCCTTGATTGTAAAATTCCCCTAGGTATCCTAGCTGGTGCAGGCTTTGAGATGCCATGTGCAGCAAGGAGGACTCACTTTGTCCCTGGGCAGTTGATTTCAGTTTGCACAAATTTCACTGGTTATAAAACGTGTTGTGTAACGGGCTGAGATGTGTCTCTTCATAGTGATGGAGCTGAAGCTCGTTCTTGGGAAGCTTTATCAATTAGCCAACGTCATAGCAATGTTGTATGAACACTGAGGAGGAAAACAGTGGCAAACGGCAGTAAGCATTGATTCTTAACACCCGGGGATCCCATGAATTGATTGCACGTTGATTGATGTAGGCTAGATATGTTGACCACATGGCCGTGCATGTTGCTTTCAAGTAGTGGAGCTCGGCTCATTACCCATGACTTATCTTTGTTACGGTAATTCTTGATCCCAAGCCAATTGAGGCATCAGCTTCTCTCTCTCTCTCTCTCTCTCTCTCTGTCTGTCTCTCTCTCTCTCTGTCTCTCTCTCTCATACACACACATGCACAAACACATACATACAAAATGTAGTGGAAGATGATCAGCTTCAACATCTGTTTGACTTCTATTAACAAGGCATGTAAAGGAGCCCAGAGTCAAGAGATGAGCCTCTGGTTCTACAGAGGAAAACTGTAAAAATCAGTGCCAAAGGACTTGGATCCAGAGAGGGGCAAAGAACAAAAGACAAATTCAGTTTGTTACAACAGCTGAAAAGAGGCTCACTCCTGTCTATGAACTAGCGTTTTGCATGCTTAGAAGCAGTTACACCTTCTGCAAATGGTTACCTAATGCTAATATGAATCTCCTAGTGCTTAGTGAATGCCGTTCACTTGGCATGCCTTCTCAAGCATCTTATGGTAGGTTCTCACACTTTTTTCTGGATTTATTTCTTCTTTGGACATGTTCTATTTGTGTATGTTCTCCTTTAATATGGAGTCTCCCATGCTGAGTGTAGAACTCCAGATGAAGTCTGTCCATACACGGGACCTTTCCATTTTGCATGTGTTCTGTCTAGACTGGAACAAGCCCAAGCTTATGTGAGGCCATTTCCCATCTCCTTTTACCTATAGAGACTGAAGTTGACTCCCTTGATGTATTTTAATCCCTTGCTTCTCTCAAGGTCCTGCACTTAGTTATAAGCAATCTACCATATAGAAATGCTTTTTGTATTGTACTACCTGCCTCATTATTCCAGTACCACTGTGAGTAGGGATTTTATCCCCAGTTACGGAAGTCTTCAGACTCTGAGAGGGGATGTGGCTTCCTCAGAGTCAGTCTGACTCTGTCACCTAAAGGGACTTCATTTCTAACTTCCCTTCTCAGTACCATGCACGGGTGTGACAAGTTTTCAGAAGGACATTTTCTTTCTTTGTCTCTGTTTGCTACCCACTGTGGGTCTCTAGGGTCCTTCATGATGGTGAACAGCTCTGGAAGGGCTTCAGGCCAGAAAGCTCATCTTCTTCTGCCGACCCTGAAGGAGAATGACACGCACTGCATTGACTTCCACTACTACTTCTCCAGCCGAGATCGCTCCAGCCCGGGAGCCTTGAATGTCTACGTGAAGGTGAACGGTGGTCCCCAAGGGAACCCTGTCTGGAATGTGTCTGGGGTCGTCACCGAGGGCTGGGTGAAGGCTGAGCTTGCCATCAGCACCTTCTGGCCTCATTTCTACCAGGTATGACACTTAGCCTTGCTCTCTCTCTCGCAGGTAATAATTACGTATCTTTATATCCCCTGCCTTTCCTAAAGGACCTCATTTGTTTACTCATTCAGCTCACACTGAGGAGGCCTTTTCAGGAATGCAGAGATGACCCAGGACAGCCCCTGTGCCTCTGAGGTCATCAGGAGGAGAGCAATGTATAGATAAATAGTGCCAGCATGCAGAATGCATGTGGTTCCCTAGGACTGGAGGAATGTACACGACGAAGCCTCTTATAAATGAACACCTGGATTCCACACGTGAAAAGCTTGAGAGCCAAAGGGATAAGCAGACTAGTCAGGGATAGGCTATTTGGTTGGGAGGGCAATAAGATAGTTTCTAAGAAGAGAAGACAGCCAGGCCCAATTTACAAAGCTGAATTACAATACACTGGAAAGGGAGGACACGGCACTAGACATGTCTGGGAAAGTAGGTGACGCAGGAAAAGAGAAAGGGAGAGTGAGAGATTTTGAGGAAATTGGAAACTAAGCTCTTTTTCTTTTTATGTGTTTTGTTCTAAAGTTTTAACAGACAGTTCTATTGTCTGTTTTTGCTTTTGTTTGTTTGTTTTTTGTTTGTTTTGAGACAGGGTCTCCTGAATCTCACAATGTATTCCAGGTTGGCCTTGACCTTATATCAGTCTTTCTGCCTCGTCCTCCCAAGTGCTGGGATTTCAGAAGTATATAATCATGAGCAGCAGAAACCAAGTCCTATAAGGAAGTCTTGCAGAGGGGCTAAATAGAGAAATGAACTTGCAGAGCATGTAGGTCAAGGGGGTCTAGGCTAATAAGCCAGCCCTAGAGAAGTGGTTCACAAACTACCAGTAGGGAAGACAGACCGCTTTCTCCTAATTCATTACGGACTAATACTTTCATAAGCCAAACTAAACTATGTCATTGTGATGCCAAATTGTTCTGTTTGCTTTGAACCCTATTCTCACTTGCCCTACTTATCTCCCTGTGGGTGAAGACAAAGGGTGCAGAATGACCCCAATCCACAGAATGTTTGCTGGGGTTCACAGCTCCAGACAGGTTTAAGTCCAAATTGTTGAGAATTTTTTAAAGCACATCATTAGTTAAAATTTCTGTTCTACGGAAATGACCTGTTTTTAAGTGTGCAATCCAGTACCTTTTAAAAGTAAAGCTACTGAATTCTGCTTTTAAAACCATCAACTTTAAAAAAAATTATTATTTATTTTTAGAACATTTTCATCTTCCAGTGAGCTCCCTTGTACCTAGTCTCAGGTCCCCATTCCTACTAATGAAGGCTTTCAAGTCAGAGAGTACCACATATCTGCATTTTGGAGAGATTTCCTAGTGTCTGAAGCAGAAGATAATCCTAAGGTGGGCAGGTGAGTGGCCAGGGCTCCTCAGCTGACCCTAAGTTCACACCCAGTGTCTATAAATTTTTTCAGTCCATCAGTGTTAGGGTGCTTTTCTCTACTGAGCTTAAGCTTGCTCATCTACATTAAGAAGGCAGTTTCAGCCCTATTTCTTCTTTGCTTTGACAACTAAAAATAAGATTTTAATACTCAATTACCTTCAGTACTTAGCCTAGATTTTTTGCTGCATCTATTTCCCATTTTATCCTCAATGACTTGTGATTTGTTTTAGAATGATTGCCTTGTCCACTGTTAGGCATTTCTTGTAATTCCTCTAAAGTTAGAGGGGAGAGAATGATGATGATGATGGTAATGCTCAGAGGATGGCGATGAAGAAGATGATGATGATGGTGATGCTGAAAGGATGGTGATGATGATGATACCTATTATTTGTTGAGTGTTTATGTTACAGGCATAGTACACAATATCCTGTCAGAAATGCACAAGTGAGTCAGGCAGAGCCTGGCCCTGTGGTAATGAGTGTGGATTATACTCATTTTATATCATGCAAAACCCCATTCCCTCTGTGAAAGCATCAACATTTTACCAAAAAAGTTTGCTGAAAAAAGAATATCATGGTCTGAATGTGTGTTTCATTAACACTGGGATATTCTTTATTGTAGCTGTTTTGAGAAAGATGCCTTTGATCTTATTATTATTATTATTATTATTATTATTTTATCTTTTCTCTACTTGTGAAGATGTTTTAAAGTAGCACCAGGTCCACAAACTATGATCTGGCATCCACAGTGTCAGATGTATTTCAGAGTTCATGGTACTTGCAGTTTATAAGGTTATAACATTTGCATGAACGATGTGCTTTGTAAGTAACACCCGTCATAGGCTCTTCACAGCCCTTCAGAGTCAAGTGTACAGATATCCTGACCATTACATTTGTGCATATTCACAAAATGTGGCATAAATTAAGGCTGTATAGGGAAATACAACCAGCCAAGCAGGGTTCTAGGGAGTGAGAAAGAAATCCGAGTCTCAGTACTTAATCTAATGTCTGCTATGGAAGCTTGACCCTAACCTGCATTTAACATGTGACTATCTTAGCAGAGAGGTGATAGTCTAGAGAGTGGTGTCCCAGCTTCCTGATTTAACTGATACAGCCCTAGTTTACTCCTCTTGTCTTGGTGAGTTATTGAGCATCATGGG
This sequence comes from Pachyuromys duprasi, assembly GCA_028658305.1. Taxonomy (NCBI): domain Eukaryota; kingdom Metazoa; phylum Chordata; class Mammalia; order Rodentia; family Muridae; genus Pachyuromys; species Pachyuromys duprasi. Next base: position 131,778,769 of record CM053766.1, read on the forward strand.
GACTATGTGAATTGCTGGATAAAACAGTGTCTATATCAGTAGAGGTTTACATGTATGTTGGTACAAGTGGTTTCAGCATATCCATATTGTGCACTGGATGGAAAATGTTTTAGTTTGGTGGGCCTTAAGGTCACTGTTGCCATACCTTTTCTATTGTGCCATGAAAGCAGGCATTCACCATATGTCAATGAATAGATGTGGCTGTTCTAATAAAGCCTTGTGTGCAGCAATAGCTGATGACCATGCTTATATTTCCATGCTTTATCTGCCAAACTCTAAGGTGAAGGAGACTGAGAGATATATTACAAAGTCCAACAGCACATTGCAAAGCATTGACAAACCTCTGGCCACAACTTAAATTCCCTAGTCCCCATGGTGTTCACACTGTATGGCTGAGTATAAACATTGATATCTCCACAAATTCACAAATACTCTCACTGAGGCCTCAAGCTCTAATCTGACCTTTTCTAGAGCCTACTCTGAGTAGATACAGGATAGTGTCAGTGCTTAAATTATATTAAGCAGGATAATTGACACAGAAAAGGGACTTTCCCACAGTTTGCCCTGCTCTTTGATGGAGATGGAGGAAGAAAGGACATTTGATAAATCCCCATCTCCATGATCCTGTGGTAGGCCTTTCTCTGTATCCCATGTATTTGAACAGAAGCTCCCTGCATTTGCTGGCAGAAGATCCTGCCATCTGGTATAAAGGAAATTGTTGGTAAATCAAAGTTCCCATAATCCTGCATAGGATCTCCAGCTCTGAGCCCTGTGTTCTGTGTTTTTAGGAAGCACTTTTTCCTATTCTGGGAATCTGCTGCTCTTTAGCTGTGTGGCATTGCTTGTGTCCTGTCATCCATCGGTCAGGAGCCCATTTGTCTCAGATGTAAGACAGAAAAGAACCAGGAGGGTTTCCTCTGTAGATTAAGGAAGATCACAAATGGAAAGGCATGTCAGGCTTGAAGTGATTGGGAGGAAGAAGGAACAGAAATAGAAGGAAAGGAAAAGAAGAGAGAGGCCATCTTTAAAGAAAGACACAGCATTGTTTAGCCTATTCTCTCTGGCCTCTGATCCTTTTCTGAGGTAAGCAGCCTCACTAAGAGAATTGCAAACTATTTCCCGAATCCTCACATTTCCTCTGCTCTGAGCGTTATGATGACAAATCACTCATGTGTTGAGAGCAGCACTGTGGAAAAAGCATGTGTCTCCCCGACGCACACTCAGCCATTCCTGGACACTCATGTGGCCATGAGCACAGCTGAGCTCACACACATGTCCAAATTCCTGCCTCTGTCCAGATTCAATACACACACTCACTCATGGGTAACATAATGAGGATGGGGGCCTTCCGAGAGACTCAGACAGGAGTGGAACAGGTTCTCAAATTCTCCAGACTTCAAGCTCCTGTCTTAATGCATAGATCCCATGGACTGAGTCAAATTCGGTTTCCAGCTGGGCTTTGAACCTTATGGGTTTGTGTATTCATTTATTAAAGTCATATTTCACAGTCCTAAAATTGACTTTAGCTCTGTAATAAACAAAAATGTCATCTTTCATATTACTGGGCTTTTGACTGCTGGGCTTTCAGCAGGGCCCCAGGTGAGAAAACTCCCTTTGCAGCCCCACACCCCACTCTACCCCTGCTTGCCTCCCTGGGAAGGCTGATTTAAGGCCCATGAAGCCTTGTGCTTCTGATCTATGCCTCTTTTCAGGTCTTATCAATTCTATGTCATATTTTAGTGGTTCTGAACTTTTCTCCCCTAATATTTAGGGGGAAAACAAAACTGCTACAATTTTTTTCAGCCACCTGCTTGCTCTTCTCTCTATTTCCTCCCTAAGTAAAATGGCCTTTTATTCAGCACAGAGCAATGCCCTGTAGACCCCTGACATGAAGGACTCACCTCACATTGGCAGAAGTCTCCCCAGAGCTCAGGTCCTTTCTCGGGATCTATCTGGCCTCTGGTACTTTAGGTTTAGTGTTGACAGTGACAATTCAGGAGGTTTTGCCATAGCAGCATGCCCTCTCTCACTTTGAATCCCACCCATATTCCCAAGGGAGACATCCATCTCTTTCTATGCTGCAGTAAAGGCTCTTTCTTCCATGTAGGCCCCTTAGAGCTGGAGAGGGAAAGGATACTCCTTGACTGGACTCTAAGCAATCCCTCTCTAACACTTGCAGAACACTCGTCCTAAGAGTGACTCTGATAAGCCAGCATTTTTTCCCTCTTACCTTTTAAGAAATGTTTACAGCCCTTTGAAATTTTTGCTTTGTCTTCTGCAGAATGATCGCAGAAGATCAAAGAGAAACCCTGAATCTCTTAAGCCATGACCTGATATGTTCATATTCTTCTCCAAACACACAAGATTTGTTTTTTGTTTTTGTTTTGTTTTGTTTTGTTTTTTGTTTGGTTGGTTTTTACTTTAGCGCAATCCCCTCTGAGTCTTTCCTGGGAATTACTTCCAGGCTTTTTGAATCAGTCTGCATAAGGCCCACCCTCCTGACACCTGAACAGGGTGGGCCTTCAGTAGGGCCTTAGACCCAGTCTGGCTGTAATTATGAGTAGGTTCCATGCAGGAGCCTTGAGGCTGAGAAATGTCCTTTAGAGGGCTTGAGATACCTGTATCAGCTCTTCCACTCTGGTGTTTGCATTCAGGGTCCCTGCTCCTGTGAGTGTCCTTTGCCCTTTTGGGCATGTAGCCAACTTCAATATTCCACCCAACTTACTTCCTCCCTTCCGGCTTCCAGAGACACCCAGCTCTAGAGTGTTCTCATGTCTTCTGCTATCTGCCTTTATCTCTTCTCAAATTTTCATGACCAAAGATAGCTGTTATCCCTCTGTTCACAGCTCCTGCACAGGCCTTTCTTTCTTTCCTTTGTGGTGTCTGTACTTATGACCCAGTCATTGATCAGTACCTTCCATAGCAATGAGGAGTGGTGGGGCAGTCATTGCCCCCACCCCGAAGGCAACAGGAGTCTTCTGAGTCACCCCGGAATAATCTCCCATGCCATTTAAGAAATTTGCACTCAGAGATTAATATCAATTTTCCTATTGATATCAGTTGCCAAAGTTTTTGGAGGCTACTGATTTTTTTTGACTGTCAACAATTTATTAGAACCCTCCAAATAAAAAGGGTATGCTTCTTTTAAATGGCATTTATATTATGTGTGTCATTTGGCTTTTGATTTTCTTGAGAATCTTGTTAAAATAAGAAGCATACTATGATATAAGTTATTAAGATGTGTTGTATAACTTTAAAAACTTAATTTTTAAGACTTGTTATTTTCTAGTTTTAGAAAATTTGGTTAGAAAAATCTATAAATTCATACCTATATGATTTTATTCATTGGGAGGCTTATTGGTGCTACACTGTAATCTAGCTTATGATCTTTTTATAATACCATGAGCATTTGAATAGAAAATTAACATATTTAGGGCAAACATATGTTTGTTGCATTGCTTATTCTATTTGATTGATCAGAAACCAAGACATAAGTTAAAATCTTTAGATACTTTGTTCTTTCCTCCATCATCATTTTCCTTTCAAGTCCCTTGTTTGATGTTTATAGACCAATTTCTACTCAATGGTTTATATTTTTCATTTTGGTTAAAATTTTACTTCGAAACATTCACATTATTTTTTGAAACAGCTGTTTTCTCTTCACTTGCATTTTCCTTATTGAGTCTTTGTTCCACTCTTTATTTGTAAGGTTACTGAGTCATTCTACCTTAGGTGTTTATCTTACAGCATACAATTAGACGTTGATTATTTAGACAGTCCGGGTGTTTTCCTCTATTTTAACCCATTTATGTTTTTTGTCAAAACAAAAACATTTTTTCTTGTATTTGTCATTTTTTGTTTCACATTAAGAATATGTTTCTGCTATTTCTTTTGAAATATATTTGCTTTACATACTCTATTTTCAGTAATTTTTCCCCTAGGGACTTTACGTTGGTTTTCAAAACACACACACACACACACACACACACACACACATAAACACCTGGTTCTTTATAAGTTTCCCCTTCTGCAGTATGAAGGAGACACCATTCTTTTGTTTCTACACACCTTTGTCAGCTCATGCAGAAATCCATGGGTTAGCTTCTCTCTCTCAGAAGGACTGCACTGTTTCAGGAAAAAAACTTTTTGAGAGGGGTCATCACACAGAAACACCTGCCTTTTTCAGGACTGACATTCCCCTCATCATTTCACAAACTTCTTAGATTTCACTGATGAATCTTACCACCAAGAAACTGCCTCTCCACAGCCATTGCCACCCTCTTCACTTGCTCTCTTGGTATATAACTGTTAGAGCTACGGGTCCAAATGAGGACACTAAGCCTTGAACCTGCTGGCCTGGACACCATGGTTCCTTGTCGAGATTTCCTGTTGATCTCATTACTCACTTTGTTGTCCAGTCACAGGCTTGAACTGAGTAGTAGAGATGGGACAGGGGCCTCATTTTGTATGTCATAAAGGTGGTAGATATGAAAAATAATTACAAGCTGAATCAAAACACTGGCACTCATAACTGATTGTCTTTGACCCACAAATAGCTGCTTCAAATGATCTGTCTAATATTAGAGATGGGAAATCAGGGGCATATTTAAGAAATTCTATTAAGGTAGAATAAAAAAGAAACTGAAGATAAGGGCTGAGATTGAAGTAGAAGCCCAAAGAGGTTCCCATATAATAGCACTGTATTATAGGAGGGACGGTCTGTTGGGAGGTAAGGTAGAAGACTTGAAATATGCTCAGAATCATTACATACAGATTGCATGTAGATATTGTAATTATAGATCCAGACAGGAGGGTTCAAAACAGGAAGTTCTGGAACCTGCAGTTCAAGGGTGGTGTCATCCTTCTTTTTTTAAAATATGATTTTTAAATTTGTGTATTTTATCTGTATGGATGCTTTGTCTACTAGTAAGACTGCACACCAGAAGAAGGCACAAGTACTATGTGACTATAGTTATAGAAGGTTGTGAGCCATGCTATGGATGCTGGGACTTGAACTCGGGATCTCTGGAAGAGCAGCCCAGGCTCTTAACTGCTGAGCTCTCTCTCCAGCCCCACCATCTTTCTTTTTAAAGTAAGAGAAGAGATTGGGTATGGGGGAGTTTCATCAAATTTAGTAATTAGAATATTAGTGTTTATAATGAAAACAATTTTGAGGGGAACATTTGAGAAAGACTGGAATTTTTATATTTGACATTTTATGGTGGAAGTTAAGAATTGGTAGGAATACTTATTAAACAGCTAAGAAGTGTGATTGAAGTACAACTGGCTACAGAGAAGAACTTGCTACAAAGAGGCAGTTTTTCAAGAAGAGAAAAGGCCATGGCCATTTATATATGTTCAGGTCAGTGAGAAAAGAGGAGAAGGCCGGAAAACACGGAGAAGCAAAAGAAAGCCAGTGTTCAGTCAGATTCAAAGGTACTGACATTAGCTGCAGAGATCGTGGTTGGTGTGGAGGAAGGTAGGTTTGTGGTTAAGAAGTAAGAAGTCAGTCCTTCTCTGATCTTCTTGAAGCTATGGAACCTTCTGGGATTGGGTGAGCGGATGATGAAAGAACACTGGGTAGAGTTTGGGGATGGGGAAGGAAGGTCCACAATCTGTTGGACAAAGTTCAAAATGAGGTGTGAAGGAACTGGTCTTCCAGAGAGACTCGCATGAGCTATTAGCCAACATGGTAGAAGGAACCTGGGCTCGGGTAAAGTGTAGAAACATCTAGGGAAGTACATGTCTAGGCACTGTGTGCAGCTAAGGAATTGGTGAAAGAATACTGTTCCAGCAGTGGATTGGAGGTAAGAGTCCAACACAGTATTGCAGAATCTCATGTACAAGCTTGAGAATGTAGCTGATGCAGTTTAGGGGAGTGTGAATTAGTAGTGTGAAAGGCAAAGGCCATAGTGCTCACACAGATGCTCATTCTTCCTCACAGAGGAGAGAGGGAAGGCAAGGGAAGCTTAATTATAAAATCCTCACTCCAACTTTTAGTTGGAATCAGAGTAGAGAAGAGAAAACTTCCTTCCTCGCCTGGATACAAACAGATAGGTTGCTGCTAGTTTCAGTTGCTGTGTGGTGAAGCCTTAGGAAATGGCTCAGCCAATAAAGTGCTTGCTGTGCAAACACAAAGACTTGAGTTTGATCCCTAGCACCCCTGCAGGAAGAAGGCAGCTCTTTAATGCCACATTCCTGTAGTCCCGTGCTGGAAAAGTGTAGGCAGACCATCTCTGGCCTGACAGTCTAGGTTTACTGGAGAATTCCAAGCCAAGTGAGAGACCCTACCTCAAAAAAAAAAAATGGGTGGCAACTGAAGAATGACAGCAGAGGTTGACCTCTGGACACCAAACATATATATAAATATACACATTTATACATGCATGCACATGCTCACACACACACACACACACACACATGCACAGAGGAAGTCCATGCAGAATCACATGAAAATCAACTGTCCTTAGCTTATGCTGATTTCGAAGACAATAAGGAAATTGGGCTATTGACAAATAATAAGCCATGATGATGAGGGAGGTACTATGGGGCCCAGGGCCTTGTTTAGATTGTTTGTTGTTGTAGCTAAGTGTTATTTCTGATGTCCATTAAACATTCCACATGGCTGGCCTCTCTTGCTGGTCACCAGAGTGTGGACTTTTTGCTTTGTTTGGATATCCAACTGGCAGTGTGGTGCACTCTCCTAATTTGAGACATTGGTGGCTGGTTCTGATGGGAAGCTGACACAGAAAGTAACTGGGGTCTGGGTAGTTTCTTCAGGCGAATGCGGACAACTGATTCTGTGAAACTGACACCAGCTCTGTGTATTGCAGGTGATATTTGAATCCGTCTCTTTGAAGGGTCATCCTGGTTACATCGCTGTGGACGAGGTTCGGGTCCTTGCTCATCCTTGCAGTAAGTCTATTTCTCCTGACACATCCTTTCTCCATGCTAGACTGGGTAGCCATGAGGCTGCAACCCCCTCTTTATTCAGCTCCCAGCAATCTCTCACTCCCTCCTCGCTCTTCATCTTTCAGAACTGCTTACATACCCAGTGCAATCAGTCCTGAATAAATCTGTAATTTTGCTGGCCTATTCAACAGGCAGCACCTCTAGGAATCTGCAGAGACTGGCAAAACAATTCGTCTGAATCTCTCTCCATTATTAAGGGAGTCTAAAGTTCTGATTGTTTATTAGTAGGATCCAGATCACTGAAGTGAAAGAATGAGAGGCCTTTGGATAGAAGCTTCTGTAATTATCTTTAAAAAAAAGCAAAACAAAACAAAAACAACATTAAACATGAAGCAAATTAGCACACCCTTTACCCACAGGGAATAGGACCCCAAAGCTATTAATTCTTTTAAAAAAGAAAATACTTTTGAATACACTCATTAACCTGTGTAGGCGCAGGGTGAAATTTCTCGTGGTGTTTAATACTGTACAGTGGTCCACCACTCCTCCTTGAAACTTCCTTTCTTGCATTTTTTTAGTCAAAGACACTTGAATATGTTTCAGCAAAGAGCCATAGCTCCTGTCCAGCCAAGCCCTGGGCACAGGCAGCTGTGCTGACATTACACCTACAGATATATGGTTGGAAGTCTGAAGTTGGAGTATGCTTAGGGATCATGGGAGCCATTGCCAGAGTTAGCTGGGATGCTGGGTCCTCAATTTGGGAGTGCTTTGTCTAAGATTCCTATCAACTTCTTGGCATCCATTTGGCTCTAGGATAGCCTCTGGGGGGTTTTCCACCCTCCCATGTGGCCATGAGATGCTGAATAAATATATCTTAGTAGGTTGAACTATCCATGGCGGGCTAACATTTAAATTTTTTTTAATTTATTCTTTGAAAAATCTCATAATGTGATAGAATGTGTCTTGATCATATCTATCTCATTCCCCTTCCAGCTCACTCCCAAGATCCCACATTATATCTCCCTCCCAGCCTCATATTTTCCTCTCTTCCTCCTCAATTAATTTATTTTTTAAAAATCATAGAGTCTATTTAATACTTTCCATATATGCGTGGTTGTTGGATTTATTCCTAGGGCATAAGGAGCTGCCAGTGGTCACACACCCAAAGAGACGAGACACAGCACAATAGGCCCCCAGCTAGGGGTGGCCTTCCTCTGTTTATGCTCTGATTGTTTAACTGTCTAGATTATGCACGGGTTGTATCTAGGGAACAACAGGTGCTATGAGTTCACATGTGCAGCAGCCATGTCATGTCCAGAGAATAGCAATTCATGGACCCTTCCTTCTCTTCTCACCCTCTCATTCTCTCAGTGTCCTAACATGTTTCCCAAGACTTTGAGGAAGCAGATTGATGCAGACATTCCATCTACAGCTGAGTTTGTTCTTCTCTGAAGGTTTTGTAGAATTCTGCAATGAACTCATCTAGTTCTGGCCTAATTTTTTTTTTTTTTTTGGTTGGGAGACTTTTAATTACTATTTCACTCTTGTTGCTGATTATGGGCCAGTTTAAGTTAGGTTGTTTTTTTTTTTTTGTATTGATTTAATTTTGCTATGTTTTATGCATCTAGAAAAAATTTTCATTTCTATTAGATCTTTTTTCAATTTAGTGGGGTAGGGGCTTTAACAAATATGTTCTTATGGTTTTCTGAATTTCATTGATGTCTTTTCTAAGGTCTTCCAATTCTTTTCTAATTTTACTAATTTGTGTCTTTTCTTTTGGTAAATTTGATGAAGGGCTTGTCAATGTTATTGATCTTTTCCAAGAACCATCTTATTGTCCTATTGATTACTTGTAGTATGTTTCTATGCCGTTAATTTCAGCCCTGATTTTAAAAAAAAATTTTTATCAGTTACAGTTTATTTACTTTGTATCCCAGCTGTAGCCCCCTCCCCCAGCCTCTCCAAATCCTACCCTCCCAGCCTCTTCTTCTCCTATGCCCCTCTGCCAGTCCAATGATAGGGGAGGTCCTCCTCCCCTTCCATCTGACCCTAGTCTATCAGGTCTCATCAGGACTGGTTGCATTGTCTTCCTCAGTGGACTGGTAAGGGTGCTTCCCCCGCAGGTAGAGGTGATCAAAGAGCCAGCCCCTCATCAGCCCTGATTTCGACTATCACTTTTCATCTACAACTTGGGTGCTTGTTCTTGTTTTTCTAAGGCTCATCACCAAGTTATTTATTCGAGATTTGTCAAATTTTCTGAAGCAGACACTCACTGTTAAAAATAGTCCTCTTCGTACAAGCAGACTGACTTTATAAAGAAAGGAGTTTTTTGGAGGTTGAAGGGTGTAACGCTGGCATAGGTGCAGGCCTGGTGATGGCTTTCTAGAGGCTGGGAGTGGGGCAGAGTCATCATTTGGAAATAAAGAGGGAGTGCGCACATGGGTGCTATGTCTCTGTCTGCTTTTTCTAACAGCAGGAGTGAACTGTTTGTGTTCCACTAGGACGTCCTTGTCCATACCTTATCATATTCTGAAACAGCCACCTCTAAATGTCACAGTGAGGTTCTGCCCTCTTTGCGCCACTGACTTTAAGGAGTCAACTTTGGAATGAGCTTGGAAGACATATCATATCCAAACCACAGCAAGTATGTTACAGGGAAGGGAGCGGCTTACTGTCTCCTCAGAGGCATCATGAGTACTTTTCTCTGTGCCTTTTAATACTCTCCCTACACATGCACACACACCTGATATAAGCCTCACATCAGCCCTATCACATTGCTTTCACTGAAACAAATCTTTTTGCTTCTGCTGCTGTTCATTTGTCAGACCTTGAATCATCTTTTTCTTCCAGCTTCCTGGGATAAGACCGCCTTAGTCTGACTCATTAGCTTAAAAAACCTTTCCTGGAAAAACGCATGCCAAGTTCCAAGTTCCAGAGTCTGTGGGGAGCTGGGTGTGATATCTGCTTAAGAGAGACTCACTCTCTCAGTCATTAACCAGCCACTCGGAAACACTGAGGATAGATTCCTTATTATTCTTGTTGTTCTCTGGGTTACGGCTTAAGTCCTTCATGCTCATGTCTTCGATGGTTCTGGTCATTTTCACACGCCTGGGAAATGTCTCTGCTGAAGTAGACTTTATGTGAAGATGATCCAAAGTCCTCAGCATTGCTGGGTTTCTATGGTGGTCATGCTGATGGGTTTCTCTTTCCTGTACTGACTGTCCTCCCTCCCTTGACTTCCGTTACTTTTGTCAGTGTCATCAATGATCTGTATTCTAAGTCTGGACAGTGGTATCAGGAAACACCTCCTCTTCTTGCTTCCATTTGACTTCACTCTCATTCTTCAGTTTTGATCAGTCTTCCCTCACCCTGCACATATCTATCCCCATAGAGCACATTCACCTTTGCTATCTAAATTCATTATTTTTTATGCTTGGACTTGGTCTTCCTGGGAAGTGACACTTGATTTTCCCTAGCAGAATACAGCATGCTATTCATCCTTCGGTCCCAGAACTCTATGCTCTAGCAGGAAACCTCACTTCTGCCATAATACCCAGTTTTGATGCCCTAGCCTCAGCTGTCTTATCTCCAAGTCCTGTCCATCACCATCAACTGCTCCCTTCCCTTTATTGTATCTCTGTTGGAGAGCAACCCTGGAGGGCATTTGGATGACTTTCTACCCACAAAACCCTAAGGATCATGGAGAATCTTCCCTATTTTCACTAGGACTTCTGTGAATTTAAGATTCTCCTGATAGCCCCATCCTCCTCCTGCTGAGAAGTGTAGATTGCATGGATACAGAATTGCTGAAAGTCAGTTACCCAGCAAATGGGCCATGGGATATAACTCTAGAAGACATGACCTTGGCTTTATTTCTGCATGGTGTATTATGTCTGTGTTCAACCCCCGTGCTTAGGAGGCTTCAGCACACCCTTGCCAGGAAACACAGTGTTAGGCCCATGAAGGAGTAGTTGGGATTGGAGAAAATCACATTAAGGACATGTGCAAACACTGGCAATGTGTGTAGTTCTCTGAGGTCTACCCACAGCTCATATGCTCAGTTCATTGTCAGCTCAGAATTTTATCCATCCTTCATTTCAGCAAGTAAATCATTGACTGTGAGCTGTGTTCAAGAGCTTCCCTGGGCATAGCAGATAGTTAAATAAGAAAATACTGGCTCTTATGCTCACGGTGTTTGATTGGGATGGGGGTAAGAAGGATGAAAGCAATTGAAAAATCTAATGCTAGATAAGCAAAGGATATTTTGGGATAAGGGAAAATTCCGTGAGTATGATACATAACAGAACTGGGACTCTTCAGGACTCCTTCAGTAGTGTCACCATGGGAGGTGTCTCCAAAGATGTGGTCAGAGCTGGGCCTCTAATCACAGAAAGGAACATGCTTTCTAAGAATTCTGGAAGGGAGCATTTAGGCAGAGGAAACAGTGCATTTCCAAAGCAGAAGCCCTGCCTTGGAAAACAGGCCAGTGCTGCCAGTGTATCCTGGTAGCTGGAGCAAAGCCAACGATGTCCAGGTGAACCTTGGGCAGGTGCCCTGGGACCTCACCACTCAGTGCCTCTGGCGTCATTGTGAGTGGATGTCAAAGTGCACAGAGACAATGCTAAAAAGGCGGATTTGGGGATGGAATAGTGTTAGTTTACTCACAAAGGATGTTGTGTGGTGTATGAGTTTAAGTCCCATAGGAACGATTGGGAAACTGTGAGATTATTCTAGAGCTATGCAAGAAGCAATGGTGGCCTGATGAGTCAGCCACTCATCACGCAGGAAG
>CM053766.1:131790969-131806722 GCA_028658305.1 Pachyuromys duprasi
TGGATTACTTGGTTTCTTGCTTTTTAACTTCTTGAGTTCTTTATATATACTGGATATTAGCCCTCTGTCAGAAGTGGGATTGGTAATGATTCTTTCCCAATCTGTTGGCTGTCGATTCGTTCGGATGACAGTGTCCTTTGCTTTACAAAAGCTTTTCAGCTTCATGAGGTCCCACTTATTGATTGTTGATCTTAGAGTCCCAACAGTCTCTTTTTAGCTTAATCAGTTTTTATGAGGCTCTGTTTCTAGATACGGTCACATTCTGTGTTTCCATTTCTGGGAGATGGCAGCATGATGGTGAAACATAGGCTCTGAAAAGTGGTGACTCCATGAGCACAGCATCCAGGCCCTAGAGATAAGAGCCTTCATTGAGTGGTTAGGTTGGGAGACAGATGCCCCTAAGGTGACTGCTTCCAGATCTCTGAGTATTCTGCTGCTTCTGAGGTGTTGACCACAGGTCTTGGGGCTGCTCATGGAATTACACATGATGTCACCTGTGTGCCTTCTGAGCTGTCTGTTGTACTGCTAGTCTTTCCCTCAAATCCTCAGCCTGATAATTAATTTAACTTGGAAGTTTTTAAGACTTTATCTATATGAAAAATGCATTTCCTTATGTCATGAAATTTTTGAGTCTCAACTTCTGTCTTTCAAAACATCTTCTATCGATATATGATCAGAGTTTATCAATAAATGATTCAGTTAATTATTCTAAAACTTGTGGATAGAAGATAACTACTGATCTGTAACCTTATCCCCTACACATTGAAGCTGGCTTTAAGTGTTTGCCTCAAAGTTTCTAAAACAGTGGGCAAAAGTCAGACGTAATTCTCCAAATAAACTATTTTCTTTTGTAGTGGAAACCTTCTCATCCATATTTTATAGCCTATTTAACTTTTTGTTGTGGTTGTTGTTATTCTAAAAGTATTATGGCCATGGCTACCATCCACTGCTGGGTCTTGGTGCCAACCGTCTGCAGGGCCACTGCAGTTATAACTTCTATAGATCTCAGCACACTTTTCCACTTAGTTTCAAACTTCCTAACTCCCAAGTTTACTTTTAGAATTTTTTTCAAACCTATTTTCACCCCATCACAACCCTGCAGGGCCATGTCTCTGAGCTCACAGAGCATCGGAACGTGTTTCTAATGTATGTAGGAGCTTTCACTTCAATTGTGTGGCTTCCTGCTGAGCATTGTCAGGTGTAAAGAGCGAGATAAAGGGCACAATAATATGTCTTCAGATGCTGCACTGACATCTGCAGGAGTTTAAATGTCACCGGCATCAAGGCATTTTGCCCCAAAGACACAGCCAGTTTCCTCTTCACCCTGTTCAGCAGGATCCCATTTTAGCAGAACTCAGTCTCAGTGAGGACTGAGAAGGGGCTCCTTAAAGCCTGGCTGGTGGCTGCCTGAATGACCTGCAGTCACTTGTTTTTTTGGCTAAAGGTTAGTGGGTTGATGTTGGTGCAATAATTTCATTCCTAGAAGAGCAGAGGCAGAGGGCAAATGATGATGGGTAGGGTTTCTGGCTGAAGAATAGACTGTATTTGGGGATGGAAGAAAGGCCGAAGAAGTCAGGAGCCCCAAGAAGACTAAACATACGGAGGATCCCAACAAAAAGATACTGATCATGTGTCATGGATGATCTGGAGCCTCAGAGAGTAGAGATAAGAGTGAGGGCTTATAGGGAGAGTGAAGAATGAGATGACAGTTGAGAAAAGTTCCTGCAATTCAGTGGATCCCACAGTGTGTGAAGGGGAGGGAGTCACCTCTGGATTTATGAGTCCAGATGGGGTACAACTAGTTAGTGGGAACTGTTCTAACAGACTGCACAGAAGGGTAACTTATCAGAGGCTACAAGCTGGTGGGACCTGACTATTGATGGCTTTGGCTAAGACCACAGTGTTATCATTAATCTTAGTCAAGACTTTAGGATAAGAGATTTCACATAAAAATATGGGCTTTTTATGTTTGTGGAGAAATTACATGATTGACAGCTCTGAGCAAAGTATTCCCATCCCTACCCCACTCTCTGCTGACCTTTAATGGTGGAGTTTCCCTTTCAATGTAGTATGAGGTCTGTCTAGTTCCCCTACTTATCCACCTTAACAATATATGTGTGTATATACCTTAACAACTTGCCAACATTGGAACCAGTGCCAAATACCAGTCCTCACAAGTGTCTGCAGCATCTCCTTTATTTTAGGGAAATATATTTCCAAAATGGAAAATGAAATATATGGTGTTTTTATTAGTTTTGATTTACAGTGGAATCAGTTTGTTAATTTTGATAGCTGTCTGGTTCCTGTGAGGGCTTGGGTTTGATGTCTCCACTGTAAATCAGAATCACCACATATTCCACAGCATATTAATATCCGTGGATGTTCCAACATCTACATTCTGAATTTAGAAGGAAGGAGATAGTATAAAAATGAAAGAATGAAGCTCTGTTGCTGAAAGGGAGAAGAGGGGGTGAGTCAGAAAAAGACATGTGCCAATCAATGACCAAAGAAGAACTCTCTCTAACTGTACATGTCTCAGAACTTACCCAGTTGCCTCATGTCTGGAAGTGTAAGAAAAGAGTGGCCTTTGTAAAGCTCAACAGGACATCTCAATTTTGGAGCCAAGACACACTGCTTCCCTATGATGGGGTAGGTGTTCCCTTCCCTTTTAAGACTGAAATGAAAACAGACTTATGAGGTTTGCTCCATTCCTGTTTGAAGAGCTGATAGTTCCAAAAATAGCTTCACAAAATTATACAGGAGAGCCAAAGGACAACAATTTCAAGCATTCAGAGCAGCATGACATTCATCACATTCGTAGTGCAGGAATCACAAACTTGGAGATGGCCAGCAGAAGTGTCAGCCTTGTTCTCTTGACACTTTAGCCACAGGGCCCTGACAGTAGCGTGTGGAGGTGTCCGAACTGTTGTCAACTGGTTTAAAAACATGAGCAGATGGTACCTAGGTTCTCACGGCAAGTGTCCTGGAGCACATCCAAGTCCTTGAGTTTTGGAGAGTCTTATAGGTGGTGGCACGATTTGGTAGACAGTTCAAAACATCCGCAGGGGAAAGTAGCATGGACTGGGGTTCCTTGTAAAATATCTGAGAGCAAACAGAGAAGCCAGGGGAGTCATCACTGTCTACCTCATGAATTCTTTCCCTGCACCCTGAGGCATGTCTGATGATACCATCTTTCTTCTCAAGGCCATCAAGGCAAGAAGGTGGCTAGTTCGAAATTGAGTTTGGTGCTCAAAAGGAGCCGAACTGAGCTCTGTTTCTGTGTGGTGCTCTGTGGCTTTGGTAACTGCTCTAGTTTCATTTCTGTTGTGTGATAAAAGACCCCGGTAGAGATCAACTAAGGAGAAAAGAACTTATTTGGCTTAAAATTCTGGGCTACAATCTATCATAGTCAGGAAGTCAAAATAGATGAGCGAGAAGCAGATACTTACCCTCACAGTCAAGGACAAGGAGAAATGCATGTACGCAAGCTTGCTTGCTTGCTTGCTTATTTGTTCTCAGCTCAGTTTCTCCACTTTCAAATTTTAAGATCCCCTGCCTAGTAAATGGCACGCTACCCATACTGAGCTGTATCTTCCTACATCAATTAACTTAATTGAGATAAACCCCTACAGAAAGGGGAACACTTACTGCTGATGGGAATGCAAACTGGGACAACCACTATGAAAATCAATGTGGAGGAAAATCCATCCTCAGAAGATAGAAATAAATCTATCAAAAGATTATGCTGTTCCATTATTGGGGATATACACAAAGGACTTTTTTATCTTACTATAGAGATACTTGTTCTTTAATTTTCATTTCTTCTCTATTCACAATAGCTAATAAATGGAAACAGCCTTAAATGTCTATCAACTGATGATAATGAAAACGTGGCACATTTACACAACAGAATACTAAGCTATTATGAAAAATGAAATTATGAAATATTAAGCTGTTAAGAAAAATGAAATTATGAAAGTCTCAGATTAATGGATGAAGCTAGAAACAGTCATTCTGAGTGAGATGACCCAGACCAAGAAAGACAAATGTGACATATTTTCTCTCATTTGTAGGTATTAGCTTTGAGTCAGGTGGGTCTGCTTGTATGGGATACCCATAGAGATTAGGAAGTTAGTAAGGAGCCATAGGAGGAGGGGAGCTTTCAAGTGAGGAGAGATAGAATGTACTGTAAAGGATTAAGAAAGGAATGATGGGGGGAAAAAGGAATCATGGCACAGGAAGAGTTACATTTGCATGGGGCATGGGAGGACAGTGTAGAAGAGAAAGTAGGAAAGGGAAAACTAAAAGTAAAAGCAGTTTTTAAAAAGTCAAGTGGAAGCCTACTACTGCAAGGGCTTTCCAAAATTTATAAATAAGCACAACATGAAGGAGTTTTAATGGAGCTACCCTACAAGGGAGGACAACACCCCAACTAGAACCACATGTTAGCAAATAAACTCCCCACTAACAGGAAAGGGTTACCGCCTTTTGTTTTGTTAGCCAATGGCGGTCCCATAGAACCACAAACATCATAGGCAATTGCCAAACATCATAGGCATACTGTTGCTTACCCTCCAGAACTTGATTGCACAGACCATATTTCTGAAGACTGCACATACTTGAGTCACAGAACATGGAGAAATCAAGCTGGTACTAACCCAGAAGCGTCACCTCTATCGGCTGGCTTTCACACTGCAGCAAAGTGTTGCACATGAAACAGGAGGAGAAAATTAATTAAAACAAAAATGCAATAAAAGCAGAAAGACAAATTATCAACTTTTCACAGTTTTGAACCCTGAAAGCTATAAAAACTGCCATGAGAAGATGTGCCTATTGGTACAATAGTGGCATGAATGTTACAAGAGTACCCAACCGCGTTTTGATTGTACCTAAGGCACAATCCATGAGATGGAATTCCATAGCTGGCATTATTAATAGGGGAAAGAACTTGTGGTTAGACAGGTTATTTTGCTAAATGAGCATATAGTATTAAAATGTCTACTAATGGCTTCTTGCTACATAGATCAGTGTATCAGTGTAATCATCAGAGAAGCTTCTCCTTGCAGAAGGTAGCAGTGAACACAGACTCTTGACTTATCAGTGTGCAGAAAAGAAGAGATTCTGGAGTGCTCATCCCTAAATGGTACAAACAAAACATCACATCCTTACCCACAAGGTTCCGGGATCATTGTGGAAGAGGGGCTGAAAAGGCTGTAAGAGCCAGAGGGGGTGGATAAAATCAAGGAAACAGTGTTTTTGGACACAACAAGGCATTTTCAGATATGAACTCTAAGTGTGACATCATGCACCAGACCTGTGCAAGTTCAAGCTAAATAAAATCCCAGGATGGGAGTAGGAGTTGGTATGAGATTCTACCACTAGCCTAGAAAGAGGGAGAGTCATTTTTCTTTCAATGATGGAACCATACTAGGTGGATCACACTCCGGGCAGAATCTACTCCAGAAAGTGTTTGGGCAGCATAAACCGGACTTGATGCAGAGATGGGAGAAAACCCAAAGTTGGGTGGGTGGGAAGGGAAGAATGAAGAGAGTGGATGTAGGAGGAGTTGATGGTGACTAGGATCAAATTATGTTGTATGAAATTTTCATGAATTAATAAAAATATTTGGAAACAGTTAATCCCCATAGGCGTGGATGCTGATCAACCCAGTTTAGAAAGTCCCTCCCTCTCTGAGAGTCTCCTTCCAGGTCATTCTGTGTATGTCAGGTTGACAATTAAAGTTAGCCGTCACAACAATCTTGGACTTGCTGATGCTAATTTCTGCCCTTTAGCATACACTTCTCAGGGATGCTATGAAATTAGAATAGATAAAACATGCAAAGTGTTTTGCTGGCTGCTTTTAATGTCAGCTTGACACTAGATACAGTCATTTGGAAGAGGGAATCTTTTGAGAAAAGGCTCACACCACACCAGATGGCCCGTAGGGGCTCTGTGGGGGAAATTCCCATGATTAATTATTGATGTGGGATGGCCTACCTCATTACTGGTGGTCCCACTCCTGGGCAGGTAGTCCTGGATGGTATAAGAAGACAGTCTGAGCACACCACAAACAGCAAGCCAGTAAGCAAGCAGCGTTTCTTCCTTCAATCACTGTTCCAATTCTTACTATCAGGTTCCTGTCCTGAATTCTCACCCTGACTTCTGTGGATGATGAACTACAGGCTGTAAGATGAAATAAGCCTTTTCCTTCCCAGGTTGTTTTTAGTGTTTTATCATGGCAACAGAAACCTCAGCTCAGAATACTGCTTAGCACTGGTATGGTTTTCAGTACATGTTATTCTTCCTATTTTTCTTGATGTCCTTGGTCTTTTAAGGCTGCTCCATTTAGCTCCACTTGGGATAAGGAGTCTGTGCCCAGCTTCTCACTGATTTTATTGATAGTGGTAGGAAACCTCCATTGCCCTCAATGGCAAAGCTCATTCATCTTATCATTAATTATTAGCTAATGGAAACCAGACATTGCTGTTTTGTGAGGGACTTTTTTAAAAGAACAATTGACCGTACAAGTAAGGAAAGAGATGAACTCAAGTTATCTAACATGAAACTCCAGGCTTAATCCTGAGGCTGATGATCTTACTTGCTAGCTTTCATTTGAAGGTCTTTATCCATGTTATGTACAAACTTCTTTGTGTTCCACCTCCCACCTGTGCTTAGGAGGTGCCACAGTGTAAAGTTGAAAACATAAACTATGTGTCTTTGTGAACATGGCTAACTTTCTGGTATTCTTTGTGCCTCTATTAGTGAATCATAGGGATGGTCACACTGTATTGAAAAAGCTGTAAGTGCTGAATGTGGTGCCTATGATATAGAAAAACTCAGTAAGTAACAGATGGTTATAGGCTCAGCCTCCTTTCTGCTGTACTCTTTGTCCTTAACTATTGATATCATCACACCAGCATTGGAGTCAAGGGAGGAGCTTTGGGTTCTATGATTCTTCCTTTCACTTCCACTGTTGTTCCCAGGGCAACATTCACTTTAGATCCATTCTAGAGATGAGTGGGCCAAGTTAGCAGAGAAATATTACACAATAGCTAGTCTTAGGAACCTTGAGGGTATTATAGGAGAGGACTCACATCTTGACTCCCCTGTTTTCTAGATGCCTGATTTTGTAAAAATTCTGCAATGCTCAGAGTCTTAGATTTCTGACCTGTGAAGTGAGGGTGCTCTTCTGTTTACTCCCTAGATTTCATGAGGTTTAAATGAGACAGTATGTGGAATTCACAGAGTAGTCCTTCACTCTGTAGTGATCCATCTATTCCGTCTGAGCCTGACATCTTCTGAGACACGCATCCCATGACTCCGGGATCTATCCTGGGCTGCCATCCCTGCTGGAGAAGTGTTGTGGACAGCTGCATCCTGTCCTCACATGTTCTGTGTTTGGATTTCTCTTGTAGGAAAAGCACCTCATTTCCTGCGACTCCAAAATGTTGAGGTCAACGTGGGGCAGAACGCCACATTTCAGTGCATTGCTGGTGGAAAGTGGTCCCAGCATGACAAACTTTGGCTCCAGGTAAGATTGGGAGAGGCCCTTTTCCACACTGTTCCCTCCTTTTGCAAGAAAGAAAGCATGAGTGTGAGAAAGGTGTGGTTGTGGTGGGTGGGTGGGCATTTTTAAATATCTCTGCTCCTTGGATATTGCTCTCTGTTCGTGCTCTTGTGAAATCATATCATTTTGCTAGGTTGGCATTTTTATAGATGGGGAAGCTGATGGCAATCTAAAAGACCCAAGTCTAGAATTTGTATACACGAATCCCCCAGCCCCCAAAAAGCATTGTCTAATGCCTTTGCCTTTAAGGCTACAATTACTAAATCTAAGACAAAGGGAATATAATTGGGTCTGGGTTTGTTACATCATGACTCCATGACTAAAAAGGTATGTGGATATCTGGATGAAATTGTTATTCTTTTCTTAGAAATTGTCCCTGAACTAAAGGTCTGTTCTCTGGCTAAATGAGTCCATCACTGAGTGGAGTCCATCAGGGCAGTGTTTTTAGCTTTAATCCACTTTTCTTTTCTGCTCATTGATCCTACTTCCCTAGCAGGATGAGAGAGCCTGTCTCTGGGTTAGGTACAAAGTCAGAGGATGGGACACAGAATGAGATGAGAGCACTCGTTGTGACAGCGCTGTCATGTTCCTGTCACTGCAAACACAAGGACAAAGTTCTGGGGCAGCACAGAAGGTAGAGCTAAGGTAGACTCTGCATGCAGTGTCCTTGAGATCACCGTCTTTGTCTGTCTGTCTGTCTGCTGTTTTTCTCTCTCTCTCACACTCACGCACACACACACACACACACACACACACATACACACTTCACTTCCTTTCTTTTTGAGAATGTCTTGAATGTAGCTCAGGCTGGCCCAAAACTTGTTGTCTTTCTGTGCTGGGATTACAGGAGTGAGCCACTATATCTAGCTTACATTTAATATCAAACATTTTCAAATAGCTTTATTGAAGATAATTGAGATGTATTGTTTAAGGCACACAACTTGACATATTTAATGTATTTACATGTGAATAATTTCACAATCAAGATAATGAACATTGGCATCACCTTCTAAGGTGTCCTTGTCCTCATTATCAATCTCTTTCTCTCTCTCTCTTCAATGTGTAATAAATAACCACTGGTTTGTTTCCTGACACTGTGTATTAGTTTACATGTTCTAGAATTTCACATCAGTGTAGGGCTTAGGGGAATGGCTCAGTGGATGAGGCCGTTGCTGTGCAAGCATCAGGGCTAGACTTCAGATTCACAGAATGAATGCAGATCCCTGTGTGTAGCACAGCATCTACAATCCCAGCATGCCTGTGGTGAGATGGGAGGTGGAGACAGGAGAATCCCTGGAAGGTGTTGGGCCAGATAGCCTGGTGTACAGCAGTGAACACTGGAGGAAGATCCTGGGTCAAACAAGGTGAATGGTGAGGATCTATCTATGCCTGAGGTAGAAATGTCCTCTGAACTTCTCATGCCTGCGGGGGCACTTGCAAGCATGTCTTTATTCACCCATGAACATGTGCACACATACACACACACACACGCGCGAAAAAATGGAATCAAACAGTATTAAGATCTTTCCTTAATAATTCTGAGGTGAGGTTCATTTACATCATTGCATGTTTCACAATTTTTATTTAGTTAGCTTGTACTTAAGAATAATCCATTCTAATAACAAACTATTAATAATAAACCATATACCATGGTTTTCTTGTCTATTAATCTATTGGTGGCTAACTGTTGCATCGTTACCCATTTCTATCTGCTAAAAGGAATCTGTTGTGAACATTAGTGTACAACTTTCTGTCTGTATATGTATTCTTTCATTCATCTTGGGAAAACAACTAGTCGTGAATTGGACAGATCTTTTGTAGACAGGAGCTTAACTCTCTAAGAACAAGGAACTGTTTTCAAACGTAGTTGAAACATTGTACATTGCACCAGCTGTCTTTGCAAGGTATCCCAGTCCTCACTAACACCCGCTGTGGTCAGTCTTTTCCATTCAAATAGGTGCTTGTTGGTACCCCAATATGATTTGAAAGTTTGTTTCCCTCATGTCCACGGATGTGAAATATTGTATCGTTTGTTTGTTTGCTTGCTTGCTTGAGGGGTTTTGGGGGCCCAGCTGGACTCTGTATACATTTTGATGGTAATTTATACTGTCACCTCTCTTCTTAAATTTGAACCTTTTTACTTGATGTTGAAAACTTCCTGAGCAAAGGGCAACTAGACACTAACAGTTTCTCCTTGATACTTATGTCCCTCCTTTTGTGTCACTCAACAGTAAGTAGTGCTATTGACTCTTTTCATAATTAGAGGTAAAACACATTTTGATCCAAAGAAGCACAGTCATTTCAATGGGATTGACTCCACAAGGTCATGAGAATGAGACAGGACAATCACAATATTTTCAGAAACTTTATTTGGGCATTCCAATTATTGTAAGGTCAGTATTGCTATAGTACTGAGTTGCATGCACTACACCTTAAGTCTGTAAATAGGAGTATGTTAAAATAGAGCACAATGGAAATGTTGAAGAAACTAGACAGAAATGCACTTTGTGGATCTTTTTCACATCTTATTTATTTGTCTACTTTTCAGTGTTTTTCAAGTGACTTACAATAAGATACAAAACAATACAAGACAGTGTAAATTAAAAGTGAGGAGTCACAAGACAGGAGAGCACATGAGAACTGCTTCTCAGGCTATGACTACATTTCTGCATCCCCATTGCTGGCTTGTGGGTCACAAGTGGGACGTCTGAGCACCGCAGACGCCCATGGGATAAAGAAAGCTTGTCAGATATACAGTTTACAGCGTCTGCGAGATAAACACAAACCAATTGCTCAGGAAAATTCTAACTGTTGTTCACACAGAGGTTGGACAGCAATAGTTCCCAGGAGCCCTCATAAAGCAAAGGCTGTGTGATGTAATGAACAGCGTCCCCACCACAGTCTTATTGAGGGCACACAAGTGGCTTTTGTGGGTCTGCTTCACATCATAATAATACTCTGTGTGAAAGCAGGCTGAGGAGGTGGAAGGAAATGGAGGGGGCCACAACTTGGGCAGGGATCCCCAGCTTTCTGCTAATCTATCTCTACCCAGGGAGGCTTTAAACTTAATACAGCAAGTGGAGAGATACAATAACTATTCCTGCAAGGCAGTCTCCTTGAGTACTAGCTCCCTCCTCCATATTTCAGGGAATATCAGGAAGGAGGGCATAAATACTGGGCATTCTGCCAAAGGCCTGTGTGACGAGTGAAGTTTCAGGCGTATGTACAATACTGCAGTTGGAAATTGTTGGCTAGATGATAGTAGTCACAGGGAAACAGAAGTAACAGGACACACACAAGTATATACAAGCATGTCGCATATAGACAGGCCCACGCTTTTTGGAAGATAATTAGGCACATAAAAACTAAAACCTTCAATGTGCATATTATTCCAAAATTGACTTCATTTATGGCATTTTTCTAAGGAAATGATCAAAAAGGGGCACAGGGATGTACCTGCAACTATACACAACTGGGAAAAAAAAGTTGAAGGAACTGGAGTGTTCTGCAAGAGAGACTAATTAAATTAATGATGGAATGAAGTAATTAAATATCAGACAGTAGACAGATACTTAATGGCATTCTCATGGTATGTAATTAAGTGAAAAGTGCAAGCTATAAAACAGTTGATATGTTTAATACTTTAATGAAAAAACACATGTACATACATAAATATGTGCAGTTATATACTTATTACGTAATGCATACAAAACATACCTCATATATCATGCAAACATGTATATATATACATATAATACTATAAGAATATGCATCAATATTACTAATTATGATATAGATCATGTACGCTTCTATCTTTTTTCTGTTCCATTAAAATATTAAAAATTGAATACACAGAACTAACATAAGCAAAAATAAATGCCATTAAAAAGGAGCAAAATGGTCACTTTCCCTTAGCTGTAAATATTTGAGGGCTGGTAGGAAGGCTCTCCTCAGGTCGAGTGGCCAACTGCAGTGGAAGTGCCGGGTCCCTGATGAGGACACAAGCCCGTTTCCCTCAGGCACACTGTTCATCCGAGTGAGTGTTTAGAATATTCTGCCGGTGTGCTCCTCTTTTATCACAATGCCTGGCTGATGGGGCTCTACCCTCACCCCTACTCTCCAGGGCCTCTAAGAGCAAGCCTGTCAGCCCCACCATGGAGCTGACCTTTGAGGCCTCTCTACAAAGACTCAGCTCCCCTGGTAGTCTGTACAGCCAATACCACTTGCTGCCTCAGACATGAGGCCCTGTGTCCTGATGTTCTGCATAGATCTTAGCGGGGCCTGTGTGTGGGCTGAGACAATCACAGGCACTAGAGAAGGCACCAGATAGGAAAAGGGCTCTCATTTCAGGAGCCAGTTGTTCCATATCGGCTGCACCTGGCCGTGAGATAAAGAGGCACGGCTGTCAGTCAGTCCGTGTAGCAGCAATTCTTCTGCTTAACTTGTTACCATGGTCCCATGGGGAAGCACTGGCTACCGACACAGAGAGCACTGTGTGAGGCGTCTCCTCCCACAACTGCTCTGAACTTGGCCCTCTGTGTAGGGCTTCTGTGTGGTGGTCAGAGAAAGTCAACAATGATGGTAAAGCCGGGAGAGCATAACAACAGCCATGTCCTGGGGGCCTACACATGAACTATTTCTTAATGCTCATTATGATCTTTCAAGAAACTGACATTAACAACCACCAAGAAGCTGAGCACTAGGGGGTAAATGAAGACTTCAGAGTCAAATTGGGATTGAGCGGGAGACTCAGTATAAGGATGTGAAGTCTTGGGTTCATTCATGTCGCTTTGCCACACCAAATCTAACCTAATTCTTTACGGGTGGGTCCCTATTAGAAAATGTAACTTCAGGCTGAGGAAATGGCTCAGTGGGTAAAGGGCTTGGCATGCAAGTGTGAGGACCCGAGTTCAAGCAAATGTGCCAGGCACATTTGTAATCCCAGGGATAGGGAGGCACAGAAGAGAGGACCCCTGTGTTTGCTAGCCAGCCACCCTAGCTGAGTCAGACAAAGGTAGGTTCAGGAAGGATGTGGAGGGGGGGAGGAAAAGAGAGAAACCTTATCTCAAAAAGCAAAATGGGGAGCAGCTGAGGAAGATACTCACTGTCAGCCTCTCTCCTCATTCAACAGACACTCACACTCACATACTACAGCCAAATTCCTTTATTTAACATACATTCACACCTCCAATTTTCCATCCACTGAACTAGATAGTTGAACTATATTTGAATTCACAAATTTGTAAGAAAATCAGCAAAATAAAAATGTGCTTGAAATTTTGCTTGAATGGACCTCTCTGGATGCTTCCTTGCTTTCTTGTTTCCTCCTTTGCCATGTATTTGCAATGTGGTTTTCTTCAGCTTCCATCTCTTTCTAAAAGCCTCCCTTGTAAATATCATTAGTGTGTTCCTTGTCAAAACCAAGGGATGTTCATCAGTCCTTATACAGATGTTCCTTGGCTTCAGGATGGAGTCACATCTCGATCAACCCACCCTGACTATGAGTGGCATTTAAAGTACGTTTAGTACACTCAAGCTAAGGGTCCATCGCTTAGCAGTACAGTGTACTGGAGAGTTCCAGTTGCCTCTCCCCTCTCATTACTGACTGACTGAAAGCTGAGGCTCCTGGCTGCTGTCCATCATCTTCATAGTAAGTTAGCCTATTCTGCTAGCCCAAACACAAATGAAAATTCAAACTTTGAGGCAGTTCCTGCTTTTTTTGTTTTTTGCTATTTTTGCACTGTTGGATATGTTGTAAGCCAAACCATCCTTAGTATGGTTACTATATGTGCTTGACCAGTCTTTCAACCCTTAATGACACTGAGTATCTGTCTATGAATGTCTTCCTGCCCTCTGGGGTCCCTGAAGCCAATCACTGTCATGGGATTGTTTCAGCTGACTTTGCAGGTTAACAAGGTTGCATGCTACAGTTGCATAGATGCTGGCAGAAGACATGGGACTCCTGGTTCAGATCCGAGGGGCCTTGTTATGACACCACAGTCAGGGTGGGCTTCACGCTTGTGCTCATGTCCCTTGTCTCTCATGGGGATGGGTAGGAATGAGTGTAGACTGATATTCCAACATGGGAGAACTGTGTCATAGCTGGGGAACCCTATGTTAAGGAAACTTCAAATTAATATTTATTAATAAGCATTATTGATATGTAGCCTATAAACCATAAAACCCAGTAATATCCCATGTGTGTGTTTGTGTATTTTGGCCCTGACATCTCATGCTTTATCTTCTCTGCTACTCATCTCCTAAAAGTTACCAATAGCTCAACAAATAGCTCAGGCTAGGGATGGAACTCCTGGTAGAATGTTTCCCTAGTGTGTGTGTTGAGGCCCTAGGTTTGATATCCAGCACTGTGAAGAATAAATGGAAAACAGCTTCAACTGTGTCTGATGCCTGAGCTTCCTTTCTTTTGTCATGTGTAGCTCAGCCATGAGGACCCTGACTTGGTGTTTTGACCTGGAGTTTTCTCCTGGTATACTTCTCTCTCTCATGCTGTTTCTTTGTGTCTTCTCAGTCCATCCTCAGCCCATGCCTTCAGGATTTTTCCCAGATCAGCTGACTTTTTGCTTTGCCAGGAGCTGGGATAGGACAGAGAACATTCAGGACTAATCTTTGGCCCCCAGGAGCTCACCCTCCATGGGTGAAGATGGATCTTAACCATTTTATCACAGAGTGGGAAGGCTGTGTATGGACCGGTGAGGCTCAAGATGTTCAATATGGGCTCTAACTTCAGAGGAAGTGGCCTTCTGGTGGAGCTTGGAAGAGTGACCAGTCACCAGCAAAGGAAACTGTCACTGGGAGATGATAAATGTGCAGGCCCTTTCCCACCTGCTTGTCTTGTGGGCTTTGCTGAAAGCTTGTGAGCCCCCTGTGGGGCTTGCACCAGCCTTCTTCTGAGTCTGTGGGAGCTCTGGGCTCAGGCCTCAGACCCAAATGAGCCGCTGGCCATGAATGCAGTGGGCTCTTGGAAGGATTTCAGTACAGCTAATCAAAAATGATTTATGTCTACTTCTATTTCTTTTAACTTTTAATAAAGAATAATCAAAAGCTATTCTTTAGAGACTGCCAAAAAGGTACAAATGTGCTCTTAAGAGAATCGACGGGCACAATTCTAGTAAGTTTCCAAATGTCATACCATTGCAGAGAGGACTGAGGGTGAAAAGAATATTCATTATGAGTGGATTGTGGGAATGTCACCTAAATATTTGCTGGCTAGGAGACTCCTGGAGCAATCAGACCATTTCAGCTGGAAATGTTGGACCTGATTATTTATTTATTTACTTACTTTTTTTTTTTTTTTTGAAGCTCAGGCTAGCTTGCAAGATACTGTATTAGAATATCTCCTATGCAGTGAGCATTCAATTTGTTGTGGAGAACCAACGATAGTTTCCTTTTATTAAAGACAGCATTGTCCTCATTTCTGCCAATTACAAATCAATTGCAAGCCTGGCTCCTCTCTCTGAAATAATGACAATTGACAGCTTTTTTTTTCTTCTTCCTATGTCTTATCTCTTTGTGAAAAGAATAATGTCATGAATGGAAAGGGAACAGAAAAACATTGAGGCCATGATAGATCCCTTGATAGACAATCAGGAAGTAGGTAAACAAAACAAAATGTGCTCTGTGCGTTAGGCACACCTCTTCTCTAGGTGGTTCCCCAGACAGAGAGATCCTACTTGATGGTGGAAAAGCATGTATGTACTAGGTACAAGGATACCAAATATCTCTGTAAATATTTCTAGGCTGTGTCCTTCGATAGAAAAGCAGGCTTACCCACAGGAAGAGAAATGTAAGTTGCTTTTACAGAGCAGAGAGCAAGAGACAGAGAGACAGAGAGAATAGAAAGGTAGATGAGAGAAAGAGGGAGAGAGGGAGGGAGGTGAGGAGAGAGGGAGAGGGAGAGAGAGAGAGGGAGAGAGAGAGAGAGAGAGAGAGAGAGAGAGAGAGAGAGAGAGAGAGAGAGAGAGAGATTTATTTTGTGGGCAACTGTTACCCTGAGAGAGACAGTGGTAAATATGAGACTGAACAGAAGTCTGTTTAGGCTGTAAGATCCCTTTGTTCTGTTTAGAGCATGAGTCTCATCCTTGGGTAGTTTGGAATATATATCTCTTCCTGATCAGATGCAGCTCCATTTGCTTTGGTAAGCAGACAGAACCTCTGGTAACCTTCTG
>CM053766.1:131807222-131820290 GCA_028658305.1 Pachyuromys duprasi
CAGCCTGTTTTTCTTCTGTGAAGTAGGCTATTTCAATTTTCTACTTTGTGTTTATGTTTTTGCCTTTTTGTTGTTTTGCTAGAATCTTTACTCAGCCTGCAAATTCCTCTGGGCAAAAATTATACCTTCCACAAGCCACAGTTTCTCGTTTTCTGTTTTGTAAAATAATGAGTACATTTCCAGAGTGATTAATAATAGAATAGGGAAAGAAGAGGATACTGAGAGTCCAAGCGTGAATAAACAGCGTCTACAAATGGATATCAGCTGCACTTTTCCTAAAATCTTACACTGCTAACAAGTTCCCCAGAGCTACTGAGGTGGCTGGTCCAAGGACCACCCTTTGAGAACTTTCCCAGGGGTTTTAAAAGGATGAAGCAGTCCCTAGTATGCTAGCCAATGAGCACAGTACTGAGTCAAAAACAAGTCCTCAAAAATGCCACTTAGGGCCAGGTGTGGTAACACAGCTGTGTTCCAGGGAAGCCAGGGTAGGATCCTCATTAGATAGAGACAAGGTTGGGTTACATAGTAAGTTAAGAGGCCTGCATGGGCATAGAGTAGATGGCGTCAAGATCTTAAAACACAATAGTTTTAGCTTGACTTTTACTTCAATGTTCACAATAATCCTAAATTGAACAAAGTATTTATCCAATTCAGTTACACATTTGTGTATGTGTGTGTGTGTGTGTCTGTGTGTGTATTAGGAAACAATGTTTCATTATAGAAAACTTGAGCTCTCTGTGTGGCCAATATTCTAACATGGTCGGTTCCCATTAAAAACAATACCACCACTTTTGGAAGCAAAATATTCAGAATCCAAAATACCTGCAGATTTCAAAGCAATGCTTATTGGAATTCAGAGGCATCATGTGTAATTTACTGTAGAAGAAGGCAGAGGTATAAAAGTGCCAGGCAGCATGGATGCTTTTCCTGTCCTTATTAGAACCTCTTTAGAAACCAGTTTTCATTCCATAAGCCTGTGCATGTAGGCTACCTGATAAAGCTCTAGTTCTTCTTCTTTAGAGACCACCTTCAGCCAATGTACATTTCTTCCTCTTTCTCTGACTTACAACCAGCCACAAGTTGCTCCTGGGCAACACCTTTTCTAGGCAAGGACTTCTCTTTCCTTTTAAAATCCTTTTAACCTGAGAAAATTTTACCCTGGGTACATAGGATATATAAGACAGGCTTGTAAATCAAACATTCACTGGTGATAAGTTATAAGGAAATATTTTTAAATTATTGGTATATATATAATTATATATTGAAGATAAAAGCAAACTTGAGTACTAAACAAATGGATATAGTTTCTGATTTTAGCATAGAAGAATTAAATCTTGGCTGAATATTTGCTACTCCAGGATGGAGAGCCTCTTCAACACCTTTCAGAGTTGAGTTGGCCAATATTTTAATTTTGTAATTGCCAGTGATACGAACTCTGCTTTATATAAATATACAGTACAGAGCAGCAGAAGAATGTTTAGGGTCATTTCATAAATTGGTGGATTTCATAAATAAAACAATACTCAAGTCACCTACTCAAACAACAGTTTCAACAATCAAGCATGGCATGTGGCATGCGCAGTGTCAAAATGTTCGTGCAAGTTAGAGTCTCAGTGAAGGACTGTCTGAGATGGTGGCCCACAGCATGATTATAGGGAGGTGTCACTGTAGGTGACTGCCAAGCAAGGACCCAGTCTGAAAGTGGGAGGTACCATTCCCTGGATTTATACCCTGCACTACAGAAGAACAGAAAAAGTTAGTTCAGGAATAAACAGGTATGCTTTCATTTCTCCCTGCTCCTGACTGTGGGTGTGACTGCCTTCTTTTAGCTTCTGCCCTGTGACTCCCTGATATAATAAAGTTAATACAAATTATGAGCCAAATAATTCCCTTTCTCCTGTCAGTTGCTTTATGTCAAGGTATTTCATCACAGCAACAGAAATGAGAGTAAGATGCTCCTTGTGTCAATCAAACCTAGGGACCTAGATTTCTGATCCTTTCCTTACATTTTCTATTCTGCCTTCATCTGTTGCTGGGACAGTAGCTCTTACATGTTTCTCTTACACAGTCACTGTGTTTGAATCCCTTCTTCACGTGGCCATAGCATCCAAGACACTCAAGTCTCTTCCCATCTGGGCATTTATTTCCTATATGTAGTGTCCCTATGAAACCTAGGTTCTTGCTTGTCTGTCTTGATCTTCAGCCTTCTCCTGCCTTTCCCTGCCTTGTTTGAACTAGTCACACTCACGTGTTCTCCCCATGAGCGCTCATGTCTGAGAATTTAACCTTCATTTCTCCTTCCCCAAGGTCCATCACTGCACTATTTCTGCCTTGATTCTGGGCCCTCCTGCTTGCTCCTGCCCCGCTGTTACCTGCTCCCAATATGACAAGTATGATTATCAAAAGGTCTGTTTTCCAGAGATTTTATAAGACAACCTGCAATTTCCTATCCTTCAGTGGGAGAGAGGTTCTTGGTTCAGGAGCTAAACAGAAAAAAAAAATGTGAATGGTTCAGGGGAAGGCACTTAATCCTCTTCAGCTCTGCCAGAATCTGACATCATTAAGAAGATAAGTAAATAATACTGGAGGCAACATCAAGATAAAATGCAAATGGGCACAATGCAGCCTTTGCACTTAACCAGCTCTTTCTTTTAGCATTAGTTTCCTATTGCTACTGAAATAAATTCTACAAACCTAACAGCTCAGAACAAATTAATTTTTCTGCCATTGTAGAGACGAGCAGTCAGAAAGGAGGCTCTGTGAGTTCTGCCTATGGCATTGAGATGTTGGTAGGTTGTCTTCCTTGAGGGGATGTCCAGCCTGTGCCTCCCTGTGGCCAAAGACAGCTATGGATGCAGCCCACCGCAAAACTAAACATAACAGTCGTGAAATTTTTGCAATTGTTTGGGTATTTGGTTGTGTGGTTACTTATTTTAATTAAAAAAAAAACATTTGTTATTGCATACTTGTGAGCATTTTGCCTTTGTGTAGTGTAACACGCACATGCAGTGTCTGAGCAGACCAGAAGAGAGTAGTGGGTGCCTTTAGCTGGAGTTATAGATGGTTATGATCTACTCTGTGGGTGCTGTCAATGGAACCCAGGTCCTCTGGAGGAGCAGCCAGTGCTCTTCACTGCTAAGCCATCTCTCCAGCTTTGATTGCACAGATTTTTGAGCATGAGCTTTGTAGATGATAATGTTGTTTTACAATGAGGAAAGGTTGGATCTGCTTGAAAGGGTCAGGAGAGAATCTGTTCCGTTCCCTGTTGTAAATGTTACCCATGGGCTCCCCTGACACCCTCCTTAGAATCATGTGAGCTCTTGTTTCCCTCTGACATGTCCTTCCATCTGTACATCCTTCGACTCATACTAACCTCTCCCCCCCAACTCTAATATGAGAATCCTGTTCTCATTGGTTCCAGGGAGATAACCCCAAAGGATGTTCTAACCCTAGAAAACACTAACTGAACATTATATATATATATAATATAATATATATTATAACAATATATAATTATAATAATTAATTATAATTATATAATTATTATATAAATTATATATAAATAATATATAATATATATTATGTATATATATGTATATATTCACAAGTTCTGAGTATTAAGGTAATGGGCATCTTTGGAAGCTATTACTCCACTAACAACCTTTTTTTTTCCTTCTAATTTCATGGTTAATTTGCAAACCTCTTGTAACACCAGAATGTTCCTTTATGTGCTCAGTGTTTCGTGGGCCTGCTAATTTATTCCTCACAGTGACTCCACCGGTGGGCAGTTTTGACAAATCCATTATGTATAGAAGACAGAGGGGGGAGGAGGGGAGGGCAGAGGAAAAGAGATGAAAGCATTACAAATAAATCCGGTTGGACAATGTCTATCCAATTGTCAACCACAAACGTATCTGTATTACTATAGCATTTTTACATTCCCTTGCTTAAAAATTGGGGGAAAGGACCCCTTGGGCAACTCTGTATCTTCTGAAGCCAACCCCCACACTCTGTCCCCACTAATCCAAAAATCCGTTTTCAAATCAGAGTTCAATTCTCATATTTGCCAGAATCTTCTCTACTTCCTTATCACAGTACTGTGAAAGGTGTGTGTGTAGCTTCTCATACCTGGGTCTAATTTATATCATCTCTTGCAAAGATAACCCAAGGTATGCCCAGGTGGTCGACAGCTCCAGTCCCAGCAGCTCCTGATCCCTTGCATGGCTTTATTCCAGTCATGCTGGCTCATTTATGGCATGGGAGGGAGGCTATGGCAACCTCTTTTGCTGTCCTGACTTTTGAAAGTGACATTTACGTTAGTATTTGTAAATGCAGAGGTGATACATGTTTGGGGTAGAAAGTCTTAAGAATGTTAAAGCAATAAAATGATGGAAAATGCTCCCTTTCAGTCCCCTGGCTAGTTTGAGGCAGTTCCCTTTCTCTGGAGGGCGCTTGGATGACTGTTTCCGGTCTCTTGGTTCAGTGTTTCCTCATGGCGTTGGTAATCCCCAGTTGTCTCGCAACAGGTGGCCCTGCCTGTTGCTGTGTCCTCACTTTAACATGTCTGTGATAGGATAGAAAATGACATGAAAAAAAAAAATGGGTCATGGACGTGAAGAGATTATTTACTTCATGGAAGAAACAACAGAGATTGCATCTGGAAAGACTTGTGGCCTCATCATCATAAAGTACCAGCTTTCTCTAAATCCAACCAGACAATTAAAAACCTCCATTTTACTTTAGAGTAAAAATTACACTAAAGCAGGTAATGAGGATAAAGCCTTAGAAAAAAAAAGTGTTTGACTCGGTGCTGGAAAGCCTGGGTGTGTTTGTTCTACATATTTATTTAACCTCTTTGACATTTGATTCTTTGGAGAAGGGCGGCAATACTGCACCCCTCAACAAGCCTGTGGAGATTAAAATGGAGAATTATACAAAAGCACTCAGCTCAGGGTCTGTCCCATACTAGGTGCTTAGTAAATATCCACTCAAAATGCATCCACATGTGCACTTTACCAGTTATTATAGCTTGCTACTGTGAAAGAATCTATTTAACCCAGAACAGCACACCTAAAACTTGGGTTGCTGAAGACAAACACCTATGTGTATTTGCGTGACCTTGCAAATCTTGGCAAAGTTGGCACAGGAAATGAATGGAATCTCGTCTCTCCTCTCGGGGACACATAGTCTCCAGTGGTGAAGACTCGTGGGCCAGGCTGTGTGGAAGGTTTGCTCAACACAGAGAGGTACAGGTGCCTTTGCGACGGCAGTGTGGATGATGAGGGAACTTTCTAGAGATAGGGGTAAGCTGAACATGGATTTCCAGTGTGGAGGGGCTGTTTCCAGGGACATAGAACATTCCCGGAAGAAGAAAGAGCATGTGGCAGGGAGGGGAGGCAGAGAATCCTCTATCCATAGTGGCAGGCTGGTGCAGGTGGGGGTCAAGGCCTATGGGTGGGTAAACCAGGGGTCACCAGCTGTGGAGCTGAAAGCCAGGCTGGTTACTAATGCTCGGCATGGGTTGGATTTTTGTTGATGGGCCGATGTCTGTCTTGGGGAAATACTGTGGTTTCTGTTTATGGGATGGAGGGAAATAGGAGAGAGAAAAGTTAAAGGAATATAGCCAACCCCAGATATGTGCTGAGCAAGGATCTGGGGTGATTAGAGGGTGCTTTGTTTCCAGCTCCTTCCAGCCGAGCATTCCTCCTTTTGAATCATCTTCTCTCATCCTCCTTCTCTTCTTTCCTTCATATTTTTTGAGAAAGGCTCTTATTGTGTAGGCTGGCCTCAAATGCGTAAGCCTCCTGCCCCAGCTTTTGGAGTGCTGGGCTGATAGGCATGTGCTAGTGCACGCAGGGGCTTAGCTTTATCATAAGACAGACCATAGTTTAGCCTAGATAGAAACTGTTTGTCACTCTGTTTCAAGAAAGTCCTGCACCTCAGGGGCATGCAAGGGTCAGGGGGTCTATGTTGATGATTTCCAGGAAGCCTGTGATGCTATGATTTCTTCTCCCCTCCCCTTCCTGTGTCCTCAGCAATGGAATGGCAGAGACACGGCCCTCATGGTCACTCGCGTGGTCAACCACAGGCGCTTCTCAGCCACAGTCAGCGTGGCAGACACCTCTCAGCGCAGTGTCTCCAAGTATCGCTGCGTGATCCGCTCAGATGGTGGGTCTGGTGTGTCCAACTATGCAGAGCTGATCGTGAAAGGTGAGTTCCCCAGGGCACAGCTTTACCAGGTGGTTGCTTACAGGACCACACTCCATTCTATACAGTGAGCCCATTCTCTTCCCTGTTGTTTCCTTCTCCCAACAGCACAAGACAGGTTTCCAGTCACTGCTCTCCCCAGCACACTCCTGTATTGTAATATCTTCATGTGGAATATATAACACAGAAGCAACCTCCAAATTTGGCTTAAATTTGTTTTCCAAATCAAGATGAACACGTGTCCTTTGCGCTTTGGTGATGTTCCACTTAAATGGTCTCGTAGAGTTCTTTTGTGAGGAGTTTCTGACTGAAAGTTCCATATAATGACAGTATTTCTTTTAGGAAGGCTGTTGAAATAGTGAGCCTACTTCCCAAATGATCTTGAGTCAATGTTTATTAATTTTCTTGTGCTTGTTCACCTTGAAAATATGGCTTCAGGTTTCTGACCCTGTTTGAGAAGGTTCTGGAACCTTTAGGAGGTGGAGCCTTAGTAGAGGAAGTACATCATGGGGTTGGTAGGGAGTCATTGAGAGGACATAGCCTCTCTCTCTCTCTCTCTCTCTCTCTCTCTCTCTCTCTCTCTCTGTGTGTGTGTGTGTGTGTGTATGTGTGTGTATGAAGCCAATATATATATATGTGTGTGTGTGTGTGTGTGTGTGTTATTCAGAACCAGATTCATTTCTTAGATAAAATCTTTGTAAGTTGAGGTGGTAGGCCAAAGTGTATGAACATCTTTATGGATTTTCCTTCTTTGTATTGCAATATTACTTTCGCAAAGAATTTCTTGACAGTTTATACGGGCAGCAACAGTGTATGAATGTGTGCATTTTTATCGCTGCTATGTTCACTGATTAAAATTTCAATATAGTAATATTTAGTGAATGAGCTAATGAACCCGCTCATGTTATGCCAGCTGTAGAATAATACCTGCTGTGTTCGAAGAGAGAAAAAAATTGCTTGATTCTCAGAAGGCTCTGAGTTTTTGTTGTTGCTGCTGCTGTTGCTTTGGTTTTGTTTGAGCATGTATTGGTGTAAAAAAATTGTCTTCTCTTTGCGGACTATGCGAATGGTGACTTTAGTGAGACCAGAATGGAGATCACTGTCTGGATCGTCTGTTCCCAACTATCTTGACTCCAGGTGGATTTTCACATGGAGGGTGGTGTGTTATCACTCACATCATCTTGTCTCCTTTCCTACTGTGATGGTTAATGTTGACCATCAATTTGACAGGGTCTAGCATCATCTAGGAGAGGGGCCTCTGGCTGTGCCTGCCTCTCAGGAGTTATCCAGATTTGGTTGGCCTTAGGAAGTATCTGTAAGGGGTTATCTATACTAAATTAACATGGGGAGGATATCTTAACCGTGGGCAACATTGTTACATGAGCTGAAGTCCTGGACTGAACAAAAAGGGGAAAGTGAACTCCAGCGTTCATGTTCATTTCCTTCTCCTTTATGACTGTGAATGAAATGTAACCAGCTGCCCCAAGGTGCTGCTGTCCTGACTACCTGCCAGCATGGACTTCACTCAGGACCCAACTAACCTTCCTTCTTCTCAGTTGGTTTTGACAAGGCAGCTTATCACAGCACAGAAATAGGGAAAGCAAATAATGTACCTACATAGCTCTTTTTTTTTTTTGAGACAGGGTTTCTCTGTGTTATCTGTGTAGCCTTGACTATCCTGGACACGCTTTGTAAACCAGGCTGGCCTTGAACTCATGGAGATCTGCCTGCCTCTGCCTCCCCAAGTGCCACCATATCACACTTTGCAAGAATGACTTCCCTTTGCTGATGCTTAATTTTCTCTCCCTTTCCAGACATGGGCTCTGGGGAAGGGAGGGTGTTATCTGTTAAGTACCCCCATCAAGGGTTATACCCAGCACAAGTTCTGTGTTCACTGAACCACAAAAGTTGCTAGTGTTTGGCTACTTTCATGTGCATGGTCCCATCAACCTAAAGATTTCTCTGGGATGATTGATGTGTGAGTGAATTATTGGTTTTAGCAGGCATTTATTTCACCACCAGAATGCCATGAACCTTTAAGCCAAAGATCAACAAATTAGGTGGTCATGAACAAAGTAATACCCAAAAAAAAAAAGGCACCTTTAGGTCCATTCATGTGAAGTGCCATTAATACATAAAGAAGAAACCGTCACTTTGATCACATTAGACTCAGATCTTTGCTTTTCTGGTCCCACGAGATTGATTCATGTGACACAGTAGCCTTTGCAGCACTTTCAAATACTCAGTGAATGTGTAATTTCCTGAGCTGCCCCTGGAACACTCATTGCGCTTTTTCATGGTTGGTTTCCCTCTCTGCTGTGGGAGTGCTATGGTAGAATGCCGTGTTCTCTTATCTTCGCCATCTTACAGGTACCTTGCATGTACCTGCCTGGCATGAAGTGGGGATGAGAGGCTGGGAAGGACTACGGGAGTCATTGCTGCACCCCAAAGTTTGCACTCACAGAAAAATGGGGCTAGAAATGTTTTCTTTGTTCTTTCCCTGAGGCTTCTGTTCAGAGTCAGGGTGAAAAGGTGTGGGAATGCTCCTCCACAGGCTGCAGAGGCAGGGGGCTTGCTGAAGCAATGCTGTCTTCGCTTGGAGAGGTAGCCATGGGAATATGCTTTGTCCTTTGTTTGCTGTGCCAGCTGAAGCCAAGAGGCCAGTATGAGTCTGGTCTCAGGTGCATTAACCGAGTGTGTCAGTGTGACTCGCTGCTCCATAACTCCTCTCTCTATACTCTCTCCTTTGAGAGATGTGCTGGGAGGCTCTGTGGTTCCTCCACAGCAGGCAAAGGTGTGTTGGTACTTTCTGTAACCTGGCCCCATTTAATGGCACCTTGATGAATTTCATCCACTTTTTTGGCATAGATTTGCACTTTTTGTTTGTTTGTTTGTTTTAGTGCCTCTTTCCCCCCACCCATTTTAATATTGAATGGGTGATAAGCCATTTGCTTGGTCCCTTGAATAGAGACGAGTCCCCTTACATATGCTGTCTCGGTTCATCTTAACTGCAGCTATGCATACTGGTTTT
Source organism: Pachyuromys duprasi (assembly GCA_028658305.1). Taxonomy (NCBI): domain Eukaryota; kingdom Metazoa; phylum Chordata; class Mammalia; order Rodentia; family Muridae; genus Pachyuromys; species Pachyuromys duprasi. The sequence goes on from CM053766.1 coordinate 131,816,461, forward strand.
ATTTCAACGTCTTTTATAGCTTGGAGAGCCAGCCCAGCAGGGCTTAGGAGTCATCCTAGGGGTAAAGCTGAGGTTAGATCTGAGGCTGAGGTGTGCTACTTCAGCTACATTGGAGGGCCTGGGGGTTGGGGCCTTATTAGTTCCTTGTACCACAATGTTATAATCAGTGGCAAAGGGATTGCAGTTAACAGGTGAGCAGGTAGAGACATGCCCCAACCCCCGCTGCATACACATAAGGCAGTGAGGCAGGGTCGCTCAGCAGTACCCAGAGGAAACCTGTTTACCTGCAGTGTATACCCTGTGGCCACTTGAAGGGTGGGGATGAGAGCATCTGAGGATAGAGCCTTACAAAGAAGGATTCTCCACACTAAAAGCTCTCAGTTTTGGCTGAGCCAGTGGCTCACATGCTTCCATACTGAAAGGTCTGAATTCAAAAATGAAAAGAAAAATAGTAGTCATCTTTTTATCTGGGAAAGGAGAAATATCTGAAAGGCAATAGAAACCACGTCTTCCTAAGGGCCACTTGCTGTTGGAGCAGCGGCCAACATTGTCCTTTTCTCTCCTGAGTGATGATGGATTTTGCTCATCACACAGATTGTGTGGGCTGAGAAGTCAGGCATGAACATCCAGCCGACTCTGGGGCATCAGAGAAAGAAAATGATCTTTGTGTGGTTTTCTTTTATATACACAGTAACGCCCCAGTCAAGATGCCTAACTTGGAATACTGGACCTACCTTGATCCATCTCTGTGACTTTGAACAGGATATAAATGTCTCAAGTCTCAAGGCCTTAGCAGATACTTCTGGAATCAGGGTTATAGGATTTTTATCCCTAGGCGGATGTGGTGAGGGTAAAATGAGATGATCAAAGCAGAAGGGCTCAGAGCTGTGTCTGATATGCATGCTCAAAGAAGTGAGGAAATGAATGGCACATCAGGTAGAGGTTCCCAGTTAGGTAGTGAAGAACTCAGTGAGTGGGATGAGACACCTCACCCAGTACTTCTGTTACCGTGAAGAAATAAGTTAAGGCCTATGTAAAGTGGTGGTGGTGGTGCTTAATCCCCTGTACTAATGCTGGAGCATGACAAAAGAGAGAAGATACATAAAATGTAGCTGGGGAGCAGCAGTGTTATGGGGTCCATGCAGATAACAGGTGAGCAGGTAGACACAAGCCCCACCCCCACCCCCATTCCCTCCCAATCCCACCCTCCCTCCCTCATCTCCTTCCTGCCCCTCTCTAGGTCCATTGATAGGGGAAGCCCTCCTTCCCTTCCATCTGACCCTACCTTATTAGGTCTCACCAGGAATGGCTACAGTGTCCTCTCTGGTGTCTACTTTTTTGATGAGTTACCACCTGGTTACATGGGCCACCTCTTATACTTTGTGCCATTCATCCAAAATGTCTATGACCATGTCTAATGACATCTCTGTGACTGAGAGTTCACAGCACCCCCCTCCCCCAATACCTGAGGTCCCAGGACTGGAAGAAGGCTTTCTCAATGGCTTCCATGGCAAGTGTACACACTGAGATGAACAGAGCAAGCTCAGACTGAGTCCCTGCCTCTCTGCACACTAGCATGCCCACATGTTGCCTGGCTCACCAGCATGCTAAGCAGAGTGAAATTTGGGCCTTGGAATATGCAGCCTAATCTTCGCTGTAGGTAGTATCAGCATTCGCTAGGCGACTCAGACCACAATGAAAGCAAATTGGAATTACTTAATTCTGAAGAGCTGTTTATTGAGTTATGATAATGTACTGGCTATATGTTAGATTACTCTGTAATTGAGGTTTCACTCAGTTGACAGCCCATCCTGCGCCTACCTGTTCCAGGCCAGTGCTCATAAATGCTCTCATTCTCGCCACCTGTTTCTGATCTTTGCAATGTCTTCCATTTCAGAGTGTTTTGCTTGGCTAAAGGACATGAGTGCCCTTAACCAAAGTCACTCAGCTGCATTCTAACAGTCACAAATTGGTGATTTTTAAATGTGTTATCCAAGTCCATTTCCTATCCTGCCAAGTACTCAGAACTTGTCAACATGGAGACAGTGTTTCCAGGGAATGAGGTGGCTGTGTGGATCATCAGGTGAGTCCAACTGGGCATGGTAGTTGAGTCAAGATTAGGGGTTATAGATTAGAACACACATGAATTTCAGTCTTGGCCTTGGTTTCTGCTTTCTGTGGTGACTTCAGGTAAAGCACATATTTACTCCTGGCCCCATTTCCTTATCTATTAAATGGAATAAATATATTTATCTAATAGATTCTGTCTTAGTCAGTGTCCTCTTGCTGTGAAGCAGCACCATAACCATGACTACTCTTATAAAAGAAAGCATTAAATTGGGGCTGGCTTACAGTTTCAGAGGTTTAGTCTATTATTATGGCAAGAAGCATGTTAGCTTGCAGGCAGACATGTTGTTGGAGAAGTAGCTGAGAGGTTTACACTGAATCTACAGTCGTAAGGTTTTGATAAAGCCTCTAGGCTTGGCTTGGACTTTTGAAAACCTGAAAGCACACCTCAAGTAACACACTGTAGCCAGCAAGATTTATTGGCTAAATATCTTTCTCCAATAAGGCCACACCTCCTAATCCCTTCAAATAATGCTACTCCCTTAAGACCAAGCATTCAAATCTGTGAACCCATGGGCATGACCGCCATTCAAACCACCCCAGGTTCCTTGGACAGAGAGAGACAATGTAGTAAGTGAAGACTGTAGCACAAGGTAAGAACCCACAAAATCATGTCTGTTATTATCAACAATTTTATTTTTGCCATTTTTATTAGGGGGTGTTTCTCAAGGGCACTTTCCATTGCCCTTTGCCCTGGCTCAAGGGACGCTGTTCTGCATTGTGCAGATTTGACTTTAAGTTAGATTCAGGACCCATTCCTCTGAAAGAGAGAGGATGGAGGTCGTCCTATCCAGTTCACGGGTTGATGTCAGTTGCAGAAATACTTTGCTTACACAATGTTAGGTATTGTCTTGTTCCTGTTTTCTTCTTTAAATATTGTATTTCACGCATAAAAGCTTCTTGAAGTTGTGTAAAGATTGTCCACATCCGAAAATGTTCATCTTATATCCTGGTTTGGTGATAGAGAACTGTATGTTCTTTTTTTTTTTCTTGTGAGGTTTTCTTAAAAATAATTTTTTGTATTAATTCAATTTACACCTCTGTCATAGGTCCTTCCCTCCTCTCCTCTCAGTCCCACCCATCCTCCTAAATCCCCTCTCCCCTATTCCTCAGAATAGAGGAGCCCCCTTACCGAGACACCCAGCTCATCTATTCACATGTGGGCAGTTGACCACTCTCCCATTTTGGTCTCTTTTGCTCACTCACTACCTTAAATCTGTGTCTTAGTCACTGTTCTATTGCTTTGAAGAGACACTGTGACCATGGCAACCCTTATGAAGGAAAGCATTTAATTGAGGATTTCTTACAGTTTCAGAGATTAGTCTACTATCTTCATGGTGGTCATGGCACTAGAATGGTGGCTGAGAGTTCTACATCCAGATCTGCAGGCAGTAAGAAGTGAGGCATACTGTGAAACCTCAAAGCCCAGCCCTGGTGACATACTTCCTCCAGCAAGGCCATACCTCCTAATCCTTTCCAGTAGTGCCACTTCCTGGTGACTAAGCATTCCAACATATGAGCCTATATGGACCATTCTTATTCAAGCCAGTCTGTTCACACTTGAGTTCACAGCCATAGTTTGAAATCTGGAATGACTGGAGATGTTGACTCCTTTTTTTCTGATAAAAATAAATATTTCATTTTAATTTTTAATTAAATTATTATTATTTGTATTAATTACAGTTTATTTACTTTATATCCCA
>CM053766.1:131820390-131836796 GCA_028658305.1 Pachyuromys duprasi
TCATCTCTTTCCTGCCCCTCTCTAAGTCCACTGATTGGGGAGGTCCTCCTCCCTTTCCATCTGACCCTAGCTTATCAGGTCTCACCAGGACTGGCTACAGTGTCCTCCTCTGTGACCTAGCAAGGCTGATCCACCCTTGGGGGTGGAGGGAGGTCAAAGAGCCAGCAGTTTGTTGACTCCTTCTTATGTTCTTCTTTTTAGTGAATTTTTATTGTGTCTAAGAAGGTGTCAGGTACTATGATAAGTCTGTGGTCTGGCTAGAGGACACGTGCAAACCTACAGCACATCCCATGCCGTTGGTATCAAGCACCTGCTTAGGCATCTTAGTGATAGCAGGCCGTGACTAATGCCCTTCTACAAATGAAGAAACAGAGATAGATATTGCTTAATCTCACACAGCTTTCAAGTGGTGAATGTTTGCCCAAGTATCTCTGCCTTCTATTTCATACTATCCACAAAATCCAGAATGGTAGGTCTTGTATTGCAGTCTTGAAGAGGGTTGGGGGACGCTCTGAGTCATCCCATAAATGATAGATCTCGTAGCCTTGGCAAGTGTGTGGACAGAGATAGGCTGGGTCAGTTTTGAGACACGACAAGCAAGAATCAAAGAGGTACGTGATGGTGACACGTTTGGGTGTGACAATGTAGGGAATGGCTACTTTGAGAATCTTTGCATCATCAGTATGTCAGCGGGAACTTTATTCTAAAGGACTCATGAGACTATGGGGCATCCCTATGCGTGGTTCATGGACAGTATGCCCCCAGAGCTCTGCATGTACTCTGTATCCATGCCTGGACATGCTTCTGCACAGTGGATAGCCCTTGCCAGCTATGTGTACTCAGGGTAGAGCCTGTTTTGGAAATGAGTGAGGCAGTACAGGGGATTGGGTTGTCTAAAGGCAGATTAGGGACCTGTGGGTGATTACAAGAGACTAATTGATTTAGCATACAGAGAAATGCTGGCCAATAAAGGGGGCGTTGGCCACTTTAGACACCTGGATTTCAGTTTTTCTAGAGAGAATGTGCGTTTTAAAGCTAAACCCCTGGCCTGTTAGGAAGCTGGAGCGTTGATATTCTCCTCCAGTGACTGGTTGAGGACTCCCCTGGGTGCTGACACCCTGAACGCAGAGCCCTCCTACATTTTGCAGAAAGTCTGTTTCTACCGAGAATCAAATATGAGAGTTGGGAAGTTGTCCATACACACCAAAACAGAAAGGTCTGAGATATGGGAGTGCTACAGCCCTTCTCTAGGGACCCCACAGTGTCTGTGGCCTTATGAAATAACCAAAGCTGCTGGCTGCTGGCTCCTCAGAGCAGCTGTGGAGGAGAAGTGCATGCTGGAAGAAGAGGCAACACCAAACGCTTCTATCAGCATGTCTCTTGGAGTCAGAGCAATACTACAAAACCTCCCTTATAACTAGATACTTATCCGTGTGGCTGTAGTCAAGAGCAACAACAACAATAATAAAATATTTAGGGACTATATGACCCAGAGGCCAGACTTGGGGTACAAAAACATGGTCTGGGTTCTCGCTTCAAAATTTCTGAGTGAACTCAGCTTTCTGAGTCAGTGAAGAAACCACCACTCTCTACCACCTCTGTTCTTCCACCTGCTCCAGAAAATTGGCAAGCTTCTTGCTGAGGGCATGCTGCTGACTGTCCTTAGGTTCTTGGGGCATCTGGTGTCTGTTGCTGTTGTTTTCCTCTATTGCCATCGTCAAGCAGCTACAGGAAATTTGCAGATGAAAATATGTGTGTCTGTGAATCCCAAAACTTTACATCTGGAGACAGGAAGAGGGCTAGACTTGTTACACCCCACTCTGCTCAGCTGGGTGATTATTCCTGCTGCCTTCCTGCTTGAATCTTGCCAGGCTGAGGTCTGCTTTTCCTAGAGCATCCTCAGTGATAATTAGAAAGCAAAATTTATCTCTTGGTACTTTCTTGTAGAGCCTTCAGAGCATATATATATATATATATATATATATATATATATATGTGTGTGTGTGTGTGTGTGTGTGTGTATGTATGTATGTATATATGTATGTATATGTATGTATGTATACACACATATATACATGTAAATGTTTAACAATGACATATGTCTTAGCTTAGAAGGCAGAGGCAGGAGGATCCTGGGAGTCACTGTCCAGACAGCCTAGCTGAATCTATGATCTCCAGGTTAAGTGAGAGACCTTATCTCGGAATATAAGGTAGAAATCTATTGATGGGAGAACGTACCAGGTGCTGATAAGCTATACACACTCGTACATGAATATAACACACACATGCACACATGCACACATACATACCTCAGTACTTTATATCATACTCAGAGTACGAGTCACACTTTTCTCCGTGCCCTCTAGGTTGGTCTTCTCTCTGTCTCTTTGATTCCTGACCCCTAGCCACACACTTGCCTTCTCACTCCATCTCTAAGTACACCATTCCTCTTCTTTGAAGGATACCAAGCTAGTTCTGACCTCGGGGCCTTGGTGCTTGCTTTTCTCTTTGCCTGAAGTACTTTTCTTTCTGGTAATTAGATAACTCACTTGCTTTGGGCACTCTGGCCTCTGCCCTGACACCAGCTTCTCAGACAGCTTCCTCTGACAGAGCACTCACCCCCATTTTCAGCTCTATGTTTTATAGCTTTAACCCTTTGTGCTATGGTTTGGTTTCCTTAACAGGTCTTGCCACTATCAGGTGTTGTCACTTTTATCTATGTACATGTGAAAGTCATTGCTCAACAAGATATGTGAGACAATATATGAAAATAAAAAACACTTTGTGTGACTTAGTCTATTGCTTGGGACATTTTTTGGTAAATCACTGAAAGGCAATGGTGGTGCATAATATGAGAGAGCCAACTGCACACTTCATTGCTAGGAAGCAAAAGCAGACGAGACTAAGGTCCCTAGTCCCTTGAAGGGAAACCCTTGATGACCTTACACCTTGCTTTAGTTACTTTTGTATGACTGTGACCAAACTGCCTTATCTAGTTGTCTTTTGAAGCTAGGGTCTAAAAGGAGGACTTTAACTTCCTGATGAGGTATTTCAGTTTCAGATCAACCTGACAGTAGTAACCATTAGAGACCTTGTAGGCCACCCCTTCTAGCAGTCTCACCACCTCTCAACAGAACCATCCTGGGGACCACACTTTGGGTGGGGCAGGCATTTAACATCAGAACAGTAGTTGTATGCTGCCCATATCTTCTGCTAGAGCACATGTCTCTGAAGGGAGCAGCTTTGTCAGTCCAGTTTCCTGCGGGGTCCACAATACTGAGGCAGTACCTGGCACCTGGGGACACTCACAGCATCTGCCCATGGAGAATTCCAGGCTACCCGCCACAAGCGTGCAGCTCTACCAGCGGCCCTTCACCATCCTTTCCTTACATGATCATGGTTTCTATTAAAATTTTATCTTATTTTTCATTAATTTTTAATTTATTTACTTTATATTACATCTCAATCACAGCTTCCCCTCCCTGTTTTCTTCCCTGTCCCTCCCTCCCTCTCACTTCCCCTTCCCCCATCCAACCCTCTCTTTCTCCTCATAGAAGAGGGGCGCTCCCATGGATATCAACCTGCCTTGGCATATCAAGTTGCAGTAAGATTAGCTGTTTCTTCTTCTTCTTCTTCTTCTTCTTCTTCTTCTTCTTCTTCTTCTTCTTCTTCTTCTTCTTCTTCTTCTTCTTCTTCTTCTTGAGGCTAGATGAGGCAGCTCAGTTAGGGGAAAGGGATCCAGATTCAGGCAACAGAGACAGAGAGAGCCCCTGCTTCTCCTGTTAGGGGTACCACATGAGGACCAAACTACACGTCTGAGGCACAATCTGTTACATATGTGTAGGGGCTCTAGGTCTGTCCCATGCATGTTCTTTGGTCAGTGGTTCAGGCTCTGTGAGCCCCTATGGGCCCAGGTTAGTTGATTGTGTAGGTTTTCTTTTGGTGTCCTCGACATCTCTGGCTCTTCCAATCCTTCCTCCCCTTCTTTTACAAAGTTCCCCAAGCTCTGCCTAATGTTTGGCTGTGGGTCTACATCTTTTTCCATCAGCTGCTGGGTGAAACCTCTCAGATGACAGTTATGTTAGCCTCCTGTCTGCAAGTATACAAGAATATCATCAATAGTGTCAAGGGTGAGCTCTCTCTCTCATGGCATGGGTCTCAAGTTGGGTCAGTCATTTTTTTTTTTACTATTCCTCAATTTCTGCTTCCTCTTTATCCCTACACAACTTATAGGCAGGAAAAATTATGGGTCGAAGGTTTTATGGTTGGGTTGGTGCCCCCACCCCATTGAAAGTGTTCCCTGTTTACAGGAGGTGGACGATTCAGGTTCCATATTCCCTATTGCTCGGAGTCTTAGCAAAGATCACCTTAGATTCCTTGGAGTTTCCATTGTCATAGGCTTCTAACTTGTACCAGAGATGCCTTCCCCCACTGATTACAGTTCTTTTTCCCTGTACTCTCTCTTTCTGTCCTCCCAACACTTGATCACTCCTATTCCTCTTCCTACCTCTTCTCTCACCCAGTTCCCTCCATTTATCCACCCCCTATGTCTATTTTATTTCCCTTTATCAATAAGATTTAAGCATCCTCTCTTGGGCCCTCCTTATTACTTAGCTTCTTTGGGTATGCAGATTATAGCATGGTTATCCTGTACTTTATGGCTAATATTCACTTGTAAGTGAGTACATACCATGTTTGTCTTTCTGGGTCTGGGTTACCTCACTCGGGATTATGTTTTCTACTTCAATAAATTTTTCTGTAAATTTCATGATGTTGTTTTCAGTAGCCGAATAATATTTTACTGTGTAAATATACCCTATCTCTTTATACATTCTTCTGGTGAAGAACATCTAGGCTGTTTACCGTTTATGACTATTATAAATACAGCTGCTATGAACATAGTTGAGCAAGTGTCCTTGTGGTATGGTGGAACATCTTTTAGGTATAAGCCTGTAGTGGTATAGCTGGGTTTTGAGGCACAACTATTCTCAATTTTCTAAGAAACTGCCAAGATGATTTCCAAAGTAGTTGTACAAGCTTGTGCTCCCACCAGCAACGGAACAGTGTTCCCTTTGCTCCACTTCCTCACCAACATGAAGTGTCTATTGAGGTTTTTTTTAGATTGATTTATTCATGCATTTTGTGCACATGAGTGCTCTATCCTCGAACACACCGGAAGAGGGAGCCAGATTCTGTTACAGATGGTTGTGATCCATCAGGTGGTAGCTGGGAATTGGACTCAGGACCATGGCTCTCCAGCCCCATCCCTTGAGTTTTTGATCTTAAACAGTCTGACAGGTGTAAGATAGAGCGGTTTTGATTTGCATTTCTCCGATAACTAAGGATTTTGAACATTTTTTAGTGCTTCTTGGACATTAGAGATTCCTCTGGCGAGGATTCTCTAAGTCTGTACCCCATTTTTAAATTAGGTTATTTGGTTTTGTTGATGTCTAATTTATTGAATTCTTTATAATTTTGGATATCATCCCTCTGTCGGATGTAGGGATGGTGAATGTGCTTTCCCATTCTGTAGGCTGCCATTTGTGCTTTTGACAGTGTCGTTCGCCTTATAAGCGCTTTTCAGTTCCCATTTATTAAGTTTTGCTCTTAGCACCTGAGGTGTTGGTGCTCTGTTCAGGAAGTTTATTCCTGTGCCGATGCATTCAAGGCTATTTCCCACTTTCTCTTCTATCAGAGTTAGTGTATCCGGTTTTATGTTGAGGTCTTTGATCCACTTGGACTTGAGTTTTGTGCAGGGTAATAGGTATTTCTTTCAGTTTATTTATATGGTTGGGCAGGCGGTGTCTCGCCTGGCTGTTCCTGGGGCCAGTAGGCCTCCTGGAATGCAGACAGAGCTGTGGACCTAGAGGTGGAGTGCTCAGGGGACCAAGTTTTTGCTGATTTTTGATTGAGACATGAGAACTGCACATTTTATGGAGCAGAGTGAGACACCCAAGCGTGCTCACCTTGAGGGGGTGCTTGTTACTTTAATTGAACAGAGATGATTCCTTTTTTTTTTTTTTTTGGAGGTTCTCCTTGTTTGAACTCAGCTTTTCTTCTATCCCTGAGGAAGTTTATCTCCTTTGCAGCTACCTGCTTCTCTTTCTTTTCCTTTAGGCATGCATTTTCTTTATTCTTTTTTTTTTTTCTCCCAGTGGAACCTGCAAACTTGGTAATGTCCTGTATGTTCCTTATGGCCTTCCTTTGATCTGTGTTGGATGTTATTTGGAGCTTGAGTCCACCTTCTTTGATCAGACTAATTATGCAGCCCTGTCATGTGGTCATTGGATCATCATTTTCTTAAGGAAAAGCTCTGGGCCCTCTTTAGTCCCCTTTGAGGGAAGATTCTTGTGTCCTGATGAGACTTACCTACTTCCTCAGGAGAGCTTCATATGCAAGTGTGTGCATCCAGTCCATCTTAGGCCTGGAGGCTAAGCAGCTGTTCCCACTAACCCACCTTCGCCCAGTCCTCAGAGAGTCCTCAGCCGCCTCATCCTCTCTGTAGACTTAGCTCTCTATAGGATAGTCTTTTCATGCTTTCATCTTAGCCTTGATCGATGCTTTCATGACCCCTTACTATAGCTGTAATTACCAACAGCACACAAATAAGAAGTCTGAGGTCTAGGTTTCAGATTATGATCAACTCTGTACTGGCTTTATTAATTGGCAATTTAATTCTATGACTCCCTAGACATAAAAATGGAATCATGACTCTCTTAGAGTTAGGGGAATGGTCATATATGTCGAGAACCTAAGCAAACATGGTTCTCTCTCTCTCTCTCTGTTTCTCTCTCTCTCTGTTTCTCTCTCTCTCTCTCTCTCTCTCTCTCTCTCTCTGATACTTGGGTTTGTCAGTTTCATCATCTCCACATTCACCAACTTCCCCACCTCGGCCTCTCACTTTCTCGCTCTTGATAACATCTCCATTAGCTTTCCATGGGAAGAGAGAAATGACAGATGGAAAAAGAGTGAAAAGCTTAACTTGAACATATGTGTGTGTGGGAAGCTACCAGGGAGATATCTATGTATATTGCACTCTATACAAGCACAGAGACCAGCTTATTTTAAAGAAGTGAAAATGTGGATAAATAAAACCTGACAAGTATTGGTTCCCTTGAATTATTTTGACTACTTCATCAGCTGCATGCTGATGTGTTGAATTAACAGTTTTAACGCATTTGGAAATTAAATCAAATGGCAATTGCATTAAATCCTCATTCACTTGGAACATTACCCTCCCATGTTCAAATGGGGGAAGGACGGGAGCCAGGCTGCAGAGGCTGCTGTTAGCTGCCATTTGTGGACCACCTACTGCACACCAGGCACTTTGCTGGCTATTGGCACCTGAGATTATATTTAACCTTCACTGTGGTCTTGTGTTCCAAGTAACTGCTAGTCAGTCTCATGAGTCACGCCATCTAGGCCTGGCTTCTTCCTTATGGGAAGATTGTTTTTTACTATGCCTGGTGCTAACCTTTCGTAATATCTTCTCTTCCGGACTTAAGGTGGATTGTTGTCAAAGAGCTAAGTTTTCAGCTCCTCTAGGCTCAGTTGAGGCACAGCTCCAGTTCTAGAAGGATGTTGTGGCTGTTGCTTCCCTCCCCTCACTGTTGAAAGTTGCAGATTCTCCCTTTACCACTGCCCCTTAGCTGAGGCTGGTTCCTTTTGCCCACAATGAACATATAGTGATATTACAGGCAAATTTGATTTCCACAAATGGGAAAAGGGAGTCTTATTGTCTCTGAGTGGAATTCATACATATTGTTAAACATCTGTCTTATAGTTTACAGCATAACTCTGCAGAAAAGAATGTTCCAGCCCTATAGGACCAGGAGACACAGGGAAACATTTGACCTAGACTAACTCCATGAAAAGAATTTTTTTTTTATCTCTAGTGGCCAGGTGTTGAGTTTCAATGTTGTGGCCTTTGGCCAGGTGAGGTGTGCAATATGGGAAAAGGAATAGCTGTAAAGAAGTGATTCATCTTGCTCTAGCCCAAGTCCTTCTGTTTATTGTGACTTCAGACCTCGGCTTTCACTTTCTTATTTTCCTACTAAATACCCATAGACAATGTAGATTCACTCCACAGTGCTGAGATCTATGGAAAAATTCCTAGTAAGTCTCAGGCCACTACAGATGGCAAGATGACAGTCATTTGAGTCTCCAACTTAGCTTTTTGAAACAGGACTCCATGTAAGTCTGGAAGAGAACAAAACAACTGCCTCCCCTTTCTCTGAGAAGGGACTTAGTCTGTGACCAAGGACTACATTTCCCAGGATGCCTAACTCTCATTAGCTCATTAGCCTGTCCTCTCAGGCTCAAAAAGGTTAAAAGTTTAAATGGTTTCTACATTCACTGCTCAGACTTGATCTGGGTGATGATAAGTTCAAGCTCCCAAGAAATGGTGGAGACAAAATATTCAAGAAGCCTGAATCCACCAATCATTTTCTGAAGAATTGTCTGCTAAGCAGAGCTGTTATTTAATCAGCAGGAACAACTTTTTATGTGAGTTCAGCCACAGTGCTTTAGGGTTTATTTGTTACAGTAGCTAACAGTATTCTAATTAATACAAGTTGGATCAAGAAAAGCCATTAACAATGTCCTCAGGCTTCACCTCTTCAAACAAAGCGTTCTGGGCTGCTCAGGAACTGATGGGAAGGTGCATCTTCCACTGTCCACAGATACTGGACTCTAAAGTTCAAGCAATATGCAACTCAAAAGCTGAAAAAATATTTGGGGGGTGGCTAAGGGGTATTGAACTTTTCTTTGAGACAGGGTTTCTCTGTGTAGCCTTGGATGTCCTGGACTCACTTTGTAGTCTAGTCTGACTTTGAGCTCACAGAGATCCACCCAACTCTAGCTCCCTGAGTGCTGGGATTAAAGGCATGTGCCATCATGCCCAGCTGGGGTATTGAATTTTTAATTGCTTTGTTGCAACCACTGCCTATTGATAGAGTTTACAAATTCTAGGACATGAAGACAAATACTCCATCTTTATATAAGTGACAGGGGCTAAGGATGCCTTGGCTATAACTCATGAAGTTCAAGAGCATGGATCTAAAGTAGAGGTTGACCTGATGGGTTGTGTCTTTAGCTGGATGAGTTTTGCATTAAAATTCCAAGAACTAATGCTACCCCCATTGGGGAAGAACCTGGTATATTAGATACAGTGTCCAGCTGTTGTTGTGCCCTAACTCACCTACTTTTCCCATTCTTCAGCCCAAGTTGACTAGCCCACCAGTAGATTATAGTGATTCCATGGAAGTGTGTCATGGTGGGAGGAGGAACTAGAGTCAAATGCTTAGTATTTCTCACCATCAACTGCTTAACAATGATCCCCATGAAGAAGCTGGCAACACATGTACATACCAAAACAAAACTGGAGCAACCAGTAGTGGGCAGATGCCGCAAAGTAGCATCTTAGCACCTGGCGTGACCCTGATAGCTCACTCAGCCATCAGAAAGGTTCATTGTACTAGTGTAACATTATTCTGAAAATCCATACTGTGTCTCCTGCTCAAGATAAGCTCATTCTCATCCAGGGAGCCCAGAACCTGTGCATAGAGGAAGGTTACCAGAGAAGAGATGCAACCCCCTTCTTACTGTCAGTTGGACTTGGATGGCCATTTCTTAGGCCCTCATTTTCCCCATTTATTGAAAATGAGGGTTAATTAAAGTGGCATGCTTCACTTGTTCTCTCTTGAAGAACAGAATGCCTTCCTAAAACAGTACAAAAAACAAACGACACAGGTCTGTGGAATTGCAGACTTCTGGAACGCTATAAGATTCATGATTCTCTGCCACCTGGACAGGTGGATTTCTTTGCTCCTTTAAAGTCTTTTTCTTTTTTTTCAATTCCCTGAGTCTTGTGATTTCCCCTATTTCATGCTTTCCTAAGCCTGGGAGGAAAGGAAGCTAGGATTTGGCTCCTTCTCTTTTACAATGAAACGTGCTTGTGCCCAGCCTTTCATTATTAATCGGAGTAGCATGCCTGTTGCTTCTATGTGTATCCAGGGGCAGATGTGGCTCGCTTTCCACCCAATAGCTACAGTGGGTTTCTTTCTGATGGAATGCAGCCTGGTGGCAGGGAGCAGGCAGTTGCTGGCAGAGCTGCTCATGGTTTGTTCTCAGCAAGTGAGAGCCTCCTGTTCGAGCTAAGCAGCGGGACAATGAACTCCAGTTTGCTCTTCTGATTTTGCACACACATGAGCACAGAGATCCTGGGCCGGGGAAACAGGGCTGTAATTTCTTGTGTCTTGCAACACATGAATATATGCTCTTCATCCTGGAAGGGGTGTGGCTGCTCTTTTGCAGCTGGCTGAGCTGTTTCAGTCTTGGCTCTGTCTTGTTTATCTCTCTAAGTGCCCAAGCCTCAATTTCTCCTTGTGTAAAGAGGGAAGAAGGATGTTATCTTAACTTTCAAAGCTATATGGGCTTACTAGCTAAGGAAGTTCAAAGACTCCTATGACAGCATCCTCTGTCCAGTGTGCCATTGATTTTTTTTTCCTTTTGCATAGGGAAGCCAGCCTTCCCAGACCTCTGCATTTAGATGAGGGCAGAGCAATGTAAGATGGTGTACCACACTTCCATCTTAAGCCAAGTGTATGAAAAGTCCTTCATTCATGACCTCCCTCTCCTCACCTCTTTTGGAGGCAGGCAGTACAGACAGAAGTTGGTCACTGAGCACTGTTTGGAGCTGAGCATCACAGCTCCTCATGGCACCACTGCCGTGAGCTTGACAGTGTGAATGAGCAAAGACTGGACCAACTGTGGCTCACCCGATTCCCCAGGATGGAGCCGATGGGACTGCCACAGGAAGGGCTTTGGCCCTTACATAGCCTTCAGTGTTTGAGAAACTCCTTCTGATCTCCTGTTAGTAGACAGATACCTGTGGCCTCTGGGAAGAGCCACTGTCCCTGTTTAGCATGTTGTGGGAGCCTAAGAATGAGTCTGGACTTAGGAAAGTGAGAATAGCAGACACTTCACTTCTGTCCTTTGCTGTTAATAACCTTTCCCATCTATGTGGCAGTGTACCTGACAAGTAGCTACAGGGGAGAGAGGCTTGTTTTGCCTCATTGTTCATAGTCTGTCATAATGGAGGAAGGTATGGTGGCTCAATGGCTTAGCCTGTGGTGCTGTGAGCTTGTATCTCCCTCACATCCATGGCAACAGATAGGAAGCAGAAACAGTCTAATATGTTAGGCATAGAATCCAGGCTTAGACAAAAGATTCAGGAATTAGAAAAGTCCCTGGTGGAAACTCAAACAAGCACTCCCTTGGAAACAGAGACACCAGGCCTGCAAGCATGGTGGGTCACTTAATGAACAGTATTAGTTGAGCAGGAGAAAAACTGGTGAAGGAGAAAAGTGGGTGGTTGATTCAGAAAGCCTGGAGGCAAGGGTGATCCCTCCACATATCTTCACATCCTACTGCTGAGTACCGTCCCTGCTGACATTATTCCTTCACTTTCGCAATATGCAGAGATGGTGTAAAAGGTGAGTTCTTCCTTTCATGCACTAAGGTGCATCCAGCAATTGGCTGTGCTTTGCCTGTGGGCTCTACATTCACTGTTTCAGCCCAAGCCACTACTCTCCCCACCTTCCTTATTCTAGCGTGACTGCACACGGCCAATTGACTCTAGTTCCTTTATTTCATTGACAGTTTGCCCCACTGTCTCTGGAAATCTTGGAGTTTGCCTTGTGGTTATACTAATGGCAGCCTTTGTATATGGTAGCGTGAGCCAGGATCTCTTGTCCTACAGTTATTCTGCAAACAGGGAGTCCACCAGAAGTTATTCTAGTTGTTAAGGATGGGAAAGAATTAGCTTTCTGTTATATTTCATATAACAGTATATTTTGGGAACTTCTATTCCTATGAATGCTTCTTTCCTTGGTTTCTATTCTTGGCAATCTCAATTAGCTCTCATGCCTTACACTTCCTTTCTGTTCTTCACCATCAAATTTGGAACTCAACTCCATTTCCTTCTGTTTTTCTTATGCTTTCTCCAACTCAACACACACACACACACACACACACACACACACACACACATTTTGTATTGTATCAAACTTTTAGAGATTTAATGCACCAGGAGAAGCTTATAGTAGAGAAATGTCCAGGGCATGAAGTCATTCACAAAGAGTCCTTGCTTTGACAGGTGCTTCAGCCACTAGCCATTGTCTGAGTTTGCTTTCCACTGCTGAGATAAAACACCATTCCCAAAAGCAACTTGAGGAAGAAAAGATATCTCTCATACTTCCATATCATCATGGAAGGAAATTAGTTCAAGAACCTGGCGGAAGGAACCTGAAGGCAGGAACCTGGAGGCAGGAACTGAAACAGTGGTCGTGGATAAGTGCCTTTTGCTGGCTTGTTCCTCATGGCTTGCACCATCCTGCTTTCTTATATCACCTGAACCACTTGCTTTGGGGTGACATCACCTACAAAGGGCAGGGCTCTCTCACATCAATTACTAATTAAGAAAATGACCACTGACCCATCTGATGGGGGCATTTTCTCAACCAAGGTTCCCTGTGCTCAAATGATTGTGGTTTGTATTAAGGTGACATAAAGCTCTTCAGCAATCTACCCCAGCATCAAGATCTAGATGGCCGCACAGGCTTCCTGATGTGCTGCTGTGCTCCCCACCCCCCACATCTCCCTTCCTCAGAGGCTCTTAGGTAGAGGGTTGCCTTGGGCCCTGTTTGCACAGCTCATTTGTGCCAGCTTCACTTGCCAGTTCCTCCCTCTGGCTTTGGATTAATTTCCTCTGGCAGATAGGCAGCTCTCCTCTGCCTTTCCTTTGCATCTCAGAAGCAGAACCTGATTGTAATGCCAGGATAAATCCACCCCAGCCTCAGTCCCTCATACTCACTGGGCTTCCCCAAATCTGCCCACATTCTCATTTCTATCCTGCCAAAGTAATGTGGTTGTTGACAAAGTTGGGGCTAAGGAGCTAGGATGCCTATGTATGGTGATAGGAATGGAAACCACCCTGCCTACATCTATACTGAGAGGGACGGCATCCCAAGTCTTACTGGATAGAGTCCCAGAGGTTATAGCTTAGACTTCTAGGCTACCCAGGCTACTTCTGTCTAGTTTCCTTTTAAGGCTCCAGTCAGTGCTGGGCCTAGGATGTCTTCTCCTCTCTACATTTATAGGTATGGTCTTCATTGATGTGTCCCTCTACATGCTCACAGGGCAAGAGAGTGGTGAGTTGCAGATGGCACGTCAGTATTCATACCTTGTAGCTATTGACCTCAAAGCTAAGAAAGTTCATGTCTGATCTGTTCATGTCAGAATATCTTAGCAAAGATTCCTGTTTGTCCATCCTGGGGTGAGCATCTCAGATTAGCACCGCCATCCTGCCAATAGGCCAGAGTTTTGTAGCCAATTCTTTGCTCAGAGCTGGAGGATCCAGGTTGCCCAAGAAGATAGAAATAGGATACAGGAGCTCTTCCTCCACAGGAAGGATCTTACACAGAGAGACAGAAGGGGAAGTTGTAGGAGACTGTAGAGGTGTTGGGGGCTTCCCCTGAGAAGGGATAACCGTGGAAGTCTATAAGTTGTGTCCCCTGTACTCAGACTTAAATACTTTGGAAAATAATCTGCTTTAAATTTATTGTTGTAACAAATTTCACAAATTTGACTTTCATGGTAGGCCATTTTAGAACTGAATGTATTTAAGTATTTTTAATTTTATTTATTTATTTAGTGCATGTGTGTGTGTGTGTGTGTGTGTGTGTGTCTGTGGACTCAGTAGAAAATACCTTTTCTCACTGAATCATCTCATTGTCCCCACACTGTATATGTTTAGAACTAAGTTATACATTCTTGTTTGCCTCTCACAGTCTTAGTGTCTTTGTCCCTTCTGGTTTGTGTCAGGGTAGAGGGAAATGACTTATGGAGTGAAGTCATTTTAGAGAGTGAGAAGAATGTGGCTTTTCACTCAGAAGAGCATGTGGCTTATAGAGAGGGACTGCTTGTATATAGTTCTGTGACCTAAAAGCAAGCCACAGGATGTCCTCTATTCGGATCCCAACTCAGCCACTTAATGTTTGTGCTGGGGGCATATCACCATTCTTCTGCAACCCTCTCATCACATCTGTAAAGTGATCAGAATAAGGCTGTCCTCTTCTGTCAGTCATGAGGTATGATTGAGACGTCATGGCTACAGCAGTTGCTGTCTGCTCTCCATCCTCTGGCCTTGTTCCACAGGTGAGAATCTGAATGTAGTGAATAGTGAATCTGAATGAACCTGTGGGTACCTTCCATTTGTGACCTCTAAAATGCATTACAACATCCAATGTACTGTTGCATTAGTTTTTTTCCTGCCTCTCTGTGACTTACTCCTGGCTGGGTATCTCTGAGCTGCCCAGCATGGGGCTGGTGTTATGGGCAATCCTTGGGACATCTTCACTGGTGAACCAATTGATTAAATTTCTGTCTTTAGCAACAAAAACTTCCTTCTGTGTGTTTCTGTGCCCAGATGTCCCTATACTTGCAATGAATTGGATCCCTCCTGTATCCTTAGCTGCTTGCCTTCTACAGAGACTACTTCCAAATAAGGCCTTGTTCATAGACAGCAGGGATTAGAATTCCAACATCTCTTCGGGGCACAATTCAACTCATGGCACCTATATGTTTTATTGATTTGAAAGCCCTCTCCCAGATGCTCCCGAGTTATTCCTGTGTGTCTTTGCATCTGTACAATCCAGACACCGTTTCTTATGATGAAATGCCCATGTATGCTTTCCCAGGTGTATGCAGAGGTCACAGACCGTCCTGGAGGTGCAAACAGTCAGGATTGTAATTGCCTGTGCCTGGAGACTAGCTCTTTACTTTTTGCCCCCTCCAGCTTAGGTCTTAGAAAGAGCTTTCTGCTTTTTCAGATTCTTTATTTTTCCTACTGTCAGGCAGAGCCTGGCAGAGGCTCCCACAGCTGGAGGCCCATCCATAGATTTGGTCTTGTGTCTCTCTAGCTGTAGTTCTCAGGAACCTTTCCCAAGGGCTCCCTTTCATAGCCAGACTGACTTTAGTTCTCCTGTTGCCATGCTAGAGCTAGCTTTGGGCTTCTTCTTGGATTCTTGAGGCTGCCTGGTCAACCATTGTCATCCACGGTACTCTCTGTACACTGCATACTGTGTTGCTAATGTGTTGAGTTCCTTAAGTTATGGGTCCTACAAGGACAAACATTGAGTCTGTGATTCCTCATTATCTCTCCCTTGTGCTAGATATACTGGGGATACTCAGGGGATATATTTTGTACAAATGTAAGATATGGGGACTAGAGATATTGATCAGTCACTATAATGCTTGCCACACAAGCATGTGGACCTGCATTCAAACCCATGCATAACCTGGGCACTGTAGAGTAGGCCCATAAACCTAGCACTGGGGAGGCAGAGGCAGGGGGTTCCTCAGAGCTTGCAATTCAGCTGAATCAGTGATCTTCAGCATAAGAGAGAAGCTCTGTCTCAAAAAATAAAGTGAAGAGAGCTTGAAGGAGACCCTTGATTGTAAAGCTCTGTCACCCACATGAATATGCACACACCATGCATACATATCTACATGCATATGTACACAGATGTGTATATATATATATATATATATACACACACATACATACATACACACACAAACACACACACTCAAGAGTAAAGGCAAGATGATTGTGTATCAATTGCTGCATTTTGGAAAAGGCAGGCAAAGTTCCCCATAGTTCTTTTTTTGCAGACTGGTCCGTACATTATCCACCCCATTAAAAGCCACAGGCTCTGAGACTTGCAAAACTTTCCTTGCCATATTGCAACACAGGCATGTTGTGTCCAGAGAGGACTTCCTGTTGGCAGCCATCCCCACTATCACAAACTATATGTGCACTCAGACCTCCAGCCACCTGCTAGGAAGCCCCTGCTAGGCTCTAATTGCTGCGAAAGCCTAGGCTATGCCCAGCTAGTCTATTCTTTTGCAAGCTAAATGGTTCTTTCATGTGGGAAACTTAACTCAGAATTTTTTTTAATAAATTTATTTATTTTTATATCAATCACAGGTTAGGTTTTTTGCATCCCATGCATAGCCCCCTCCCTCACTCCCTCCCACCCTCCCCAACCCTCCCTCATCTCCTCCCCACCCCCTCCAAGTCCACCAACTGGGGAGGATCTCCTCCCCTTCTATCTGACCCCAGATCATCTTGTCTCCTCAGGGCTGGCTGCAATGTCCTCCACCGGGATCTAGCCAGGCTGTTACTCCCTGGCATGTATGGGGGAGGGTGAAGAGTCAGCCATCAAGCTCAAGATGGAAACAGTCCCTGTTTCCCTTACTAGGGTCTTCAGTTCACCAATGAGTTATCATGGGCAACATCTGAGCAGGGGTTCTAGGCCATATCCATACATGGTCCCTGGTTG
>CM053766.1:131837296-131877431 GCA_028658305.1 Pachyuromys duprasi
GATCTTAGCCATTCTAGTGGGTGTAAGGTGAAATCTGAGGGTCGTTTTGATTTGCATCTCCCTGATGGCTAAGGACGTTGAGCATTTCTTTAAGTGTTTTTCTGCCATTCTATAATCCTCTACAGTCAGATCCCTTTTTAGCTCCATACCCCATTTTTTAATTGGATTACTTGGTTTCTTGTTTTTAACTTCTTGAGTTCTTTATATATACTGGATATTAGCCCTCTGTCAGAAGTAGGATTGGTAATGATCCTTTCCCAATCTGTAGGCTGTGGATTCATTCGGATGACAGTGTCCTTAGCTTTACAGAAGCTTTTCAGCTTCATGAGGTCCCACTTATTGATTGTTGATCTTAGAGCCTGTGCTGTTGGTGTTCTATTCAGGAAGTAGTCTCCTGTGCCAATGAGTTCTAGGGTCTTCCCCACTTTTTCTTCTAACCGGTTTAGTGTGTCTGGTTTAAAACTGTGTAGCCCAGGCTGGCCTCGAACTCCTGATCCTCCTGCCTCTGCCTCCTTCAGCAAATCCTACTGGTGTGCGCCACCACAACCGGCTAACTCAGAGTTTTGATGTCTGCTTCCTAGTGGAGAAACCAAAAAGATTAAGTGACCTGGTTAAGGTTACACAGAGTTATGGGAGTTTGTAAGATGAGTGACTTCAAATCCCCCTAGAGGTAGGACATAGTCACAGCCATTTGGATGAGGCTAACTCCCACAGAGGGGGATACTTAGGGCTGGCTTGGCTTTGAGCCATGCCCTAAGAGACAGTAGCACCAAGAGCTACAGCTACTACAATCACTGAATCCCAGGAGACTGCTGTCCTAATTGCTCTTTTCAAGTGGTGTGCTTATAGTTCCCTGTGGGGGGACAAGATAGTGTTTGTAGCAACTGCTAATGACAGGGCTACTGAAAAAGACTGTCTATTTTTAGAGTGAGGCTTCAGCTTAAAAGAAATAAAAATAAACACTCAGATTTTTTTTAAGAAAAAGTGTATTGAAATAAATCAATTTCACCTCAAAAAATACACACTCTGGTGTTGGTAGAGTGGGATTTATCTGGGATGGAAGGTCAAAATGTCTAGGGTTAGGTCCTGCTCAACCACAGACTGGTATTTCCGTGAGATGGCACCTCCTCTACTCATCTTAAGGGCAGCTTGGGCGGGACCAATCATGGCCTACACCTTTTCCTTCCTATAATCTGATTGGCTCATGAGTTCTAGAGTCAGCATTGTCCAGCCAAGATAGCTGTGTTCTCTTGGGGTCCGTTTTCAAGAGTGTCCCTGAAGATTGTGCCTCAGGCCTCAGCTCTTTCTGAGTCACAGTAAATCTTTAGCAAATGCTATTACTAATGACGATAACCACACTATCTATCAGTAATACCCAGCAGTGGTTGCGATGTTGTTGTCTGCCTGGTTTTTGCTGCACACTTAGGGAACACTCATGTGTTGACTCTGAAAAAAGTTTGCTCTTTTGATCCTACCCCAGAGGCAGAGACCACATCCTGTTTGATTTTGACAAAGTCTAATTGACTTGGAGCTTGGTTTCATGGCTTCTCTGTGGCAGAAGGTTCCCGGAAGCACTTTCAGCTGCTGTCACATGTTTTTGCTCCCTGCCTCACCTGCTGTGTATCCTTAGAAGAACCAGGTATCCGCTGCCCCTTTAGCCCAGTTCCTGGAAGGGGCAGATGGAAAAGCTTTTAAACACGTATGGACCCAACCTTAGCCATACCTGGCTAGGCTGTAACTGATCCATAGACCCAAAAGCAAGAAATGAGGGTCTGTGACCATCATTAAGATTTGTGGTTGTTTCTGTAGCAAAATCTGAGTAATAGAGTACTTTAAAAGAAAGATATTGGGCATGGAGAGATGAGTCAGTGGGTAAAGCACTTCTAAGTGTGAGGACCTGAGTTCGAGTTTCCAGCGCTTACATAAAGCTGGATGCAATGATCTGTGTACCTGTAGTCCCAACACTTCTGTAAAGAGTGAGTGGTAACAGAAGAACCTCTGAAATCTCTAGAGCCAGGTGGACTGGTATATACAGCAGCAAACAAAGCTCCTGTCTCAAAACAAGGTAGAAGGTGAGAACTGGCATGCAAGGTCCTCCTCTGATTTAAACACACCATGGCACATGCACATACTGGTCTCATTCATGGGGCCTAAGAAGCAGTGTGACACCTAAGGACTTGTTAAATAATCTCATCCCAGACTTAGCATTCTTTTTCTATTGATTAAATTGTTCTTTGACAATTAACAGAGTGCATCTTGTCTGCTCTTTCTCCACCCTCTTTTATCTCCTCACCCTTCTGTCATCCCTTCTTCCTTCCCCCAGGTCCACTTTCTATATTCATGCAATTTTTTTTGCAGGGGGCGGGAGTATTCTGTGACCTATTAGTTTTATCCAGTGCCATCTTTGTAGCCATGAGTTTTAAACTATTCTTTGGATCCTGATGGGATTCTCATGTGGTACCCAATTGAAGGCAATAATTATCCCTGTCCTAGAAGCAATAAGTTGCCAATAGTTCAACAAGGAAATTTAGAACCCCATAAACCCCTCATCAACTCAAGATTGGATGCCCAGTATTACGCGGGTCCAGTGCAGGCTGCTGGAGCTCTTGTACACTAAGTTTGCAATGGCTAGATCCTGCCCTGAAGATGGTGTTCTGTGATTCGTCTATCTTCTAGCTCTCCATTCCCTCCTATCACTCTTCTGTGCTGTTCTCTGCCTTAGAAAGGGTGGTACAAATGTCTTGTTTTGGGCTAAGTATTCAATTATTATTTGTTCTAAGCATCTTGATCAGCAATAATAGTGTAACTATTCATGTTTCCACCCATAGATAAACACTGTTCTCATCCTTAATTGGAATGGCTCCTTCTTGGAGTGAACAATAAGGAGCATAGACCTAGTATTCTTATGGCCCTGTGACCAGATCACATGCTGACTTAGGGTCTTGTTGCCATCTAGGACACCAGAGGTCTCGTCTAGATCTGGGAGAAAGATCAATCCATGTAAACACTGCTACCTATGAGATCATTTCCTGCCCATGTCACTTCAGTGTCTAGCTGGGGCCTATATTCCTACTCATATTCTACCCCTTGCAGTCCTGCTTCTCCCCAGATCTAGGGTCTGCTGTGCTAACTGCTCAGAGGGCCTGACCTGAAAGACAGCTCAGTCAGTAAATTGCTTGCATGCAAGCATGGGAACCAAGCTCAGTCCCCAACACCCTCTTAAGAAATGTCTAAGTGCAAACATATGGATCGCTGGGGCTGGCTGGCTATCCAGTCATGCCTAATTGAGCGTGTGCTAGCCAATCAAAATAAATACACAAACAAATACCAAAACAACAAGAAAAACCCACAAAAGAATGAAAGATAGACAGTACTTGCTGAGAAATGACACCCAAGATTGCATTCTGGCCTCCACATTCACATACACACACAAACAAACAAACACACTCAAGAGTACAGAATACCATGTGAAAAAAATATAATGCTGTTGTTTGTGAACACCCGTGTGTCGATAAACCCAGAAGAAGGTTTTCCTTAGAAGTCTGCAGCCTCCGTTGGCAGCGAGGGCAGTTGAATGGAGCCACAGAAAACACACTGTATTGATTTCAAAAACAGCAACCAAAGTGAGGGCTCAAAATGCCTTCTGGAAGGCAGGCAGCCCTTGGCTCTAGTGAGGTGCTAATGAGCTCCCCAGCCAGCTTCAGCTGACCTGCATCTTCTCAGAGAAAGACCCAGGGCCCAGCATCAAGAGGGGCACCAGCAAGAGGCCATGAATGCAGAGGGCCTTCCTCGGCTCCTACCACCTCCATGCTCCAAAGGCTTTTGTTTCTTTTTCTTTTATCTTCACAAGGGGAAGCAAAGAGCCAGCATGCAGTGGGAATTCCTGCCTGTATCCTGTTCTGATCTGTTTGCTTGTGTAAATGAGCTCATCTTTCAGAAGAGAGTGAACCTGCTCCCTTGATGGGGAGAAACTGGAGGATTTGCTTATTCCTCTCCTGTGGTCCTTGCTCCTTCTAGCATCCTGAGATGAGCCCTCCTTTCCATGTGACCATTAATATGCTCAGGTCATGTAGAAAGTCAGACAAATGAAACCTTGTATCTGGGCGGGGGGTGGGGTGGAGGGGGAGGTGACCTGTTGCATTCAAATAGGTGCAGAGACCACTGGAAGGACGTTGTCCTGTCCCTGTTAATTGTAATGTGGAGAGCTGCTTTTCTTTATTCACCTTGTATGTTGAAATTGATTTATTTTTCTAAATTTTGTAGGGCATGTTTTGCCAGCATATAGTTAAAGTCTTATAGCCTGAGGCCAACAACCCCTAACCATAATGCTTTAAATCATAGAAATCCTAAATTCTACTCTGAACTCTGAGGCTCAAGAAACTTACCAGACTACTAAACATTTAGCAGTGTTATCATCCATCTTTAGATGCTTTACTTATCCTCTGTGCACTGTGTCTCTTCACCGTCTTCTTACAGTCATACTCAAAGCTCTGTTTAGCTACAGCCTTCCCTCTGTAGATTCCTTCAGTCTTCATAAGCAGGTGAGTACATTCCCTTTTTTGAGCTTTTCCACACATACCCTATTTAAATTAGGTATTATGTGTTACTTACATCTTTGAGTGGCTACTATATGCCCAGCCAGTATTTAGGTACCTAAAGATACAAAGGTTAGGTAACCACATATATCATAGTTCCACACTGACAGTAGAACTTCTGCCATGATGGAAGTGTTTTAGGTCAGTGATGTATGAGAATTGTAGATTGATGGTCATATGTGGCTAATGAGTGCTTGGAATGTAGATACCAGTAAGACTTTTAGTTTAAACTTCATTTACTTTCAATTAAATTTTTTGCTTAAGCAACCATGTATGTTCTCTAGGAGTCAATGGACTTTGAGCGTGTTAACTGGCCAGTATAGTATTAACAAACTGTGGTGAGGGCTTTGTGGGAATCAAATAGTGTGATCAATGGGGAGATTGACTTTAGGCATGGGAATCTTCCTTGAGGAAGCGTCACTAGATCAAAACTTCAGCCACTGGAAAATCAGGGAGGGATAGGGCTGAGTGAGTTGGAATTCCCAGGTTGGCATGAACATGGATAGTGAAGGAATTGAAGGGATACAGCATGGCTGGAGCAAGTGGTTAGGTGATGGGACTATAGGCTAAAGGGAGTCATAGAATCACATGGCTCGTGTCCTTAGAATAGGGACAGGATAGACAGGAACTTGCTGGAAATTCTCACACCAGGCAGAGAAAAAGCTAGATATTATTAGGCCTGCTTTTTAGCTGGCAGTTCTATACTTCTACAAGCAGTGCCCAAGCAGTGTGGGTTCCCAACATTCATACCCAGTGCTGGGTCTGGCATCAGCCTCATTTACATTCCATATCCACTCCTGTCTCAGGCCTAACTTATATAGACCTATCTAATTTACGAAGCTTCTGCACATGCCAGGCTAGGGGGCCTATCCGTGTTTGTCTCTGCGAAAAAGAAATACTACCATCTCTGCTAGAGCTATCTTTTCTGATTGTGCCTCCTTGGTAGTTAAGATTCTAGAAGCATTTAGCACAAGGAAGAATTGCTGTAATGACAAGTGGATCCTTCTGTAACCTTCACTTAATTGAATGAAGTGACAGGCACAGCAAAGCCACAAATAAAATTTGGGCAATTAGAATGTGTTGAGCCACCAGTGCCAGACCAATGTGGAAATTATACAGTTGGTTCACGGAGCCTCAGAGGAGTCTGGTTATAGCTAGGGAGGCTGTGCTTACAGGCCACGTGGAGATGTTTGTGTCATCTTTCCATCCTTTCTACCTTCTCCATAAATTATACTCTCTCTGCAGAATGTTCTTTGAAGGAAAAAGGTACGAAGCACTGAGAGAGAGGTCCCTGTGGGAACAAAACCTGTCACTTTCTAGATGTAGCATGCTGAGTAGATCACGTTTCTTTTTTGTTACCATTAGGGAAACAGACATGGATTTGTGTGTTTGGTGTCATTCTTGCCTCATTTTATGCCTCTCTTATCTGTAGAATTGGGATATACCTACCCACATAACAGGGTCTTTGGTAAGACTAGATATCACGTGGCAGGTCCCCAGCCTAATACTCATCATTTTCTAAGTGCTAAAGATTTTTTTGTTATCGTTGAAATCCATGGTCATATCAACTTGACCAAGAGCGGTCCTGGCAAAATGTTGGGATTCAGACTTAAGAATAGGACAAGCTCAGTCTTTTCTTTTCTTTTCTTTTCTTTTTTTCAAGTTTTGAAAATTCCATTTTTTTTATCATTTATTATAATTTATTCAATTTGTATACCTCCTGTGGCCCCCTCCCTTGTCTCCTCCCAATCTCACCATCCATTCTTCTTCCCCCACCTATGCCCCTGTCCTAGTCCACTGATAGGGGTGGTCTTCCTCCCCTTCTATTTGACCCTAGCCTATCAGGTCTCATCAGGACTAGTTGCATTGTTTTCCTCTGTGGCCTGGCAAGGTTCCACCCCATCTCTCCCAGGGGGGAGGTGATCAGAGGGTGATCAGGGTCCCTAGGGGGAGCCTGCCACTGAGTTCAAGCCAGAGATATAAGGTAAACATACTAAAATCTCTATTCCTAAAGAAGGTAAACAACAAGGAAGGCTCTAGGGAAGATGCTTAGTCTTCACTCAGAAGGACAAAGGTAATAGACATCAGAATCAAGTAAAGACGGGGAACAGGACAGGAGCCTATCACAGACAGCCTCTGAAAGACTCTACTGATCAAGGTATCGAAGCAGATGCTGAGACTCATAGCCAAACTTTGGGCAGAGTGTAGGGAATCTTATGAAAGAAGGGGAAGATAGAAAGACCTGGAGGCCACAGGAGCTCCAAAAGGAGACCAACAGAGCCAAACAAAACAACAACAACAAAAAAACTGGGCCCTGGGGGCCCTGAAGAGACAATACCCCATCCAAGAACAATGTGTGAAGAGGACCTAAAACCTTGGCTCAGATGTCACCATAAACTCAGTCTTTTTTTTAAAATAGAGGTCTCTCTGTTTATGTTATATTATACATATATGTATTTACATGTGCAAAAGGAGGATATAGTACTTATGTGTGCAAATGCACATAGTGGCCAGAGGTCAACACTGGGCATCTGTTTCAGTAGCTATCCACCCCCAACCCCTGAACCTAGGATCAATAGATTTGGCCAGCCTGGCTAGCCAGCAAGTAAGTTCCCAGGATCTGCTGACCTTTGCTCCACTGAGTTATATGTGTCACTGTTCCAAGTTTACCTTTTTACATGGGTTCTGGGGATCCAAAACAATGCAGCTCCTCATGCTTACCCAGCAGCTACCTTCCTCACCGAGCCATGTCCTTAGCCCTTAGCACAGACTCTTGGGAAGGGTTAGCCATAGTAAACATCATTGTATTAGTTACTTTTCTGCTGCTGTGATAAAATACCGTGATCACAAGCAATTTCTTCAGGCCTATGGTTCCAAATGGGTAAGCATCCATCACAGCTGGAGGCATGGCAACCTGAGAAGAAACTCGAATCTGGAACCACAAGAAGCAGAAAGACCTAGCAGGAAGTAGAGTAAGACCTTTAATCCCTCCCGAAGCTCACCCCCAGGAATGCACATTCCTCAACAAGATTGTAACCACCTTACCCTCCATAAACAGTGCCACTAACACTTGGCTGACAGGTGTTCAAATGTCTGGAACTATGGAGGATACTGCTCATTCAAACCAACCCAACAATAGTATCCAAATTTAATTAAAGGTTCCGTCATCTGGTCTAAGCCCAGCCACTGAGATCTGAATGTGTGAGTATCTGAGGGCTATACCCTGAAGTAGTCTCCCACCTCTTAAGACAAGTCCCAAGCAGCATCCCATCCACTCATGGTTCATTCCCCTATCCTCCTCCACCAAATCTCTCTTCTCCCCAGTTACAAACCCGAGTTTGCGTGGGAGAGGGGGCTGCTCAAGTTTTGTCTCTTAGTCCCCTTTACTTTGACTAATAGGAGGTGTCTTTCTGTCCTTGTATGCAAAGAGAGCTGATGTGGAATCCCACACATTCCAGTCTGATCTATACCCATTGTTGGACACACAGCAGGACTCCACAGGCAAATGGAAAAGAAAAGGCTTGATCACTGTTTATTTTCCTTAATTTTCATTGTGCCTCTTTTATTTTTACCCTTGATTATAAGCAACAGAAATGTTCCTCTGTTTGTGTTTTTTAACCCCCCCTTGCAGCTGTTGGTTTGAATAACAACCTCTAGACTGACCTCCCTCCCATCCCCATCAGAAAGGAGAAAAATTAGCTGAAGGGGAAACAAGAGAAACATTTTTAGTTAAGGGCAGGAACCTCATTTTGCCAAACCTACATCCTTCTGCATGACAACCTAGGCTTCTAGGGACAAAGAGACTTTTGTCATCGTGATTGTTTTCTTTAATTTCTTTTTAAATTTGAAGACAAGCTTGATCGTTTTATAATCCAGCCTTAGCTTTTTATAGAGAAACCGAAGGCCTGGTCAGGTAGTTGAGACTTTGCTTATTCTCATATCCTTTATTTATTCTCTCAGTACTTCATATTTATTCACTCATCAAAGAAGCTTGCATACCTGCTAATTGCCTGTATTTTTCCAATGGCTAAGGATGCAATTTGCCAGAATGAGTGAATGTCTAAGGGCACTCACTGCATAGGTAGGGAGACTTCTTTGTGAATCAAGGATTGCAAGGAAGGATAAAATAGCAAGGCGGTAAGAAAATGGTCATGGTCAATACACAGACACACCATCCTTCAGTCAGATTGTCATTGACTGTGTAGCTAAGTGATCCTTTCTCCAACTGTTTCTTATCTTTATTTCCCAATGGTGGGCATGGCCTCAGAAGACCCAGAGGATTAAAAGAGGTGTGTCCAGGTGCTTGGTGTAATGCCTTGTATAGAAAGAACCATAAATCAATGCCAAAGGCCTAGACTTTTCTTGTTGGATAAGGGAACCTAAGATAGTGGGGCTCCAAAGATGATGATTTGGTACTAGACTTAACTCAAATTATCTGTAGCCATTTACCTAACTTCTCATCTTCACAAAGTGCCCACCATTGGATCCCCTAGTGAGACAATGTTATTCTTACTAGACTAAGGGGTCATAGCCTACATTCCAAAAAACCAGGTCTGGCTACTTATCATCAATAAGCTAATAAATAGTAAATAGCAGAGAGAGGAGTAAAGGAGGAAGAAAGAAGGAGGGAGGGAGGGAGAAAAAAGGAGAGGGAGAGTGACAGAGCAAGAGAGCAAGAGCAAGAATGTGAGAGAGAGAGCAAAAGAGACAGAGAGAGATAGACAGAGAAAGAGAGAGAAAAAGAGAGACACAGAAAGAGAAGAGAGAGAGAGAGAAAGAGAGAGAGAGAGAGAGAAAGAGAGAGAGAGGCTACATTGGAAAGAAAGAACTAGAAATCCATTAACTTCTCCTTCTGGATTCTGACATGAGGTTGTGGTTTAAATAGAAGACACTAGAAATGCAGAACTAGGCAGCCTAGAAAGATGTGGGCTCACACCTCATGTTCTTACATCCAAGGCTAATTGACAAGTTGTAAGTCTCTATCCAGGAGAGAAGTTTCTCTTCTGGATGCCCCCAAGTCTTCAGATTTTATTTCTCCAGCAGGATATTCCTGGAGAAATTCTAACTATCTCAGGGCCCATTCCATCAGTCATCTGATAGGCAAAGAAAGAGTCATAAGTATCTTTCTGGAATATATTCACTCGTGCCAGGCAGGATGGTTATACTACTGGAGGACTAGCAGCGTTGGCAATGCCTAGAACTTCTTAGAAATAGAAATTCTCTGGCCCATGTATTCTTCTTAATCAGAATATGAGGCAGGGTCCTGGAATCTGCTTTAAAAATCCTTCTAGATTATTTGGGTACATGGTAAAATGTGAGATGCACATGGTTAGTGGTAAATGCTGACAGGGGTCCAGCATGAAATCTGTCCAAATATCAATACTTGAAAAAGGTATTTACAGTTGTTAGCCCAGTGAGAGCAAAACTAACCAGCAGTAAATAACTCTGCCAGGATGTAGCAGCTTGTTGGAAGGTTCAATTTGAGCCATCTCCAGGAAGATGATTATGGGTTTTGAAGAAAGAAGAGAACTGAGCAGAGACAGTATGTGAGTAGAGGCACAGTGATGTTTGAGGATTATAATGTATGGTACTTTTCAAGTACAAAATTTCATGAGTGAAAATGCCTGGAGATACAGCCATGGACATGCAGCCTATTGGACTGCGGTCATGAGATCTGACCTCACACCAAGGATATATTAACCTTGCATCAGAGACAATTGAAGTGTATTAAACATAAATCACAAAAATAAAAAAAATGGAATAGGTTGAAGTGTGGTAGTAACAATAGTCATTGGGCAAGTACAAATGAGGCCTGAGTCTGAGTTGCCAGACTAAAATATCTACTGAAATTCACTGGTAGACCAGTTGTTTATTTCTGACAATTCTTCCACCTGCCTTTCTATAAAGATACCTGCAATGCTCCAGATATTCAGTAATATGTACATGAGACCAATGAAGCAACATCTTTACCCTTGCTTGGTCTCCAGTCTCCTGAGAAAGTTGACAAGTGTGACGTCTAGATGGGTTGTTAAGGGAAAGGTTTAACCTATAGTAAGCACCTGACACACTTTAAATGCTGTCTCTAATGCAATCTTTGCCATTAAAAGAAAAAAACTATTAACAAGGTGCTTAGAATGTCCCAGGCATCATCTTAACTGTCAAGAAGATTCAGAGATGTTCTGTAATATCAGGACTATATCAAAGAAGATATGATGTCAAGTTTAGGGATACTTCCTTGCCCTGACTGGAACATGCAGGTTATAGGACAAATCTGGGAGAACAGAGTAAAGAGTGAAGAGACAGGCCCAGAGTCACCTGAGGTTCCACATAAAAACAGCTTCACATTGTGCTGCCAACAATGGGGCAATCTTCAAAAGACATTTAAAAATGTGGGTACCAGTGGGTGCCGTCATCTCATGTTACTTGCGACAAAAAGTGAGGCCTCCAGGGGAGAGATAGGTGCTGCCCTGAGAGGGAAGTTCACATCATTTCTACTTTGCTCAATTCTCTTAGGATCTGTGTCTGTCAGTGTCTCAGGGGGATGGGTGTGGCTTTTCTTTTTTTATGTCTCCTTACCTCTTCCCCACCCGCAACCCCATCAGCAACAGCTCATCAGTCCACAGTGGAGCCGTAGCAGTCACCAACAGTTCAAACATGGCTGCATGTGGTGTCTTGAAGACAGAAAGCAGAAGGTGCTGGGAGAGATGTGGATGAGCAAGGAGACCTACTAGGTAGTAAGCTCTCTACATTCTGGATCATATAGTTCCACCAGCATAGAGAATAACAGTTGTTTCCACTTTACAGCAAGCTACGTGAAGTCAAGAAAGGTTAACTAGGAACTATGGTACATTCCAGTAATTCCAGCCATTGAAAGGTGGAGACTGGAAGATCAGGGTTAAAGGCCAGCTTTGGCTATGTAGTGAATTTAGTAGCCTGACCTACATAAGACACTGTCTCCCAATTTTTTTAAAAGAAATTGAAAATAAATATAAATGTCAGGTTAAGTGTTATTCCGTTAGATGGTTGGTCTACCCCTTTTCTGCCAAAGGATCTCTCAAAGTCCTATTCTCATCTGTTGCAGTGAGACTCTGTGTCTATGATGGATGAGGTTCTAGGCACTCTGGGGCTCGAGGCTCTTGTGATTGGCGGATAAGTGGTCAAGCCCCAGGGAAGATCAGTCCTACATCCTAATCATCAGAAACCGAATCTTATATTTTCTTATGTGGTAAAGGGACTTGGCAGTGGTGGAGTTGTGTTTGGAGTTTGGTACAGTGGTGTTTGGAATTGTGGGAATTATATTGAGTGGTCTGGACCCTCTGTAATTATAGGGAGTTAATAAGTGGGAACAGGGGTCAGAGGAGGAAGGGGTATGCGGCAAGAGAGAGTTTGAAAAAAGGATATTCTGGTGTCTTAAAGATGGAGCATGGGGCTACTGGCAAAGGGAACCAGGCTGTTTTTCAAATCTGAAAATAAAAGACTAAAGGACCAGATTCCCACTTACAGTCTCCAGTAGGAGCACAGCCTGGCCAATATCTTGAATTTAGTTTTGTTGTTGTTGTTTGTTTGTTTGTTTGTTTTTTCTGTTGGGAATGGCAGGGTGATATCATCGCTTTCTGTTAAGTCCGTAAGTGTGAAGTAATTTGTTGTTACAATGTGGATTCATAATGACCTATTTTGCAGAAACAGACAAAGTCAGATTTTGCCTTACATTGCCAAGCCTGGCTTTGCTGAGACTCTTTTCTTATCTGGGAGATGGAGGGGCTTGATTCCCATCAGGCCTGTTTCAGCTACCATGCTCCAAATCTTCAGGTACCTCACAGATGTGTTTGCTCTGGGGATCCCATCCTTGCCTAGATGCTGCTGGCAGTGTACACATTCCTAAGGCCACTGCCTATTTCCTGATCCCATGTTTGCTTTTGGCAAGAGCTCCAGGGAAAGGTTAGAGATGTTGGTGAATGTGGGGGAACACACCAGCATGGTAGTTGTAGCCTAGAGGAGCAGTGGAGGAAGCCATAGCTCTCCAGGGATGGAGAAGCAGGAGAGTGACCAGTGTCTCCAAGACCAGCAAGAGCTTGATGATCCAGTGGGGATGGCATCCAAAAAAAAGAATACCATGAATCGTCCCCAACACATTTTCTGCTATAGCCTCTCCTGGGCTCACACCCACCAGGAAACAAGAGCCAATGTGGAGACGGAAGAGCAGGTTTAGACCATCTAGAGACTGTGCCAAAGTGAACTGGATTAGGGGCCAAACAGAAATTAGCTCAAAATAGCTGGTGTGAATGCATTTTCATTGCTATTTAATATTCCCTTACAAGATTAATCTCGGTGGTGATATACTTAGGTAATTAGATTACACATGGCTTTTTGAAGAGAGTAATATTCTTGTTTTGCCTATTATTGCCTCCATAGTAGATGGCCCATAAATGTTTGGTTTAATGAATTGATAAATACCTTGAAAGTCACAGATTGCCATACATAATTTTATTTCCCCTTCCTAGGACCTGCCTCAGAAATATCAAGTAATCTTCCTAAGACAAAACAGTATTATTGGAGCTAGGACTGAAATTCCAGTCCCTTGGGTGTTTTCAGCCCCACCCAGCTGATCAGGCCACCTATGGAGGCTCCTTGGGTGGCCTTTGACTATGATTAGTCCTGCCTCTAAGACCTGGCTGCCACCCCCACTCTCACCCCCAAGCTGGGCACCTTCTGCAGGGAGACACAACAAATGCATCTGAATAGAAGCAAGTGGCATTTTATTGGGAACTACACTGCACTTAGATGCACACAGCTTGGCTTCAGTGAGTGGAAAGGGAAGAAAGCCCCTAACCGTAGAGTTAGAGAGGAATTATGACAACTCTTGAGCACCTACTGAGCAAAAGGGCACTTATTTGTCAGGCCCCCAAAAGAGAACACAGACACAGGTGAAGGAGTAACAGCGGCCTTCACTGCAGCATCCTGTCCCTCTGCCCTTGAGCAGGGTGTCATGGGGTAGGGCATGGCCAGTTGTCCCTAGCCCAGGAGCGTTCTGGGTTCTACAGTTGCCATGGTCCATAAGGGAAGATTGCCTTAGTGGTAGCACTGAAGCCTCCATGGCTGACCTGCCTCTCACTTCAGAGCTGGCAGGACCAAATCCGAGCCCAGCTTTCTGTGTTGCTTTTGCTTTCATGTTAGAAAGATGAAGACAGAAATCGCTTCTTTGCAAGAAAAGCTGAAGACTACACAATCAACACTGTAAAAAGAAGATAGCATGAGGATTGTATCGAATGAGGTGGGAGATGATAACCAACACCCGAATTGCCCTCTGACCTCTGCACAGATACTGTGCATTCACACATGTGAACATGTGTATATACATGTACACACACACAATACAGAATAGCATTAATATATACTTACTGCATATTATACATCGGCCTGCTCGCTCTATATGGGATCACTTATTTAGGGCTCACAGCGATTCTGTAATATAAATCTTGTTATAATTATTTGCCAGATGGAAAGATGGCTGAGCTTTCAGCTGATCTTTGAGACTTGTACTTGCTAAAGTCACTCATTTAGCAAGTGTCAGAGGTGGGACTCTAACCCAAGTCATCTGGGCCTAATTAGTATGCTTTGCATCCATTAGTGTGTACTCCTTTGTATGATTGTTTTGTCAAGCAGTTAAATTTTTCTCATAGTTCAGTGGAATATCTGGTGTATGATGACCCATCTCTGAGATATTTGTCCTATTGATTTTTGTTGTCCAATTTTGCAGCCATTGGCCATGTGTTGTTCTTTAAATCCAGCTTTAAATAGATTAAATGCCATCAAAAATAAAATAAAGCAGCGCTTGGGTAAGGAAACATAATTGCATAGAAGTTGCCGGCTTCATAGCACTCTGTTAGATGGTGCTGTTAGGGACAGTGGCACATCCCAAGTTTGGTCAGGTAGTAGACAGGCGGAACGCAGCTTCCCCAAGACTTATAAAGGGCATTGGGAAAGGATTCTAGTCTCCACCAGGTTAAGAGAAGAGAAAATGGATCAACATCTTCTTTGTGGAGGAAGTTCATAGAAAGAGCACAGACTAGAAGCCAGAGGCTCAGGGAGTCCAGACGCAGCACTGGAAGCCAAGGGGAGGGGCTGCTTCTAGGAGTCAGAGGGGCTAGTAGATTTATCAGTGAACTAAACAAGAGCTATTCTGGCAGTGTGCTTTGTGGGTGAAGCTGCCTTGAAGTGGGGTAAGACAGTAGACACAAAGGGTATATATATACTTATCTGAGGCCAGAATTATTGTTCTCACCTTAGAGTTAGTTTGAAATGTTGAATTTTTTTTCTGGTCTAATGAAGCAGCATTGGAATTTTACCAACTTCATCAAGAGATTTACAGACTCTGCATCATCTGAAATACTGAGCTTTTCTTCACAGGTCTGGGAGGAGCTTTAGAAATGTTAGTCTTGGTGAATGCATAGAAGAAGTAGGGAGGCCAAGTGGAGAGGAATTGAAGAGGTCCTTCAAGATTTTCTGCACAGGCTGGACACATTGCTGGGCACTGTAAAGAAGATGAAGAGAAGGCCTTCTGGCAACACAGGGGTATTGGCATCTCCAAAGGCTGCCTGGTAGGGCATGAAGACAGATACAAGACTGTGAGTCTTCTGGGGATTTTGAAGCAATCTCTGAATTGCCAGGCATTGGGCAGGTGCATTAGGCAGGTGTGCTGGGCAGGTGCACATCAAATGGAGTTTGGTGACTGAATGAAATGGGTGGACCTGACAGATGGGTGGAGGGAAGTGTCTATGAAGCCCAGAGATAGGGGTAAAGAACATGTCTCTCTCTCTCTCTCTCTCTCTCTCTCTCTCTCTCTCTCTCTCACACACACACACACACACACACACACACAGAAAGAGAGAGAGAGAGAGAGAGAGAAAGGGGAGGGGAAGGGAGGGGAGAGAGAAGAGGGATGAAAGAGAGAGGGGGAGAGATAAAGGAGAAAAAGGAGAGAGGAGGGAAGACAGAGAGGAGAGGACAGATGAGAGGGGAGAGAGTGGTGAGAGAGAGAGGCAGAGGATGGAAGGGAGGAGAGAGAGAGAGAAGGACATTCATGGTTTCATAGACCTCAAGAACAAGAACCTTCTTTCCATGACATATAGGAATGACATAGAAACCTCATGGCTCTAACAACAGCCCCAAGATCTTGCAGAGCCTGCAGATTACATGGATCAACCACCCTTGTATCCCAAACTGCTCCAACTGACCTTCTTTCCCAATCTGCTTTCATGTTTGTGCGCTTCTCTTGAATTGCTGTTTATCTACCTGTTCCAGACAGAAGCCTAGAAAAAAGCATGACTGCTCCTTCTGGCCTTGCCAGTCACTAAGCCGGAAATTTCCCAAGTGCTTCCTGCATGCCTCTCTGAGCTTGCACCATTGAGGCCCACAGTTACATCTACTTCTTCCCTAGTCAAGTGAATCACCTTGCCTTGCTTCTCTCCTGTGCAGCCTCAGTCCTAGCTCCCTAAACACACTGTTCTTGAAAATCCCTTATTTTCCACATTGCCAGGGTTCTCAGATTCCTTTAAGATTAATTGCTCCCTCCGGGTTCTAGATTCAACTTTCACTACATTATTTCTAAGAACCTCATTGCTATTTGTCTGACCAGGTCAAAACAACATTTGTTCTTGAAATCATCTTCCTCTTGCAGACGCCACACCTTTCTGTTTTGTGAACACTGTTCCCTATTTGGAGGAGTGCTGCTTGCTTAGAAGCAATAAATAGTTCAGTCCCACAGTCTTCTCATTTGACACCCATCACGATTTGTTAGTTTTGTATTTTCTTAGGTGTCTCCTCCCATAGACAGGCTGTGAGCTCAGAGCATCAAAGATAGCATGAAGACCTGAAACATGGGTGAACACTGTAGGTCCCAGGCGGCCTTTTTATCTACCTGAGTTTATCAGTTTACCGAAGCTCAGCTACAGGGAGTCCTGATTATATACTTGTTAGGTAAAGTGGACAAGGATCAAAGTATTCTCTGCATCAGCATCACACAACAATTTGATTGGGAACCCCACGGCCTGAGGCCAACCTTAGATGTACAGAATCTGAAATTCTGCTCTGACTTTGCATCTTATGGTGATACCAGCCTTCCAAGTGATCCCTCTACAAATTCCAGTTGGTGGCATGTTTACTTTAGACAATTTCCATAGCATAAAAAAAATCAGAAACTATCTAGTGGTTCAAATGAGGGAAAGTTTACCAGTTAGTGAACCTCTCCTCTGTATGGTGACTCAGGAACGCAGGCTTTTCCCACCTTTTGTCTAATCTTCTCTGATTCACAAAATATCTTGTGAGCAGTTCATTTTCTATTGTTCATTTTGATAGCAAAGCCTGAAGATAGTGTGTTTGCACTCACTTTTCAGTGGCAGGAACTCAGCTATAAAGACCATGTCCATCTGCATGGGAAGCTGTGAATGCCAGCATGGAGGAAGTCATCGGTTTATGAGCAGTGTGACAGTCTCTACCCAGAGAGATGGTCTTTATCACTCACCAAACTTTGACTGAGTTCTCTTAATGGCAGAGCTGGACCTCATCTGTGCTATGGTGACAGGGGAGGGTCTTTGTCACCAAGTTAAAGTAATTTAGACAGGGTGTTTGTGAGTTACAACACAGTGTACAAGAGGGATCCAGAGAGGTGACCAAAAGCTCCTCACTCACTGAAATATTTGTGAGGTCTTGGAGGATGGATGGGAACAGTCTGTTCTTTGTGTTTGGCACTTCAGTGCTAACCACTGAATTTATGGTATTTTGAACGCTATGTAAGAAAGAATAGTGGGCAAGGTAAACCAAGGCTCTGAAAGGTGAAGGGGCTTGTCCGGGTCACAGAGCTAGTTAGTTACATGGAGGTGTGTGCTGGATCTAGTGCTTAAGGACCCCCCAAAACTTGAATTTTAATCACTAACTTAGTATGCTATTAGCGTGAATTCCAACAGCTTCTCCTCCGAACAGCATGAGGAAGGTAGAGCCCAGAGCTGGA
The DNA here is from genome assembly GCA_028658305.1 of Pachyuromys duprasi. Classification (NCBI taxonomy): domain Eukaryota; kingdom Metazoa; phylum Chordata; class Mammalia; order Rodentia; family Muridae; genus Pachyuromys; species Pachyuromys duprasi. The sequence goes on from CM053766.1 coordinate 131,854,898, forward strand.
AAGAAGTCTTGAGGCAGCTTTATCCAAGTTTCCATCAGAAGCTTTGGGTTTTCTTCCTCTGAATTCTACTTCCTCCTTCACAGTTTCTCCTTTCAGAAGGGAGCTTGGCTGGGCATGGTGGCCTCTGTGACATTCAGATGTCAGGCTCCTGCCAGGCCCGTCCTCTTCCAGCACGCTCATCTGTCTTCAGTTGCTATAACAAATTCCTGGGGCTGAGGAATTGTGAGTGGAAAAGGCTCATTTAGTTCACAGTTCGAAAGATCTGAGATTTGGACATATGCTTCTGAATAGCCCTCACGGTGGCTGTCAACACGGTGGGGAGGATAAGCAAAGAGAGATAACATGGTGAGTCAGGAAGTCAAAGTGCAGAGAGAGTTCTTTATATGGCAATCCATTCTTAAAGGAACCAACTCATTCCCTAACACCAGCGTTACCCCATTCCTAGGGCAACATCCTCAATAATATGGGAAACTTTCTCCTATAATCAAAGGTAGTTAGCCTGACAAGGGTCTATAGGTATAGGTATACGATGTATACGTATGTGTATATGTATATGTATGGAGCCTTCTATGCTGATTAATCAGTCGTGTACCACTGTGAAGTCCAGTTCCCACTCAAGGGATGAAACATATTCATCATCCACAGCAGGTATAAAAGACAGAGGCGCCAAGTGCTGCCTAATCTGGTTTGAGTTCTACCACACTTCTTTTTTTTTAAGAATCACCTTGTTGAAATACTTTCTCTCCTGTGTCCCTTTGTACAACACCAAGGTTATTCTTTTTAAAAGTTATCCAACCATGTCCTCACAACTCTTAATACCCTTCCATTGAGGCCTATGCTTATGAAAACGAACTCTTTCGAGGGACACATTCTCAGCTCCCTTAAGAAAGCTCAGTGTTCTGTGTCAAGAACATCATGTCCGAAAGTACTCCTCATCATATTGGAAGTGGTATAGCCCAAGAATGAGCTCAGGTCTATGAAAACACTCAACCAGTTTTCGCTTGTGCCTGTTTTCTTAGTTGAGATGGATTCATGGAGTCTCCCTAAACACAATCATAGCTGTGCTGTTATCAGCCATATCTGAGTTCCCTCTGAGTGCCAGGTAGTCCCAATCAACAGTGAACTCAGAGAAATCCTTCATTTTGGTAAAAATTACATTAAATGTGTTTTTTAAGTGAAACTGACACTGCAAAGATGCACTTTTCTTCTAAAGAAGTTTTCTCCTAAATTAAAAAAAATAAATCAAATATTTTCTTGGTTGCTTTATTTTTTTTTTTTGAAACCAGAGTCTTAAATATTTCAGCCATCTGTTCTCCATTATTTTTGCAACTCTGTGTTGAATATGGAGGGGGTGGGGTGGAAGAGATTTAAATGGCCATTGAAATTGTTTTAAGTAATTAAAACTGATAAAAATTGTAAGTTTTTACCTAATCCCTGGATGATTTGATTGGAGTCAGCCAGATGTAAAAATGCCTGCGACAAATTATTCTGTGCTTATATGACATGCAATTTTGACAAAATATCCTTAAAACAGCTGCTAAGTATGTGATCTGGGGATTTGACAGTGCAGAAGGACAATTCTGTGTACTCAGGCAAGCTTGGCAAAAATCCAGTCTAACTTTGGTCATTAGAATGAATTGTGTTCATTCAATATGAAACCATGTGTGGATAATGGGAAGGCAAGTAAGACTCCTGACTTTTCTCTGTAAAGCCAATATTCAGTGGGTGCATATGTCTCAGAAATATGGGCATTCTGGTCAACCTTTTTCCTAATCCATATGTCATTGTCCTCATTGAATCCTCTATAATTCTAAAAATCAGCCAGTATACCTGTGACACCCATCTTACCTTTCACAATTTTTTGCTTAAATGTGGATCTATTTTCCCATCACTGGCTCTAACACTTACTGTCATATGACCTTGAGTTTGTCACTTAGCTTTTAAGGCTGAATACACACACACACAAACACACACACATACTCACACACACACTCTCTCACACACACACTCACACATACACGTACACACAGGGATAGTGAGTTTTATTTTTTGACTAGAGTAAGAGACAGCTAATATATGTCTGTTAGGCACAAAGGCTCTCAGTTTTGTGTAGAGGAAATGATCAATGTATATTAACCTCCTCTTTTGTTCCTTGTCAATGTTCTGGAGGAGGGTTTCCTTTCCAGGGTAAGAACTCATTTCTTGAACTCATCTGATAGAAATTTGGCATCTTTCTCAAATATGAGGGAGTAAATGATTGGCAGGTAAAGAAATGAAGTTTGCTAATTCCTCAGTATCTCTCATACCAGCACTGATTGTCCCAAAGCTGAGGCTCCTGTCCTAGTGTAGTATTTGTCAGTGCATGGTGAATGTCTGTAGTAGAGACGCATGGGTCCCATGCAGCATCCATCACTTTGTCAGAGGGTCCATCTAATCTTACTGTGTCAGCATATCATGTGACTTCATCCTCCTGTAGCTCTGAGGTTTTCCCTTTCTGCCTTTTCCGGGGGGAGGGAGTGCATCATTAGTATTTTCACCACTGCTCCTAGCCTGTAACTCATCCCTGCATCCCTCATCCTGAGAAGGAACATGAGGATTGTGATGGCTGCAGCTTTCAATTCATTATTTGCTAAGCGCTTTAAATCACTATTTTGTTTCGTTCTCATGATACCCTTGAAATTGCTGCTAAATATTTCCCACCTAACGCATTGAAGAATCTGAGTCTAACTTCAGCGTCTACAGCTTCAGATCTAACTCTGTCCCTTCAAGGAAGGCTTTGTGAGGGGATGATGTTCATAGACCACTGTAAAAGAAGCTTTGGCTTCTTTGCATGTTATGTAAAAATGCTTTTGTTTTAATCCCAAGTGTGGGATTTTAGTTGGGCGATCGTTTGTCCACCACCTGTTAATTGTCACATGTGGGGCATGATCTTTGCCAGCTGGTAACAGCTTTTCACCAGCAGCATGGAGGAGGGCGTGGTCTAGGACACCAAGAGTATAAATATACGGCGGAGAAAGAGACTGTGTGGGGTGTTCAATGAGGTTAGTGTGGAGTTCGGTGCTGGCATGTGACATGTGGCATGTGGTGTGTAGCAGTTTGGAGAGACCAGAGACCAGAGACAGTGTGGAGGTTTGGAGCAGACAGATGGAGGGAAGTGTGTCAGGGTGCAGCAGTGTGGAGGAGCCTGCTGGCTGCATCTGCGGTTGACAGAGATTGGTACAGAGCCCTAAAAGAACCCCTTGACCCTAACTAGCCAGGAGAAGTTAAGGGATCTGGGCCCTCTTTCCCCACTAACCTTTTTTTTTCTTTCCTACTTAAGTTTGGAGGGTTGGTGGAAGGTAGGTAGCAGCCTCTATACCCCAAATAAAAAAGAGTCTTAAAAGAGAGTGCCACCGGTAGTTTTCTGCTCCAGACCACTCTTTGCATCCATTCAGAACTGAGACCCACGACTGCTGTCTTTTGGTATCTTCCTGTTTCTACAGTTGAAACTTGTCTGCTCTACACATGATTTCCTCTCTCAAATGTCAGATCCCCACAGTACTGGCCACATTACCAGCAGTTGATGATGCTTTTTGCTTCATGTTCTTTCTATGACAGATTCCAACCAGTCTCATTATTTTAATTATGACCAGAGATGCTGATGACTCTCACAGCCATCTCTCTTGCTAGGACAGTTCCACCAAATTCCCAGGTAATTACCTGCCAGAGACATTCTTGCAGATGACCACAGGCACCTCTAGCTGAACCTGTTCTCCCTATGGTTTTGATTTCCATTAATGATCTCCCTATTTATTTCACCTTTAATACCAGAAAGAAATCTGAGATTCATTTTAGGTTCTTACCTCAGCTCATCTTCACATCTAATCAATCAAAGAGTACGTGACATTTTATCTCCTATTTCTAGACAGAATCTTTCACTATCATTACCACAACCCCTACACTGACTCTTTTCAACCCTCAGTTGGAGTCTTGAAATGGTTTTTGGGGGGATGGGGTGAGGGTAAGCATTGATTTTGAAGCAGTATGAAAGTATGCAAAAGAGCATAAATCATAATTGAATACACATATAGAGAACATGTGACCCCAGTGTGATAAATAACTGGCATCTCAGCAATCTCTCTTGCATACCTTCCGCATTATTTATTCTCATTCTCAATGGTTTTAGGACTCTTAGAGCCCCTTTTTCCTCCTGTTTTTGAGCCTTAGATAAGTAGAACTATAGAGTGTGTGTTTCTGGCTGTATTTCTCATTAAAAGAAGTATTTGTGAGTCTAACTGTGTGCGCTATTCTGAGTATTCATGATTTTATTCTTACATAGTACGGATATACAAAACATGTACACTCTCTTCTTAAGACTTGCCTTGTTTTCTGTTTTAGTTGTACTGAACCCTGCTGCTGTGATTATTTTGTATGTGTTAGTCTGCATAGTATTTGGACTCCATTTCTTTAGATATTTAACCAGGAGTAGCGCTATTCTTTGAGTTAAACAGGTGCTAGCAGTTAGAATGGGTTATTGTTGACAGTCTTGTAATGTTGCATGTTCTAATGTTAGGTGTACGATGATAGCTCATTGTGCTTTTAACGTGCATTATAATGAAGACTAGTTAGTTAAACACCTTAGCACAGACACATAGACACACACAGAAAAGAGAGATTATTTGTTTTCTATAATCTATATATTTATTTATCTATCTATATGAAACCATGTCTTTAGACCCCTGCTAAGATGCTTAATCCTCATTCAGAAAGGCAAATGTGATGGACATCGGAAGAGGGAGAAAACAGGGTACAGGACAGGAGCCTACCACAGAGGGCCTCTGAAAGACTCTACCCTGCAGGGTAACAAAGAAGAGGCTTAGATTCATAGCCAAACTTTGGGCAGAGTGCAGGGAATCTTATGAAAAAAGGTGGAGATAGAAAGACCTGGAGGGGACAGGAGCTCTACAAGGAGAGAAACAGAACCAAAAAATCTGGACACAGGGTTTTTTTCTGAGACTGATACTCCAACCAAAGACCATTCGTAGAGATAACCTAGAACCTCTGCACAGATGTAGCCCATGGCAGCTCAGTGTCCAAGTGGGTTCCCTAGTAATGGAAACAGAGACTGTCTCTGGCAAGAACTCAGTGGCTAGCTCTTTGATCACCTCCCCCGATAGAGGAACAGCCCTATCAGGCCACAGAGGAAGACAATACAGGCAGTCCTGTTGAGAGCTGATAGGCTAGGGTCAGATGGAAGGGGAGGAGGACCTCCTCTATCATTGGACTCAGGGAAGGGTATGGGAGGAGAAGAAGGATGGAGGGTAGGAGTGGGAAGGGATGAGGGAGGGAGCTACAGCTAGGATACAAAGTGAATAAATTGTAATTAATAATAAATAAATTTAAAAAGAAAAACATTCATTTTAATAACTCCTAGCTGTATTTTTGCATTTATTTGTTTTTGTTATATTTAAAAAAGAATTTCATTCCTTGAGATAAAAATATTCCTATTTTATTTTAGAAGATATATTCTCTCTGTCACACTTAAACATATGTAATCTGTCCAAAGGTGATTTTTTTAAAAGGAGGTGGTGATTTTTTTAAATGAGGTGTTAAATGAAGATGATGGCTCATTTTATCCATATACATATCAACTGATGGTGTATGACTACAAAAGTATTGTGTTTCCTAGATTTATTGTGGTTGGATCTTTACAATAAGTTAGGTGACTGTAACTATTGTGGGCTCATATTCCCTGTCCTTTTCTGTTGAAAGCTTTTTTTATTAATGTTTTGATAACTCATTGTCTCGGCTATTATAAAGTTATCTTACATTTTGAAATCAATGTGAATCCTAATTCTCTCTGCATTGTAAAACCAAACAGCAACTAATTGTTATCTCATATATCTGTGAGTTTGCTAGACATGAGCAGATAGTGGCTGAGCTTCGCAGCCTGTCTCTATGCAAGCCCTGGGTCAGGCCATCTCAGATCTCTGTTCTGGGTTCTTATAGGAAGGACAGAAGTGTGAGATGGCATATCCTGCTGCATATGGACTTAGCAAGTTGAGAGGTAGTGTTAGAGTCTTGGTAAACATGAGTGAATGGTGTTGCACTTCTGTGTTGACTCCCAGGCTTTCTTTGTAACTTTGTCTTCACTCTTTGTCTTAATTCCTTTGCATATCTCTATACAACTTGGCAAGCATGTCAATCTATTTAAAAGTTTTGGGATTCTGAACGAAATTTTCATTTTCTGTATTAAGAATTTTGAGAAAACTTGTCATTTACTAAATTTTAATTTTCCAGTCTATAAGTGTGGGATAACTCTTTATTCATTAAGGCTCTTTATTTTTAATTAATTAATGTAGAGATAGGATCTGACTCTAATGCTGAGGCTGTTTAAAAAATACTGTATTTTCATTTGTGTTTAAAAAATACTGTATTTTCATTTGTGTGTATGTGAGTGTGTGTGTGTGTGTACATGCCATTGATACACATGGAAGTCAGAGGACGACCCATGGGAGTCAATATTCTCATTCTACCATGTGGGTTCTGGCCATTGAACTCAGGTTGTCAAGTTTGGTGGCAAGCATCTTTACACACTGAGCCATCTTACTGGCCCGTCTGGACTGTTCTTGAATCCCAGGGCTTCAGTGTTCCTGTCTCAGTTTCCCACAGATCGGAAACTATAGACAAATGTTGTTAGACCTAGTTTGCCAGTAGTGCTTTAAAGTTTCTTTTACTTCATTTTGTTTTTTCAAATTTTCATCTTTGGTGTCAATCTTTTTTTCTTCTTCAGTATTGGGGATTGAACCCAGAGCCTGGTACACTCGATCCTCTAATGCTCTGTATGTGTACCCTATTATTTCCTCATCTATTTTATCTACCTGTAGTTTTCAGTTTATCTTTATGACACATGTAAAGAATATACAATTGTACATATTAGATCATATGATATTGCCTGGCACATTGAGTCTCGTTCTTTTAAATTTTTCAATCCTGTTTTCTTTTCTTTCTTTTTCTTTTTGGGGTTTTCAAGGCAGAGTTTCTGTTTGTAGCGTTGGCTGTCCTAGATTCGATTTGTAGACCAGGCTGGCCTTGAACTCACAGTGATCCTCCTCCCTCTGCCTCCCTGACTGCTGGGATTACAGGTGTGCACCCCCAGTCCTGTCTTCTGTCTTGTTTTCACTTCATGGTGGTTATAATAAATATTTTCTACTATTTTGAAAATATTTGATCATTTTTCTATTGTGTAGGAAAAAGTGCTATTAACCCCAGAACAATTTTTTTGTTTTGGGTTTGGCACATTTTAGTGAGGAATTTTATCATTCATCTGTCCATCCATCCATCCATCCATCCATCCATCCATCCATCAATTTATTCATCCATTTTACTTCCTGTTTCTCTCCTATGACTTCTTTTTTTTCTTTTACCATTTTGAATTTCTTTTCACTCTTTCATTATATCTATAATAGTTATTTAATATTTTCATCTGCAGATTCTAACTTCTCAATCGTCTTAGGAGACTTCATTTCCCAGTATTTTGGTTTATTATTATTTTACCTCCCATTTCTGAACAAGGAACCCAGACAATATGCTCTAGGCAGTCTGATTTATGTCAATTTTCTTTAAAGAGTATTGAATTGTATCCTGGCAGGCAGTTAAATTGCTTGGCATGTCCTCCTGAACCTGTCAAGGTTGTTTTCTTCCTTGTTAGGATGTTTCTGTTTTGGTTTTGTCAGTCATCTTCCCATGTGGTCCCTACTCCCAGGCATGGTACCCATGACTGGGACTTGTTCTTTCTGGAGCAAGTTGGAGCCTTCCCCGAATGGATAGGTATACTTGCAGTGCTCCCAAGAACTTTGTAACTTCTCTTTCTGTTCAGTTCTCAAATCTTTATGACCTACTCTTTGTTAGAACTTATAGAGCATTTCTTTACATGTGTACAGGCCAGTAATTGTCTAAAAATGGCAAGGAACCCTTAATGTGTTGTCTTACATGGGCTTATAAATTCCAGCCACAAAAGCATCTCTCAGACTCAATTCTGCCTCCTCACCACAGTAAGAACTAGCATGTTGGGCTTGGACACCACTTTCCTGTGTGTTCCTATAGAACCTCTCCCTACCCCCACCAGGTAGGAATACATCTGCATTTCTATTCTATTAGTGACCAAAATCTTATACTGAAAAATTAAAACTCAGACTGTTTTGTAGCTTATTAATTGTTTTGTCGGATGATCAAGTCTGGAGCCTGTCAGCCAGTCCTAGCCAAATGTAGAAGTCCTTGTCATAGCATAGAGAAGATTGAAGCCATCATTTTCGCCATCTGCCATGCTACAGTGTGAACTATATCAAGGTAGGATTGTGTCCTGTTTATAGTTGTGCCTTCATTTTCTAGTACAACACCTGCCATAAAATTGGGACATAAATAATATGTGTTGACTTGACCCATATCCCTGCTCCATCTGGACATTCATTAATTCACTGAGGATGTCATAGTCAGGAAAGCAAGCAAGTGCTTGTTTGGTAGCTGGTCCAGGGTGAATCTTGCTTTTTTTTCACTTCCATGAGCTTCTCATAATCCCAAAAAGAACACCAGGAAAGATGAAGCTTGAGATAGCTTCTATTCCACAGCTCCTTCTGATCTAGTGGCGATATTGCGGCCTTGGAAAAGCAAAGGCGTGTTCAGCAGCTACATGGAAACCTGAGTTCTGCTTAGATCCTATTCCTGCTTATTCCTTTATAAGGATCATTTTTCTTATCTTTACATTCATCACAATGCTTTAAAATAAAACTATCTAAGAGTGTCGGGTAAGATATAGCAATACCAAAAAGCAGAGGATGATGGGTAGGCAAGTTGCACAATGTGCGTTGAAAAAATAAAAGAGCAGCCATCCCGAGACACCTGTGCTAGGCACCAGGAAATGATGCTACAGTCTCCAGAATCCTCAGAACACACGTTTGATTCTTTATTCAGTTCTGACCATCATGAGTTCAAAAATACATATAATGTTAGTATACTTTTAAAATATATCATTAATAATATTGTGTGGTTCAAACTCAAGGGCCACGTCAAAACACTAGAGAGCTCTTTGCCCGTGCTTTATCCAAGTCACAGGTGTGTTTTCCCTGGAGATTCCTAGTGCTATCGTTTTCTGTTATCTTTCCAGAGGCAATTAATGTTTCCATTAATCAAATTCTCATTCTGGGGCTCAGTGGGCAAAATTGCTTTCTATTCAAATATGATGACCTGAGTTCTAGCCTCACAACCCCATATTGAAAGGAGAAAACTGACTCCTGAAAATTGTCCTTTGGCTTCCAGATATAGGCCATGGTGTGTGCACATACAGACATGTACACGTATGTGCACATGCACACACACCCTACAATGCAATTAAGAATCATTCCCTTATCTTTTTGCTTATGCAAATTAAACACATCCCATAACTCTTTTAATCTTCCATTTTTCCATTCAGTGTGTCTGGTAATCTTTCTGACAAATAGAGATTCCCATTCTCTCTAAAACTTAAAACAAAACAAAACAAAATCAACACTGTACAAATGTGCCTTCGTTTGTTTAGCTGGTTTTGTGGATAGCCATTAGATTGTTTCTAGACATTTAAAAAAAAGAATCAGAAATAATATTTCCATGAATAATCTTGTCCAAACCTCATTTTACAGTGCAAGCATATCTTTAGCATGATTTCCTAGGTTTGAGTTTGCTGGACACTTTATCATTGCTAGATGATATTGTCAAATCATTCTCTACAGATCTTGTTCCAATGAAAATACCTATCAGCACTGTGTGTAAGTTGGTATAAAGGTTGATTATTGAGTCTTCAAGGAGGAATTTACCTTAGATAACACCTTTCCATTACAATGCAAAATGGATAAAGAGTGAATGGCTTAGAGGTTCAACCTTGTCATGACCTGTTGTTGATATAGGCTTGAACCCAGGCATCCTAACTGATGAGTACAGATCCCAGGCTTCTCTGAATGTGAAGAGTGCAGGTTCAAGCCTGTAATCTTACCCCACATTCTTAACTCATTAGAGAAATATGCTGAGCCTGACTCTGATACAAAGTTCTCCAATGTGGCCTCTTTTAGGCCACTGTGTCATGTTTTCCTTTCTTCAAATAATGGAGAATCTTCAGCTGGCAACTCAGAGGAGGTAATAAGATACCAAACCTATATTCATCTTGGGCAGAACCTGTAGCCTGCTTCTGTTGGACCCTGGGAAAGAGACCACAACAACACTTGGGCAATGGGAACCACTTCAAAGGACAGAGATGTCATTTTGTCTCCTTTCCTAATGATGCATCTCTTTCTATCCATGTGTCCTAGTACTTGCTTTCTCCTAGGTCTCCTAGGAGGTGACAAGTGACATATTGTGCAACACATTTCTGCTTCTACTAGTAATAATATCACATTATCTAGGCATCAAGAAGTGGAGTTGGGAAGGGACACATAAAGGATAATAATCACCATGGACTCTAGGCCACCTGAACTGCATGCTTACCAGCTTTGTAGATTTCAGCTGATGAGTTTATCTCAGGCTCATCTGCCTCCTTAGGAAGTGTTCCTCCTTAGGAACATCTGCTCTAGTAGCAGGATACAGTAGCTAACCTAATAGTAACCAAGACTCCAAGGTCAGAGATGAGGAAGGTTTGATTACTGTCCACATCCTTTGGCCATTGGCCTACACAGGTTCTCCTATCAGAGCCTGAGACTGTGGAACAGCCTCTTCCTGCAACGCTGTAGCGGCCATGCCAAAGGGACAAGAGAGTTTCAATGTTATAGCCCAAAAGGTGGATTTCTGCTACATCTTCTCATCTTTTCTTTTTTTTTGGGGGGGGCGGGGTGCTGCAATAAGCATTGATAAGTAGGTCAGGATGGTGACAGGACAGAATATACAGCAACTATCTGGTGGATGGAGGCTTCCAGGAAGAGCCATGGAGGAGGCGCTGCCTTAGAACAGGTCACTAAAAGCATGAATAATGCATTGCTCATGTGGACTCAGGCTTGCAGGATTCTGACTTGCTTTGGCTATTAAAGTTATTAAAATATGAGGATGAATAACTTGTGTTTTGCTGAATGGAAACTCCAAGAGCCGCTGGGAGTGTAAACAGCCCTTATCTGTAGGAACTTAAAGTAATATAAGAAGATTAACGACAGGTCCGTGTGCATTTGCATGTGGGTATATGTGTTGTATGCTTGTGTTTGTGTGAATGTATACAAGTGTTAAGGAGGGTCAGAAGCCTGTGCCAGGGATCTCTTATTCTCTTTCGACTTTTTTTTTTTAAAAAGGTCTCTCACTGAACCAGGAGTTCCCTAATTATGCTAGGTTGGCTGTCCAGTGAGCTTCCAGGATCCTCTTACGTCTGCTTCTTCTGAGCTAGGATTACATATCTACACTGCTGTGCCAGACCTTTACCTGAGTGCAGGGGATCCGAACTCAGGTCTTCATCCTCATGTGGCCTCCACGACAGCTTTAAGCTGACAGTCCTGTCACCCAGCCACATCTGAAATTCCCCTGTCATTTGTTTGTATAGGAATTTGGTGTGTACACCATTACAAGAGCATCTCATTCTATTTTGCATATTTTAAGGTAATGTTACAACCACAATCATGTTGTGTACTCCTTTATGGTCTTGGACACATTCATAATTGAACAGTTGCATAACATTTCCAGCAGTGGCTGTGCATTCCTGTGTTGGTTTTCGCATGCTGTGTAAGAAATGACTTCAAACTTGGCAGCTGAAAGCACACAGCCATTATCCCAAAGTCCTGTAGTCCAGGAGCTGGGGAACAATGTGTCTGGGGGCTGGGTCCTAATTATCATCAGGCCAAAATTGAGGTGTTCACCAGGCTCAATTCTGATCTTGAAGCTTCAGGGAACAATCTGAATCACATGCCTCCCTGTGTCTGGCTGAATTCTGTCTCTGTCTCTGAGACAGAAGAGTCCATTCCTTTTCTGGCTGTCAGCAGGGAGTTACTCTTGGCTCCCAGATGCCACGATGTTCTTTGTCACTTGTCACCTTTCATCCTCAGGGTCAGCTTTAGAGGCTCTAATTTGACTCAAAACCTCCTGACTTAAAATCTTCTTCAGCAAGAAGATCCCAGACTCTTTGAAGGGCTCAGGTGATGGTCAGTTCAGCTTAGTGTGATCTCTTTTTTAGTGCTAAGTGTGTCCGGTGACAAGGCCAATGCAAAGGAGTGCTGCCCAATGTGGGTTATCTAGGGCTTGCGTACCAACTTACCAACTCACTGTTCTTTGTTACAACTATATTCATTTCCTAGAGCAGCCACAACACAGTTTCACAAAAGCCAGTGTCCTATCACATGAGAGACAGTCATCCTTTCACAGTTTTGGAAACAAGAAGTCAAGGTATCGGAGGCCACACTCCTCTAAAATCTGTGTATGGGAGGAAATATTCCTGTTTCTTTTTCTGGCTTCTGGTGCTTTGTTGGGCATCAGTGGAATGTTCAAATTGACATATGGAACAGTCTACCCCTTCACATGCTGCCCTGTCTCTCTGCCTTTCCTTCCTTTATTAAGACACCAGCCATGTTAGATTAGGACCCAGCCTGTTGTAGTATGACTCCTCACATTAACTAATTGTATTTGGAAAAATTCTACTCCTTGCATGGTAACCTGTTAGGGACTCAAAGTATTCTGAGGAAGAACCATAATTCAAGGTGTAATAGCATTGTTTTTTTTAACTGTGTTCTTAGGTTGTTTTACAATTCTGTGTGGTAGATGATTTTTAATCATCACAATGACTTTATTCATTATTTTCTAATAATGGGGTCATCAAAATGAGACCTCTGAGCAGAAAGATTCTCTCCAACCAACGAAGAAACTAAAAATCTTCAAATGACTGATGCTGAGGTTGGTGCATGCTCATGTTCTTCTATTAAAATGTGTATTAATTCTTTGAGAATTTTATACAATGTAATTTGATCATATTAATTTCCTTCCCTCTCATCCCTCTCCCCCAGCCAAATTCCTGCTCTCTTGCTCTCTCCTTCTCTCCCTCCCTCCCTACTATCAGGTCCAATTAGGGGTGTCCAAATACTCTTGCGGGTGTGTTGTGTACCCTGGAGTATAATGGACCTACCAGGGGCCATACCCCTAAAGAAAACCGACTCTCTTCTATCAGCTACCAATTGTCATTAGCTCCCCAGCTATGGTGGGACTTGATGCTCACTTCCCCTGACCATCCATGCTGGGATTTTGCTCATCTTTAGTTCCTGCATGGCTCATGCATGCATCCTATCACGTTCATTGCATTTATGTGTGTAGCTTCCCCATTGTTACCAGACTCTTCTCTGTTTCCTTGTGGTCATCCAGAGCCTCTGGCTCTTATTCGACTGTTCTTCCAAGATGAACTCTGAGCCTTGTGGGAGGGCTTGTGATATAGATGTCCCATTTAGGGCAGAACATACCATAAGCTCTTATTCTCTGCCTCATGACCATTTATGGGTCTTTGTGTTATTTATCATCTATAAATAGAGCTTCTGTGATGATGAGAGATGCACTAAGCTATGGGTGTGGTGATAAGTAATCAGGTTCATCTTAATACTGCATCCCTCTAGCAGATTAGCAGTATTAATTCTCCCCTGGGGCCAGTGACCTATCCAGTCACATAGTCTTTGCCCTTATAATGGTGCCCAGGTATAGGTATATCTTATGGAGAGGCCTTAAATATCTTATCAGACTATTCATTATGTTGGCTTATAGTAGTTGCAGCTGAGTAAGGTTAATGATCACTTTTCGTCTCTGGCAGTGTTCATAGAAACCTCCTAGCACTATAAAATAATATCTAGTATGGATGGATCTTCCATGTAAGTACCAGCTTTATGATTCCATGTTCTGTGGTTCAAATATGTGGTGGCTTTCAGCAATAGGATCTTGCAGTCAAGTTCTTAAGGATAACCAAGAGCAATGGTAGTAATCTGTAATGTTCAGGGGGCTATTGAAACTCAGTAGCCAACAACTCAAAAGGGGTAATTCATTACTGATATTGGAGTTTTTGTTTTCAGCATGTGATAGTCAACAGGGGTATTGGTGTGTGTGTGTGTGTGTGTGTGTGTGTGTGTGTGTGTGTGTGTGTGATATTTTAGGAGGCTTCTACAGTAGTAGGTTTCCATAGGACTTTCAAAAGGCATTTAGTGATAATTATTTCTCCTGCTTTTCCCTTCTCTAACCATAAAGGATCTTTCCATCAGAAGAAATTCAGTTTCTTAAAGTCACTGATGCTGAGGTGGCTAATTGCTCATGTTTTTATTTTTATTTCCTTTCCTTTTACCTTTGTTGTTGTTCCTTCGGTACATATTTTGAGACATTAGCAACCTTTCATAGATAAAGCAACTGGGGTACAGAAAGAAATTCACCTAGTGTGTTTGGTAATTGAGACCTGGCAGAGAAAAAGATATCTCAAATGGAAATAATTTCATATAGGAAAGTGTTCGTTTATAGCGATGTGCCAGCTCAAGAACCAAGAACGCACGGCAGCTGCTCTAGTCCTTGGGCTGAGTAATGGAAGATAGCAGCTCAGCTGTGTTACTGGTCCAGGGTGTTGGGCAACTCAAGCTTGCACTATTTTTGTCCACTGAGATGCATAGTGTTTCTAGGTGTGCCTCAGTCAGTCACTGCAAGGTCATGGATGCCTACCTTCTTTCTCTGAGTTTAACTTTTTTCCCCAATACTTGAAAGGGGTGGGGAGAAATGGTTTCTGAGTTTCCTCCTCCAAGAGCAGAGGTTGTATGATTCACTGCGTAGGAAAATAATGGAGTCCTGGTTACAACAGGAAGAACAAAAACCAGACCATCAACTGGCCCATGAGAATTCTTTGCTTTGGGGCCCTTTGCATGTTGCTCTGCCAACTATAGCAAGGGCATTTTCAGGTTGAAAGTAGAGGTATGGCTATGTCAGCACCTGGATTTTATCTCTTAGATTCCATCCCTCTCACTACTGGTAATGATTTTTGTTCATACCCTTCTTTTCCTCCCTTATTCTTATTTTATTTTGGATACTCTATTTTTTCTGTGTTCAGTCTAGGGACCTACAGAAGGGGCTGTAGAGTGCTAATAAACTCAGCCTTACTCCTTACCAATTATATATATATATATATATATATATATATATATATATATATATATATATATAATGAGTGTGTTTGTACATGAGCATGCACAACAAAGCAAGAATTTAGAGGTCAGGGGTCAATTCTCAGGAGTTGGCCCTTTCCCTCTACCCTGTGGCCCCCAGAGATTTAACTTAGGTTGTTTGGCTTGATGGCAAGAGTCCTAAGCCATCTCACTGGTCCCCTGACCCTTTTCAACGTATGAACAAAAATTCTTTGCTGGCACTGAGCAGCACTGGGTCCTTTCTCTGTTGTTCTTTAAATGATAGCAGTGGAAGGGTGAACCTGCTACTGGATTTAGACAGTCGGAACTCTTCTTGGAGGTAAAGTTACGTCAGCCTCCATGCCTGTGGACTGGCTGTGGGGCAGGGTTTCCCAGCATGACTTTGTGAAGAAATGTAACTAGAAGAATTGTGAATTGAAGTTAGGAGGGTTGTCTTCCTCAGAATGCTCATGAAAGTGTCTGTTGTAGCGGGTAGAGCCTCAGAATCCAGAATTGGTGACTTAGCCACACCCCTCACATCTTGCTAAGGAGCCTTAGACCTGGCCTTTGTCGTCCATGTTGGTTGGTAGAGAGGGCAGTGCTTTGTAGGATTAGGTGCCTTTATCCTACTAATTATAACACATGAGGCAGCCATCCTTCGGTGAATGGAAGTCCTTTATTCACAGTCTCTCCAAATAGAGTAGTTCAGGATATTACACTGTTCATTTAATAAGAACAGGTCCATAGAGGGTTCAGTGTGTCAGCATGCCCAAGAGGCAGAGAAAAGAGCCCTCATCCAGCACTCTGCAGACAAATGAGCTTTCACACCAGGCCTCTTAAAGTTTCTACAGCAGGTGTGGCTGCTTTGACTGTGCTCCACTGTTTTCTGCTGCTTTCCAGGGGATGTTGTTGAAGATTCCATGCTGAGAAGATTAGGCCCATGCTGTCTTGGTCCAGTGGCTTTAAGAGTCTGGAAATGACTCAAAGAGTAGCTGTCAGAGCAAGTGCATAGTGAGAGCAAGGATAGTCGAGAGCAGAGGGCACTTCACTCAGTGTTCAGCAAGACTCCCATGGAGGGTGGGAACATCTTCAGGTAGATGGGTAGGTATAACTGTTGAATGGGCTTGTGATTGGCAGGTGTACATAGATGAACTTGCATGTGGAAGAAAAAGGATGGGGCACCAAATAGAATAGGATTAGGGTTAACCTCAGTGTCCAGGCTGGCCCACATTTGCACTCTTTGTTTTTGCCTTGCAATAGCTGTGTGGCTTTGGGCATATATCTCTGACTTTCACTGTTCATATCTGTAAAGTGAAGAGAAAATGAATTGCAGTTCTAAATACTTGTATTTAGAATACTTGTAAATGTGGCAATGTCTTGAGCCCTGTCACATGCTACTATACATAACGGCTATGGACACAAGGACAAGAAAGTTAATAACCCTGTGTCTTTTATCTGACTTCCCTTAACTTCTTCTGTCACATGACTATTGATGGTTTCAGGGCATCCAGTATTTTTAGGAACCCCCAAGTCTCACTGAGCCATGCTCAGGTCCTTTTATTTTTTGAAACAAGGCCTCATGTATCCCAGGCTGACCTCAAACTTGCTATGTGACTAAGAATGACTTTTAACTCCTTATTGTCCTGTCTGTATCTTCAGAGCTTGGAATAACAGATGCATGCCACCACACCCAATCCTTATGCTGTGTTGGTGATTATGCCCAGGAGCACTCAGGGCCAGCACTCTCTGCCGTATTCTTTGTTGTTCAACTTCAATTCCCTGGAAGAAGCTGTAGCTGCCAATCTGAAGCCCCAGGGTTATTTATTACTGGTTCCTTCTGCAAAATCTTCTCCCACTAGCTTTGTGTATTCCAGGCTCTAGAAGGTGTGTAGCGTCTGAAGACTCAACAAAGGAAAAATCCCCTGAAGCTGCGATGTGGACAGAAAAGGGGTCCTTCCATTCTCTGGCACCATGACTTGTTCTGAGTAACATCATTAAACATCCCACAGTAACACCCATCCATATCGACTAATCCCATTGTGTGGGTCACAAACACCCACTGTTCCATCAGGGACCTCATCTACTTCCCTCCAGCTCCTGTTTGGATAACGTACCTGGCGGCTGCAGAATTTCTCCAGAATGAGCAGGAATGACTCACATTATTGCCCTAAAACCTCATGGAAATGTATTACCTCTCGCCTCCTCCCCAGCGTGATAAATCTGATTATACCTTGCAGACGGCCACTCGTGGCTGTGTGGCAGTTTAAAATGTACGGAAAGATTCATTCGGCTAAACTGAACTTGTCAGGTAGAGAGCCTGAGGGAATTCTTGCTGCAGACACAAGTTGTGTTCTGTCTGCTGTAGCCTTGTGGCAGCTTTCAAATTGCTGTTAGGAAATAAATCCATTCATCAGCATGGACCGCCCCTCGGGCCTGCCAGACTACGGGCTCCTTGGAGGCTAAATGTTCCTCCTGGTGTCTCCCCTGTCTTACAATGTCTGTTATAATATGCCCTTGATAATGGATTCTTTTTTTTTTTCATTTTAACATTCCAGTCTTACAAAACAAAACAAAGTCACCCAATATGATAGATAGAAATGGCCCTCAATACTACCTTGTCTGGTCCTTGGGTAAAAGTTCTGTTAGCCTGATGGGAACAGTGACATCTTCTGGGTTATAGAGGAAGGTCAGCAAGAAACCTGGCTTAAGGGATAGGGAGGTGGCTCAGTTGGTCCAGTGATTGCTGCCAGGTTCTAAGTTCAATCTTATCCCCATTTCCCACATGAAAAATCCTAGTGGAGAGGTGTGTGCCAGCAATCCCTGAGTTCATGAGGGGAAAACGGGGAAAACCCTGAGTCATGCTGGTCAGTCAGCTAGCCAAATCAGAGAGCTGCAGGTTCAGCAAGAGACCCTGCTTCAAAGCATACAGTAGAGGGCAACACTCACCTGCTTCCATCCAGCACTGGCTGACAACACTCCTTTGAGCTTTTCTTGGCTGCTCCCCTTAAAGAAAGATGGGAGGGGTTCCATTTGGGCTTTGCTCTTCTGTTTTACAGTCTCTTTTGAGTAATAAGGTCGGCTTGTTTAATAAGTTCAACTTCAAAGTAGGTCGGGGACTTTATTTCTGTGCATGGTCCATTAGCATTCTTAAGTGAGAATATTTTTTTAAAAAACTGAGAAAACATTTTCTGCATAGTTGAGATACCCCACGACTCCCATATTCCCAGCTGCCTTGTCAGATTCTAGTATGTGCTGTATGCCCTGAGGGAGGAGGGAAGGGTCTCCCAGCCCAGATCTTCTTAGCAGAGGCAGGGCTAGGTTGGAGGGACCTGAGAAAACCCGAGGAGACCCTAGCAGCTGAGGCAATACCGAAAAGGGATTTCCATGGGTCACATTAAATGAGGTGTCTGTTTTATTTTCATCAAAGAGAATTCTGTGAAATCCGCACATGCTAGTGTAGAAAGGGGTCAATCTCTATGTCAAGAAAATTCTCAAATTGTTTGTGACTAACTCGCTTTCCAGGATCTGTCACCCAGTGGCCCCACAGGTGGAAACCAAACCAGGGGCTTTGGCTTAGGTTTTGATGAGAGGAAGGGAAGAGAGAGATGACACCTTTATGTAGGTCTGTTACTAAGGATATCGATATCATATTTTTAGCATGGCCCCAAATTGTGTGGGCTCACTCTATCAATTGTATTTATTTTTTTAACCCTAAAGGGGTATTAGAAACACCATAAAAAGAAAAATTGGTTCCTATTCAAAATCCCTGTATGAGACACTGTGTTTGGCTCTGTGAGGGGCCCAGGCATGATTGGCTATTGTCCCCATGCCACAGTGACTCTATTGTCAGGGCGAAAGACACAGACAAGAACCATGGCACCCCACAGAATGGAACAGGGCTGGAGTGGGCTACAGAAGCCTCTGAAAGAATGTTTCACACTCAATTTGTTCTGTGTCCCTTGATTCAAGTCTTTTCCCCCATTCCATCTTCTCCTTTCTTGAACGCCTTTGCTTGTAATGTAAAGACAAAGAACTTACCCCTGATATCTTAGATGAGACTTTATGTCATTGTAATCATACTGTGCAGGCAGGAAATCTGGTAGTTTTCCTTTACAAGTTCAAATATATCTCTTACTGTTAAAATACTGGGCAAATAAATGCTCATTGATGTGTATCAAGTTGCCCATTCTGTGCCATTTTAGAACTTGCCAGACAGGCTAGCAGGCTCAAGGATTTTAGTGGGGACTTGAAGGGTGGGCTCTTTCAGCTGGGTATCAGGGTCTTGCATATTTCAGATATGATTTGATATGTGTGATCATCCACATTTCAGATCTGACTCAGTGAGAATGTGTGAGGCATCACAGCATGGTGGGATTGTATTGGGTGAGTGTAGAGGGAGAAGGGATATGCTGGCCTCTACATTGCGCTGACTCCTGCTCTTTAGGTGGTTTGCAAAAACAAACAAACAAACAAACAAACAAAAACCATAGTGAGGCTGGGTTTCTTTTATGCTCTCACTCTTCTTCCTGGGTACTACATAACAGGGATTGTTTAAGCCATGCAGACCTATCTGAAAGCACATGATGTCTTCCTTTCATCCTATGGTTATTTGAATGATGAACATCCCCCATAGGCTCAGGCATTTGAACACTTGGTCACCAGGCGGTGGCTATTTGGGGAGGTTTAGGAGGTATGGTCCTACTGGAGGAAGTATGTCTCTGGGACAAGCTTTAGGACTATATAGCCTGTGGCCAAGGAGATGGCTCAGTTGTTAATGTATTTGCTGCTCTGGCAGAAAAATCTTAGTTCCATTCCCAGCACCTACATGGTGACACAAAGTTGTCTGCAACTCTAGTTCCAAGGGATTGGACACCTCTTCTGGCTTCCTCAGGCACAGCACACACACACACACACACACACACACACACATTTATATACATGTGACAAATATTCATACACATAAATAAAAATTATTTTTTAACTTTTAACATTTTTATTTTTATTTTTATTTTTTTACAACATATTCCTTATATATGCCAATTGAAGCCTCCTCCCTCAACTCTTCCCAATTCCACCTTTCTCCCTCTTCCCCTTTCCCCCCTTCCCCTATTCCACTGAAATGGGGAGTCCTCCTCTGCCATATACCCCTAGCTTATCAAGTCTCATCAGGACTGCCTGGATCCTCTTTCTCTGTGTCCTGGCAAGGTCACATCTCCAGGAACAAATGATCAAAGAGTAGGCAACTGTGTTCATGATATAGGCAGTCCTTGATCCCCTTACTTGGGAACCCATGTGGAGGCTGAGCTGCCAATCAGCTACATCTGAGCAGAAGATCTAGGTCTTCATGCATGGTCCTTGGTTGGTGCATCAGTTTCTTCAGGACCACCTGGGTTCAGATATTTTAGCTTTGTTGGTCTCTTTGTGGGTCTTTATGTCCTTCTATCCCACCCTCCTTCTTTTATAAGACTCCCTGCACTCTACCCAAAGTTTGGCTGTCTCAGCATCTGCTTCAAACCCCTGTTGAGTGGAGCCTTTCAGAGGACTCTATATAGTCGGCTCCTTAGTTGTTCACTTGACTTCTCATTTGTCACCCCTACCCCCCTCTCCTTCTGGCCAAAAGCTCCTTCCCTCTTCCCCTTCCCCCTTCCCTTCTTCCTCAGGAACCCCCCATCCCCCCCACACACACTAACTCACCCCAGCATTTTAAGTTGAATCAGGACTGAGCACATACTCTTCAAGGATGGCCTCACAAAGTAGCCTCACCAGGGTACAAGAGACAAAAGAGTCCACGTTTTTTTTTTTCCATTTACATTTCCCTAGTGACTAATGACCTTGAGCACTTCTTTAAGTGCTTCTCAGCCATTTGAGATTCCTCTGTAGAGATTTCTCTGTTTAACTCTGTACCCCATTTTTAAACTGGATTATTTGTTTTGTTGGTGTTTAATTTCTTGAGTTCTTTATATATTTTGGATATTTACCCTTTGTCAGATGTAGGGTTGGTGAAGATCTTTTCCCAATCTGTAGGCTGCCTACAAAATGGTAGTGTCTTCTGTTGAGAGTGTCTTTTTCCTTACAGAAGTTTTTCAGTTTCATGAGGTCCCATTTATTAATTGTTGATCTTAGAGCCTAAGCTCTCGATGTTCTGTTCAAGAATTTGTCTCCTGTGGCAATGTGTTCAAGATTATTGTGCACTTTCTCTTCTAATAGACTTAGGGTTTCTAGTTTTTGGTGTTGAGGTTTTTGATACACCTGGACTTGAGTTTTGTGTGGGGTGATAAATATGGATCTCTCTGCATCTTTCTATATGTAGACATCCAGTTAGGCCAGTACCATTTGTTGAAGATACTACCTTTTGTTCCATTGAATGGTTTTGGCTCCTTTGTCAAAAATCAGGTTTCTGTAGGTGTGTGGGTTTATTTCAGGGTCTTTGATTCAATTCCATTAATCAGCCAGTCTGTTTCTATGCCCATACCATGGAGTTTTTACTCCTATTGTTTTGTGGTACAGCTTAAAGTCAGGGATGGAACTACCTCTAGAAATTCTTTTAATATATAGGATTATTTTAACTCTTCCGGGTTTTTTTGTTTTCTAAATAAGGTTGACAATTGTTCCTTCCAGGTCTGCAAAGAATTGTGTTGGTATTTTGGTGGGAATTACATTGAATTTATAAATTGCTTTTGGTAAAGTGGCCATTTTACCATGTTAATCCTACCAATTCATGAGCATGGGAAATATTTCTATCTTCTGATATCTTCTTCAATTTCTTTCTTTAGAGGCTTGAGGTTCTTGTCATATAGGTCTTTCACTTACTTTGTTAGCATTACACCAAGATACTTTATATTATTTTAGCTACTGTGACAGGTGCTGTTTTCCTAATTTCTTTCTCAGCTCATTGGTCGTTTGCATCCAGGAGGGCTACTGACTTTTTTTTGTTTGTTTTTTTATAAATTTATTTATTTTTATATCAATCACAGGTTAGGTTTTTTGCATCCCATGTGTAGCCCCCTCCCTCATTCCCTCCCACCCTCCCCAACCCTCCCTCATCTCCTCTCCGCCCCCTCCAAGTCCACCAACAGGGGAGGATCTCCTCCCCTTCCATCTGACCCCAGATCATCTTGTCTCCCCAGGGCTGGCTGCAATGTCCTCCCCTGGGATCTAGCCAGGTTGTTACTCCCTGGCATGTATGGGGGCAGATCAAAGAGTCAGCCATCAAGTTCAAGACTGAAACAGTCCCTGTTTCCCTTACTAGGGTCTTCAGTTCGACAATGAGTTATCATGGGCAACATCTGAGCAGGAGTTCTAGGACATATTCATATATGGTCCTTGGTTGGAGAAACTGTCTCATATAAGACCCCTGTGCCCTGCTCAGTTTGATCTTTGTGGAGCTCTTGTTCTCCCCAAGTCTTACTAACTTCCCCTATTTTTATTAT
>CM053766.1:131877931-131896567 GCA_028658305.1 Pachyuromys duprasi
ACAAAGGGATACTCAGAGGTCACTCATGTTGTCTAAAGGTGTAGTTTCTACATTATGTGTTCATTTCTACCACACCACTTATAATGTGGCATAGAAAGGAGAGCAAAGAGGAGGAGAGTAAAAACAGGAGAAAGGATGGGAGAGAGATAGAAGATGAGAGTGAACACAGAGAGAGTAAAGGAAGGAGTGGAAGGAAAGAAAAAGGGAGAGAGATGTAGAGGGAGAAGGCGTGAGAAGAAAGGCAGATTGAAGGAGGATGAGAGATGAAAATGTGAGAATGAGTCGGGGAGAGCGCGAACAGCAGGTGGATAAGATGATGATGTTTTTGTGACCTGATCTGAGAAGTCAGTTCATGGCATCCTCACTGTACTTGTGTCCCAGGGCAGTTTTTACATTCAGCCCAGTCTCAAGGAGACAGGGTTACACAAGGATATGGACACCAAGAGACGTACATTGAGGACTACTATAGGGATGACCACAACATTTCGAAAGTGATGGTGATATTTTATGAATGTATTGTTTAGGATTTTCTTGTACAAGAGACAAGAATTTTTCTCTCTGAATTTCTGTCTCAATGTAAAATCACACATAAAATAAGCATCGAAATGGTGTCATACACTTTTCAGATTGACAGCTCTCCTGCACAGAATCACTCATCAGACATGGGATTGTGCTTATTTCTTCCTAGTCAAGTTCAATGATGGGATGCTAAAGGACGGTATTGTATTAGATATCTGTCTTCCATGGTGTATGTTCTTCAGAATTTTATGGTCTTATAACTCAGTTAGTAGTTTTTGAATTCCATGATTAAAAAAAATACTATCTGTCATTCTGATTGTAGCCTAATTAAAAAATAATATACTTATAAAAATTTATGAACAGAGGTTTCAAAACTGGAAGTTTTGAAATAATTCAGGTTTTTTTTCAGTGTTTCTTTGTTATTGAGGAATATCTAGGGTATGCAATAGAACCAAGCATAGGCGCGTTTGTCAATTGAATGCTTGAACACATTTTTATTGGTCAGGAATGTGAGCTATTTGTAAGCATTACTGAATTTGGGTGGAACCAAAATTTAATGTGGACTTGACATTAAAAGCATGTCTTATAAAAAGAGAAATTGATAAATTGAACCTTATCAAATTAAAGCTTTCTCGCTTTGTGAGAGCTCATTCAAAAAGGATAAAAGACAAGCTCTGGAGTAAGAAAACGTATTTTCTGACCCCGTATATGACAGATGGGCACTGTTTAGAATCTATAAAGCATCCTAAAACAACATCAAATTAAAGCAATAAAACAGAGAAGCAGGCATTTCAATGAAGAGGTTTTGTAGATGTAAAGTAAGCTCTTAAATGGTCAGTCACTGCCTATTAGGGGATTGAAATTAAAAAAACCCAGTGAGCTATCATTATACAGTTAACCAGAATCATTCATAAACATAAAGATATGACATGAAAATGGGAAGGGACTTGTTGGGAAAAGGGGATACAGGAGGAGGGGAAGAATAGAGGGTAATGGAACAAAAATGACCAAAATACATGTGTACATACAGAAAAATATCAAAGAACAAAAGAAACAATAACAACATCAGTTGGCAAGAAGCTGGATCTTTCCTATACTGTGAGTAGGAATTGAAAATGTTCTAGCTGCCCTGGCTGGCAGTTTGGCTGTTCCAAATTACATCTGAACCAGAAATTGACTTTCTAAGTATTTATTCCTGAAAAGTATAAACTGACGGTTGTAGAAACACCTGAAACCTGTTCTTAATGACTTCATGCATCATATCCAAAGACTGAGAATGGTCCAGGCAGAGAATTAGTGTGTGCACACACCGCATGGAAATATGCCTTAGAGTGAAAATGAATGCACACCTGAATTAATCTTCCAGATGTTACAGTATCTAGAAATAAAAGATTAATTCCAAAAGGCTATATATTCCTTGAAATGACAAAGTTGGAGAAATGAATAAGAGATTAGTTGATTGAAGATGAGGTGGAAATATGGAGGAGGCAGTTCTGGTTTTAAATATTGTAGGAGACACCTTGTGCTCCAAAGTTTATCAATAATTTTCTTTTTGGTCTTTTTTTTAAATGTCTCATTTAAATTTTTTTCTCACCTCAAAGGTCCTATTTTATAAAGCCCTGACTACCTCTGATAGTCAGGCCTACAACATACATGAATTGACTTTGTACTTGGTGTGAGGTAGGGCTCAACATTCAGGTTTCTTTCATGCCTCCCTGTCGTAGCTGGGTTGTTAAGAGCACTACTTCTCTATACAGAGCAGGGGTAACTATGCTATAAATCAACTGATTATGTATGGATGGATATATTTCTGGGTTCTCCTCTCTTCCTCGATCTTTTCTTACAACTGTTATTAAATTTGTTTTTGACAAATTCATACATATAGAAAGTACATTCTGATGACTGTAATCCTTCCCACATTCTCTAAAATCTCTCCCACGCACTTCCTTGAATAGGTATCTTTCATATAATCATGTTGGTTTTTTGTTGTTTTTGTTGCTGTTGTTTTTTGAGATCCACTGAATTTAACTAGGATTGTCTGTGTGACTGTGATTTGGGACCTATCCATTGGAATCTAGTGGATTCTTCAGTGGGCCCACAACTGAAGATGACGATGGTCTGCTCTCCAGAATCCATTAGTAGCCAACAGTTCAGCAGAGGATGATAAAGCCCATGGCCCCTCTCCAACCTGTGGTTGACTGTCAGTAGGCCCAGGCTTGTGTAGGATCACTGCAGACAGCCAACCGATGCTCTGAGGTCAAGACTGGATTGTTTGCACCACGCTCAGAAGGCAACATCTCACTGTCTTTTGATCTTCTAGCTTCTACATTCTTATCTGTCTTCTGCAAAGACTCTTGAGGGAGTCTTTGTAGACTCCCTCAAGCCTTGGAGGGAGGAGATGGAGTAACTCCTGTTCAGGACTGAGTATTCAGTGCTCATTTATTTCTAGCACTTTGACAGTCATGTGTCCCTGCATTCACCACTATCACTGGAAAGTGAAGCTTCTGTGATTGAAGTTGAAAGCAGCATTTGGGTATGGGTAGAAACATAAATATTTTGAAGACAGTTTGGGATCATGGCAGTTTATCTACACAGCAGAAGTAATTTTGTTCCCTATGCCTAAGGCTATCTCAGCCATGTGTTGTTAATGGCTATATTTTAAAAGATTTATTTGTTTTTATTTTATTTATGTGAGTATGTAAGTGAACCATGTACAGAGGCCAGGAGAGGGCATCAGATCTGCTTGAACTGTATTTTCACAGAAGGATATGAGCCTTCATATAGTCCCTGGTAACCAAACTCAGATCCTCTGTAAGAGCAGCAAGTACTCTTAACCCCTGAACCATTTCTCCAGTTTAAACTATGAGTCTTTAACTGGATTTGCAGTACCAGTTCTGAATTTCTTTCTCAGGAAGTAGCCTCAAATACAGTCAAAGTGTGGTTGATTACACCAATAGTAACGATTCCTCCATTGTACTTGTGTGCAGTGTGCATACTTTGCCTGGCAAGTTGGTGTTTTTCTTAGTTCGGTTTTTTTGTTGCTATGATAAAACACTGACTGAAACTGACTCAGGGAGGAAAGGGTCCATTTGATCTTACAGATTAGAGTTCATCGTCAAAAATTAGGACAGGAATATAAGCAGGAACTTGAATGCCTCAAATGAAGCAGAGGCTAATTGAACAACACTGCTTACTGGCTTGCTTCTGGTTTGCTCAGCCTACTTGAATACGCAGCTTGACCACCTGCCTGAGGTGGCACTTTCTACAGCGGGCTGGGCCCTCCTCTATCAATCTTTAACCAATACAATACCCACAGACTGGCCTGCGGGTTAATCTGATGTAGGCAATTCTTCATTTGAGGTTCCCTTTTCCCAGGTGACTCTATTTTGTGTCAAAATGACAAAAACTAACCAGCACACTGTTGTAGTTCATAGGGTTACAACTAGGTAAGTTTGCCAATGTCTTTTATCCCATTTCTCCATTGATAGTCAATACCATACTTTCTTAATCACTAGAGCTTCATGGTAAGTCTTGATATTTATCCTAAAATATAAACTTTCCAACTTTTCCTTTTTCCAGTATTATTTGGAATATTTAAGCCTTTTCCACTTTTATATAAATGTCAGAACTCATTTGTCATATTTTCCGTGAAACCAGCACGAAGCAAAAGGATCTCATGTAGTTCAATACAAGGTGGTCTACAACTGAATAGTATTGACTCTTCCAGTTCACAAACATAGAATTTCTTCCTTATTCATGCATTTAAAACGCATTTCAGTAATTTTTTATAGCTTTAAATGTAGAGGGATATGTGAATATATACAAATATAATTGCATACATGTAGATATCTTTGTTGAAAGTCTTTATATTATTACTGAAACGTAATACTATGAAACAAATGATAGTGATATCATCTGAATATATCATTTTTTCTACAAGTACACATTCATATACATGCAAATCTGGTCATAAACATTTTCGGTACTTTGTGCCACTTCTGACTCAATCACCTCCACTCAAAGTAAACATTATTTCGTTGTCTGTTATTCAGTAAATGACATCTTTTATGTTTCTTTTTGTAATATTTTATATTCCAAAGATGTTAATATATGGAACTTTGCTAAAATATTCTTATGAATTTTTATCATATTTTGAGATTTTTGGAAGAGGTGTTTCTATATATAGGATTCTGTGGTCTATGAATAATGAAACTATCTTATTTCCTTTAAGATCTTTGTGTTTTCACCTTCCAAAAAAAAAAAAGATCTTTGTGTTTTTCTCTTGTTTCATCGTATTGGTTAGAATACCTAGTAAAATTGGGGAAGTTAATGAAGATCTTTCAATATTGTACTGTCAATTACGATCTTAGATTTAATGTTTTGCATATTCTTTACCATATTATGGAATTTCTCTCCTATGAGCTAAGAGTTTCATTATATATGAGTGGATGTTGACTTTCATCAAATATTTGCTTGGCCTCTTTTGAAATTATTGAATAATTTTTAAAAAATTTCATGAATGTATATAAAATATCTTTGTTATACTCATCCTAACCCCATCCCCCAGCTGCCTCCACCTTGTAAAACATATCCTCAAGTTCCTGTCTCTTTAAAAAAAAATACCTACTAAGTCAAATTAGTATTCCTCATAAGTATCAGATCATCCACTGGGTATGGGCAAACTAGCAGTGGCTACCCCAGACCAAAGTAAAGTGACTTTTCTTTCCTTACCAGCCATCAACTGTCATGAGCTCCTCAGTTAGGGGTGGGCATCTGATAAGCCTTCCCCATTCTTGGTGTTGGAATTATTAGCTCTTGATCACATGGTCATCTTGTGTGAGTAACTACAGCTGCTGGGAGCTCATATGTGTAATAAGCACGTCACATCCAGAGGCCTGTTACAGCACCCCTCCCTGTCCTCTGTCTTACATCGTTTCTCCCCACTTCTTCATGACTGTGTGGTTTTCAATTGATAGATTTCCTGGCCTTAAGCCAGTTCTGTATTCCTGGAACAAAATTAACGTGATCATGATCTGCTCTTCATTCTGTAAATTACTTGGTTTTTGTTTTTTTTTTCTGTATGGGGTATTGTCTCCATGCTTATGAGAGACGGGTGTCGGAGTTACTTTTTGCATTATATCACTGTAAAGTCTTGATATTTATTCCAGGCTTCCCAAATAGATTTGGAAGTATATTTTCTCTTCACATTTCTAGAAAGTATTTGCATGAAGATAGAATTTATTTGAAACCTTTTTGTGCATGTAAAAATTTGTAAATAACTTCCCTGTACCATCATGTAGAATTTCTTCTACAAAACTGTTCCAGCTAAAGCGTGGTTGTCTTATATAACTCAGTGGAAGCCAATACATATTTCTTCAGGTTCGTCTGTTTATTTCTATGTTCAAGAAATACTCGATTCTATGTTAGAATTGTCTAGAATATTGCTTGAAGGGTCATGGACTCGGAGTTTGCATGCAGCTATAGGAGACTGTGGAAGATGTTAACATGAAGCTGTAGTTTTTGTTCTTGGAGCCCAAACCATCTACCTGTTTAAGTCAGAATCACAGAGGGGTGAAACTGCAGTCCACAGGACCTTGGAGAATTTTGCAGAATTCTTTTGTTGCAAAACCTTCATCATATGAACAGTTGCTTAGGTAGGCTCTGCCGGTTCCTCTCTCCTGGCTGAATATGGCAGAGCACAGAGACAGCCCTAGGGGAACGAGAGGAGATTTGGAAGAAGCTAATTTTTCAGTTCCTTTACATAAAGGGGGAAATCATCTCTTAAACTCTCCACACAAACTGAGCAGGCTATGTGCATAAGCTTCTTAAACCTGGACACCCCTTCCTGACACTTCAGATGAATCTATACTTTTAGTCACTTCCAGCCATTTCAGCAGCTTAGAGACTAATTATGCATCTCCCACTTGCACTCAGGGAGAGGCCAAGGAGAGAAATTTGCAAAATAACAATATCTCTAAAGCCCCAGCCCCCACTCTGCATAAGCCTTTCTCTCTGTGTCTGGTAGCATAGCAACTGATGAAGCCTCCTGGTCTCTAGTTGCTCTAGACTGCATGTGTCTTCCCTTGCTCTCTGCGTCTCCATTTCATTGTGTTTTCTCAGCCTGATTCTAGTGTGACAGCACCAATTCTTCTCCCAGTACTTGTTGACTGTGAGTTGCTGATCCTTGTGGGAGAGAAGTGCTTTCTTCATTCATGGACCTGAATTTGATTCTTTTTCTTGAGTCCAAGATGCTTTTAGTATCCAAATGCTCAGACTGTAGACCAGAGGACGCTTGAGAGGCTAATATAGATGGGCATTGCTGGCCAAAAGGTTTGGAGTGAAGAGAGGGACCATTGTAGGACACAAGGCCATCAGCTTTGTCTGGTTTCTGGCATTTACACTTGGTCTTCAGCTAAGACCTACTGAACCAGGATCCAGCCTCTCCAACCCCAGGACCATCATACTCCTCAGAGCTCTTCATCTTCTCTTTCCTCCATAACTGGCAAGTGATGCTGACCTTTTAATTTTTATTTTTAAATAAAATATTTTTAAATAAAATACTTATTTTACATCTGATCACAGCTCCCTCCCATCTTTCATCCAGGTCCTATCTTCCCACCCTCTTCCCTTCTTCCCCTTCTCCTAAGAAAAGTGGAGACCCACCCTTCACAAACCCATCCCAGTTCTTCAAGTCTCATCAGAGCTTAGAACATCCTTTTTTTAATTAAATTTTTATTTTTTAATATTAGTTACAGTTTATTAACTTTTTATCCCAGCTGTATCCTGTTCCCTCCTTCCCTCCCAATCCCACCTTTCCTTCCTTATCTTCTCCCTCACCCTTTCCAAGTCCACTGATAGGGGAGGAGCTCCTTCCCTTCCATCTGGCCCTAGCTTATAAGGTATCTTCCGGCCTGGCTGCAAAGTCCTCCTCTGTGATCTAGCAGGGCTGCTCTTCCCTCAGTGGGAAGTGGGTGTCAAAGAGCCAGCCATTGAGTTCATGTCAGAAAAAGTCCCTGTTCCCCTTACTAGGGAACCCACTTGGATACTTAGCTACCATGGGCTACATCAGAGCAGGGGCTCTAGGTTATATCCATACATGGAGATACAGTCTCACAAAAGACCCTGGGCCCAAATTTCCAAATCTGATTTTCTTCTTTCAGACCTGTTGTCTACCCCATGTTCAAAAAGGTTGTCCCAAAGGAATGAGTTCCTGTGTTATACCAGTTCCCTGCTTTGATGAATACTCTATTTGGTTCCCATTGACTTTTCTGCTCCTCTTTTAGCTAATGTCTCATGTCACCTAGATTTTTGCAGGATATTCAGCTCAGAGTAGCCTAGACTTAGCTCAGAGGAACCCACTTCATTCCTTTACCTGTCAAAGTCTCTGCCTTCAAAAATGCACCTTGTGGCTTGATTTCACAGAGAAGTCCTCTCTAATGTCAACATCTGCTGTTGATGTCTTTGCTTATATTAATAGCCTATCTATACCATAAGAAGTGGGCCTGGACTTTGTGCTCTAAGCCACATGAGTTTGGTATCGTATAGTAGCAGAGGTCTGATGTCTACAACTACTCTACTAGATTGTGTTCATTTGACTCACAGGAGTATTTATTCCCTGACTTTTTCTAGTTTCTAGAGGTCACTAGTTTCCTATCTAATAGGGTCTCTTTCCCTATCTTCTAACCCACAGAAAACATCTTTTAATCTCTCTATAATTCTTTTGTCTTCTTTCTTCAGTTAAAATGACTGTAGGTGATTATACTGAGCCCACATGCATAAGCCAGGACATTGTCTGTGTCACCATCACATCCTCAGAGTCCATTTGGTTCTATAAGTTTTAGAACAGGGCTTGGATAGTGTTTGAGAGCTATTTTTCTGTATACCACATTCCTGCGTAAGCCAGTACTACCTTCGTCCTATGTACCACTGTCAATTGTATAATTTCATTATTATTCCACTAAGTTTAAATTTGTTTCACTCTCTGTTCTCAGGTTCCTCCAAAGCGGATAGTGATTTGCTTTGATTGATGGTCCTGAGAACAAGTAGACTTGGTCTTCGGTAACCGTTTGTTAAGAGTAAAGCAGATAAACTTGTTTATCTATCTGTCTTGTTCTGTGGCTGGCCAGAGGGTTAAAACAATGGGGCAATTCAGTGTATCAGTTGAAACCATAAATTCTAGGCCAGTGAGATGGCTCAGCAGGATAAAGCACTTGCCACCAACATTGTCCACCTGGGTCAGTCCCTGGGACTGGTTTGGTCAGAGTTTTGGACAAGTTTGGTTCCTGTAGCCTACATGGTAGAAGAAGAAAACCAACTTCTCTAAGTTGCTCATTAACTTCTTCATGTGATCCATAGTGTGTGATACAAACATACAAATATACATAAATAAAATGTAATTTTAAAAACTCCACAAATTCTAAAGCAAGCCAATTTGGGTATTCTGGCTTTACCATGTGTTAACTGCATGAGCCTGGACAAATTACTGTGTCCTGGCTTCTTGATATAGAAAATGAAGATGATTATAAAATCTAGCTTTGTTCTGTAGGGTTTAGCAAACCTCAGACCACATAAGGTTTTTCAAACAATGAACTCTCATTGATGGAGAATTTTTACACAAATGATAGAAGGCCTACAGAGCAAAAGTGAAATGTTATAGTAGACCAAAATGACAGGAAGCACCTGCTACATCTAGCTCTTGGCAATTCAAAGGGAATAGTGTTGTGGGAACTAGGAGTCTGGAAAAGGAACCCTGGAGGGCTAGTTGCTGAGATTCTTCAAAGAAGAGTCTCCTTCAATAGTACATCAACAATCATGGCATGACCTGGATTCTGCTGGTACTATGCAAGATGCTATGCTGTGGTTGCACTGAAGGCCAGAAGAAATGAAAGCTCAGAATGCTGCTGCCTCTAGCTGTACTGGCAATGAGACAAGAAGAAAGCATCTTAATCCTTTGTTTAGCTCCCTCTAAAGCAACAGTTCTCAACTTGTGGGTTGTAATACCTTTGGAGGTTGCATATAGATATTCTGCATAACATTTATATTACGAGTCATAACAGTAGCAAAGTTACAGTTATACAGTGGCAATAAAATAATGTTATGTTTGGGGGGTCACCACAACATGAGAAACTGTATTAAAATATCACAGCATTAGGAGGGTTGAGAACCACTGCTGAAGAGTCTCTTATTAGGTACCTGGATGTATAATTTTCAGGGTTCTATCCCAGAGTCACAGAGGTGATCATTACAAGGTGAGCATAAAGCCAAAATACCATAGATAAATGACTGGCACATTCCTTTAGTTCTCGAATCTTTAGCATACACCTATAATAGTAATTACCTTATGGTATGGTTCAAGGAATGAATATAGGTAAACTCTGGATTAAGGGCTGATGCATAACACCAGGGCACTATTGTTTGCTTTTGCCCTGTAGTATATATCTAACAGTCACATGAGGGTATAAATTTGAGGCTGTCTGAAACTCTGAGGTCCAAACTCACTAAGATGTGAGATCCACATACTCATTTCTCTATAACAAGGCTTCTGGGCAAAAGCAGGACAGAAGGACAAAAGAATGCCTGTTAGATGACCCTTGCTGCTTTGAGACAAGATGCCTCTGCAGTGTGGTCTCTGATTGCAAAGCTTGGCAATCCTGGGTCTCCTAGGTCCTCCTCCAAGGGAGACAGACTCTTGATTCATACTTTCTGAAGATTCCTGATTAGCAAGTAAGTTTTAAAAAGGCTCTTCTAGCATAATTATTCTGCTCTTAATTTTGGGAAATGGCCCAGCAAAGAGTAATCTTGAAAATTATGAGGCACTGAGGGACAAAGAGGAGCCAGGGGCAGACAAGAGTATTGCAGATCATAAAAACCTCATCTGGTCCTAAGCTGTTACTGAATTATGCATTTCTAAATGACTTCATAGGTTTCACCGTGACTGTCTTAAGTAGGCTGAGGCTGGGCTCCTGAATGCATTTGCTTGTGGAAATAGTTATTTAAAAACACACAGGCAGTGTTGACTCTCTATACAGAGGTAGGAAGGAGAATGTCCAGAGGTCATTCTGTTCTACAGGGTTAGAAAACTGGGAACACTATACTGAGTGGTTCACCAGTAGCTAGGCAGAAGAGTGGTGACAACAGGTACCATGACACCCACCTTATGTGCTAGGAGTGGCCTGTTTATATTTTAAATATATTGGTTTATTTTTATCCTCATGGCATTTCCTGTAAGGAAAGTGACATTGTTAACCTATGTTATAAATGAAGAATTTGAATGTCTATTTTTTTGTACTTTTATCATTGTTCTTTAGGGTTTTTGTTTATTTTGGACAAGATCTCACATTGTCCAGACTGGCCTCAAAGTTGCTAAATAGTCAAGGGTGACCTTGAACCCCTAACCCTCCTGTTTCCACCTATATCTGGGATATAGGCATGCACCACCACTCTAGGTTCATGTGGTGGTGGGATTGGGCCCAGGTGTTTGTGTATGCTAGACAAATGCTCTATCAACTGAGGAATTTTCAGCCCAAATGGGGAATTTGAGATAGAGATATTAAATAACATGCCCTGGCTTTCATAATAATTTAGAGTAGATTTCTTCCCATACAGACTGTAACACATATTTGCAAATGGTTGGTCTAAAAGTTGAAAGGAATTCTAGTGGGGAGGTAAGACAGAGAAGACAGGGAGTCCCTTGAAGGGCAGATTCACCGTTTTGTAACCTTGCTGTGTACCTGATGAGCAGTGCCACTAGGGGTCATCTAAGAGATAGGAAAGTCGCCACAATGTCTTATCGCTTATCAAGAGCTAGCAAACTAGGATATATACTTACTGACTCATTTTTCCATGGGTACAGGTTGTCCCTGGGAGTGTAATATCTACTCTTGGCATATTCAGTCTGCCTTGTTATGGTTCTCTCACAATCCAGTGACGACATTAGCTGAGAGAGAGCCCAGGTGCTAGAGGTAGGATGTCTTTACTGTGCGGAGGTGCTAAGCACTAAGGACTGGCTGGGTACCACCAGCCTCTACTACGTATGGCTAAAACTAGCAGAGCTGGGATTAAAAATGATTCAATTTCAATTTCAGTTTAAACAGCCAACTTATTAAAACTAACTCTCACAGTTTGTTTATAAAATGCTCCACTCCAAGACTCATATGTAGAACACTTATTCCAAAACTAGTGATACTATTTAGAGAGGCCAAGCTGGCTTTAGGTAGATGTGCTTAGCATGCCAAAGTGGGGCACAAAGGATTGGCCTTAGAAGGTTATACTCTGCCCCCAGTACCTACCATTTTCCTTTTTGTTTGCTCTCTGGGTCCACTGTAATGTGAGCAACCTCCATTACCCACTCCGGCTTTTATGAAGTGAGCTGAGCTGCCATGCGTTTACCTTCCCTTCCATGATGGATTGAAACCTTCCGAATCATTAGTTAAAAGAAACACTTCTTCCTTTAGGTACTGTCAGGTATTGAGGTCACACTTAAGTGAAAATGTAACTAATATACATGGTGAGGGTAATACAAGAGTGCGGAGATCATAAAAAGAAATGGCATAGAATCCTAAGACAGCCATTGTCGTCAGATATGTCAGGACTACCATACTGGAGAGGGGGAAGGGTCAAGAGTGCCTATATTATGTCTTTAGGACATGGAGTCTCAGGATAAAGTGTTCATGCTCTTGAACACTTCATGGTGTAAAGAAACAGAACTTCCCTCTGGTAATCTATATAAAGATGTGGAAATGCTGCAATGGACAGGTATTCCAAATGTACCAAGGAGAAACCTCTTTGCTATAGCTGTAGAATTTTCTGTTAGTGAACCCTCCAGGTTATTTCCCAGGCCAGAGCACCTATCTCTATCATGACAGCTAAAACCCCATATTTGCCTTTTGACATGAGTTGATTGGTGTTCTCTTCAAAGTCATGTTCTTCCTGGAAATTCAGATTGTTAATTTATTTTAAAGTACAGTGTTCTCAGTTATAATTTATATGAAAATGAGTACATACTGAATAAGGGAGTGCCCTATGCTGATTGATTTCTGTCAACTTAACACAATGTAGACATATCTGGGAGGAGGGAATGTTACTTGAAAAATTAACTGTGTAAAACAGATCTGTAGTCAAGTATATGGGGCATTTTTTGGTGATTGATGCGGCCCATGGTTCTGGATGATATAAGAAATTAGTTGAGCAAGTCACAAGGAACAAGCCAGTTCATAACATTCCTGTATGGACTCCTCTCTGGTTCCTGCCTCTAGGTTCTTGCCTTGATTTCCTTCTCTGACTTCCAGTTTTGATAGACTGTGATATGGATGTGTAAGCAAAATAAACTCTTTCTTCCCAAGATGCTTTTGGTCATGGTGTTTTATCATAGCAATAAAAACCCTAACTGTGACAGACATTAACCTAATGTGAACTATGTTTTTATAAGAAGAGGAAAATTTTGGGTAAAAGTTCCAGCCACATATGAACACCATATGAAGACAGGGCTGAGGGAGCTAAGATGCATGCATAAGCCACAGAAGTCCAAAGATTATTGACACAACATGAGAGGCTTGGAGAGGTAAACAAGGAGTCTCCCCTTGAGAGGGTCAAGGGAAAATAGTCTTGTTAACAACTTGATGTCACGTGTCTAGCTTTTGGAAATGCAGACTGATAAATGACAATTGTTTTCAGCTGCCTACTTTGTGGCATATTGTTTCAGGAGTCCTAGGAGACTAATAGTCCCTGCTTCTGCGTAAGTGCCGTTAGCTGTATGGAAGCTGCATTGCTGGGAAGGGGAGAGAGGTAGTAATACTTCTGCATCCAGGGAGACTGACTAATTAATATCATGTAGTTTTGGTGCCTTTGCCTAAAACTGGTATAGCTCATGTTAAGAGCTCCTGTGTGGTTAGCCTGAAGCTAGCCTGAAATCAAAATCACATCCTTATCTAGCACCATTGCTTCCCATACCCTTTGTCTTGAGAATTCCTCTCTAATGTCTAGCTTCTGCAGAAACCTTGTCTCAGGCTCTGCCTCTTACAACCTGGGCTAAGATACCAGAAAGTACAGAGAACGAAATTGAAGGAGGACCCTCTGCAGAAGAGCTAACATTTCAAGGACAAGAAAGTGTGAGTTAGCCTGAGGAAGGGGAAAGAGATCTAGGAGAGAAAAAGAGTACAAGCGAAAAAGATCTCACTTGCTATTTCTGTATCAACATTGTGTCTTAAGATGGCAAGGGTAGCTTAATGAACCTTAATGAATCTAGCAGGCTAGAGAGAATTGTCTTCTTAGAGGCCAGGTGTGTGTTTTCTCAGTATAAGGACTATAGACGATGGAGAGATGGCTCGTTGGTTAAACACACATACTGCTCTTGCAGAGGACCCAAGTTCAGTCCCCAGCACTCACATCAAATAGCTCCAGGGGGAGCAGATGCTTACGAACTCCATGGACACCCACACTCACAGTCACATAGACACACACCTAGACACATGCTCACACACATGTGTGCTCATGCACATATGTAATTAATTAAATCTTTTAAAGGCTTGACCACTTGTGTGGTCAATAGACAATGTACTTCTTATCTCTAGACATCTTCAAGCTGAGTTATAGGCACAGGGGCCCCCTGTCTCAGGCAGGTGAAACAATGGCTTCCTATGAACCTTCTACATTCTCAACTCCATGACTGTTGACTTCTTCTGTTAACATGGTATGGGGTAGTTCTGGATCTGACTTATCTTCTTCACCACCTTCTGAACCCTGGGTAGGATGACATGACCTTTCTCAACCGTGAGTATACTGATAGACTTCTCTGTAATCTTTCTTGGACTGAATCCTGGTTCCTGGTGTGATGAGCAAATCTTAAGCCTTAGGTTTGCTGGTGGGTTTGTTTGTTTCACTTATAAAGTGGGGATGATGACACCATCTGGCTGCAAGAGCCTTAACGCCCTGTGCCTAGTGATGTATGCGCAGAAAGTCCTTCATGAGCACACCCATCCTATTTTCTTCACAGCCTGTGGATCTGAAATAGAAGGATGTTTGCACAGTACACTGAAAGAGATCGTTCAGTACTGGGGAGGGAGCCTTGATTTTGAGAAGGAGCAGAACTCTATTCTGGTTATTACCTGTGTGATATGGGCAGTTTACATTTCAGGAAAATCAGTCTCTTGATATCCATATAGTGAGAGCATTTCTGTCTCATTGTGTAGATAACTGTAGGGAGAAAAATTACGTTTTAGTGTTTTTTTATGTTTGTTTATTTTTTTAAATAAAATTATTTGAAAGTCAAGTCTTAACCCACAGCAGAAGCCTTCGGGAAGTATAAGGAATAGCCATATCCCTCACTGCTACTGTGAGATTGGTGGGAAACCAGCAAGAATGCTGCTGGGCCTCTTGTTTTCTGGTACTGAGATGTCTGGGCAGATGGGTGGGGATGAATCACAGCAAAAGGACACACTGTACATGAAAGCACGAGATAGAGAATACTGTGTTTATTTAAACTTGCGCCTTCACAATAACCAGCCATTGCAGGTTTATTAGAAAACATATGCCAAGGGAGGGTGGTGAGGAATAGGGAACGTACCTATTTCCTTACAGCTATAAAAAGAGAACATGGAACATCAACTTGTCTGTGTTTGTGGCTAGGTGTTTGGTTTGGTTTTACGTCTTCTTGAGACAGAGTCTTAGTTCTGTTGACAAGTATGGCTTAAAACTCAGCATGTCTAGCCTCAAACTTGCAGCAATCCCCCTGTTCCTGCCTCCCCAGTACAGCTGGGATTGAGGGCACGCACTTCCAATAACTAGCTGTCTGGTGCTTTAATAGCCTTAAGTAGGTGGGACTTTGTTTTCTTGTCTGAGTTAGTTAAAGTGGAATTTTTATACCTACAGATGTCTGTCTGAGAGAGACTTTTCCAAAAGTATTTGTGGCATGTAATGAAAGGGTTAACCTTTTTTCACAAAATGACTTATTACAAGCATTAGCTAAACATGTCTGAAAGGAAGGGCCCTCCTGACAGTGTGGGCTCGGTTAGGTCTAGGCTGCCCTAAGGTAGTTTTTCCTCTCTTCTTAAAAATAATTTTAAAAATAATTCTTTGAGAATTTTGTACAGTGCATTTTGATTATTTGCCCCTAACTCCTCCCAGGCCATCCCTGTCCCCCTAGCCCACAATTTCATTTTCTCTCCCCCTATCCCATTTAAAATAAGCCTTTAGCTCCAGTTGGTGCTACCCACATACTCATGGATTTGGGAGCATTCTCTGGAGTGTGGCTGGCCTATCAGGAGCCACACCATAAAGAAAGCCAGTCGACTCCCTTGCCCCAGAAGCTCTCAGCTGTCCATAGCTTCTCAGTGAGGGTTGTGGACTGATAAACCCCTTCCCTTGCACACCCGGATGCTGACTGGCTAGATCCTATGCAGGCAGCCACAGCTGCTGTAAGGGCATAAATGCTGCCACCCTTTCTTGCCCAGAAGACACCATTTGCTTCTGGTCCTCCCTTATCCTCGCTTCTCTTCTGTGAAGGTCCCTGAGCACTGAGGAAGGGATGTGAGGTTTAATTTTGGTTTCTAGGCTCTCATCTTAGAGAGAAAGGTCTTGTAGTGGCTGTCCTTCTCCTGGGGACTGGTTGCTGGCATATTGAAACTCCTTATCCTAGAAACTATGATATTGATCATCCCAACGTGCACTGATGTAAGCTGTCAAGCCACTTTCCTCTAAGGGATACAGTGGGGGGGGGGTGCTTTTCGTATGTATGAGAGTGCTTTTCTGTTGGATGTGCAAACAGAACCTCTCCTCTGGCTGTGACATTCTGGGCACATTTCTGAGGAGCACTCCTTTCTGTGTGTGTTATTAATGAGGAGACGCCTCTTCCATCTATGTGTGGTAATGCTACCCTTATGTTAGTGCTTGGGAGGGGGGCCTCTTAGCAAGGTGCTTAGGTCCCAGTCTCAGTTCTTTGAAAGACTAATTATTTGACATTTATCTTGATAACTCTTCTTTTCAGAAAAAGGAAAAAAAAACGAGTGTATCTCCTCAGTTGTTCTCCAATAGAGTTGCTATGATAATAAAACCAATTAACATTTTAGCCTCCTAAGTACACTGACAGGTGTCTAGGAATGTCCAGTTGGCACAAGCCCTTACTGCTGTCACTTGAGTCATTATTACCATTTCCATCTTCCCCACATCCCAGGGTTTCAAATTGAAAGAACGCAGTGTGATGATTGACGTTTTTTTTGTTTGTTTGTTTATTTTTGTTTTTTTAAAACCTTTTCTGTTTTGTTTTGGTAGAAAACTGTATTTTTTTCTAGCTCTTTGGGATTTTTCTTTAGTCATATCTCTTAAAGTTATTCCTAAGCTCCAGCCTTATGACTGCCTTTGTTTGGATCTCTCTGTGTTCTTTACAGTCTGAAAACTTGGGACTTTGTTTTAAAGTTGTTTGTACCTATGTTTTGGAATATTGTTTTGCTGCAGTTGTCTTTTTGATGAAGTGTATTCTTTCATGTATTACATCCTGACTGCCCTTCTCTCCCTCCGCTCCTCCCAGTACCCTCCTCTCAACCTCCTCTCTCCCAAATCCACCCCTCCTCTCTTTCCCTTTGGGAAAGGGCAGACCTCCCAGAGATATCAACCAAACGTGGCATAACAAGTTTTAAAAAAGGTTAGGTACAAATCCTTATATCAGGTTTCAGCCCCCTCCTTGTTCTTCTCCAAAATCTTCTACTCCTTAGACAGATATCCACACACGATTCTTTGTAACATTCCTCCTGATGTCTGCTTCTCCTTGTCAATATATCAACGTTTTTCTCTTTAGAGAATTTATTGAATACTTTTCTACTCACTTAAATAAGATGTTAAATATTTAAGTCTTCACTTTTGAGCTGATTGTAGTCAGATTTACACTATGTAATTCACAGCAGCCTGGAACCTACTATCCTTCTACCTCAGCCTTCCATATATATATGTGTGTGTGTGCACGTGTGTTTTACCATACCCAGCTAAGACATCAAATACCTATTCAGCTTTGACCCTGTGTGATTTGATAGGATCAAGAGATGTTTAAGACATTAGTAACACACACCTCTGGATGCATTTGTGTGGGCATTTTCACACTTTAAGGGAAGTTTAACTACAGAGGGAAATATATAATGAATGTGAGTTACACCATCCATATTGGCTGGAGACCCATATGGGAAAACAAGAAAAAGAAAGCCAATAATATTCATTCATGCATGTATGCATGCATTCATATTCCCATTCTCTCTCTCTTTCTCTTTCTCTCTCCTGACACTGTCCAATTACTATGCTGACACTGAACATCTTTGCAGATAACTCAGTGTTCCACACAACAAAGTAGTTCTATAGCATATTTGAAAAATAGAGGTGGTACAAGGCTTAGTTAAGAGCAAAAGGAAAAACACCCCAGATGACATGAATACCATATGTAAAAGTGTGGAAGTGATCATAGTACAACAACGTGTCTTCCTCTGTACATATGTGTATATGTTGTTAGATCTATTGTGGGGTACTCCCAAGACCATATGACCAGTATATCAAAATTAAATGAGAGCTTTGATAGAGTAAAGAAGGGACTAGCATGTGCTTGAGGCCACATTATCCCTATCTAAAACATATCAAGGTTCTCTGCATATCTTAGTGACATCCAGTTTTCTTCAGAACATTTGAGTTTTGTTTGAAACAGACAATGCGCGTACACACACACACACACACACACACACACACACACACAGAGAGAGAGAGAGAGAGAGAGAGAGAGAGAGAGAGAGAGAGAGAGAGAGAGAGAGAGAGAGGAGAGAGAGAGACGCGCGTGCCAATCCATCTTCAGCTGTTTGAAGCACTTTTGCTCTCTGTAGGAATTTCTGGGAGTCAAACTGTTACAAGTGCTCACAGCAGGGAAAAGAAAGACAGAATTGGTCTGAAGATTGCTGCCTGAGGACGAAGCTGAATTACATTAAGGGGTCACTCTGCCATCTACACATTGAAGGAGAGCTTTGGCATCTCGAGGGCAGCTGTAGCCCAGGGTTTGAGGGTAGCTCACAACATCCTTTTCCTCAAGTAGGCTTTGATGTCTAACCAATGCCACTTTTCAAGTCAGGCTATAGCTCTCTGAAGCCAGTTTTTCTC
>CM053766.1:131896667-131910518 GCA_028658305.1 Pachyuromys duprasi
CAGGGTCTGAGCAAATGAATACTAGGGAATGCATTAGAGAGTCAAGACCTGATAGTAAGGATAGGATTGCTTGGAGATACATGGCACAAGGTTGAAGGCTCACCTCTTTTAAAATATTAATTTTGTTCATTTTTAATTATGTATATGTGTGTGCCTGTGTGTGGTCCTGTGCACATGAGTGCAGGTGCCTTTAAAACCCAGAGTTGCCAGATCCCTTGGAGCTGGAGTTACTGGTGACTGTGGGCTACCCAGCATGGGTGCTGGGCATCAGATTCAGGTTCTCAGAAAGAGCAGTATGTGCTCTTAAATGCTGTGCTTTCTCTATCATAAACCTCCTGGAATTCATTCCAAGTAAATTTAGCAACATGTCTCCCAAT
Organism: Pachyuromys duprasi; assembly: GCA_028658305.1. NCBI lineage: Eukaryota > Metazoa > Chordata > Mammalia > Rodentia > Muridae > Pachyuromys > Pachyuromys duprasi. Next base: position 131,897,045 of record CM053766.1, read on the forward strand.
GATTGATGGGGGATAAGTAATATTTTTGGTTTTTTGTGATTTATAAATATATTCATGTGGGTGTGTATGCGTAAGTCAGGAGACAACTTGAGGTGTCTGTTTCCCCCTCCACCTGTGTTGCTGAGCTGCCTCCTCCAGGTCAGCTGGCCCAAGAGCCTCCAGGTGCTTCTCCTGTGTCTGTTTCCCGTCTTGCTAGAGGAGATCAGGGATTATATAGCTGAACAAGGTATTTGGCCTTTTAGCACAAATTCTGTAGAACTCAAGTCATCAGGCTGTGTGCTATAGGAGCTGTGACCAGCTGAGTCACCTTGTCAGCCTAGTTTTTTGTAATGCTTCAAGATACGGTTTCCATGTACAAAGATGGCTGTTATTTTAATGTCCATTTTGAAGAATGTTACTGTGCTAGTCAGCACTCTGTCAACTTGACACAAGCTAGGGTCATCTGGGAAGAAGGGACCCCAGTTGAGAACATGCTTCTATCAGATTGCTCTGTGGGCATGTCTCTGGGGCATTTTCTTGGTTAACGATTTGCGTGGGAGGACAGCCCACTGTGGTGGTACCATCCCTGTTCAGGTGGTCCTGAGTTCTATAAAAACGAACAAGCTGAGTGAGCCACTGGGAGCAAGCCAGGAAGCCACTTCCCTTTGTGATTCCTGCCTTGAGGTTTCTCTTTGATCCCCTCAGGGATGATCTGGAACTTTCTATGTGAATTTATTTCTTTTTCTTCCTCCACAAGTTTCTTTTAGTCATGGTCTTTATCATAGCAATAGAAGGCAAGCTAGGACAGTTACATAACCTTATTCAAGGTATAGAAAATTCCAAGCTCCAGAAGTTTTCCTCATGACCCCTTCCAGGCAGTCAACCCACTGGAGGTAATAATATTCTTGTTTCTATTATTTAATTGTCTGGATAGACATGTAGAACACTCCAGGATCTCAGAAATGTTTGTGGAATGAGTGCTTGAATTAATGAATAAATCTTCACAATGTACAGTTTTAAGTTGTTGACTTGACTGGCCCTGGCTGATTTCTGCACAAGCAATACAGACTTAGGGGACCAGTAGGAATATCTGACTCCAATAGTCCTCTCCCCTAAACTGCCCCTGGAAGACCTTACCTCATCAGTAAACCCCTTCACAGACTGTCTCCTGCAGTAGGCATACATCACAGTTTGTCTTTGCTGCTTTTCTCAGCTGTGGTACCCTCTAATTCCATGACACAGTGCCCATGTGTATCTTCACCACTGGATTCCATGTACAGGCTGCCTAAACTGGCAGTGAAGCACACAGGTTTGCAGAAGATGGAGTTCTCTCATAGAGAACTTCAATCTGCCAAGTTGTCCATCTCCAGAGCCTAGTGAAGTCCTCTGTGTGAAGAAATGTGGATTTAAAAACATTTTTCTTTTTTAAAGATGGGGTCTTATGCATCCCAAATTTGTGTTGAACTCATTATGTATCTAAAGATGACCTTACATTTCTGACCTTTCTGACCATGCCTCTTGAGTTCTGGGCTTATTGCTTAAAGGCCCCTACCTCCAGTGTGGGGACTGAACTCTGTGCTCTGTGGTAGATACACTGGAACAACTGACCTATATCTGTAGCCCTGGCAACATGCATTTGTAGATGGTTCCTATGTAGTCTATGTGCTATGTCATAGATCAACCTCTTGTCTCTGTGCTTTAGGTATGAGGATGTTAGGAGCATCATTTTCATGGGACCTGGGTGTTTACTCATTATTGTTCTCTGGAAACCTTTGCATGCTTGTTTTCACCCAAAGGTTGTGAGCCTGAGAACCTGGACATGCTAAATCTGTCCCTGTAACAATGGATAGTCTGGAGTCTCAAAGAAGTATACAATAAGTATATGCTGTTGGTCAATAAATGCTCTTATATTTCCTCTGATTTCAATGTATAGACTCACACACAGGCTTCAAAGGTTTTGTTATGTATTTATTCTGTCGTTGTGACTAAATGCCTGAGAAAACAGCCGACGGGCGCACAGGTGTAGTTTGCTTTTCTCTTTAGGGACCATAGTCTATCGGAACAAGAATGACACGATGATAGGATGATAGGAGCGTGAGTCAGATGCTCACATTGCATCTGCCCTCAGGAAGTAGAAGCACATGAATTCTGGTTCCTAACTGCTTCTCTCCCTCTACCCTTGTGAATAAGCCACAGGACCCCCACCCATGGCATGGCCACTCATATTCAGGGTAGGTCTTCCCTCAGCCAAACCTCCCTAGAAACCTATTCCCAGAAGTATGTCTCATCTCCTATGTGATTCTAAATCCACTTCAGCTGCCAAGGAAGATGAACTATAATAGAAAGATTTGTAAAATTCTGAAATAACTCACAGAACTCTGGGTGATGCACTTTTGCCCACTTCTCAGAAGAAAACCTAGAGTTTTGTATCGGGTTTTTAGGTCTCTGTATTACTCAAAGCTAAATACTCTTGGTACACACAATCTTTAATGATACTTCTGGCTAATTCTATAAATGTCTAAAGTATAAAATAGAACAGGAGAGAAAGGAATCTGGACCTGAGTTCTAATGCCCAACTTACCTCATTCCACTTAAATATATCTGTAGTGTACTGTGGGACTCACTATTCCTCTGGATATCTCTAAGATCTTAGGATGGCTATCATCAAAGCCTGGCTAAAGTCCATGTGCAACTCTTGCATGGTCATCTTACATGTAGATCGTCTTAGGCGTAGAAGAGAATTCATGATATGAATTAATGCAAATGTTTCTGTTTGTTCAAAAATGATATATTGTTTGTTAACAAAAGAGTCCTTTCCCTCCTCTCTGCCACTTTCTCCCTTTAACACTTACATAAATGCCTTCTAAATAATACCAGTTTTAAACAGCATATCACTGAAAAGAGAAAGCAAAACAAAAACTAAAAACAATAGTTTAATGCCTTCAGCTACTTAAAACAGAAAACACTATGGTGAAATTACATGTCTAAGTTTGAGGAGACACACACACACACACACACACACACACACACACACAGAGAGAGAGAGAGAGAGAGAGAGAGAGAGAGAGAGAGAGAGAGAGAGAGAGAGAGAGAGAGAGAGAGAGAGAGAATGAGCCACAAGTCCTGGGCTGCACATAAACTTGTGAACTGGCAAGCCACTTGAGATGGGGACATTTATACACTCAAGAAGATGTTTGTTATTGTACGTGTACCTACCATTAGAAATATGTGAAAAGAGAGCAAATGTTTGGAAAGATTAATACTGTGTTTTCTTTCGGTGGTCAGAAATTGAAAACTGCTAATGCCTGAAATAGGAGAGCAGTAAACCATGGTAGAAAGTCAATGGAGGAGCTTAATGCAGTCCCTGCTCAGCCCCCGCAGCATCAGGAGTAGGTTTCTCTCCATCCTGTCCAGAGCCGGTCTGTGAATAATTATATTAAGGAATTAGGCAGAGACATCACGGAGCTACAGAATATCACCCTTGAGGCCTCATTGGAGACTGATGGGAGCTCCTGAGGGCTGATAATGGCAACTGGAGGCTCTATATATTTAAAATGCACAAAGGATGAGTCCAGAAATTATCTGCCTGCCAACTTAACTTCTCTACCTGGAACAAATTATCCCAAAATCAATTTGCAAACACCTTTGAGATAACAAGGTCTTGAATAATAACCTCCATGGCTTTGTAAAGAAAAGCATCTAGCTTGACTAATCTGCTTAATTCCCTTCTCTGACCAAATGGCGAGCTATAATAGAGGCAATCTGAAGTTGTCCCTCAAGATGTACTTCAAGTCACACTGAGAGTATATTGTCCACCCCTGTTTTATAGCAAATTATCCTGCTTCTAGAGACTCTTTAATGCTAGGTAATTAATTAAAAGAAAAACACAGAATGAGCCTCTATCCCAAAGTCTCCACCTGAGTTCCTAAACCCAGGCCTTCATTTGCTCTTTGGTGTAGTCAGAGACCCTCCCAGTAGGGCATTCTTAAAGAAATCTGCGTCTGACTTCTCACCCATCACCTCTAGATTCAAGGACTTGTTCATTCCCTTTAACAGATAACTTCATGTCTAGTCTTTGGTCATAAAACAATATCAGACTCAGACAAGAAGGCCTGAAATAATTTGCATAGAGCTGTCTGTGACAAAATTGTTTAGCATAGCTGAACTTAGAACAACCCATATGTCCAACAATGGGAGAATAATTAGAATGATAACTTGATAGTTATTCAATACCTAGAGAAGATAGTAACCCCCTTGTAGCATGCAGCAGGCACTATTAGTATGGCTAAAGTAAGGGAAGCAAATGCGTCATTGAAACTAGAGGAAAAGATGTAAATGTGTGAATAAGAACTGGATTAGAATGTGCAGAAATGTCCAGGGCTGTTTTCTGTCTGCTAGGAGAGGACATGCTTTCTCTTTCCTTCCTTTTGTGATTGTTGCTCCACTTCTGTGTTTGTCACAAATAAAAATAACAAACAAATCAAGTTTGTTTAGGTACTTTGCATCCCAGGCATAGCCCCCTCCTTCATTCCCTCCCACCTTCCCCCTCCCTCCCTCATCTCCCTCCTCCCCGCCCCCTCCAAGTCCACCAACAGGGGAGGACCTCCTCCCCTTCCATCCAACCCCAGCTTATCCTGTCTCCTCAGGGCTGGCTGCAATGTCCTCCCCTGGGATCTAGCCAGTCTGTCACTCCCCGGCATGTATAGGGGAGGGTCAAAGAGTCAGCCATCAAGTTCATGACTGAAACAGTCCCTGTTTCCCTCACTAGGGTCTTAAGTCCGACACCGAGCTATCATGGGCCCCATCTGAGCGAGGGTTCTAGGTCACATCCACACATGGTCCTTGGTTGTAGAAACCGTCTCATACAAGACCCCTGTGCCCTGCTCAGTTTGACATTGCAGCCAGCCCTGAGGAGACAGGATGAGCTGGGGTTGGATGGAAGGGGAGGAGGTCCTCCCCTGTTGGTGGACTTGGTGGGGGCGGGGAGGAGGGAGATGAGGGAGGGGGAGGTGGGAGGGAATGAAGGAGCTGGCTATGCCTGGGATGCAAAGTACCTAACCTGTGATTGATATAAAAATTAATAAAGGTATTAAAAAACAAACAAACAAACAAGCAAACAATGTGGCGTGGGGATGCTGGGGAGAGTTCATTCACTAAGAGTACTTGCTGTTCTTGTCCACACCAGGCAGCTCACAACTACTTGTGACTCCAAGCCTGGGAGACCTGATGCTCTCCTCTGGACTCTGCAGGCACCTGCACTCACGTGTAAACACTCAGGCAATTGTGCACAATCAGAGAGAAAATAAAATCTTTGGACGGTGCATCGGATCTCAGAGTCCTCATGCCTGAAAAACAGTGACTCTCCCTCTCCTAGTTGATATCTTACACCTCAGATACAGGTCATACTTCATGGAATCCTCCCACATCCATGCTGAGATTCTGGTTGACCTTGGGCAAGTCCCATGAATATAATATGCATATTAACTAAAATATTTAAATTTTTAAAAAGATTTATTTATTTATTTTATATGTAAGACTGTTTAACCTGGAATGTCTGTTTGTGTACCACTTGTGTGCCTGGTATCCATGGATATTAGTCAGATCTCTTGGAACTGGGGTTATGGATGCAAATGCTCGGACTTGAACTCAACTGCTCTTCAAGAGCAGACAAATGCTCTTACCCATTGAGCTATCTTTCAAGCTTCAGGTAAAAAAATTTTTTTCAGGAAAATAAAATAAATTCTGAAAACAAATCTTTAAAAAAATTTATTATTATCATTTATTACAATTTATTCAGTTTGTATTGAGACTGTGTCCCCTCCCTCTTATCCTCCCAACCTCACCCTCTTCCCCCAATGCCCCTCCCCTAGGCTACTGATAGGTGAGGTCTTCCTCCCCTTCTATTTGACCCTAGCCTATCAGATCTCATTAGGACTGGTTGCATTGTCTTCCTCTGTGGCCTGGCAAGGCTGCACACCCCAGGAGGAGGTGATCAGAAAGTCTGCCACTGAATTCGTGCCAGAGAAAGTCCATGGTTCCCCTTACTAGGGACCCCACCTGGAGACTGAGTCTATGAGCTACATCTGAGTAGGGGTTTTAGGTCCTCTCTATGCATTGTCCTTAGTTGGGGTAGCATTCTCTTCAGGGACCCCAGGACTCAGTTTTTATGGCTCTCTTGGTCTCCTTTTAGAGCTCCTGTCCCCTCCAGGTCTTTTTATCTCCCCTTTCTTTCCTAAGATTCCCTGAACTCTGCCCAAAGTTTGGCTATGATTCTTAGTCTCTGCTTCAATATCTTGACCAGTAGAGTCTTTCAGAAGCCACTTGTGGGAAGCTCCTGTCCTGTTCCCTGTCTTTTCCTGCTTCCAATGTCTATCACATCATCGCTTTCTCATAAAATTGGGAATAGTGCTACCTCAAGATTTGCTCAACCATGTTCAAAGCAGCTCTATTTGTAATAGCCAGAAGCTGGAAACAACCTAGATGCCCCTCAATACAGGAATGGACACAGAAATTGTGCAAATTTACACAATGGAATACTACTCAGTTATTAAAAACAAGGAAATCCTGAAATTTGCATGCAAATGGTGGGAACTAGAAAAAGATCATCGAGTGAGGTAATCCAGAAGCAGAAAGACACACATGGTATATACTCACTCAAAAGTGGATATTAACCATGTAATATAGGATAAACATACTGAAATCTGTACTCCTAAAGAACCTAAACAACACAGAAGACCCTAGGGAATATACTCAATCCTCATTCAGAAGGACAAATGTGAAAACAAATCTTGGTCATTTGGTAAAGTATGGCGATGCATACCTGTAATCCTTAAATTTGGATGGACAAGGCAAGAGAATCTGGCATTTGAGGCCAGCCTGAGGTACATAGTGAGTGTGTGGCTATCCTGGCCTACATATGTGAACTCTACATGGAGTTATGGATTTCATCTCGCTATTATGGCTCTGGGAATTTGGTTGGGTCTGTTTGGTTAAGTATATATTGCCTAAGGAAGGTGCCTCATAGATCAGTTAGCAGGTAACTTGGTGTAACCTTTCCTTTGGCCCTTGATTCCTGCTGGGCTCCAGGTGGCCAAGGGCACTCTCTGATTGTAGGAACCTGTCAGGGTGAGGGAGAAGCTGAATTCTTGTTGTATCACCTTTTTCTGTGTTCAGAGCAGCATCTGCAGAGGGCTTCTGCTGGTAGTGTGTGGGATGTGTGCTGGAACCAGCTGAAAGCCTCATCCTCCTGAGGACTAGCTCTCAGAGCATCCAGAGGTCCCGTGCAAGCTGCCACAAGAGAAAAGCAATCAGTGGTTTCACCAAGCTACTTACTAACTGTGACAATGACCGACCTGCCTAGGTATCCCCAGTGGTGCAATAGTGTCAGTGATCTCTTGGGATTAACCATCAGCTGTCTGATTGGGCATAAGGCTCCTTCATAGGCGGGACTTCATGGCTGGTACAGTAAACCTATCCAGCTACCCATGGGTGGTGAGATCATGGACTCTAGATGAGAATCTGTTACAGCTACCCTTCTAGACTAGTATAGTGCTTAACTATATTCTACATACTTTTCATTATGCCCATAGGTAAGTTTTGCTCTCACACCCTACCAAAGGAAATTATTTCCACAGCAGATGGAGATGATTGGTTTCTATTGCTGTGATGAAACACCACGACCAAAGTTGGGGAGGAAAGGGCTTGTTTGGCTTATTCCCAGTGAAAAAAGTTAGGACAGGAACTCAAAAGAGGGCAGAAACCTGGAGTCAGGAGCTGATGCAGAGGCCACGAAGGGGTACTGCTTACTAGTTTGTTCTCGTGGCTTGTACAGTCTGCTTTCGTAGAGAACTCAGGGCCATTAGCCCAGGATTGGCCCTGACTCCAATGGACTGGACCTTCCCACAGCAAACATTAATTAAGAAAATGCCCTATAGGCTTGCCTGCCTGATTTTATGGCGGCATTTTCTTAATTGAGGGTCCTTCCTCTCTGACGACTCTAGCTTGTGTCAAGTTAACATAGAACAAACTAGCTTACCCGTAACTGGTATTAAAAAATGCAGAGAACAACAGACCACGGGGTATCCAAACCCAATTGGCACATCTATCTATAACACAACCTGTACCACTAAGGCTCAGAGTAGCTCATGGGAGAGGAGCTGGAAGATTTTAAGAGCCACAGAATGAGGACATCAGAGGTGAGAGTGTCTTTTATATATGAGAGAGCTGCACCCATGAAATATCAAGAGCATGGTCCCTTAAACAAAACCCACATAATGACCACAACAGATGATAGTGGATAGGAAAAAAATCTCACAAGGCTCCACCCCTAAATGAAGACTTGAGGCAGACAGTCAATGGTTGCTGAGAGAGGGGCACTCATCCTCCCTGGCAGGTTATGCAGTTCAAACCAGTCATCCCTAGACACACATTCACACAAGTAAGACTAAATGGGAACACACACACACACACACACTAACTCACACACAAATGTGTCAAATACTACAAGGGGAGGTCAGGGACAGCCTTTACGAGTCAGTTCTTTCCTTCCACCCCGTGGGCCCTATGAATCCATCTCAATGTGTCGTGGTTGGCAGCAAGCTTCTTTACCTGCTCTGCCATCTCTACAGCCTTCTATGCTTTTGTTGAGATTTTAGCCACTTTTCCTTATATGCTTAGATTTGACTTTGTAAACAACTCAAGGCTGAAATTCTTCTGTTTTCTTGCTTTCTTACAGAGCCTCCCACGCCCATTGCCCCCCCAGAACTTTTGGCAGTGGGGGCCACCTACCTATGGATTAAGCCAAATGCCAACTCCATTATTGGGGATGGCCCCATCATTCTGAAGGAGGTAGAGTACCGCACCACCACAGGCACCTGGGCTGAGACCCACATTGTGGACTCTCCCAACTACAAGCTCTGGCATCTGGACCCTGATGTGGAATACGAGATCCGGGTGCTGCTCACGCGACCAGGCGAGGGAGGCACAGGACCACCAGGGCCTCCCCTCACCACGAGGACTAAGTGTGCTGGTAAGGAGATCCTCCAGCTGCTGTGCTGTTGTGCTCACTGGCCCTCCTCTTGTCTTTTGGACACTGGCCCTTCCTGGTTTCTTTGGTATAAATCTGCTTCCTTTTATAGAAAGGCAATCAAGGGTTTGCTTAGACTCAAAACTCTCAGGTCTGGCTGTGATTCTAAGAACCGTCTGCCTTCTGTCGGTTCATGGAGATGCTGATGGCATCAGATAGCATTTTCTGATGGGGACACCGTCTCAGTCATTGTGAGGAATCCCAGTGCCATTTGTGTGCCTCTGGGGGAGGCTGCCTCTGACTGTAGCCCTCAAATCCCCATGTAGACCACATCCCTGCAGGCTTTTGGTTCTGTCTGTATATCTAATATGCATAGTTTGTTTGTCCTGTGACCCCTGGATCTGCTCATTGCCCTGGTGGTTCCTGATTCTAGTCTTGTCTCTAAGGAGATCCTAAAACCTGCTACATCTTTACTGCTTCCTGGCTGTGACAGTGTCTCAGAATTGATCCTGAAATTGCCTTGGTCCCTCAGAACTATCCGGTTCCATATCCTCTGGGGGATCCTGGTTTCTGCCTAAGAGTCTGATTTGGCACAGTCCCTCTGGGGAACTCTAGATTCTACATTAACTGTGGGTTTCTGGCTCTGGCTGTTTCTCAGATGTTCCTGCTTAAGAGCTGCTGGCTGTGGGTGTGACTGGGAGGGTTGTCTGCATACAACTATATCCCTGAGGCCACTACGTTTTGCCTGTTGGCTAAGATTGGATCTCCGAATGGAACTCATACAATTAAAGGAGACTGATGTTCATTTTGTAAAACTCACATTATCTTCTTATCAGCCTCAAATACCATTCCCTGTAAGTACTTTTGTTCCATGTATATGAAGGGAGAGAGACTCAGAATTTTCTAGTTTTATACAAGCTCTCTGAATTGGCCAGTGGTCCAGGTTCTGCTCCAGAGCCCTGGATCTTTGGTTACACCGTAATGGACAGAGAGGTGTGTGCCACTGATATACTGAGCCCAGCATTGCTGTGCTGCTGTGGTGTGGGGCTTGGTGACGCACCCAGCACTGGCTTCTGAGGAAAAATAAGGCAGTGGCTTCTGAGTGGGGATGAAGAACGCTTAAGTGCAGCAACATGGAGCATAGGTGAGTCTAAGCGACACGTGGGCATAGGAGCTCAATTTCAGATGTCAAGTGGGTCAGAATGTGCAAAACTCTATAATGTAGAGAGCAAGTACCTCAAGGAATGTTCAATGTTTGCTTTTGCAAGCGTAGGTAGGCGGCTGCTGCAAGTTACTGGAAAACAGGAAAAGCCCATCTGAAATAGGTGGAAAGGGACCACCAGATACTGGAGGGGTGTTTGTGTCCATGTGAGCCGGTGTGTGTGCGTGCCTGTGTGTGTGCGTGCGTGCCTGTATGTGTGCATGCGTGTATGCCTGTGTGTGTGTGTGTGCATGAATGTGGGGGGGGGCATGAGTGTGTGTGTGTGCATGCCTGTGTGTGTGTGTGTGTGTGTGCATGAGTGTGTGTGTCTGTCTGTGTTTTTGTGTGGCTTAGATTTTTTACTTCACTTATGTCTTCTGGTGAGCACAATCGCATTTGAGCAGACGTAGTATTTGCTCTGTGCTAACATTGCTCCCTCATAGATGAATTGTTTTGAAACAAACTTGAGTTTCCAGTTATTTGTAAACCAATTTGAGTGTTAGAACAGAACAGGACAGTGGCCACTCCTAAGTGCCTCAGCATTGCACCTGATAGTGTAGAAGCCAAGGATCACTAATATTTCCATGGTTCAGGCTCACTCCTTTGAAAGTTATTGAACTACTGTGATGAACAGGGAGTTCATTTTCTAAACGGGTCTTTGGTAAACTTCCTCACTGAAACCTGATTAGGAAGCTGACTGCTTTTAAAGGACATAAGGGTACATTATTAAGCCAGGTAATACCTTACCCTCAACTCTGCAATGTAATAGTCATCCATAAAAGTAATTGATTTGAACCTGTTGACAAGACTTCTCTTTTTCTACAAGGTAAATGGAAGGGTTTGGAGGGGTTTTGATCTTTAGAAATGATATTCACAGCACTTTCAAAGGCCCTATGGACTTATTTGCTCATGATCATATAATGCAGTTAGAAATTCAATTGCAAGATGATCATCTCAATAAAAATTTATAACCTATTGCAAACAGTTGCCACGACTATATAATGGTTTTTACATGTGACAGACACAATGCTCTGACTATCACTATAAAAATTTTGAGTTGAAATGCTGTTTGTGGTATTATATTTCCAGAAATGTTGGTGTTTAAGTAAGTTAGACTTAAATCTCAAATAACCTACATTCTACAAAATGTGTCATAAATAAAATAATCTTTTTCCCATCACCACTGATGGCAGAATGTTCTTTGCTTCATAATTAATTTTTAAGAGAATCCAGAGCTGATATCCATTTGTAGATGCTCTTTATTACCATCGGTATTTGGAGTTTTTTTCTTTCCCTATTCTATTATTAATAACACTGGAGATGTACTCATTATTTTGCAAAACAGAAAATGAGAGAGTGCAGAGTGTGGAAAGTATAATTTCTACCCAGAGGAATTTACAGACTTGGTAAAGATTCTAGAAACAGAGAAAAAGGGGTATGATATAAACACGAAGTTTGGGCACTGAAATAGTGTGCTTTGTGGAGTAACACAGGGTCAGCAAGTAAACAACAATGACTGTAGAAGCATCTAGAAGCATTTATTTCTTAGTGTAGGATTGCTGAAATGTGAGCATCAGTAGTCCAGAGACTAGACACTTTTGTTTACCTCAATTCTTATGTTGAAACCCAGGTCTCCATGTGACGGCACAGGAGATGAAGCCTTTGGAGTAACTAGGTTACACGTAGATTTTACACCATTATGAAAGAGACCCCAGAGTTCTCTCTTGCTCCGTTCATAATCTGAGGACACAATGAGAAGACAGGTCTATAAGCCAGCATCTAGCCTTTCCCAGAACTGGAAAAAATAAAGTTCTATTGTTTATAAACAATCCACTCAATGATAGTGTGTCACTGAAACCCAAAAGAATTAAGTTCTTAATTAATTAAGAATTAAGTAGGCCCAGACCTAGTCTTTCCTCACCCAGTGAATCAGAAGGTACAAGTGTGAAACCTAGTTTACGGAAGTCCTGACTCACGGAGTCACATGCACACACAGGCAGCCATGGCACATTGGCTTCTTTTTTGGGAGTAGACCCACTGATTTTGTGACTTGATCTGTAAGTCAGCTCTGAGAGGTAGACAGAAGGAGCACTGAGACTTTGGTAATTGGCTCAAGGCCACAGAGTGTGTAACTGCTTAGAGCTGAGTCTCAGCTCTAAGGAGCTCCGGAATGCTGGTTTGATGGAGTTTCTAGCCCAGGGTTGGGGGTGGCTCCTCTGCTCACAAGTGTCCTCTCAAGTAAGGGGTTGGATAGTAACTATGGAGACCAGCTAAAAATGAATGGCTGCATCTGTCCTTTATATCAAACACTTAACTCATTCTCTGTGGTGAGCCAAAGTGTTATAAAGGACAGGACAGGCGAGGACAGAAGTTTGGCCATGGTTAAGCTAAACGAAGCTTCAAAAAGATGCCAGGGCAACCAAGTCATTGAGGGCAGGTGGGTAAGTATTTTTGTTCTACTGGGTATGACAAGTCACTGACCAGATAGAGTCTTGACATAGTAGAAGTCAAGTCTGACACTTGAGGGTAGAGTTAGTAAGAGTTTGGCTGCAGAGTGTCTTAGTTTAATAGGCAGGAAGGAGTTCAGAACACACTTTTAGCTAATTTTACCATAGAGAGGCTCACAGGGATTTATAAATGCGGGTATGGAAGAAGGAGGTCTAAGATGACAGAAGGCTTGTGATAGTTGATGGAGACGGGAGAGGGAGAACCACATTCTGAGACAGGAAATGATGAAGGTGGTTAAGGGAGTGAATATGATGTGTTTAGGGGAAGATGCATAGCAGGCAATGGGATATATTAGTCGGGAGTTTAAGATATTTGAGCTTTGAAAGGCTTCCAAGATGGCTGCCACGAGAGAACACTGTGTCTGAGGAGTAGGAGAGCAGAAACAACGCAGCGACCAGGAGACTGAACTCTGGGACCTAAAACGCCAGCATTGTGAGTGCCAGGTGAGCGGAACGTCTACGGTGAGAAAATCAAGTGGGAAAACCCTAGAGACACCCAGTTATTACCTGGAAAAATTTCCCGGTGACCAGCAGTGCACAGCTCTGATCAGAACGAGCAGCCGCCACGCTGGGTGCCTGCACCCACCATTATAGACTGGATCGCACAGTCTCGCGGGCAGTCTCAGGAGGAACCAGGTGCCGTTTTCACTGAACTGCACCCTGCGAGCGCACACTGCACCCGGGTTCTGCTTCAACCCACGGGTGTGCGGCGGGCACGAACCGATCATCGGAACCATGCCAGACTGAGTGTTTTGGGGGACC
>CM053766.1:131911018-132042781 GCA_028658305.1 Pachyuromys duprasi
CTGACACTGGAGGCAAGGCTCAGGTATAGGGTGGGTCTTTTGACCTAAGATGATCCATATTTTGGGTGGGTCTCCCTACTTCAAATGATCCTCACAGGTGTTCTCAGGTGCTTAGGTTTTCATTTATTCCAGATGTAGTTAGTCAAGCTGATGCACCTATTTGTTCATTTATTTTTGAGATAGCATCACACTACAAATTAACTCTATAATACAAACTGATTTTGAACTTGGCATCTTCCTGCCTCAGTATCCCATGCAATGGCGATTTCAGGCTTAAACCACCTGGCCAGACTACCATCATGTTATGCATGATGCAAAGCAGTTGACTTGCTCCAGTCTCTATGTCCAAAGATCTCTGCATAGCTTTTGCACTGAGCTGAACAATGGATTATGGTGGGGTGGCTAGTTTTGAGATGAAAGGTTTAAGTGGGGAAAATGTCCTGAAAACATTTTCAGTATACCTCCTGTTTATGTATCTGCACACACACACACACACACACACACACACACACACACTGAAACTATAAATCATCATAAATGTTTTCTCTTTGTTTTACTAAACTGGATAAAACGTATACAGTTAAAAGCGCCTCTCCCTTAGAGTCAAATGTGTACGTGAAAAATGCTATAAACTGTAAAACACTCTGTACAAATGTGAGAGGTTATTTTTAATTGCACTTAACAGATCCTTGCTATTTTGAGAAGCCACGGGAATAGTTCTGCATTGCTAAGCCCCTGGGCTGCAAATGGAGCAAGGAATGGTCCTCTGAGGGCTGTGTTTCCAGGTGCATCTGACTTTGGGTACAGGTCCATTCATTTGGATGCTGGATAGCCTTGCACAATTTGCTTAACTTCTCCAAACATTTTCACTACCTGTTAAGCAGAGACAGTGTTGTTGCTGCATTGGATAGGAATGCAGGTACTGATATTGGTGAAGGCTAAGAATATGCTTGAGAACCCACCTCTCTGAATGTGCTTGTACCCCTGCAAGCCATGGGCTAGATGTGTCATTGCCATCACTACAAAGACCAGAGAGCTTAAATGATTTCCTCCAAGTCACACAGCCTACGAAGCTGCTGAACTTACAGTGCTTGGGGTCTGACTGCAGAGGTCCCTGCTCTTAGTTCACCTGACCTCATTGCTATGACATTGGGGATCAATGCCTGGATTTAGTAGGAGCTTAGCACAGGGGGAGGGGCTTGGGGTGCTTTAAAACCCTAGCAATACTCACTGTTATCTACACCCTCCTCACCAGTCAGCTCCAAGACCCTCACTGATGCTTTGAGTCAAAGGACAAAGGGAAGGTGAAGACTACATCCACAAAAGAGCGTACACTCATAAGCAGGGGGATGCCAGACGAGGAGGAAGCCCAGGAGTGTAAGTCCCTATCACACACAGAAGGATGGGAGAGTCATTGAAAGTACAAGTGTGGCTTGATATGAAGAGGACCTACTATGACGGTGAGGAGAGCCTGGAGAGCTCTTCCATGGTTTCTACTGTGCATCCACCAAGGGCTTAACCCATGTGCCATTCTAAGGCTCAGGAAGGTGAGTGTTTCAGGTTTGAGGCTGAGGAAGCAGGTGAGAGGGTGTAGGGTTTATCTTATCTGGAGGACTGGATATCCATCCTTTATTGCCATGTAGATGCCCCATATTGAACACATCTGGAATCAGCCCAGCTGGCTCGGGGATGAGAGCAGATGCTGCCACGCTGGGAGCTTCCCTTCTTCCTCTCTCCATTGAAATAACAAATTATCAAATTGTTGAACTCTTAAAAACAAATTTTTAGCAAACTAAAATATATCCCATATTCCAATTAGATGAGTTTTTGCTTGTGAATATCCCTTTGTGTCACTGACAGAAATCTCATGGCACCATGGCCTGTGTGCCACATATGATCCCTGCCTGTCACTCAAAATTACAAACTAAATATTTTATAGGTTTTTTTAAGGAATCTGCTCTCTGTTTGCATGGCTCTGTAGTGACCCAAGAGTCTAATTATCCTAATTTGCTAAGTGATTCCTATATCTCTGTATATTTAGGTACCTCCAAAATCTTGCCTTCCACCATACTGTAGTTTCTGCTTGAATGATTTTCCTTAAACAAAGTTTCAAGAAAGATATTAAAAGACAGAGACATCCTTATGGCTCTTGCTATGCTTCACAGATTGCTTCCAATGATATGAGCAGTTCAGTGTAAGCTTGCCAGAATTGTGTACTGTCATTTTGTTTAATTTTGCCCATCTCACAGGCAGAAAACTAGGATCTCAAGTCTACTCCAATTCACCATTGTTCCCCCAGAACCTAGGGCCCAGTGCATTCTACCACTAGGCAAGCATTCCAAGAAGCCATCTGGAGACTCTCCTTTACCTTCTATTTTGTCCAGACTAGCTCCAAATCCACTCCTTAGCCTAGGCTGCCCCTAAAGACCTTTCTTCTTTCAATACTCTCTTATCTTCAGTCTCTTTGTCTGTATTCTTCACCTTGCTTACATGTGTCAATTACTCCCATCTTTTTCCCTTTTCTCAGAAGTGGAGGGTGGAAGAGACACGCACGTGCTTAGTATGACAAAGCCCTGACCTTGGTCTCCAGCATCACGGAACTCCAAATGAAAACCAAAACTCTACTGCAAGCTCATTCTAGCCTGGGGTCTTTGCCTGAGTTGTTCCTCTGTGTAACATTCTCTTCACCTTGTCACCTTCTCCAACTTTGCCACCCAACCATTTGTCACCTTCACACCACGGCCTAAGCTAGCCTCTTCTTCACCCTCCTTTTAAAGCATTAAAAACACTGTCCATCTGCTCATTTGTGTGGCTGTTTGACTATCCTATGTTGTTTCCATTTGATGTTATGGTCCCAAGGACGGTTCCTGCTCTGTTCTGGCTGGAATTGGAATTGTACATAGACACTCAAAAAATGAATGTCAAATTCATGGAAGTTGTGAAGAGGTGTGTGCACACTGGAAACAAAGTCAGAAAATGAAAACACCTCCATGTAATATCACTCAGTGAAAAAAAGATGTTGCCAGGGTGGCATTTTAATGGTTCATGCCATGCATTGGACTCATTAATGAATGAGTTCACTTTGGTATTTGGTATATGGTAAGGTTCCTACTTTGCTTCTCAAATATTTGATAGCTTATCCCAGCACCAATAGGATGGTATGTTAAGAGAGTCCCATAGGAAACAGATAATATAGAACAGTGGAATAAGGGAAGGAGCCATTATTGCAAAGCCTTTGGCTTTGGAGACAGAATCAACACAACAGGGGTCACTCCTGCTCCAGACAGGGGATGATCCTGAGGGTATGGGGGATTAAGTAGTAGTCTACCAACTGGGATTTCATGAAGGCTTTGAAACAGCCTCTTCTAGCTCCACATTCTTCCTCCCCTGCCCTTCACCCACTGCAGAGGTTTCTGTAGTTTCTGAATCGTGGATTAACCAGATACTTGGTGGTAAGGGGGAGGTAGTAACCATGGGATGGAAGAAGTAGAAATTCTGGTTAATTGAATGTTGTTATTGTTTTTTTTTTTAATTTGAAGGTTAAGCAGCAGATGCATTAAACTTGACCCAGACTGTTTGATACGGGATAGTATATGAAATAAATACAATAACCCTGAGAAGAAGGAAGTCAACACTGTGACTCTCAATTGCATTTTACTGTTGATACGGCTGTTTCACGACTCCACACCAATTCAAAAAATTTGGTCAAGGTCTTGGCAGCTTAGTTGTCCAAAAGCATTAGACACTCCATGGATATTATGGGGCTAACATTCTGTCTTGATCACAGTAGATGCAAGGAAAGCCCTCTGTCTCTGGCTACACATCTGACAGCTTTCAGAATAGATGTATCGACATCCTCAGGCATGATTATCAAGGTGTTCTGTATTATGTAAAGTTGAGGGTTCTAAAGGAGTGAGCAATTACATACCCTTGTAATAGGCTGTGCAAAAGACCCTAAGAATATAGCTCTTGATTCTGACCATGTACCACCAAGGATATAGGCTAAGACATTTTACGAGAGATAGTAATGGGCCCTGTGGGGCTGAGCAGTGAAATCAAGATGGCAGTCTGGGGTGCTGACTATGACATTTTCTTGCAAGCTAGAGAGCCTCTAGTGCTGAGAGCTATTCAGACATCTGCTGCACAGAGGGGAAAAGCAAAGGAAGATGTTTACATCTTCCTGGAGTGGTGGTAGTGATGAAAGAAATATGTCTTCATTTATATCTTGGAAGATACAGAAAAAAAAACCCCAGTAAAGTGGAATTCAAAAATAGCCCATAAATTCCACCATTTGGACATAACCATCCCAAATTTCAGCATAGTTCTTCCCATTACATCTTTTGTTTGCTCTTGCTTTGTTTCTTAGATGCAACTACATTCATCTCCTTAAACAAATTTGAGCCAATATGTACATATGCTATGACTGGAATTTTTTTTTTTATTGAGCAGTATGTGGTGTGATGGGTGATCTTCATTGTCAGCTTGGCTAGATTTCGAATTGCCATAGAAACATACCTCAGAGTACAGTTTTCAGCAATATTTATCTGAGGAGGGAAGGCCCATCTTGAATGTGGCATCACCATCTCATGACTCGAGACACAGGAATGAATTTAAAAGGATAATTAAGATGAGCATCAGTGTTTATATTTATTTTTGCTTCCGGGCTGATGACACAATTTGACCAGCTTCCTCATGGTTTTCCTGCCATGCCTTCCCTACTGTGATGGACGGTATCCCCACAGACTGAGACAAGATCAATCTTTCCTTCCTTCAGTTGCTTCTTGTCAGTGTTTGTTCATTCTTTTTGTACACCTGAGTATATTTTTAGTCTACTAAATAAAAATACAGATTTAATAATCCTATCCACCAAGCATGGTTGTTAGGATTAAGGAATGTAACATAGTGAATAAAACAAACAGCTTGATTTGGCTTTTCTCTTTGTTTTTGTTTTGTTTAATGGATCCTAAAGACCAATGGGAGAGCACACATTACATCTAATTCAGATATGGAAATACTATCCATTCTTATTATTTCTGTATTCCATATTTGCAAATTTATTTACCCACAAAATTTACCTGTAAACACCAATGTCAATGCCATAGTTATTTCTCTGTTACTATATCCTTTCATAAATAAACACCAAACATTACAACGTCTGAGTTGTTTAATACATGCATTCCCAATAGAGGCCCAGCTAGGAGGAAGTTCTGCCCTCTTCCTGTAGCTGAATACTGTAAAAGATATCCTCTTGATGGATCCATGTATGGAACATTGTTTCTATCTCAGTGCTTTCTGTTAGGGACTCTGCTGTTTTAAGTAGGGCACTAAGATGCCATTTGATGTCTCTAAGCACAAGAAGACTAGGATGTGCCTTCCAAAGACACAGGTAAGCTGAATGAGCTCTGTTCAGGCATGAGCTACTGTGCTCTTGGTTGTGAGTTCAATGTTAATGAATCAGCAATGTCTAGTAAACAAGATGTCTGTAAGCAGAAAGACACACACAAAACAGGGACACATATTCATCAGTTGGCAATAATATTGTGACTAGAGGAACATAACCTTGCATTTCCTCTAGGAACCCATGGTACAGTATTCTGCAATTCAGGGCAATTTTAATGAAAACTGCCTTGAGCAACAAGAATCAGCCATATGCCTCTGCTGTTCAGTAGAGGAGGACAATCAGGAATGGAGACATATGTTTAGGTTTTGGCTTCAGATATTTAAAGCCATTAAATAAGCATAATTTCAAGACAAGATGACATCGTTGCTGTCATAGAGATGCAAAGATGAGCATGATTTTATTTAATTCACGAATGAGGAAAGTGATGAGGAGCTATAGTCTGTACAGAGGATAACTCAAAGATCAAAATATCTACAGATCAGGAATATTGAAGTGAATATTGAAATGAATATGCAAATGCAAGCAAAACTGGCCGTTTTCTTTGAGGGAAAGTTGTCCCTCTTCCAGAAAGAACCATTTGCATGTCTATAGACAAGAATTATGCTGGATTGCTTTCAGTTAGCTACAGTTTCCAGAGCTCTATAGATGCAGCATCACATGGCAGAGGAGCAGGGTTACAGACAAAGCATGTGTCTCAATGAAGCACAGATTTTGTTTCTACCCCACAAAATTCTAATAAATGTACTTAACCCATTTAGAATACGTTGAAGACAAAAGAGGCTGACTCTAATGAGCACCAATACCATAAGGGTGGGTTGTGGATGTGGAGTCTGTAAAAAGAAGGTGTTCCAGAGGAAGCAGAGACAGCCAGGACATAGCCTTGGGTCAGTACAAGGCTAAAGATAGACAATCAACTAAGGAGGGCTAAAGATAGTCACCCATCTGAAGAATAACACCAAGATATGCTCAAAACACCCCTTTGTACCTGGCAACAGGCAGCTGGTAGTGACTTGGCACAGACAGATTTTGTAGGACATAGCAGGCACAAATGGTGTGAATAGGCAGAATGGAAACAAAAAAATAAGAATTATTTGAAGTCTTAGCATTTGTTTGGATGTGCAATTGTTTATATCCTAACTGATTCCTGAACATTTAGGACTTTTAAAATATTTTAAAATTACAATTAATAGTTACATACACACACACTACCTAATTTTTCCTTGAATAAATTTCTGTAAGTAGCTGAGTCACTAAGCCTTTCAGTACCTTGTTTGTTTGTTTGTTTTTAAAGCATTGGATTAGTTTACAGCAGCCCTCAACTGTGGACAATGAGTCTTTGTTGGGACTTGTACATCTGTAGCCATTGTGAGCCTTCATTCTCTCTTTACTCTTTTGTATTTTCCTGAGACAACAACTCTGTAAACAAGCAGTTTGCTGTTTAGAGCTGAAAACCAATGGCTCTTATTTTTTTTTATCACAGCTTACAAGTCGCAGCCTCTAATTTGGTTATTCAGTGCAGAATCAATTCTTTGCCTTGTTGGCACCCATACACGTTAAATATTGGCAGGTTGTTATCTTTCTTTTTGGCTTGGGATAGGCAAGCTCTGATTTAGCACCTGACATTTTCCCCTCTTCATCCATCCCTCTACTTTCCTGACAGCCTTCCATCTTACAACAACTTTCTTCCTCTTAGGCCATGGTCACTGTTTCATACCCCAAACAGTGTCCTGTCTTCCAGGGAGTATGAGGCAAACTTTCTACCTTTATGTTCCAAGGGTTACATTCCCACTGGGTTTTCAAAATTAAATATATATATAGTCTACCTAATTTGCTTTGAAGACCTTTCTAGAATTAATGCCTGTTTTTATGTCTCTGACTTCTGTGTATGGTTGTACTTGCAGGACAGCACTTTCCTAATTCTTTCCTCATCATACAAATTTTCGCTGGACATCTTATTGTTTTCATGGCTTGAACACATAGGTACATCTTCCTCTCTCCTAAGATCTGGTCTACACAATTAACTGCTTTCCCTAATCATCATACATCCACCTCAACATTACAGATTGATATCCCTTCCAGGGTGTCTCTCCTCCACCCTCCTCCTGCTTACTTGGATGTCTAATTCTATTTGTTAAAAGGCAATCTGCCCCTTCCCAGTTCAGAAATCTGAGGTCACTTGCAGTTTTTCCCTTTTCATCTTTCTCATATCCCAGGGGCCAAAACATTGTATATTTCTCCTCGTTATCCTTAAATCTGCCCCTCCACTTACAGAGCAAGCCTGAGGACTCTGTTGTCACAATGCGTTCCGTTTTCATTTTTTATCTTATATTTATCACCAACTACCTTGCCAGGGTGTGGAACCTGGAAAGTTTCTAAAGGCAGATGATTGCGTTTTCCTTCATTTTCTAGTAAATTATGTTGGATTTTCCAAATTAATTTCATTTTGCTGATTTATTTTGTTATGTCCTAATGGATTTTCTCAGGGCAGGAGGGGAATTTATATATCCAATACATCCAAATACAAAATGATGCTATTGAACTTACTGGATGGTCAGGCTGAGGCAAGCCTTGGGATGACTAAATGACACAGTTATTAATGTTTTTTTTTATTTTTTCAATGCTGACATCTAATCCATGTACTTACATATTTCAAGTAAACATTCTATCACTGAACTATATCTCCAGCCTAAGAAAACTAATTTAAATGCAAAGCACAATAGCATGGGAAGGGATGTCTCTTTCTACATTTCCCCAGCACCTGTCATAGTGACACTGTCCCTGGAGTAGTGGCCTGTGAGGAGCATGAAGGTCTCCTGGGCAAAGCGTGACCTAGATTCAGGCTCTCACTACTTATCAGCACTATAGCTATGGACAGGGTTAGTGGATTTTGATGGACCTCTTCTATTAGTTTGGAGTGATGGTCTGGCTCCTGTGGGGCTGTCTAGACACTCAGAAGATGACCAGCGACCTAAGAAGATGATGAGTCTGGAGAGCTGGTTTTGATTAGCTGTTCTGGATCTCCTGGCACCTACAATGACACGCTCCTGGGATCAGCCCATAGGCGTCTCCTTAGAAACCCTCTGGCGTGAATACCTTCAAGCTCTCAGTGAGCCTGCTACAAGTGGGAGTACCCTGACACAACTGGTTCAAGATTTAGAATCTGGAGGGACAGTACACAGACTCAGACATATGTTGGAAAAAAAAATGTATGATTAAAGTAACAAGCATTTAATTTTCTCCATAATATAGAATTTTCTACACACACACACACACAAACACACACACACATTCAAGTTTACTATCCAAGGATTTAGTTTCTTTTAACAGCAAACTGCAGGTTATCTTTCCTCACAGACAAGGAATTCTCAAAGTACAAAGTGATTATAAAAATCAATAGGTAGTCATAACCGATTAAGTGGTGGAAAAGCAAATGATAATAAAAGCAAATTTATTTTATCATCATTGCAGAATTATTTTATGACAAAATTAAAATTAGTATTGGAGGAAGAATGTACGTGTGCTTTTTTATGGTTTGATAGACAGTTTCAAAACTGCACTGGCCTTTGAAGATTAGGCCCAACCTTGGGACTCCCTTTGTCCTTGCCCTTGGCTCCCTTTGCATGAACTACTCCCCACCATACCTTTGCTCTTGTAGATTATAAGACTGTCTACCTTTTCTTTTTCTGTCATTTAATTCTGCATTAATTGATGGTGCCTTCAATTTGCTGTCATTCTTACAAGGTTTATGTGTTGCTGATTTTACCTATTAGGACTTTAGTGACAAGCACAGGGCATCACATAGTGTAGATATTCCTTATTAATTGGAGAGCACTGGTTTGTCCCACGTAGTTGTCATTAAGAAGGGGAATTTGGGGGTTCCCAGAGGTTGACTTGACTGTTACCCATCTCAGGTTACCCCAACACAGACACTTCATGGGAACAAAAAGATGACCTATTAAGGAAATCTGTGCTAAGTGATGTGATATGACACAGAGATAGGGAGAAGACAAAGATGGGAAATTACTGTTCATGAGTGGTCAGACCCTGATATTGACCTTATTTGAGATGTCATGGCTATCAATGTCCCCTGTGTCCTCAATAGAAGATAGGAGGGACTGTGGTAGGCAGGACCAGTTCTAACGGGGTCTCTAAGCACCATGAGAGACCAAGTAGAAACCAGGATATAATCTTTCAGTGATGGTAATTCCTGGGAACCACAGTGGTCTGGAAGAATCTCAAAGGAAAGGGCACACAAAATCCAGAAATGTGTTCCTTTAATACAGGGCTTCTTGCTACAGCTATGAACATGATATTGTGGATTCAGAGCAGATAGTTCCCTTGAAAGACTTTTTACAGATGCCCTGATTTCATAATGAATGTTTAATGAGCCATTTTTTTTTCGTTAGAATAGAAACGAAACAGAATATACGGCAGGTCTGTTACTTACATTTTCTAATTGAGTATTAATAGCAATTGAAAAGTAGAACCATCTCTTAAATATATTGTATTTACTTATTTGTGTGTGGAAGAAACACATATGCCAGGGCATTTGTGGAAATGAGAGGACAATTTGCAGGGACTAGTTCTTTGCTTCCACTATGTGGGTCCCAGGGACCAAACTAAGGTCTTCAGGCTTGGCAGCAAGTGCCTTTCACTACTGAACCTTCTTGCTGGTCCAGAATCACCTCTCTTTTTAATTATTATTATTATTTTAGATAAGGAGAAAGCTCACAGAAGAAAATCTCTTGCTATTGGTTGTAGAGTTGAGGTGTGGCAGGCAGTGCAGAGGGCCCGAGCCTTTGCCTAAAGTCCCTACCTCTAGCTTATTTGAATCCCATCAGGGATGTTCTGAAAGCAGGAGATTTCTCTTTGGAGATGAGACACCTTCCGGGGTTTGTAGTCACTCCACATGGATCTCAGATCTGCCCCTCCCTCTGTCTCATAGTAATTATGCTGCAGATTTGAGATCCTCTGTCTTTTCATCTGCAAAATGGGAATACATATGACTACCTGACAGACTTAAAACAGGAAAATGGATAATTTCATGATGTTTTATACTATTGTTCTAAAGTTAAAAATCAATATTAATATGCCCATACCTGTTTTGTTTTGTTTGTTTTGGGTTCTGGAATTGAACCTAAGGCCTCCCACATGCTAGGCAAGTGCTCTACCACTCAGTTACATACCAAGCCCCACACATAACTTCTTATATTTCACATTGGCAAGTGAGGAGGTTTAGTTATGTTCATTAATTCTGTTTGATCCAATGAAATCTGTGTCTGTTGTCTTGTTCAATATCACAACTTGCAAACACCCCCTCCATTAATGCATTTGCCCTGTTCCCTCACAGCAGCATGCATCAAACCCTCTTTCCTTATCTTAATGTCTTTGGTAACTGAACCTCTTGTAATTGTACACTGTCTAAAAGTAAAAGCTACTTTGTTGCCCGTGTGAAAGGGCCTACTTGGAAAGCAGGTGAAGTACACTTTATTTAGTGTGATTTCTGGAGGGAGGGCCAGTCTTTTTGAAGAGCTTCCTTAAAGAAACGGAAGTTTACAAACTTCCCCAAGAGCTGGAACATCACTGGGACTTCTTAATTGTGTTATTTTCTCACTGTGCACACACGAGGCTCAATTACATTTGCTTTCTGCTCTTGTCATTCTTTGCCACAGTGGCAGAGATGAATATTTTCTGCTCTATGGTTATTTTCCCAAGAAGCTAAAATATTGAAAGGAAATTGGTTTTTCTTTTCTGCCTTATCTTTGCATAAGTATTCAGGGGGTTCTCAGTGCAGCTTAGGAGATGACCTCTGCTTTAACGTTACTGTAGAAGCAGGAAGCAAGCACAAGGCACACAGAATGAAAGCCCAGCCTCGGCTCATGCTGATTCTCTCAACAATGCTGGCCTCTGTGACTGTGTTTGCCTGACACTATCAAGGTGATAGAATGGACCCACTGGTCAATTCCAGTTTAGTCTCATCCTCAATTTGACATGATTTTGTCTTCTGTAGCTGACATTGTTTTTCATGACTGATGGAGGTGACTGACACATTTTTTAAAATGGTGTAATCCTGATGAGTGTATGTGTCTCTGTGTGTGTGAGTGTGTGTGTGTGTGTGTGTGTTGAATGGTTGGTAGAGAAAGATCACTGTCCTGCAACTGTTTTCGGGAAATGCTCTCTGCAAATTCCTTGGTGGTTCAGATACCACACTGTTAGGCAATAGGGCAGGGGACTGGGCCCTAGTTGGGGACATCTGGGTCTTGGTTTTACTATTTTCTTGAGGAAGTTTACTAACTCCTCTGCACTTCTTTTTCCTCATTTTTTATTGTTAAATACTTTTTTTATTAATCACAAGTTATATAATTTGTATCCCAGCCATAGCCCCCTCCTTCATTCCCTCCCCATTCCCCCATCCCTGCCTCATCTCCTTGCCCCTTTTCCAAGTCAACTGATAGGGGAGGACCTCCTCCCCTTCCATCTGACCCTAGCTTATCAGGTCTCTTCAAGACTGGCTGCAATGTTCTCTTCTAGGGTCTAGCAAGGCTGCTCCTCCCTCATTTTAAAAATGGTTTACTTTTGAGATTTTCCACACATGTCTATAATGAAATATGGTCATATATACTCCCCATTTGCCACCTACAACTTTTCTCATATTCTCCAACACCCCTCTTCTCTAAATTCATACCTTTTCATAACCAATTAAGACCAATTAGTGCTACCCATATATCATGAGTGTGGGGCCATTTGTAGGACCATGGGAAACTTGCCAACAGCCACACCTTCAAAGAAGAATGATTCTCTCTCAGTAGCTATCAACTGCCAATAGCACCTCAGTAAGGTGCGGGGGGCTTGGAGATCATCTGCCCCATCTATGAGAATTTTAGCTAGCTTTATCTCAATGGGTATCTTGTTCAGGAAATCAAAGATGCTGAGAGGCCATGAATGTGTTTGCTTTTGTCATATCATAAAAGAGCATTTCACAGCACTTCCCCTCCCTTGAGCTTTGATATCTCTTCACTTCCTTTTCCAAGATGTTCTTTGGACCTAGGCAATAGATGACTTGTTTGTTGATAAAAATGTCCAGTTTAGGGATGAGCTACTTTTCCATTAAAAACAAAACACAAAACAAAACCTTGAAGAGATTTCTAATTACCTAGCTAATATCTTCCCTTTGCCTTTTGCTTCTTTCTTTCTTTTTTTTCTTAATAGAGAAGGGATTTCATATATTCCTGGATGACCTTGAACTCCTGATCCTTCCAGATACCAGGATTACCTGGTACTACCATGTGCTTCTGTGGTGTTGATGATCAAGCCAGGGCCTCGTGCATACTAGATAAGCACTCCATCAACTTAGCAACATTCACAGCCTTTAATTCTTAGCTTTGAATTGAGGTTGAATTCCTGTCTAGCAAGGGTGCTAACAGCTAAAAGACTACATTTCCCAGGATCCCATGAAGTTGAGTATGGCCATGTGACTAAGTTTTTATCAAGGAGATGGAAGCAGAATGGGCATGTTCTTTCTAAGGAGGCAGTGGTTACTTAGGGACACTTACTGCTTTTATTCCTATCCTTCTGCATGAGAGATATAGATCTAAGGTGAAAAAGACTTGTGTGCATCCAGGACTTGGGAGTAAGGCACTCATTGTTCAATTCTGTAGGCCCCTGAGTGCTAAGAAGATACAAAGAGATTCTATTGTCACCAACTGCAGCGGAAAGAAAGGGAGGGCTCTGCCTCTTTTCACCCAACAAACACTTTTTGCAGTAGCTAAAGCCCTTGGTTCTTTAAAGATTTTCAGACAATTCCAAGGGACAAAGGCATTATTAGTTTATTCGGTGATAATATCTTTTTGACTTTGAGAATTCCAGTGGCCTTTGACAGAGATGGACTTCGATCAGGTTAAGTATGTGTGTCAGTGAATTCAGCTCAAAGAACATAGTAAGAGCACAGCATGATTGAGTCTGGTTAGATCACCCCAGCGGTGGGTGAATAAATAGGGGGCTGAGTTCTGCATGGCCAGTGTGGCAAGGCTCAACTGCAAGGTTGTGACAGTGCCCCACTCCAAAGCACATGGACTTCTGTGCTGACCTGACACTTATGAGGAGTTTCAGTTTAGGCTTGAGGTTACGTGCTCTAGGCTCCCTCAGACCCAGGACAGCTCTTACTGGGGTAGGTTCCCCCTTAACCACAGAGCAGGCTTTCTTTAGAGCAACAGTTCTCAACCTGTGGGTGTCAACCCCTTGGGGGTCAAATGACCCTTTCCCAGGGTTTGTTTAAGACCATCTACATATCAGATGTTTACATTATCATTTATAACAGTATCAAAATTTCAGTTGTGAAGTAGCAACAAAAATAATTTTATGGATGGGGCTCACTATGTTAAGGGGTTTGTAGCCTTAAGAAGGTGGAGAGCTACTGCTCTAGAGGCACATTAGGAGGTATAAAGCTGCTGAGGCAGACTGCAGTCCTGTGAGGGCTTCACTGTCTTACAGGTTTGGTTTTCTCTGGGGACAAAGGATGTCCTGGAAATCCAGATGAGTAATATAGGATAAGTGACATCAGCACCTCTTTCTCTGCAAAACATATTCACAAAGGACCCTGAGACTGAAATGATGATGGAACCGAATCATTTTGTTCTTGGAAGCATCTGACTTCAATATGGCTGCCAGCAATGCAGCAAATTAAACAAGATGCCCCCAAGGTCCAGGCACCATGGAAGGATATGGTAAAATACACAAACTGACTCAGAGTGATCCGTTTCCCCTGAGAATCTGACAGAAGAAAGACACTGATGGGCTACACCCAAGTTTCTTTCCTCTATGTGTTCCTGGATGCAGTGCTATGAGCAGACGGTAATTTCCTAGGAGGCTTATCTCCTACCTTTGTTATTACTTTATGATTCCCTTTCATCCAAACAACTTAGACGCAATTTTCAGAATCTAAGAGATGAAAGCAAAATCTAGATTGTCAAGCTTTTCTCTCAGTTCTGAAATCTGGGAGGAACTGGTCACCAGAGCTTTGGTTTAATGAGCATCAGCTGGTCTCAGAGACACTGTCCTTGTTAACAGGTTTAGGAAGATGCAGCCACCTCCTCATCAGCCTGTCTCCCATTTCTGCCTTTCAGGGGCACAGAGGGTGGCACGTTAAAGGGCAGTGTCTGCAGAGGCAAGGTCATGGGGCTGAGCGCTAAGTCCTAGGTGTAGAGCACCCTGGAGATCTGTCTTATTTTATAGCCGAGACTCGGGGGAACTCGCAAATTGAAGGGATTCATCTATTAACTGTCACAGCTGGGCTTCTGGGCAAGGCTGAATGGCTGAGAAATTGAGCCTGAAGACTGCCAGAGGGGTGGGTCAAGGGGAGCATCTGGCTGTTGGCTGGACCAGAGTGTAGAGTGTGAAGGGCCATTTGTTTATCTCGTTCATTCATTCACCGAATGTCCTTTCTGGGATAGACACTGAGATGGAGACTCGAGACTGAGGGGTGAGTGACATGCCCTTCTGTCTCAAATGCCTCACCATCTCACCACAAGAGCTATGTATGCCATGCAGGCATATAAGTGACTGTGATGGATGGGGAACCGTTTGAGGCTGATGTTGAGAGATAAGTAGGCGTGGTTTATTAACAGACCTAGTATGGGGCAGAAAGGAGTGGGAGGAACTGACCAGGTAGGGTCACTGACTCTCACCTCTTCTGCCAGCTACAGTTTCCAGACCTGGGCTATCTACAACTAACTCCGTGACTCCGAAAATGCTGCTTGTCTCTTGTCCAACAGGAGAACCACCAGCCAAGGGTGGCTACTGTGCACTCAAAATGTGGTCAGTGTGTCTTGCAAGTTATTGAGCTGTTCATTGTATTCAGTTTTAGTGAATTTAGGTTTAAATACTTACCTATGGCATATGGCTGCCACAGTTAACAATACACCTGTGTAGCTTAGAGTGGGAACGCTTCTTCCCTGAAGTGTCGGGAGCAGATGCCTCAGGCCCCTGAAGCAATACTTAGCTGCTGCTCTTCATGTGGGAAAATAACATAGACAAGTCAGGAAGAAAAAGACGTGACTGTACTCCTGTAGCTGTTTATGAAAACAAATGCAAGATCTTAGTTCAGCCATTGGGTCATAAAAGCAAAGGACAGAGCTTTCACCTCCACCTCACTCCAGGAATGGGTGAGCCTCATGGAGCCAGTCTGCATTGGTTGTGGACCACCGGGGAAAGGTGAATTTATGGGCAAAGTGCATTCCACTAATTGAGAGGCATTTCCAGGAGGGAGCAGAGTGTCCTGCTGGGTTGCTGAGATTTCTTAATAAGCTGCCATCAAAGGGTAAGGGGAACCTGGTAGTGTCCACCTCAGTCATTAACAGCTCTTTCTGTGTGCTCATCATGCCCCAGACCATGTCGGACGAGCTTTCCCTAAATTCTTTCCAGTTATTTAATTTTCAGAATAGCTCTAACTTCATCTCATTCGTGTCAAATTCACCGATTTTCAACACTTTGATTCTGTTGTCTTAGTATCATCTAGCAAGATAGATATTCATTTATCTTCCCCTCTCTTTTACACACATCCTACCTGAAACATGCATAATGCCCAGCCGTGTGCTTTTTTTCCCCGCCAGGTAAATTGTATTTGCTTCCAAAGACCCTGATGACCTTATCTTCCTTTGGTCTAGCTCCTTCTGTTCCTTATCTCTCCCTGTGGTGTTTTTCACTCTGCATTTTTCCTTCTTGTTGGGAAATACATGTCTCAATGACTTGTTTCAAGTTTGTGCAAAGCAAAAGTGCATCCTTATTTGGCTGTAGGTGGTTTCCTTGGGAGATGACCCTAGAAAACACAGAGGAAAAAAAGGAAGACACAGGAAAGGATTGAATGGGGTTTTAATAGGCAGCTGGACTCTGTGTTTGTTTCTACAGACAGCCTTCTAGATACACATCTTAGAAAGCAGACACATGTCCCCCTTCCCCTGGACGCCAATAGGATGAAGGTTGTTGTTCTAAGACAGCTCCTTTGCACTCTCATAAGACCCAAGGTCAAGCATATTCTATTCCTCCAGTGAATGTCTCTTCCCCAAAGATGGGACCAGTATATTGGGCTGGCTATAATACTGACAGCTGTTACACAACCTCCGTAAATTTTTGCTAGTCATTAAAAAACAGAATGTTTTTTGTTGTTGTTGTTTTCATTTTATTTTTATATTTTCTTCATGGGATTTGTTGCGAATATCTACATTGCCGTTGATTCAACTTGACATACAGCATGATCAAGAAGTCACAGTAAGATCCTAGGTGGATCCTTGCATGATCCTTAGCTATGACTCTGGAAGGACCTAGTGGGGTCCTGCCCTTCTACAGGTCAGTTTATTCCTCTATGTAATGGAGGCGATGGCAAGCTTTTGGCTGGACCACAAAGGAGGAAATGGATATGGATAGGACTCTGAAGTGCAGGTGGATGTTAGTTATCGATTACACACTAAGTGCTGGGATTAAGGCAGTGTAAATGGACTGATGATAATTATCCCACGGCTTTACTCTAATGTGTAGGAAGCCATGGCTCCCACCCATCACTCCCTAAAGAGGTTTCCTGGCTACTCTTCGAGACAAGCCCTTTGTGGTACAATAAAGACTGCTTTGCTGAGTTCCCTTGTTCAAGGGATCATTTCTATTAAGGGAGTCAAATTGGAAACTAGGCTTTCCCAGGAAGATAGCTTTATTTCCAGGGCACCCCCTGGCTTCTGCATTAGAACCTGTGGCCAGCACATTTGTATAGGTGTGAGCTTGACCCGCTGACATTGAAGTGTTGAAACTAGAGAGGAAAGTGAACTCAGAGGCACAGGGCACAAGTAATTCAGCTCCCTGTTTTTGGAGGCCACCCTAACAAATCAGGTGACTACCTGAGTCCTGGACACAGGCATTTCATCTCAGGTGTCCATCGCAGATGAGCAAGGATTGGCATTTATGATGTGTGTATTGGGAAAATGCTGTGCACTGAGAGCATCTATTCTAATTCTAGAGACTGCAGAACTCAAAAAGACAGTGTCAGGAGGTCCAAATGACATAGACCAGAAGGTCTAGAAGAAATGGGGTTGTTAAACATTTTCAACCATTTAAAGCCTCAGCAGTGTTTTGTTTTGAGAAGTGGTGAGGGGACAGAGTCAGGGCCCCAGCTGATTGCCAGCAGGTCTCCTGGATAACTCACACAGCTGGCACTTTCAGAACACTGCATCACCGTGGACATTCGGCATCATAAGCCTTTTCATTCTGTAGACCTTGTATATACACAAGACTTCCTTTCCTGAGGTGTACTCAAGGCTGAGAATGCCTTGCCAATGAGCTGAAGGTCCAGAACAGCTTGGTTTGAGGAGGAGCTTCGTGGGGACTCTGAGGCCAACATTCTAAGCTTGAGCCTTGCTTGACTGCTTTATTTAATGACCATGTGAAGTTTGGGAAGTATTTAAGTTATTTGTGTCTGATTTTTCCATCTATAAAATGAAGTATAGAATTATCTCATGAGGTTTGGGATAACAAGTAACTGATGCAATTCACATGAAATTTTGTCACAATGCTAATTGACCAGATGTTATCGGCCTGTACAAAGGAAAGAGTACCTGGAAGGTTGTGTGACTGTATCAGTCAGTTATTGCCATCATAAGGCTGCATAACAAAACCCACAGAAATTCGGTGGTACATAATAAGTACTTTTGTATGAGTCTATGTCAATAGATAGTTCTATTGGCCTGATCCAGCCCTGGCTGATGTATATCTTGGATCGGCATGTAGGTCATCTAGAGCTAGATGACCTGGGTAGCTTCAGCTGTGTTGACTCTACTTGTTCCACATGGTCTGGCATCTTGCAGCAAGATACTTGGGGCTTGTTCTTATAGCAGGAACAGGGATACAATACAGGAAGGGAAAATTGTACAGTTCTCTTCCCAGCTTTTACTTGCCTGAAGTGTCCTGTTTTCACATTGGCTGAAACAAGTCATGCGATCATACTCAGTGTCAAACTGGGAAGATGTTACATGGTTAAACATGGCTATAAATGCAGTCAGCAGCACTCTGGTCTTTCTAATAAACTTCCCAAGGGAGGGCTGGTCTCGGCAATACTCATTTCAATAATTCATCCCTCTCGCTAGCTAATTGGGCTATTCCTCATTGGGAACCACTGATATTAAAAGACATAACACTAGGTTCTTTGTTGATGCCAATTATTTAATATTTCTAGCTTGGGAGGGTGTGGAGAGTATCAGTGATATAATTTGCATAAATCCTTTTGTTTAAGTCGGAGCAGATGATTTATATTAACTCAATAATTTGTGTTAACTCAATAAACATGTCCATTATTATTTTTATGGTTGTTTTATTGATTGATTGATTCATGCATTTTGTTGGTACTGTGTATTGAACTCTAGAACTTGCCCTGTAGAAGGCCAGTGACCTACTACTGGACTATTCCCTCAGCCCTTAGTTTTTATTTTGAGACCAGTATCTTCATAAATCACCCAGGCCGGAACAGAACTCATTCTGTGCTCCAGCCAAGCTGGGACTTGTGATCTTCCTCTGTCAGCCTCCCAAGCAGCTGTGATGGCAGTCCTGTGTCACCACACCCGGCTTGAATTGTGGTTTATTTCCCTTGTTTTGACTATCGAGGGAATTACTGTATGTTGCTTTAATCTCAGTGTTGGCATTTCCATCCCAGCTTAGCAAATGAATCAAACTCAGGTGTTAACAGCTCTTCCAGTGCTGCACAACTGGTGAGCAGGAGACCTTTTTGAATTAAAATTGGGAATGGTCTTTTTGTAGAGTGTGATGTGAGAGAATGCAGATAAGGGTAGACAACTCTACCTGTGATCCGAACCCAAGGCAGTCTCACTTTGGGGTCCCAGAATCTTAATTCTGCTAGGTAGGACTTCAGAGATTATGCAGATCCTCTTCAGAGCGGCAGTTTTGTGGATGTCTGGCTCTCTCTAGTCTCCCAGGCTGACCTTCAAGGCTTGCTAGACATCAGTGTTACTAGTGCAGAAAGTTTGCACACAGATCAGGGTTTATTTGCTTTGTGGATCCTTTGGGTCTTTTGGGGTAAGTTCAGCTACTCACCCTCCCCAGCCCCTTGGTAGCATTGGAGGCAGTTGTTGAGTCCCATTGGAAACTAGGAGTCAGTCACTGACCCAGAATTCACACAGGGGGTTATACCATGCAGCTCATGGCTAGAAGCATGGATACTTGTGTAGATACTGGAAACCAGTTTTCTAGTTCTCGGTATCCATGAGGAGTGAGGAGTGCCGCTGTCAGCCTTCCCTGGATATCCTTGAGGAAGATCAATAAGCAAGACATAGATGTGGGGGGTCTTTGCCCCAGCTCCAAGTACCTTTAATTTTAGAAAACCTTCCATCACCCTTGCAACAAGGACTCTCAGTGGTGACTGCTAAAATGATTTATTCTTTGTAAGATTTATTTTACAAAAACACATACTTATGAGTATCTGTTTGCATCTTTATGCATGCATATGAGTACAAACTGAGGTCAGATGACATCAGATTTCCTGGAGCTGGAGTTGCAGGTGTTTGTACACTGCCTGCTATGTGTGTGCTGGGTACCTAACTCTGTTCCTCTGCAAAGGCAGTATGCGTTCTTAATCATCAGGGAATCCCTTATATGATTCCTTGACAAGGGTTAGAAGGTAACAGAGAGACAAGGGGGATGAAAAGCCTTTATCAGAAATGACTTATCAGAAAATATCACACACTCTTAGCTTACCCTATTGTTTATTCATCTGTGGCTCTGTTGTGTTTGATGGGTACAGTTCCCAGTTCATGTGGGGATGCTAAAAAGGACACTGCTGGCAGTAGATTGGCAGAAGGGCCTGGAAATGTGTACCAAAGGCCTTAAAACGGTTCATAGTAATCTCATATAAAAGAAAATTACCACAAAAAATCAATCCAAGAATAAAACTGCATGCGGGGCAAGGTATGGGAGCAAAAATTGGAAATAGACCTAAGTGCCTGAAAATAAGATAATGGTTCAGTAAATCATGGCTCAGCCACTTAGTGGAATATTATGTAGCTATTAAAATGATAATTATAGATGCTATTGAGCAACATGGGAAATGCTTACGATAGAATGGCAAATAAACTAACCCAGAGACACCACTGAACATACATAGTGATTAAAACTATGCAAAAATGGGCTTGTGTTGGCAAGAATGATGTGACTTCAGCAACAATACATATTCTAAATTTCCAGCCAGAGAGAGGTCAGGGAAGGCTTCCAACTAGGAAGCAAAACCAGATTGATACACAGGATCGCTCAGGGCAAGCTGATGACAATCTCAATGCCAATGGAAGTCTCAACTGAATTTTAAATTTCTTTAGCAACCTTTATTTTGCAATGGATGTTACGGAATTTATACTGGAAAAATCCAGGTATATTTTTTTAATATTTAATAGTTCATTCAAAGGTGTATATCAGGATTCAAGCAATGCAAGGTCCAGTAACAGCATTTGACGAACCCTGTGGACTTGATAAGAGTGGGTGTGCTGAAGGGCTGTGGACAGAAACTAGATTAGAATGAGTGAGAGCAGGCATGGCATGGATGTTCAGACAACTGACGTGTGAGGGTCCACTGTAAAGAAGAAGCATCCTACAGTTTCAGGCCTGCTGAAGGACATTAACATTCCCAACATTAAGCCTATTCTCTGAACTTTCATGTTGCTATATAAAGTCCAAAGACTGATGGGCAATGCCACACTAAAGAGGAAGACCAAATTCCTGGAATGAATGGAGAAAGATATCCAAGATGCTAACAAGCAGTTAATGTCTGAATAGTTTTATAGTTTTCTTTACATGACCTAAAAATGAAATCTTTTGATCAGTTTGTGCCTGGCTAATCTTTAAGTTTAGGATCAGTGGAATAAAAAATGGGAATGCTGAAAATCAAGGAAACTAAGAAGCTTAGATAAAGCAAAGGGCTGTGGGTAAGGACAAGATCAGGGAAAGGTCTTCTGGTAATTCTTTTTTTTTTTTTTTTTTTTTAGTGGAATTCCATACTTTGTGTTAAATGGCTATTCCCATTTTTTGCCCTCTGCAAAATACTTTCTTCAGCAGACAGTATATTGGAGCTTAGATCTGGGGAATATCATGGGAATGTACAAAGCTAGCTGGGGGCATGCAAGGAAGCAGCTTGTAAAGGCAGCCAGCAGCCAAGTCCAGTGCAGTACTCTCAGGAAACCAGGAAGTCCGATGGTCATTAGTGCAGGAATTCCTGTGTCAAAAACTTACAATAAAGATGGCCACCACTGCACCCTGTCCCATTATTTCTTGGCTTGTTTTTAAAAAGTTCAAATGCCAGCCTCGGGTGGCTATAGAGCAACTCTAAAAGGATAAAATTATATTGTGACAAAGATGAGTTCCTTGTAAAAGAGGTCAAGTGTGAATTTGGGCATTTTTCTGAACTGGCTCAAATTTAAAGGTTAACTTGTCCTCCTACTGGGGACATTAATAACTAAAAGCAGCAAATGGGAAGGTAATTTAAATTTTTCATATTTGAGTTTTAAAGATCTACCTGAAGCCTTATAATTAAGAAGCAATGACAATCTTTTTAACAGCTTTTTTTCCCAGGCTTTTCTTTTATTATGCTGTACTTAAATGGGCTCTTCTTTTATGTTTCTCCATTAATTTATGGGTTTATTTTAGATATTATCATAGTATGTAGGAAGACTCCTTTTAAACAAAATGTAAAACTCATGCCCCACCTACTTATTATAAATATTTTAAATTAAAATGAAAACACACCTAAAAGTTTAAGCAAAGATGCTTAGACAAAGGATGTGGATACTAACAGTGAAAAGCTTTTTACTGGTGTTTATTCAAATCTGTCCCTTGGCCTTTAGTATGTATTTTATTTTCTTGTTCCTATACCTGGATATGCACTACTGCACTTCAGTGTCTTGAAAATACATTCAGTAGATTCTAAATATGTTTAATTGGCAATGAGAGGGAAGTACATTCATTAACTTGTGTGGTGGCTCATCTTTATTATCAACATAACATTGGACCTGTCTGTGATGGTGTTTCTGCAGAGGTTTAACCAAGGATAGAAGACTCACCCTATATGGGGTCTGTATCATCCCTTAGACTGGATTTCTGAACTGCATCGGAAAGAAAGGAAGAAAGAAAGGAAGGAAGGAAGGAAGGAAGGAAGGAAGGAAGGAAGGAAGGAAGGAAGGAAGGAAAGAAGGAAGGAAGACAGAAAGAAAGACAGAAAGAAAGAAAACTGAGTACCAGTATTTTATCTCTCTTCTGCTTCCCAAATATGGATATGATGTGAACTCCACCTTCCCTGCCGTGACTTCAAACCTTGAGCCAAAGCCAAGCATTCTTTCTGACGTGGCTTTTGCTGGATATTTGACCACAGCAGGGAGGAGAGTAGCTACTAAGAGTTGCATGACTTAAAATCCGCTGGGTATTAAGTTAAGTTATATAACATGACCTGGAATGTGTATTTCATCCATAGATTCAGGAGTAAGATCAGTTGACTCACAGTGTGTGTTCGAGAGGGAAGCAAGTGTGGATTCACACAAATGGATGAGCTATATTTGCACATGGTTTGGATCAATCTTACAAGACAGAGTAACTATTCAGCCCTGCTAGATTGATATCCCAGAGCAGGGAATTCTGACCTGTTTTTCTGATAGTTATTAATTTTCACTACATTGGTGACAAGGTCTTGACCTGGTCTTAGTGACATGGGTTAGGGCTGTTAGACTAAATGATAGAGTGCATTTACCTACACATAGAATCAGTGTTATGTTGGTATTTGGCCTTCCCCCACAAAAGCCCTGATCATCAGTGTCTGTCAATACCTTCAGTGTAAATATCCTCAGTGAGACTGATTTCAAGGTCCCTAGTGCAGAATAGCAGAATATAGGATTGGAAAAAGATGTATACAGTCAGTGCTGTGAACAATTCCTTATATGTATTAGATTTTCTTATACAGTGAATGCTTTTATCCATACACTGTTTATATCGGCCCAGGATTGGGTTTAGAATCTTAAACCCTTGTCTCACTGCTTTGTCGACCTGGAGATTGCCTTCTGTAGCTTAGATTCCACTACTCTCTGTTCATTTAACAAATGTGCAGCGAATGCCTATCATGTGTCCGCTACAGTTTTAGGCATTGAATATAACAGGGAATGAAGTAAGGAATAGAGTATTAGCAAATTAATATCATTAATTGATACAAAAATTTAGGATAGAAGATACAAAATGATTAAAGGCATAGTTTGTTCCTGATACAAGCGTAATGGAAGGCACACTTATCACAAGTCCTGCCATTAGTGTCCCCCTTTGGGATGTGCTAGGATTGCAGAACTACAATTCTGAAGTACATTCTGAAGTCTCTTATGGGTGTACTACTCTCTTTGCCAAAAATCTGCTTCTCCCTAGGTATTTTTGTGTAGTATACACCACCAGGATAATCTTCTTCAAGTTGATTCTTTCCATCTGCTGGGAGTGTAGTAAAGAGAACGATCTATAACATGACATAAAGATTTTATAACCTGCATGCGACTGATATGAATTGTCCATTGGTACTTAATTTTAACTATTAAATAGTCTTGATTCTCCACCCACATGTGACTTTTGATCACCCTTGGAATTATAAAAGAACACCAGGGCTTGCGCACCTTCTGCATGATCACAATAGACAGTCCTTCACTGGATGTCTGAATGGTCTGAGAATATGTAAAAATAACCAAGTGCAAGGTCAGTGTAGCTTCGTATTACTGAATTCATTACTCAGTTTTACTAATTTCATAAGTAGCAGTTTTAAGGGACAAATTCAGTATTAAGTCAAGGACATTCGCATGAAAGACCCTGACAGAGACCTCACTTCTAGCTAGCAGTTGCTTCTTATGAGGTATGTATGGAACTGCATTGTGTGCAAGCTCTGAAGAAGGCGGTATGGACATTGTGCTTGAGAACATCTGGGTAGTGAAGGTTGGCTAACAATAGATAATAGCAGTCAGTGGGTGTTGGCCACTCCTTGCGGGTCTTATTCTGGCAGCTAGGGCTAGACCTCACCACTCTCATTATCTGTCCAGTGGTATATTATCTAGTTTTAGACAAAATTAAAAACCAGACTAAAACCCAAGGCTTCCAGGAAGAGATATTATGAAGTCTGCATGCACTTCTGCAATCCTAGCACATCCCAAATTAAGAATTATGACTGTGTTTGTTCAACTAGAGTCATCTAGGCACATTTCTAAACATATCTGTGATTCTCATTACAAGCAATTCCAGCAACAAAAGAAATAACAATTTTTCAGGGATTATAAGTTCATATAATTGCACATCAGAGGAAAATATGGATATTAAAGCCTCGTAAGTATTGAAATGCAGCACATTGTTGCCTATTATTTTTTCAATTTCTTGCTCATGAATTTAAGCTTGAAGTACATCCATTTTCCTCCACCACTGTGCCCTCCCGTTCATATATTTCAGGAATAAAATTTACCATGACATGGAACTTAAGTATTTCTTGCTATTGAAATTCTCTCCACAATAAACTGTTTATTTCAAAATTTACTTACATAGCTGTCACTGGTCCTCTAGAGGCATGTTCACCTGTCTGTTTTATTTATTTATTATTAATTAAAGTTTATTCACTTTGTATCCCAGTTGTAGCCCCCATCCCTGTCTCCTCCCAACCCCACCCTCCCTCATCTCTTCCCATGCCCCTCCCAAAGTCCACTAATAGGGGGCATCCTCCTCACCTTCCCTCTGACCCTAGCCTAACAGGTCTCATCATGACTGGCTGCATTGTCTTCCTCTGTGGCCTGGTAAGGTGATCAAAGAGGCAAATGATCAAAGAGGCAGCCACTGAGTTCATGTCAGAGACAGCCCCTGTTACCCTTACTAGGGTACCCACTTGGAGACTGAGCTGCCCTGGGCTCATGTAAGCAGGGGTTATAGGTTATCTCCATGTATGGTCCTTGGTTGGAGAAATAGTCTCAGAAAAGACCCCTTTGCCCAGATATTTTGGTTCTGTTGTTCTCCTAGTGGAGTTCCAGTCTATCTCCCCCTTCTTTCATAAAATTCCCTGCATGCTGCCCAAAATTTGGCTATGAATCTCAGCATCTGCTTTGATACCCTGCTGGGTAGAGTCTTTCAGAGTCTGTGGTAGGCTCCTGTCCTGTTCCTTGTTTTCTCCCTCTTCCAATGTCCATCCCATTTGCCTCTATGAGTGAGGATTGTTCATCTTATCCAGGGTCCTCCTTGCTTAGCTTCTTTAGGTGTACAAGTTTTAGTATGTTTATCCTATATTATATGTCTAATATCCACTTATAAGTGAGTATATACCATGTGTGTCTTTCTGCTTTTGGGATACCTCACTCAGGATGAACTTTTCTAGTTCCCACCATTTGCCTGCAAATTTCATGATTTCCCTGGTTTTAATTGCTGAATAGCATTCCATTGTGTAATGTACCACAATTTCTGTATCCACTCCTCAGTTAAGGGACATCTGGGTTGTTTCCAGATTCTGGGTATTACAAATAAAGCTGCTATGAATGCAGTTGAGCAAATGTCCTTGCTGTATACAAATCAAGTCACCCAATTAAAAATAGGGTACAGAGCTAAACAGAATTATTAATGGAGGAATATCGAATGGCAGAGAAACACTTAAAGAAATGCTCAATGTCTTTAGTTATTAGGGAAATGCAAATCAAAAGAACCCTGAGATTTCACCTTACACCCATCAGAATGGCTAAGATGAATAACTCAATTGACAACACATGCTGGAAAGGATGTGGAGAAAGGGGAACCCTCCTCCATTGCTGGTGGGAATGTAAACTTGTACAAACACTTTGGAAATCAATCTGATGCTTTCTCAGACAATTAGGAATAGTGCTACCTGAAGATCCAGCTATACCACTCCTGGGCATATATCTAAAATATACTCAAGTATACAACAAGAGCATATGCTTACTTGTCTGTTTTTAGCATAGGTTTCTAAGCCTGTTTTTCTAAAGTTTGTTATAGTAGACCCATGGTTTGGACAGCTTTTGTCTTAGAACTCTGTCATTTTGGAAGCACCTTGGAAGCACCAGGTGCTTGAAGTACATCCATTTGGGAAAAATGAAGAGAGAAATAGGCAGGACACACTGGCTCTTGATTACCTGAACCTAGCAAGAAAAAGTACCATTTGTGCTTACAGCCCATTGACCTCAGCTGTCAGACAAGTTGGGGTTCCCATTTCAGTTTTGTTCGTATCTCATCTCACGACTGAATTGGGAATCATCAGGTAACTCACCAAACTATGTTCTTTTCCCCCACCCCCAATTATACCAAAATGTCATACTGGAGATTAAGCAGAACCTGCCATTTCCTATCTGTGTGATACGAAGTTTTAAAATTATGTGGCTATTCTCCAAGCAAAGCGTGTGTCCTCCCAAAGATTGTTTGCTATTTTTAGTCTGGAAGATGCCTAGCTGCATTTGATCTAACTCTAGGACATAAAATACATTTACAGTTGCAATATTTGGGTTTGTCCACTTCTCCACTTCCCCTCTCTGGGTGTCAATCTAATAGGTTTTTGTAGCAACTCAATTTCAGATGGCTCCTGCAGCCTTCAAAATGGGAGAGTTTTTAAAGACTTAGAATGCTCAAGGTCTGGTTTTTACCCTGAGTTATGAAAGGCTGTTTTATTTTTTATTTTTTGTTCTTCATATAAATTGCAAATGAAGATATAGACTGCAGTCACTCTCAGAATATGTTATTCCACTAGGCAGAATGTGTCTGAGAATTTTCTGCTTTGTATTTGCATCAATAGTTTGCCTGTTACTAGACTTGCCATCAGACACTACAGTGTAGAACTGAATCCACATTCAAGGCAGATCTGTGACTCCAGCTGCTCGGATACCTAGAAGCAAGTGACTTTCAACACATAGTCTTGTGCTCACATCTCATCGAGCCATCCTTGCTTTGATGATTTGCAAAAAAAAAAAAACAAAACAAAACTGACGGAATTCAGGAAAGAGGTTGTACTAATGATCACAGCTTGACACAGTGAAAGAACACAGGTTGAGATCAGCACCAGACTGACTTAAAAGGGTGTCCATGGTAGAGCACAGAAGGAACCAAGCACAAAGTTTCAGCCATTCCTTCAGGGACTTGTACTGGTAGTGTGTGCTCCCAGCAACAGCATGTGACAATGTATAGGAATGTCCTGAGCCTTGGGGTTCATGGTTTTTGATTGGAGGTGAGTACTGTAGGCCTAACATGATCATCTGATTAACCTCAACTCCCTGGTCTCCAGACAACAGCCCTTCACAGAGTTCAAAATGATATGACAGAACCCAGGCATACAGATGGACAAAAGCAGACATCACATGGTTAAGCATCAACTGTTCAACATGTTCCAAGGCCTCAGGTATACTGCGAGTCAGGCTAGAGACCTTAAAGAGTTCTTAAAGGTTGTAGCTGCAAAGTGGGCCAGTGTTTAATTTGTCACATGGCATTTTATCACTTGAAGTTCACTGATTTGAGCTTTTTACTCAAGTAGCCTCTGCAAGGAGAAGCATGTCAATCTCTGAGAGCTGCCTCACCCAAAGTGATATCGCTTGTTAGGGCAGCCAGGGTCATGAGCCACTGAAGCAGGAAGTATGAACACCTGACCTGTTGGCCTTACCACAGGATACTTAGCTGGGCCATTCTAGCTCCAGGAGGCTGACTGAGGCTGTTCTTGAGCCTTCATCATAGCTGTACTTCAGCCACACTCCTGCTATGCCTCCTTCTCTCCATAGATGCGAACATCAAAGAAATCACATGATAAACACCCTCCTTGCTGAGCTCTGAGTCTGTGTCTCGGGGAACCTGTCATGTGATAATATGTGAAACAGAGGTATTTTCACTAGTTGGTCATTTTGTTCCTTCTGAATGATTTTGTTTCTGTTTATCAGAATCATTATTGAATTATGGACTGCTTGAAAGTTAAGTTAGAATAAAAATGCTTTTCCTTAAATAAACAGTCTCAATATATTTACCACTGGGTAGGTAGTAGAAAAATTCCACTTTTCAACATATTTCTCCAACATCAGGCTTTATCTTCTTGCATTTAGACCTTTTGTACAAGAGTGACATGTAGCTCGGTTACTGACTCAATTTCAGTTGAGGATTCTTAACACTGGAATTGTTTCTTGAGTGAGCCTCATCTCACCATCATGACTAAGAGAAGAAGACGCCAAAGATGAAGTCCTTTCAGTAGTTCCCTTACCAAGGGGACAGAAACATCAGTCCCTTAGAGAGTATCTGTGATATCAAACTCCGTGCATGGCGGCAGTTCCCATATTTGTTAAGTCACTGATCCTAATTCATAGCCAACATTCCTAGTGGTAGCAATGCAGATTCTGCTGTCAAGGCAATTGTGAATTATATTAAATTTGCAGGCTAATGCTTTCAGTCTTTAATATTTCTTTTTTCTGGGTACCTGCCCAGCAAATACACCTTATTTTGTGTGTACACACACACACACACACACACACACACATATAAAGACTTGTGACCATATAATCAAGCAAGTCAAAGACTTGTATGGAAAAAATTTCAAGTCTCTGAAGAAAGAATTAGAAGATGATATCAGAAGATGGAAAGATCTCCCATGCTCATGGCTTGGCAGGATTAACATAGTAAAAATGGCCATCTTATCAAAAGCAATCTACAGATTCAATGCAATTCCCATCAAATTACCAACACAATTCTTTACAGATCTTGAAAGAAAAATTCTCAACTTCCTATGGAATAACAAGAAACCCAGAATTGCTAAAACAATCCTCTACAATGAAAGATCTTCTGGAGGTACCTCCATCCCTGATCTCAAGCTGTACTATAGAGCAACAGTAAGAAAAACTGGCATAGAAACAGAATGGTGGTTCAATGGAATCGGATAGAAGACCCAGAAATAAACCCACACACTTATGGACACCTTGTTTTTGACAAAGATGCCAGAACCATACAATGAAAAAAAGATAGCATCTTCAACAAATGGTGCTGATCTAACTGGATGTCTACATGTAGAAAAATGCAAATAGATTTATACTTATCACCCTGCACAAAACTAAAGTCCAAGTAGATCAAAGACCTCAACATAAAACCAGACACACTAAACCGGTTAGAAGAAAAAATGGGGAAGAGCCTGGAACTCATTGGCACAGGAGACAACTTCCTGAACAGAACACTAACAGCACAGTCTCTAAAAGCAACATTCAATAAATGGGACCTCATGAAACTGAAGAACTTCTGTAATGCAAAGGACACTGTCATCAAACCAAAACAACTGCCTACAGATTGGGAAAGGATCTTCACCAACCCTTTATCTGACAGAGAGCTAATATTCAGTATATACAAAGACCTCAA
This sequence comes from Pachyuromys duprasi, assembly GCA_028658305.1. Taxonomy (NCBI): domain Eukaryota; kingdom Metazoa; phylum Chordata; class Mammalia; order Rodentia; family Muridae; genus Pachyuromys; species Pachyuromys duprasi. The sequence continues at coordinate 131,940,816 of CM053766.1, forward strand.
GAAGTTAAACACCAACACAGCAAGTAATCCAATTAAAAATGGGGTACAGATCTAAACCGAGAATTCTCAATAGAAGAATATCAAATGGCAGAGAAACACTTAAGAAAATGTTCAACGTCCTTAGTCAACAGGGAAATGCAAATCAAAATGACCCTGAGATTTCACCTTACACCCATCAGAATGGATAAGATGAATAACTCAAGTGACAACACATGCTGGAGAGGATGTGGAGAAAGGGGAACTCTCTTCCACTCCTGGTGGGAATGTAAACTTCTACAACCACTTTGGAAATAAATCTGGCACTATTTCAGACAATTAGGAATAGTACTATGTCAAGATCCAGCTATACCACTCCTAGGCATATATCCAAAAGATGCTCAAGTATACAGCAAGGGCATCTGCTCAACCACGTTTGTAGCAGCTTTATTTGTAATAGCCAGAAGCTGCGAATAGCCCAGATGCCCCTAGGTGGAGTAATGGATACAGAAATTGTGGTACATCTACACAATGGAATATTATTCAGTGATAAAAAACAAGGAAATCATGAAGTTTGCAGGTAAATGGTGGGAACCAGAAGAGATCATCCTGAGCAAGGTATCCCAGAAGCAGAAAGACACACAGGGTATATACTCACTCATAAGTAGATATTAGACATATAATATAGGATAAACATACTAAAATCTGTACACCTAAGGAAACTAATCAGGAAGGAGGACTCTGGCTAAGATGCTCAATCCCCATTCAGAAAGGCAATAAGGATGGACATCGGAGGAGGAAGAAAACAGGGAACAGGACAGGAGCCTACCACAGAGGGCCTCTGAAAGGCTCTACCCTGTAGGGTATCAAGACAGATGCTGAGACTCATAGCCAAACTTTGGGCAGAGTACAGGGAATCTTTTGAAAGAAGTGGGAGATAGCAAGACCTGGAGAGGACAGGAGCTCCAGAAGGACAGCGACAGATCCTAAAAGTCTGGGCACAGGGGTCTTTTCTGAAACTGATATTCAAGCCAAGGACCACTCATGGAGATGGCCTGAAACCCCTGCATGGAGGTAGCCTATGGCAGTTCAGTGTCCAAGTGGCCTCCATAGTAATGGGGACAGGGACTGTCTCTGACAGGAAATGATTGGCTTGCTCTTTGATCACCTCCCTGAGGAAGGAGCAGCTTTACCAGGCCACAGAAGAAGACAATGCAACCACTCCAGATGAGACCTGATAGCTAGGATCAGAGGGAAGGAGAGGAGGATCTCCCTTATCAGTGGACTGGGACAAGGCACAGGTGGGGAAGAAGGAGGTGAGATTGGGAGGGGAGGAGGGAGGAAGGAAGGGGGGGATACAAAGTGAGTAAACTGTAATTAATAAAAATAATTTTAAAAAGATTTGTGGATACACAGCATAGAATTTTAAGTTAAAGTATATTAAGTAAATAAAGTGTTGAAAACAAAGGGATTTTAATGTTGTGCTTACACTCTGAATCAAGCCACATCAGAGTTGAAAAGTGGTAGTATTATCATCTACAGACATGACTAGGATCTGATGCCATGCATAACTCTGCCTTCCTTATATGATGCTAAAGAGGTATGAGGTTCATTTTCCTCTCTCATCCATAAACATAATTTTTGTTTTAGTTTTTTAAAGCTGCTGAAACAAATTACCACAAATGTTATAAAAACAAATAAATCTATTATGTGATAGTTACACATTATCTTCCAACTCTCTGGGTGTCAAACGTTGAAAATAAATTTCATTGCATTGACTTCCATAAGCTCTTGGGGTAAATCCATCTCCTTTCCTCTCCTAGCAGCTAGACATTACCTGAATTTCTGCAAATGCAATGGAAGAGAACCTTCAGATCTTTCTCTGACTCTCACCTTTTTCTGTTTCAAAGACCTTTGTGATGGCATGGAAACTGCTGGTTTCATCAAGCTGTTCTCTTTGTTCAGGGTCTTGTCTTCAGTCGGAATACCAAGTAAAACTTGAATTCTGCAAGTGCTAGAGGACTGCTCAGAACAGATCCCTCATGCCAGGTACCATCAGACAAGCGCTTGTTTAAGGTATCTTGATGACAGAAGGGTTGGAAGATAGATCTCCCTGGTGTGAAAATTCTCATTCCCATTCAGTCACGCTCCCCTCCCACTTTTGACTCACCTGCTGAAGTATGCTCCAGGTCTTTTATGGTATCCCTCATGACACAGTTAACTTCTCTTCTTAGCATATCATAAGAATAGTCAACCGATCTGTGCATTCTTTGACTACTATAGTTCCCTTTTCTCTATTTAGAAACAAATGTAATTACTTAAACTGGAGAAGACAGAAGTACTTTTGCAGCAAAGTCAAAACATGTATCAATGCTTATCTCTCTAATTATTTCTCAAGAAAAAAAAAGTCACTGCCTTTTCTTAGTAATGAGGAAGTCTCAACAGTAGCTGGAAGGGTTGTAATACTTCTCAAAGTTCTTTGGGACATTATGTCTGTTTCTACAAATGATTAACCTGAAGTCAGCATGAAAAGACCTCACCTGTGCCCTCATGCTCGAGGAAAGACAACCTTCACTATCTTTGAACAAATTACAAGAGTATCGCCACTTTTTATTAAGCATTCTTAGAAGAAAAGAAAAAAAAAACACCAAAGAGGTTCACAGTCATGTTTCTTTGTATTTTCATATTTAAAATAGACTATTTTAGTTTGTTAGTAAAATCATCAACTAACTTCTTGAGAAGACAAAACAAAAGACATGCAAATAAAATATTCCTAAATCATTGAAAAGCAGTCGTAAAGGTTGGCAATTTTTCAAAATATGGGCATGAAATTATGTACTTGAGCCTGAACATGCGCATACATACACACACATAAACACCATATACATATATGTGCATCTCCAAATATAGGTATAAAAATCTTTTGCCTTACCCCACTGCCTATTTTTTTGGCTCAAATATATGTTGTTTATCAAACTACCACACAAGTGCTGTTTTTATGATAAAGATAAAAAGCTTACTCTTTTAGTCATTAGTGTGCCTGGTCATCCAAGGTCTGGCTTGAATGGTGTGTTCATCATTTAGGATGAAATAAGCAAAAAAAAAAAATATGCAGAGGTTTGATTATTTCCTGTGAGAAGTGAGCTTGGCTCTGTGTGAAGGCCCTTCACAATCATATGTGAGTGCTATGTAAGTGAATATACATACATGTGTGGCACCAGCCAATGAATCCCCATTAGAGCTCCTTTTCTGTAGGTAAGGAGGTGAGATTCTAGTCAAGATTTCTTTTCACCTTTGTTGCTAGACTGAGGATTGAAGAGGTGACAGACAGTTCTCAGTCAAGTCAGAACTGCCATGTTGGATATGGATCCAATCTCATTCATAGGCTATGTCAGGAAATCAAGTCTTTGCCTGATGCTCAAAAATAGCAAATCCTACCAGTTTTAGTTACTTTTCTCATCACTGTGACAAAATACCTATCTAAAACCTCTTGAAAGAAAAAAAAACGTTATTTTAGCTTATGGTTTCAGGAGGCTTGAACCTTTGTTTATTTGGCCCTATATGCTCAGGCAGAACATTCTAGTGGTGGGCGTGTGTGCAAAAAGGCTGCTCACCTCTTGGCAAACAGGAAGAAGAGCAATGGAAGGGCTAGGGACCAGGCATAACCTTCAAGCTCATGTCCCTGGTACCTCCTTCCTCCAATGAGGCTGCATCTCTTAACATTCCCAGACTCTCTCGAAAATAGTGTCACCACCCAATACCAAACATTTGGCTATAGCCTGTGACGGATAGTTCCCCTGCAGACCACACCCCACTTGACTCTCTGGCTACTCCCTAAAGTCTCCTCTCAATAACAAAGAGAATTCCCCAGAGAGGGCTCTCTATGAGCATTTGGCAGACCCTCTGGTTTCTCACTTTAAACTCACAGGCTCTTGAGAATGAAAGGTCCAGGCTATGGCTGGGATACTCAGAATGATCATTGTCGGAGCTGGAGAGTGAGGAGGACAACGGGGACAGAATATTTGTAATATAGTCAGTTTAGAGTCTTTTCTGGGGGCTCCAGAGCGGTGAAGTAAGCCAGACTTCATAGTTAGATCTTTCGAGTGCTCAAGGCAACTATTCTAGCATAATCTGTAATCTCCTCTGTACTGATACACTTTAATGGACCTCTACTTTGTCAGTTTATGTATATATGCATGCATGAATGCCCGTGTGTGTTTGTATGTGTGTGCACACACTATATATGTGTGTGAGTCCGTGTGTAGGTGTGCTGGCTAGTTTTCTATCAACCTGATACAAGCTAGAGTCATCTGAGAGGAGGGAACACCAGTTGAGAAATTACTCCAGCTGCATCAGAGCCTTTGCTACACTCCCATAGGGAACCTGTGGCCAGCATATCTTTATGAGCCATTCTAGGTTAGTCTTGGTTCTTTACTCTTCATTATGTTTTGTCTTGTTTCTCTCGTGTTCTCTCTGTAGACTGCCTCCAACACTTTGCAGGATGTGGTGGCTCACTGAATACCAAATGGGTGATGTTCTCTAGTCTGACTTGAAGCAGCCATATTCATAGCATCCCAGCCCTCAGATCTCAGTTTCTTAACATGCTCTACGTTTCTCCTTTGCCTGCTGTTTTTCATAACACTCAGGGCTAGGTTGGACCAAGGAAATGAAGACTCCAAACACCAGTCTCATTTAAGCACCTTGCAATAGCATGTGCATTGGCTCAATTCTCTTGATATGTTGCCTGGGACCTGTCTTTTTACTTGATGTGTCTTTTTGAAAAGTTTAGCTGTTTTCAACAGTCTGAGTACTACAGTAAATGAAATGGGCTACTTGCAATATTAATAAGCAATGTAGTTTTAACCTTATGTTCCTGATAAAGGAGTTCTCTGCTGTTTAAAGCTCTCCGATGAATAATAGCCAAGTGTTTCTATTGTCCTCTTAAAATGGAACTCACTATATGTTGAATCACAACAGCATGACTTTTTATCGGTTCTAAATAGCATAAAGGCCCATCATATCATTGCAGGCTGTGCCAAGTGAATGGATAATGGTGAACCAATTATTATAAATAATGTCTTGTTTCATTCCAGCCCCTGCGCAGATTTCAAAGAATAGGGCTCAATTAAAGGCTGGGAGATTAAATTAATGCGACACTGTTAGAACCAGCTCTAGCACAGTGTCTGGTGCATGTCATCAGCATCACTGTTGTTCTGCATAGGTTTTTTTTAATTTGTTGTTGTCTACTCTGTTTGCCATGATGAGTCTAGTCCTAGGTTCTGGGTTAAGCCTGGTGGTCAAGAGCCCAGGATGCTCTGCAGAATGCCCAAAATGCTACTGAATGGGGCTGTTTGAGGCAGAACTAGAGGAAGCAAACACAGGAACATTCCGGCAGAGGTATCCGGGCTAAGCTTTACTGAGTGGAAAGGGTAGAGCCAGCTTTAGAATCTGTGAAGATCAGGGGATCTTGCTGAAACGTGGGTGAGGAGCATTTGAAGCTAGGGTTCCAGAAGCACGTGTATGAATCGCGCATGCCGGAGGTTCTGCTGGGTGGTAAACTAATGTACTCTCCAAGCTCTGATGGTCACAGGGCCCATGTGAAATGAGGCTGTGGCTCCCAAGCCTCAAATCCTGATGGAGTAGCACCAAGTCCTGTCACTGCCTCATCCTACTCTATCGAGCTTAACTAATTCTTTCTTGTGGGCATTATTGAGATAAGGGTGGTGGATTAAATGTGCTAATCTCCAAGCTTTTGATTTTTAATTTCCAAGCTTTTAATAATTATGAGGTATTTTTCTGTATACAAAATTATCCTCTTCCCAGGCTAACATATATTTTAAAGCTATTAACTTTTCTTTCTAACCTCTTTTTTTTTTCTGTTTTGACCTCTATTGTTCTATATTGTGCTTGCTATTTAACATCCAGCTAGTCATAATTGTAATTCTGTCCAACAGTGGGGCCAAAGACCAAGGTGACTGGACAGAAGAAAGCATAATTTAATATAGACACATCTCTAATAGTTGCAGGTCTAGACGGAAAAAAGTAATATTCACTTTAAAGCTAGCATCACACAAGTCAGTGACACACTCATGACAGGGCACTCTTTGACATAAATTATATTTAAATATTCTCTTATCTCAGAAAATATACTCTTCCTCCACCAATGTCTTGGCACATGGAGGAAATCTATTAAAAATTATGGGTACCAAAGACTTGCGCAAAATTATATTTGTGAATATTTATAAAAGAAAAATCAAGTCCTTTAGCAGTAATAGTCTCATTTCACTTCTGTTTTTCTTTACCCTTTCAAATAGATCTTTGGGTCTCCAGATTCTGTTTCAAGCAATTACTCAGTTGTTTGTAGATATCTTTGTATGTGGGTCATTTGAAAGGAATGTGGTGGCTGGGTGAAATTGCCATGCAAGAGAAAGAGAAAGACGTGTGACTCTCCAGACTCTAACTCATAGTGAAGATGATATTAGGAAGTGAGGGGGAAAGGGTTAGGCAGGAAAACTAGGGATACAAACAATAAGCATATGGCTCATGTTGCAGTTGGAGAGGCTATCCAAGCAAACCAAAGCAGAACTGCAGAGCTTGTGTTTAAGGACATAGGCATTGGAATTCCATGCTGGTTGGCTGGTAATCAGTGAAAATGAAGGAGTAAAAGAAATTACCAGCTTAAAAGCAACAGTGCCCTTGGTAGCCATTTTGCAAAATACAGGAATGGGCAGAGGTCATAAGGTTAAGGGCAAGAATGTGGGGATATCTTTGCTTTAGTCTTCTTCCTAATTCAGCTGTGAAGGAGAATTTGGTGAGATATAAGATCTGGTCCTTCCAGGCAGGAAAGATATAGACTTGTGTAAATACCCATGGAAAGAAGCCTCTGCAGAGGGGTTGGTGAAAGACAGAAGATGGATGTGTATGAGGATCTAGATGAGGCTTGAGGTAGGGGTCCAAAACCCAGGGTAGTAACATTCCTCTGTTTAATGGTAGCACAGAAGGAAGCAGATATAAATGAAGGTTCATGCTTCCTGGAAGGGGCAGTCAGAATATTCCTCTGGGGTCTGTGTAGAAGGATACAAAATTATTTCTTAAGCAAGGGGAAGAAGAAAATTCAGGAAAATGGTAAAGGTCTGAAAAGGCATTCCTGGAGATCAGGAGAGAGGGTGCATCCTAAAATGGGAAAGGACTAACTCTTTTGACATTAGTTCCCTTTGCTGTCGTTCAGAGTTGTCTTTTCAAGCAAGACTCAATAGCCAACTTGGCATAAAGCCAGAGGGAGTGGCTCTCTGGGTTCATATAAGACATTACAAATTGAATTGACCCCTTCACCTGTAAGGCCTGATTCTAAGAAAACAAACAGAAGTGATCTTATTTGGAAATAGGGTCATTGTGGATAAAATTAAATTTAAAACACTAGGCTGAGCTGTCATTCAATGCCACCAGTGTCTTTATGGAAAAAAGAAAATTTAGACATACAGACACACACTGGGAGACTCCAGGGGAAGATGAACACAGACCTTGGCATGATGGTGCGTTAAGCCAAGAGATGATGAAGATGGTCTCCAAACCATCAGAGGTAAAGAAAGAAGGAAGGGGCCTCAGTTTCACAGCCCTTTGAAGGAATCAAATCTGCTGAAACTTTGACATCGGACCTCTGGCTTCCCATTAGGTGTTTAACCCTCTCGGCTGTGTGGTACTGTATTAAGGAAGCTCTGGAATTCTGATAGAAAGGGATTGGGACGCTTGCTTTGTTATTATTTTTTTTTTCCTCTTTCCCTTTCCAAAAGAAGGAATTACAGAGCATTTTGACGAAACAGTATTCTTGAGGAAGATAACTCAGGAAGGGAAAGGGAGAGATGTGCTATGGAAATATTCTTTCAGGTCCCACAAATGGTAACTGTAATTTGACTATAGGATCCCAGCTTCTGGGAAGGTCTCTACCCTACCCACCCATGGTTTTCTGCAGAGGTTAATCCTAGCCCCTGGGTCCTTGCTACAGTGATCAGGGTGTTACACCCCAGATTAGAACTGCAACTTAGATCAGAGCCAAGGTATTTGCAAAGCGTTGGTTCATTGTAGGGCCTGGCTTTCATTTACATATGATAACCACAGAGCTTAGATATCCTCAGAGGGATATCAAATGATCTGAGCCCTGTGCCTTCTTCAAAGGACTGCATAACTAGTATGGATTTAATGGGCTATTCACCCCATGATTCAGCATTTCCTAGGTTCCAGCACTTGGAGAATTTGCTCATTAGCTTCGAGAGGCAGCTTTTAAATGGAATAAAATAAGGGGGGAATTCGGGTTGTGGTTTCAGAAGTTACTGTGATTAAAATCGTATGGACAGCTGCTGTTCAGAGTGATGTCACCCAATGTGAATGAAGGAGTGGCCTGTCTCAGCCATCGGGCTATAAACTCTGTTTACTGTATAGACCTTTCTGCTCCTTTAAAGTTTTCAAAGTAGTGTGTGAATAGACAGCATTTGTCAAAAAATCTATTTCTTTAAAAAAAATCTAATGTAAAGAATGACTTCTTCATTGAAGAAAATTTGGGAAGTACATTTAAGCAAATATCTTTTTTAAAAAGCAGATAATCTCCCAAGTTTTAACATTTAGGGTGTGTATCCATCTGGTGCCTTCTTCCCTGTGCATACATATATATGCATACATTTACTAATTTGGAGTCGTACTGTAAATACAGTTCTCAAACTTGCTTTAGTTAACACGTCCTTACCACGATCCTATGCTACGGAGATACTCCTTCAGTGGTCTGCCAGGTGGGTTATCGTAATTTATTTAATTGATCCCCTTTCTTTGGAAATTCAGATTCATTTTCATTTTTTTTGCTATCTAAAATGATTCAATGTACAATTTTCAGTATGTATTTTTTATTTTAAGCCTGAGGCTTCTAAGTTTGCATTCCCATCAAGGGAAGGGCAACCATGTACTGGAGCTGGCGTCTAGGTGCAGGAGGCTGTTAGGGCTCTCTTACTGCCTCCTTTGTGCACTAAATGTGAGGTCTTTGGAGGAGGTCATTGCCTGATCTTTAGCTGAGCAACCTTGGAAGGAGGTTCATACAAGCAGAATAGCCTTTGCAAGTGGCAGCACGGAAAATGGGCCTAAGTGCTTAGTGCAATTAGAAGGAGGTGCAATCTGAGGAGGTGGTTCTCAGGCACTGTACTGTTTCCTCCCTGATGAGCTGGGGCTGTGTGACTCACAGGAGATGGGGGTGCACTGAGTATTTCTGCTCCCCCTTCAGCCTCTCAAGACAGAAAATTCATAAGCTGTTCTCAGTGACAGTTGTGCAAAATGAAAAGCTCTGTGAATGTGTGGAGAATAGATTATCCTGACTGCTGTTAAGCGTTTGACAAATTGGGAGTTTTGTCATACATCAAAGAACAATAGAGGGAGAATAAGGAACGATGTGCATCATATAAATACAACATACCTGATGGCTCCTGGCGTCATTTATCTTCCTGGGTGGTGGGGCTGAGGAAGAGCACAGGGAGACAAGTGGGAAGAGGGAGGTCACTGGCCCCATCAGGCTTTGAAACCAACCCATGATCAAGATCAAGATGTGTGTACCAGGATATAGCAGGTCGTTTAGGGTTTTTCTCATTTGTGATTTCTTAAACTATGAACTATGGGGAGAAATTTCCTGAATCTGATAGGGAATAGTGTCTGTGAAGCTATTGATAGCCCAAGCAAAAGTCTTGTGTCCTCCTGAATGTAGAAGAAACGGAGAATGATCCACCTGCAGTCTGGTAGAGTTATGTCCAAATATAGATACAATGAGAAAGTGGGTGGCTGAGAGGCAGGTAGGTTTTTGTTTTCTCCTAGCCACAGCTTCTACCACCCTTAGTAGAAGAAATGCAAAACTCCATGAGGGGGCAGTTCAGTCTCAGGGCTCAGAAGAAGAGCTTTCATAGAATACACAGTGGCTTCCATTCCGTGGCCCTTATGTACACTACAAAGAGAAATGTGCAGAGAAGGCTAGAGGGAGCAAACAGGTGTGAAAGTTGGGCTGGTTGTAAAAGGGAAGAAGGACTTGACAGCAGCTCTGCACATCCCTTTAGCAATGTGGCAACTTTGGGCAGCCCAGGGAAACCCACCTCTTCAAGCCTTAGTTTCAGGATGGAAAGCTGTAATGAGCTGTTGGTGTGGGTGATAGCATGAACTAATGAAGGGTATCTTATGGATATCATGGAAAGGCTCTAAATCTCATTGCAGTTATGATCCAACAAGCCTGTTAGTGTACTAAAATTTGCACTGAATCACACAGTTCCAAAGGATGAATTATATGACATGTGGATTACATCTCAGGAAAGGTACTATTACTCCCAACCCAAGAAAAAGAGACAAAAAGTGTCTGGCGCACAGCAGGAAACATATTTATATAGACTTGAGTTTCTTCCCATCTCACAGATGCCTGTGGAAAAGGTTGACAAGCCCTCAGTTCTCAGCTTTCCAAGTTCAAGCCTTTATATTCTGCTCCTTAAAATGTTGTCTGCTTTCCAAAAATCAGACACCCACCCTTCATTTAAGCCCAAAGTGCTTACCATGGTGACATTCTTAGTCTGATAATTGTGTTTCAAAAACTCTGGGGGTGTGATCTAACAGCCCAGTTTCTATCAATTCAACTCCTTCCCCATGTCTCGAGAGATCATTCTTATATATCTGAGTGTCTATGTTGAGTCTGCATACCATATTGCAAAAGAATTTTCTGGAAGAAAAAAAAACTGGTGGAAAAGAAGTTCTTTCTGCTGTCTAACGCAGATTTTCTTGTAGTAATTGAAGCCTGCTTCACACTGCCTGTCTGAATTCTGGCATCTGTTGAGGCTTGGATGCCTGGAGTCAAATGGAATAAGTGCCTCTTTGGAGAACAGCTCCTGGAGGCCACAGCATATTTGTCACATGTCAGTGGCATCTGCATATGGATGTGAAATGTATATTTAAAAATGTGCACACACTTGACTGCACCCATGTCCTGCTCCAAATGTGTTTATCCAATTGCCCATCACAGGCCCATCCTGAAGGTTTGAGGGATTAGGGGCTGGCTGACCCATGCACCTTTGTCTGCCAGCCCATAGCCTCCCCAAGCATTGAATGTCCCCTGGTCACCCTTGTGACTTCCTCCTCCCTGGCATGAGAAGGCTGGAGAATCGAGCTTTGCAGCTGGCTACCCGGCTCAGAAGATGGGCTTTTTACCTTGGTAGGAGGAAACAGGAAACCACAGCTTCTACAGCAACCAGCACAGGGATAGCAAGGAGTCAGCAGGGGTAGCGAGGAGTCAGCAGACTTGTTTTTGAGTCCTGGTTGAGACACTTAGCATCCATGTGACACTGGGTATATCAAAAAGCTTCTCCCAGCCTGGCCCATAAAGATAAGGCCTTGGATTAACCAAGGCCCCAAGATTTATGCTTTAAAATATTGAAAATGGTGGGTTTTAGAGTTCCCTTCATGAGCATAATCTCAGTGAGTTAAAGATGTCTCCTGGGCTCCACCTTTTAAGGATCCCAACATTTCCAGGAGTCCTACCCTAGAGATTAGGCCTTTAACAGATGTGCATTTGAAGAACACTCAGGATTCAAACTGTAGCCCCAATCCTATAGAAAACCCTGAAATCCTTCCCAATAGCAAGTTGAAAACATTGACCTCCAACTTCTCTCATTGTGAAAGAGCCTTTGCCCCTTTCCATTGAGTTGGACAGTCTCTGACTCTTCCTTCCAATGGAGAAAAATCAGAATAATGTTTTCAAAAGGTTTTCCTCTAAGACTTGTGTTCCCATGGAGCTTCTCTTTTTCAGAACTATCCTCTAGGCCTCGAAGGCAATGAAAAGTGCACATCACAGGACACAACATGTCTCTGTTCTAGGTGACAGTCCCAGACCAACTGACCTTCAGCCATGCTAACCCAAGCGCAAGACATGTGAGGAAAGAAGAGAAATTGAAAATATCTCTCTAGTAGCCCCAGTGTTGATCAGACAACCACGTCACCCTGGCCATCCCAGTCTTCCCAGTTGACACTATTGAGCAGAAAAAAAAAAAATCCATGCTGGACCTTTCTGGTGCCTGAACTAGTGAACTCTTCAGTATTGTTTTAGAACTGTTATGCATTGAATATTTGTACCCTCACCCGTGAAGCCCTTTATCCTTATGAGTTGTTATTTGGATGTTGAACTTTTTTAGGGAGAAATGAATTAAAAGAGGTGATTCGAGTAGGCCCTCTCTAATGGGATTAGCCCCTTTCTAAATACATGAAAAGGTGTCAGATCCTCCCCACCTCATCTCCCTCCTCCAGCACACACCAAGGAAATACCATGAGAGCACAAGCTAGGATGATCAGCCTTATCATGCTGATACTTTGATCTTAAATTCCTAGCCTCTAAAAACTATTAGAAAATACATACGCACTATTTAAAGCACCCATAGCATGGCATTTCATTATACTAGTCAAATGCACATCTGTGTAGCACTAGAGATGTTGAATTATCCAGGCTGAGCCATGTTGTTCACTATTTGGGCCTTTGGTCATCATACAGGAAGTCTGAAGGGTGTGAATTTGTCATAGCAAATATCCTTCCAAGAGAGATGTGTGTTTCAAACTGGCATTCCTTGGTGGATTGGGGTTGGTTTCTCTCTCTTCCCAATGGTCACTGTGACATACCTTATCTAGGATAAGGAATGAGCTGAGTTAGCAGACAACGGGCATGGGGGGTAGATGGAATGGGCACGTGTGTGAGTGGTGGAAGCGGCATAGAAAGTTCGGGAATAAAGTACACAACGCCACTGGAAAGACTCACCCAGTGCCTGTCTGTCTTCCTCATCTCCTGAGCCATGCAAACAGCCCAGACTTGTTTACCCTCAGTCAGTCCCTCCGCCCACCCTGTACCAAATCAAAGCTATTATCCAAGGACAATGGGGTCCCATGGTCCTTTTCAGTCTGCCGCCAAGAGACAAAGCTGACAACATGGGTATTTATATCACACTCTGGCTTTCAGGAGGCCTCACATTCGCTAATGAATTAATCCCTTCTAACAACAGTGTCTTTAGTAGGGTGTCATCACAGCGTGTGCATCAGACAAGGGCACTGAAGCAGCAGCTGAGGATGTGACCGATGCATGAGATGCCCAGCTGTGACCATTATGGGGTCCTATGAGGCCTGTAGTGCCAGATACAGAGGATGGGACAAGGATCTTCGGTCTGAATGGAAGCAAAGCCTGTGGTTATTCCTCAGGTGGATGGGTTTTTGCTTGTAGTCTCTCCATTTTTCTCATCTGTAAAACAGGGAGAGCAAAGAATCTAACCAATGTGTGGATTCTTTGTGAAGATTTGGTGACACATGGGGGCATTTGTGAGTGGTGACACATGCATAGGCATACTGTGGCTGTAGGTACAGCTATGGGTGCTTTGTATTGAGGGTGAAGGTCAAGGGCAGAGTGAGAACCCTCAAATTTCTCTGGAAGATACCGCAATAGAAGTAAAAACGCTTATAAACCCCTCTGAGCCCAGACCATTTCGATTCTCCTTCTTTGAATTCTAAGCTCTGTAGAATCTGTTTGTTCCCCATCACCATGTGCACCTGATGCTCTTTACTCTCATATGCTGATTTTCATGGTCCAGGCATGTCCAGGTTCATTCATTTTTTCATCCACCCATCCATCCATTTAATTTTATTTTTGTGTATGGGGGAAATATTTTATTGTACTAAGAATAAGAATCATCACTGATGGGTGATTTTAAGAAGTCAAGATTTCAAGATGTTGACCTGTAGTGCTCTGCCTGTAGGTTTTGAATCTTGGAATTTTCCCCCCAATATATGAAATACATTTGTGTCACCCTGTGTTGATCAATCTTTATTGTTAACTTGACTGGAGACATGCCTCTGGTTGGTTCTGTGGGTGTGTTTCCAGAGAGATTTAACTGAGGTAGGAAGACCCCCACTGAATGTAGTTGCCACTGTCATGCAGATAGGGACTCCTGAATGAATAAAAGGGGGGTGGGAAAGCAAATCAAATCCCATCACTCATCCCTCTCTATTTCCTGGCTGCAGAGACAAATGTGACCAGCTGCCTCATGCTCCTGCTGCCACAACTAGAGCTGCTAGAACCAGGAGGCCTTTCCCACCAAGATGGACCACACCCTCAATCCAAGAACCAAAGACATCTTTGAAGGAGCTTTTGTTAGGCAATTCTGTCACAGCGAGAAAGAAGCACTTAAGCTTTTCTCCATCATTGGTGGCTTAGCCAGGATCTCCCTTTCTAACATCAAATCTTTACATAAGAAATTCCTTATATCCTCTCTATACCTACCACCCAGTTATTTTCATTGTTCTAAAACATGCGGACATAAAGGATGCCTTTGTAGCTATTGCTCCATGTACAGTTTAGTGGCATTAAGCATATTCATGATGAGGTCACCAGCAATATCCATCTCCACAGCTCTCTTGCAAAACTGAGAGTGCACACACTTAACAACAGTTCTGCAAACCCTTCCTCTTAGCCTCTGCTAATCACTGTTTTTCCTGGCTATAATTTCTATTATTCTAGGTACCTCATGGCAGCCTCTGCTAATCACTGTTTTTCCTGGGTATGATTTTCACTATTCTAGGTACCTCATGTCAGTGGAATCGTAGAGTTCGTTTCTTTCAACAACTAGCTTGTTTCATTTAGCATAACACCTTTAAGGTTAACCCCTGTTACCATGTATTTCAGAATTCCCTTCCTTTTTTAAGTTTGCTGAATGTGTATGTCACATCTTGCCTTCCATTCTCCTTTCTGATGACACCTGGCTTGCTTCCACCATTTAGTTACTGTAGACAATTCTTTTTGTGAATGTAGGTACATTCAGGAATTGCTTTTTACTACAAATGGATGGCTCTGTTTGATGGATATCTGTGGCAGCTGATCACAGTGCTTCTCCATTGTAGGGGCTCTTAAGGTGGAGAAGATAGAAATAACTATGGAATAATAGTTAAGCAAGCATGCACATATGATGACAGATCCATCATGCTTGAGGAGAAAGGAGAAAGGGGGCAGGAAACCAACTCAGATTCTCATTCCCAAGCTAGGAAATTATCTGTTCTGAGCCTTAGACTCTTGCTTATAAAAGTAGGATTGTGTTTTCAGTCTCATCTGCTCATTGCCTAGCTGTTGCATGTGTAGTTCAGTGAAAGAAGGGAGTGAACATATTTTATCAAACAAAAGGCATTAAATGAATGACAGTTGTCATTCCCCCAAGGGCCTGGCACATAACACATGCCCCACAAATGTTCCTTGGATTAATGATTGTTTGCTTGCATCTGCAAGTAGCAGACTTTGTTTTTAGTTCTGATTCTCCTGTCCTCAGATTGGCCTTGCTGTGGATCCTAATTTGCAAGGATGGCCCTATCATGCCACCCCTGCTAAGAACAAGCAGGGGTACACATCTCCCTGTGAGACTGCATGACCTAAAAGAACAATGGCAGTGAACTTTGGGTGAAATAGGCCTCTAAGGAAACTAAAGGTAGGGTAGTGGTAGTCACAATGGTAGGGAAAATCGGGTCTAAAAAGGACTCCAGGGGAAATGACGTGTGTACTAAACAGGCACCCCTCAATTTTCAGCATTAAGAGTGACTTGGGATACTGTGACATAAGGGCTATGATTCTATAGTAATGAAATGGAGCCTTACCTAGTCTTTGTTTCTGTTAACCTCTTTTGGTGATATGATTGCATATAGTTCATGTAATGAACAGCAAGAGCCTATCCCCTGTGCAAGGCTGATTAGTGAGCTTGAACACAGGGAGATTCCTGGGCCACATAACATATCTGTGATGTTCTGAGCACCTGTGTAAGAGAGACTAGCCTTACTTTCCTTGTGTCCATTTAATTCGCCATAATATCACCCTAGCAACTATGTCTCAGGCAAGAAGACCAGTTTTGATGTTTTTCTTTAAGTTGGTCTTTGAAAGGCTTAACCATTTAAGTCAATTGTTCACAAACTTTTCCAGAAGCACCCCCTGCTCCAAGCATCTTTGGATAACACAGTGACAAATTTCTGAAAAATAGTCTGGGAGTCAATGGCTGGAGCTGCAGTTCTAGCTCAGCTATGAAGATTCACCTAGCCCTTGACCTTTCTGTAGAGACTTGGAAGTGAGTAAATTAACATCCATGTTGCCTGACAGGGGCTGAAAACTTATAGCTTCTCTCATCCAGGAGTTGATGAGCAGAACCTGGTCTTGCAGGTCAATTTCATAATGTCTTGCCTAGATTTGGAATCTCTGCCTACTACCAAGCCACTGCAGGCTGTGTCCTGGGGGTCAGTCCGGGTTTGGGGTACAAAGAGACCAGAACAATTCTTATCAAGTTTAGTTTTGACCAGTTGGCTAGTCTTTTTGGCTACAAGACAGATATAATGGGATTCATTTTTAAATATTTTTTTATTTCTTTTAACATTATTGCCTGCTATATTTATATTAGATTCCTAAGGGATTCCTTGAGACTATCCAGACTTAAACCTGGTATGATTCTGTTTTCATAGTACTGGACTCCTACCTGAATCTCAAAGTCCCATCAGCATGCCTATATTTCTGTGACATAGGTATATCCATATAATGATCATCTGTATCTGTATTATATAGATATAGATATATACACATACTATGAAGATATAGAGAGGGACGAATGATGGATATCAATTTGCTTTCTTTTCCTCCTTTTTATTTATTTGAGAGCCCATATAACAAAAGAGGTTAATAATAATAGTAATAGATAGGTAGATAGAAGGATAGATAGATAGACAGATAGAAGGATAGATAGATAGATAGATAGATAGATAGATAGATAGATAGATAGATAAAATAGATTCCTTCTGGTTACTTCTCTTTACCTTGGCTGTCTTCGAGCTGGTTAGGAGTCCTATCACCTAGAATCCACTGATGACAATTTGCCTTCCTTCATGTCAACCCTCTCAACTAGGTTTTATCCCAGAGTCTGAAGGGGTCACCTTCTCAGAACCCAGCAAACTTCAGGATAGGTAGGAGGCTCCTGTCTTGTTCCATCAGCCAGGCCCATGCAGCCATGGCAGTCAGGAGAAATATGCAACTCAGTATTTTCTGGGTAGAGAAGGAAGACTTGGTGAAAGAGGGTCAGCTCAGTAGAGTGTCACAGGAGATGGAGAAGGGTAGGTGTTCACTACAGACCCTTCTTGCCATCTCACCTTCTCTTTTCCTTCCAACAGACTCATATCGAGCAGCTGCTGAACTTTGAAGAGATCATGAGGGACAATGGACTTAGTGACTTTTAGTGAGTGCTATTGTAACCCTAAGAAAGAAACAATGTCCTTTACCCAGGACTTTTCTCCAACTGAGTCATGGGAATGGGGATCATGAGCAGAGCAGACACTATAGATCAGAAGTAGGAGAAAGCTCAGGGAGAGGATGGTCTTGCTGTGTGACAGCATAGAAGGGGCACAGGTGGAAAGGAAGCTGGGGTTTTGTGTTCTTACTTAGTGTATCCTAATTTTAATTTTTCTGGAATGACCTTGGTATGTAAATAGCTTCAGCTCTTTGGGGTCAGCTGCAGAGCTTCTGTATTCATGAATAATAGAGGAACAGAGACTTAGCTGGCTGCTAGGAACATGGAAGTATTTATCAATCCTGATGGATTGGTTACTGAGGCTCAACCACCCCCACTTAGAAGGAGAGGACCTCTTTCAACAGATTCTATCGTTTTATACTTTCCTCCCCCATCAGCATGGCCACTCATACTGGTGCAGGGAGCAGAGCACTATTGATGGGCACATGCGATTAGATTCTGAAGAGAAAGGGAGGGACACGGATACCCCTGCCTTCTTTCTCTACCGGGAATGCCCAGGTGGGTGGACCTTACATGATCAGAAGAAATAAGATAGAAGTATGCACCTGTTCCTGGGATATTATGATCTCCGTTTTAAGAACTAAAAGTCAGAATCACGTGGTATGTATGAGCTTTAAAGGATTCAAGTAACGCAGATTTCTTCTTTCAAGAACCACCTTATGGCTCTTCCAACCCGTACCCAGCATCAGTAATGCAGATGAGTATCAGAATTCAACAGACCCCCACGTATTAACAGGGTGAAGGGAGAAGACAAAATATTTTCCATGTGTGGGTTCTTAGCAGATGACTTTGCTTTAAAGACCAGGAAGTGTGGAGGTGGAAGAAGAATGCGGGTGTGACATTAGCTAGAACATTGTTGACTCACGGCCATCAGCTTATGCAGGAAGTCCTGATCAAGGCCCTCCTCTGCTTCTCTCCCCCACCTTCAACACAAACATTGTTTTTGTTGTAGGCTCCTAACTTGCTTATCCACACTTGGGTGTTCCTCTCTGTTCCTTATGCTTCAGTACATTTATATGCTAATCCCTAAGTGTCCGATTTGTTCCTATGAATATGTTGTTACCATAAGACAAGGGCAACAGGAAGGAGATGCTGGTTTGTGATTCTGTGGCATTTTCTGAATCTTAGGTTTTTACATGGTCTTCAGCCTGAGCAGCTGGGTATACTGGACGGAAGAGTCCAGAAGATTGGTGGTAGGGGTAGTGATTACATGTTATTTGCTCTAATGCCTTGTGCCGCAGCGGCAGCGTCTTGGCCAACATGTGGAGGGAGATAAGCAAGAAATGCCATCCTTGTGTATCTACTAAGATTCGAGGTCTCACATCGATCACAATCTCGAGGTTCATTGCACTCTCTTCACCATCCCTCTAGCCCATTCTCCACTTCGTTTCCAGCACGAGTTTCTGAGAGCCTAAGTCAGATCATGCCACTCCCCTGCCTGCAGTCACCTCCAAGGTTTTTGCATAAAATGGAAACTCCTTTCAGTGACCTTCAGAAACTAAAATGACCAGGCCACACCCATGTGTCTCAGCACCTACCCACTCCTGCTGTGGGCCGTACTCCAGCTGCAAGTCGCCATACCATGCCCCTGTCTGGGCACCTAACCACCTCTCAGCCCCGCCCCCACCCTTTGCTGTGCTCCAGCTGCTTTGGCTGTTTCTTTTATCTGTGCTTTTCAAGCTAGCTCTGCTGCTTGCTTTGCATGATGCTTTCTTTGCTCAGAAGCCCCTCTCCCCAGCCTCCCATGATGCTTTCTTTGCTTGGAACACACCACACCCACCGGCTCACTACTTTGGACAGTCACGTGGCTGATGAAACTCTTGACTTTGGTTTCATCTGCAATATTCCCCAGGCCAGTTCTTTCTCATCCCCTGCATTACATCCACTATAAGACCTTGCTGATATATCTCATCTGTTTTCTCAACTGTGCTGATCTCTCCCTGGATTTGTGTAGATCATTTGTCTATTCCCATTTTTAAAAATAATGTTTTTATTTGTTTGTTGAGACAGGGTTTGATTATATAGCTTAAGCTGACATTAGACTCTTAAAAAATCTTATTATGATTCATTTTATTTGAGATTAAAAAGAGATAAACATTTTATGTGTCCGCTGAACCATACTATCTTAGGTTCATCTCACAAAATGGGCTTATACCTATTTTAACTATGTCATTTGCCATATGTTTTTTTAAATTTGTTTGTGCCTTAGTTACCCCATATATACAACGGAGGCATTACTAGCTAGCACCCACATTTTTTCATTAGCATTGAGTACAAGATATATGTAAAACCTTCAGCCAGTGTCTTATTCCTAGGAAGCCCTGAATATTGTTGACTGTCCATATTATTATTACTTTGGTAATTTTTACACACAGATAATTTTTCTAAGAGGCATTTAGGAGCTCTTTGATAATACATAGTGACAAAACTGTAGCCAGCCACAGCATGGAAAGGATGGCAAGCTTTGCCTTTCTCTTCCATTTCCTGTGCCTCGCTAAATACCATTAGATTACATTTGTTCCTAAAGCTAGCCCCAAGGTCCGTTCCCTTATTTGGCCAATTTCTTCTTCTGAGGCTGACTACTGAGGTCCAGTTATCAAAGTGTTGAAGTTCCACAGTCAAAAGTCCCCTTTGGCTCACCTAATTAACATGTCCAATTAAAATTAAACACAACATCCTAATATGGGGTTTTCCCTTTAACCTTTATGAACTACCATTTGCCCAGGGTCCACATTTATCTCCTCTCTATCCAATGGCAGCCCTTTGTCCCCGTTCCTGGACCAATAGCCTCTCCTCTCTCCCTTGCCTATTTTCTCCCTTTTGTTGCCTTCCCTTTCTCCCTTTTCCTCTGTCCCCCATCTTTGTCCCTTATCCCTTCCCTCTGTCTCTTTGGGACAAATAAATCTACCTTGTGCTGAAGACTTGATCTTGGTGCGTCTTGAGCAGACTTCGAGGGCTCTACCCACAGGTTATCTGACAACCTTTCTCTCTCTCTCTCTCCCCTTCTCAAATCAGCAAGAACTCTGAGGGAGTTTCTTTGTTGCATCTGACTTCAGAGGAAAGTAGAACATGCAGCCATTGCATAAATTGTAAAGGCAGAGAAGGAAATAGAACGTGTTAGTGCTACATACAGAGTTAGGGGGACCACCCACTAGATGATGGTTCTGTGCTCATACACACACAACCACATGCACACCCATACACAAAATGCACAGAGAGAGAGAGAGAGACTGAGAACTATGAGCTGATTGGCTAACTGGCAACGAACGACTATGGGATGGGAAAGACATCACACTCAGGCCCCTAACAAGTTGTAGGGTCCTGTGTTATAGCATCAAGGAATGTGTGGTTTTATTATTCTTTTTATAAATGGCCTTAATTCATTTTCGGGTTGCTGTTAGTTCTCTCTCAGCCGCTGTGTCTGGTATTCTCCAAACCTATCTTCATTCTTCTGGACTCAGACCGTAGCTCAGCCCAGAGTGGTGGCTGGCTATCAATAGCTAGAGAAAGAAAATTCCAGAAAGTTTCTTGGGAACTATATCACCTAAACATGCTCATTTACTGATGGGAAAACTATGACCAAGGAAGGTGCCTTTATTTATTCAGTAATTCAGTAATGATTTATTGAGCCAGTTTGTGGTACAAGGCCCTAAGCTAGGAAAAGAAATCAAAAGGAGCCATCCTCTCTTTCAGCATGAAGCTTCCACAATTAACTCTTATAAAAGACTACTTAATAGATGCAATATGCAAAGAGATGGGGCCTGAGAATTATAAGCTTTGAGTCCCGATCTAAATTCCATCACCCTTAAAAAAAAAAGAGTCTAACCCAGAAGAATTTACTGAGCCTTGGCTCTTTCATGTGTAAAATGTGGAAGATGGTGTCTGGACTGTGAATCTCACAAGGAATTTATGAGCGCGCAGATAATCCTGACACATGCTGATGCTTGATGGCCTATAAAGCAATTTGTAGACGCTGCTTTTGTTACTGGTAGGACGATAATTTGCAAACAGGGAATTGCGGCTGCAGGAATAATATAATGTGAAAATGAAAGGGATGGCTGCGGAGGTGGAAGGAGGCTTGTGTGGAGGAGAGCGCAGGCTGAGCCCCAAACCTTCATTCCCAGGAGTGTGTTTTTACACTCTTTGGAATAAATGGGAAGGGGTTTCTCTCTGTGAGGAGTGATTCAGTCAGGAGGCAGCTATCTCACACTGGTGTCTGAGCCTGCCTTTTGGGAAGTATGAGAAAGGAGGATGGTAGGCAGAGCTGGGATGTGAAGTTGGGTGAGGGTGCTACTGCTTGCTCTAGTGACGACAGAAAGGCCTGTTAAAAACGGCGTGTGCTAGCCTCAGTTCAGCTCTGCTGAGGACCTCATGGCTGACGGCGTTAGCAGATGGGAGCATGGATGGGGAGAACATCACGACACAAGAACCTAAGTAAGAGAACAGTCCGGCATATGAGCCTGTAATTGCCTTCTGAAGAGCATCAATTCAGGGGGCCCAGGAGAATGAGCTCCTCTCTCCTGAAAACAAGCCTCTGTGACCTTAGGATTTCCCACTAGTCCCCACATCTTTCCAACATCCCTTCCCTGATGACCAAGCTCCAAAGCCATGAACCCTGAGGAACAGACAACCTCCGACGACAGAGGAAGTTGCCACATGGAAGTGGCAAATTTGAGGAACAAGAAACAGTTTAAAGTGAGGCCTGAAGTCTATGTGGACATGGTTTAGAGGGGCCATTTTGCCAGACAGACCTGAGCTAAGGCAGAGGATATAGCGTGTATGTGTGTGTATGTGCGTGCGTGTGTGTGCATGTGCACATATGCATGTGTACATGCATGTATGAGAGGCTAGCTTGT
The DNA here is from genome assembly GCA_028658305.1 of Pachyuromys duprasi. Classification (NCBI taxonomy): domain Eukaryota; kingdom Metazoa; phylum Chordata; class Mammalia; order Rodentia; family Muridae; genus Pachyuromys; species Pachyuromys duprasi. The sequence goes on from CM053766.1 coordinate 131,963,005, forward strand.
TGACATAAGATTAAGACTATTTGATTACAAATGTAATTTGCACCTGATTCATCCTCCTTCTCATCCACATTAGGCCTTGTGAAATTTGTGGTCAGTTCTGTATTGGAGATTATCAGGGTAGCCTATGAAGAATGTGTGTACTGCAGATGGTATTCATTTGAAAGAACATCCTCCCAGGGAGCAGAACAGCAGCACCCCAGGGTGCCTTGGCTTGTGTGGTACCCTGCACTGCACTCCTATTCTCCATCACAGGGCTCTCTCTTTCCACTTCAGAGACATAATGGCATCTTAAGGCGGGGGGCATTTCTTCCCTGAGGAGGGATAGATGGAATTTTCTCAGAAGACATGCATCTATTAAGCTCCTGTGGTTTATAGAATCAGCCCTGTGGATGGTGACAGCTGGGAGGGTGACACTTCCCAAATGTTGCTATTCAGGAACCTCAATTTCAGCAGGTCCAAACTTGACATTTTAACTTCTTCCTCAAGGGTAGGTGTCCCTTCTTCAGGCAAAGTCACCACGTGGTTGTGCCAGTCTGCTCATTTTGCCCAGTGATTTCCTACTCTAACCCCCACCTGCCCACTCTGCTTCCCCTGCAGCAGCTTTGCTGCCACCTTAGCTCCAGGCCCTTCACATCTGACACCTGGTCCCAGGACACACTGGGATCACACTGCCTTGGTTGTACCCTTACTCTGCTCAGCCCTACTCTGTTTTGAGGAACTTACATTGCTTTGCAAGATTCTACGCTGCCAGCAGTTCCTTTGTTTGTTCACTGACCCCTCCCTGTCCACAAAGTCCTGTCTAAGTGGCATCTCTGTGGTAAGCACTAGAGGTTCTGGACAGAGCAGGGGCATTCTAATGAAGGCACTCACAGCTGAGTGGGGAGGCAGCCATAGGAAGAGTTTGTGGGACTTAGATGGTGAAGGCCAGCCTTAAGTGGCGATGAGAGCATAAGCTTATTGTATTTCTTCCACCGAACAAAAATACCAGGGATTGATTTGAAATGCTATGAAAAGAATGTTCACATCATATTGAGAAAAAGATAAATAGTCCTTCACTAATACCAACCACTATCTACCCACTGATAACATTTTGTGTCTTTACCAATAGCTTATATTCCTATACTTTTTTATTTTTATACATTTAAAAATACGATACTCAGTTATGTCATTTTTGTAGAATACCTTTTTTTTTGTTCTAATGAGCCTCTAACCCTTAAACTTAAAAAGCATCTTTCTTTTTCCTTGTTGTAGAAGGATTGCATAGCTATTTCTAAAAGGTTCATATAGTAAGAACGACATGCTAACAGAGTTTACATGTTGCCTGAGGATCTTATTTGCTAGTACTTGGATGTATGTCCTTTAGGAGTTCCATGTGTCTACACACACCTGGAAAGGTAAATGTAAATGCAGATGTCGACATAAATCTTTCATCTTTTTTTCATTGCAGCATATTTCCTCTTGATTATTGGTTTACTTTCTCTTTCCATATGATACCGCATATGGAATATTATAAGTCATTGAAACCCCTTTTTATGGATAGTTAGGCTGTTTCTCTATATTTGTGATGAGGATTTCTCTCTTGATCTTTGTGTGTGCATGTGTTTTGTTTTTTTGTTTTGTTTTATTTTTTTTATTTCCTTGCTCTTAAGCCAAGAAGATTTGCTCTGACAAAGATTGTAAACAGTTACAGTTTTCTCTCTGTACATCGTCAGCAGAATTATAAGATGATTTCCAGTAACACCCCAGCAATTTTTAGTTTCCTGCACTTCATCACAGGTACAACCTGAGACTTAGCCTGCTACCGTGATCATATTATAACATGTGGCAATATTGGGCTTTGAAGATGTAATTAGGAGCCTAACATTTGGCTTTATGTTAGTCAAAGGAGATATTGGTTGCAATGAGTCTTATTAATCAAGCAAGCCCTTTAAGAGAGTCTAGATGCCAGTGGATAACTTATTTTCCACTATCTGGAAGAAGTTATCCACCAAAAGTCTACAGCTACAAGCAGATGAAACTTTCCAATACCACATGAGCTTGAACGAAGACTGAGTCACAGTCCAAGCCTTGGCTGCCATCACTATATAACTTGTAAAACACTAAGCACAGAACCCACCTAAATCTTCCCTGAAACTCTGAGACAGTGTATGTTGTTTTAGTCTGTGGAAATTGTGAGGACTCTTTACGGAGCAATGGAACAGTAATACAATATATGGAACCCACTTTAATAAATCATGCACATTTTACACGTCCGACCTCTGAGCCAGGCCGACATCTACATAAACTTTTGCCGATACTAGATATCGCTGAGAATGAAATGTTTGAGAATATAAGGCAAAATAATACTTTTAATTATGTAAGTAAGTCACAGATAAGATTGCATGCTTTCTGTATTTTAATTAAAAATTTACTATATGTGCATGACTATTTTGCCTACATGTATGTCTGTGTAGCAAGCTCATGTCTACGCTCACGGAAGCCAGAAAAAAACTTTGGATCCTCTGGGACTGGAGTTACAGACTTAACAATATGGAGAAAGGAAACAGATGTTTGTAAGGTGTCATGTGAGCATTGAGAGTCTAACACTGATCCTCTGGAAGAGCAGCCAGTTCACTTAACTACTAAACCATGACACCCTGTCACCCCGCCCAGCTCCACTGTATTTTAATTGAAAACTATTTTGGCTCATTATTAAAATCATATTATTTTCCAGCTTTTTTCCACACTGATTTGTTTCCCCTGCTGGACATTGTTGTTGTTGTTTTCCATAATATCATTTATGATATGTAGTGAGAAGAGACATGGATGCTCTTCTTCTGTGAACTTTTAAAGTGCCATTCTGTCAGTCAGTGTTCTGTCAGTATAGAAGTTTGGTTGATGGGTGGTAAGGAGAGTTATGCTAATATAATCACATTTACACAGATAACCTAATGATGACAGAAGCTGAAGAACATTAAGGATGGTCAAGTTGTAAGGTAGGGAGAGCTCAGAGGACCTTCAGAAATAACATGAGAAGTCTTTGGAATTCTTCAGACCAGGTTCTTTATCAGATCTTGTATGGTGGAGAAAAAAAAAGAACAATAGAGTATTTTCTGGTTTAGTCTGGCAAGTAGCAAGTTCTCTGAGGAACCTCCCTCTCCTGAATATGGACGAGCAGAGAATGTGCCCTTTTCAAGTCCCACAAAGACCAGAAAGCACATGCCGGTTGTACCCACACCCATGACTTTATTTCCAGTGGGTGGATGAATAAACTATTCTTGCAGATGCCTTTCCTCCCTTCTAATAAACAGAGCCCTTCCCTATATTGTAGTCCTTCATCAGACAGAGCCATGATTTTGAAACTGAGCAAGTGGGCAGGGGTGTTTGCCAAAAAGCATCCACTTGGTCATACCTGGCACAGTGTAGATCTCCCTTAAAGCAGCCTTAGCAGCCACGTCTGTGGGCAGGGGTAGGCATGGGTTGGATGAGAAAGCATTCTTCCATCTTAGTGAGATGATAAGCATCACATTAAAATATCTGGCAAGAGGAAAGAAGGCAACTTGTTCTCTTCCTGGAGACTGAACAGTTCCTCAGACCATCTAAAAGGAGGCCATACTGCTCACAGTGTGTAATTGCATAAATGAAGATCATCTGTTGGGCAGGAGCCATTTTCATATCTTCTCATTGGGACATTTGAAAATATTTGGACACTTGTTTGATTGTCTAGCATCTGGTGTGGGTAGAGGACATGAATGCTCCTAAGTGTTCTAAAATGCACGAGGCAAGTCCCAGTAACAGAACTGTGTGGCATCAAATGTCAACCCTGATGAGACTGAGAACCCCTGGCCTGGTAGGAACAGAAGCTCTGAGTTTGGATCCAGCATTCATATCAGGCAGCTCACAACAACCTGCAACTCCAATGGGTCAGTTGCCTTCTTCTGGCCTCTGTGGACACTGTGCTCTTATACACATATACATACAGAGATACACAAACATTCACTTAAAAATAATAACATCTCTTAAAAAGAGTGCTGTGAATTACTGATACGTTCTGCTTGGATTTGTATGAGAATATCTCTAAGCACTGTGCCATGTCATGTGAATAACTGTCCCCTCCCCCAGAGCCTCTTCTTCTTTCCCTGGTGTCTCTCTTTAGGATCATTTTGCCTCCTGAATGATGGGAACCCATAAGGGATTCAACACTATGGGATATCTCTCAATTCATCTGCAGAGTTCTGGCCACAAACAATACAGATTGTCCTATCACTGAGAGGACGTTTCAAAAAATACATCTATCTTTTAAAAAGGAGGATAATTTCTCAAATCCCAAATTAAAAATCTCTAAACATTCACTTCCATTTGGCAAGGTTCTGATATCATATCCAACACTCCAGAGTTCGTTGATTCTGATAATGGATTTGCCCAGTCTGGAGAGAAACTGTGTGTCTGGCAGGAGAAGTCAGGTGGGGAAAGAGACAAGAGGCTGTATATTTGAAATTATGAGACTAGGTAAATATTTGATGTGTAGTAACTGAAGACGGACAAAGCATTGTGTGGGTCAGAACAGGCTATGTTCCAGAAATGGGGGAAGGTAGAGCTTCAGTAAACTATCACTAAATGCCATCTATGTATCCCCAGCATAATGTGATTTCTACAGGTAATTGAGATATATATGTACTATAGAGATATGTTCAGATGTTTTCTGTTTGTTGGTTTGTTTCCAGATTGGCTCTATACAGTCAGGCTTTCTTTTCTTCTCTTTTTAATGTTTGTTGATGGTGGCAGTATTCTTTTCGGTCCCAGGAGAGATACCGAAAAACAAACATTACAGAAAATAAGTATTGGCCTTAAATTGTCACTCATAAAGAATCCTGATGCCTACGTTCTGTTTCCATGAACCAATTTTACAGAAAGAGATGGTTTAGTGTGTGTGTGTATCTTGAGTCTATTTGTCAGAAATAGTCTCCATGGGACAGGATCTGGATTGACAGCAGCAAATGGGATTTGCATGGAAGCAGCATCTCCCACCAGCAATTCCACAGAGGGTTCTCAGCCCCCATCATTCTTAATCCCCCTTAGCAGGAACTCCCATGCCTTCTTGCTTCATTTTGCTGCCCTTCTTCAGGGTCTGGCTCCTGCAGTAGTTATTTTTACTTTTGCCATCCTGGCTCATTTGTAGGTGGCCACTATGCTGTCTCTCATGGAAATTTTTTTTGACTCCCTAGGTCTGAACCACTGACTTTACAGACAATTCTGAAATCCTCATTCCTAGCTTCAGTCAGCCATAGATTCACTGGCCACTGAGACGGAATTATAAAACTATCTCTTCCCGGTAGTGTCTACAGCTAACAAAGGGTGCATCTCTGCATATGTGGGGTAAAACATACAAAATGATATTTTGATGGGTTTTGCTCCTTTAGATTAGGGAACCAGCTCAGGGTAGCTTAAAATGACTCTACTCCTTGTATTAGGGCCCTTTCCACAAACAAGAGTTGACATTTCTGTAGCCCTTCTTATCCTTGTTGTTATATTACCCTACTAAAATTCTGAGCGACAGCTTCTGTTTTCTATGCATTTTCTAAGGTTGCCTGAATATGTGGAATCGTGAAATCCTCACCTTCCACTAAACCTGGTTTAGTAAATAGATCACTAATTTCTCCATTTCTGTCAGATGCCACTCACCAACGTCCATGACAACGTGCACTAATCTCCAAGGTGACAGAACTGTAACCTCAATCTCCTCCAACCATGAAAAAGAGAGACAGGATGAGGTGCTAGAGAGAGACATGGAAGATTTGTGACAACTGCCTTGGGGATTCTCTGGATTCTACTTTCTAGACTTTGAGAGTTCAAAGCATGGAGGCTGTTGGCGGTCACCTGACTACTAGAAGACAGAGTTCCAGTGATTGTAGCATGTAGTAGTGAGTGAGTAGGGAATTTTGGGGTGCTCTGCTCTTTGGGGTTTTTTGATATTCTGTGATTCTTTGTATACCTGAACTGAACATCGAGTTGTAAAAGTTCGTTCTGAACTTCAGTCTGGGCCTCTACTTGTTCCTGCATGTGTTCACTGCCATGTGTGACTAACCCGATTTATCAGGGGCTGCTTCTTACACATGAGAGATTGCCAGCTACTTTTTTAACAGTAGGAATGGAGAGAAAAAGTAAAGTTGGAGATAGTCTTTGAAGTCATTTTCTTTCTTTCTTTCTTTCTTTCTTCCTTCCTTCCTTCCTTCCTTCCTTCCTTCCTTCCTTTCTTTCTTTCTTTCTTTCTTTCTTTCTTTCTTTCTTTCTTTCTTTCTTTCTTTCTTTCTTTCTTTCTTTCTCTCTTCCTTTCTCTTTCTTTGAGAAAGGGTTTCTCTGTGTCCTAGACTTGCTTTGTAGACCAGGCTGACCTTGAACTCACAGAGATCCACCTGCCTCTGCCTCCCTGAGTGCTGGAATTACAGGCATGCACCACCATGCTTAGCCTTTGAAGTCATTTTCATTCACAAAGATAATTAAATTTAATAAAAGGTGCCCTATGGTGAGTAAGCTAAGCGTTGAGACTGTCCTTTGGTCCTTGGCTTAGCTTGGCATGAGCTGATAGTATAAGCAGGTGGAGTTCTTTTGACAGAGATCAAGCTGACTGGCAGGGATCCTAAACTGTAGCTTAGTGTGGACCATACCAAGAGTGAATGAGCTCCAGGGAGCTAGACAGCACTCTCAGGGTGGGTTGCCCTGTATAGTCAAAGTGTGACACACTAAAGACCCCTTTACACACCTTGATCTAAAACTCTTGACCCTCTTGAAGTCTTTATCTTCTCTGGGTTAGGGGAGGTCTGAGGAACCAAAGCTTAATGGTGAAGCTCTCTCCTGAACCATGGGTGCAGTGCTCCTGAGCCAAAACCCTAAACAATGGTCAGTGTGTCACAGTAGCCGCTTGTGGACTCCAGTGTGTCCTGGCGCGTTCCAGTGTACCCCAGTATGCTGTAGTGCACTTTTGACTCTCTCTTGTTTTCATATGATAAAGGTTCCACTTTTGTTCATTCTTATAGTCTTCTTTAAAAATAGGAAACAAAGAATGGTGGGAAATGCCTTCCTTTTTTGAGGAGAGAGGGCAAGATAGAAAATCCTACCATGGTGTGGCCTACCTGTGTGTCAGGATGGAGTCACTAGTGTGGTGACCTCCTCAGTGAAGACAGTGGAGGCCGTAGAGTCTGAGTATGTAGCTGTCTTTGTCCTGTACCTGTGCTTGCCTCACAACATATATTATATATCATCCTCATTTCAGCAAACACTTCCCTTATCCTTCTCTCTCACCAGAGGAAAAAACGGGGGCTTATTAACATGTAGGTTCTAAGTTCCAGAGACCTCAGTCTAGGATAATGAGAAGATTAGGAAAAACAAACAAACAAAAACAAAAACATTAGAATCATGCCACACTCTCTCTGTTTTCTGATTGTTGTGCTGTTTTAATGCTGCTTCAATGGCTTTGTGTGACACCCTTAGTAACTCAAAATAACAAATGATCATAAACATGGCGATTTTGTTGTTGTTGTTTTAATTTTTTTTTTAAAGGGAGGGAATGGGAAGGTGTTGATAAAGCAGCTGACACATGTGGGCACCCAGACTCTGTTCAACTCTCAGCTCATATAAGCAGCCATTTGATCAGTCATGGCCAACTCTGGACTTCATCCTGTTTTCTGTAATCTGATGCATCCAATATGACTTACTGAACATCAGGTGGGCAGGGTATGAACACCTGTAATCTCTGAACTCCAGAGGCAGGAGGCTCACCAGTCAAACACCAGTCTGGGTTACATGTGGGACCTTATCTCAAGTTAAGTCTCTCTGTGTGGCTTTGTTATGACTACAAGGAGTTGCAGCATCTTGGGACTGTGAAAGAGAAGCCATAGTTTCTCAGATTGCCATTTTCTGTGCCTGTCTCCAGGTCTTTATTTTTAGCTTGACGAACATACTCCCTTTATCTCCATGTCTCTCTCTCTCTCTCTCTCTCTCTCTCTCTCTCGACATTACATGACATTTTTAGGCAGTCATATTTATTGAACCTTTTCTAAGAACCTTTTCTAGAACCTTTTCTGTCTGGATTTTGAATAAAAACTGATAAAGCCCATAGACACTCCTATAGCTATGAAATCTACTTTCTCTGTACTTCTCTTGCCTCCTAAGATTTTAATGAATTACTGTTTTACACTTACATTTTGGTCTGTTTGGTATTTATCTTGGAATTCAGTGTGAAAATGATGTATTTCTAAAAAGTTCCTCTTTGGGGTGCCCTTGTAAGAACTACTAATAGCTTTTTTTCCTGTCTTTTCTCATTACTCTATTTTCACTAAACCTTATGATGGGATATAAGCTGTGTGTGCTCCATCTTATTGATAAACACTACCCCTCATGATCAAATTACAAAGTCTTCTACCTTGAGGAGGCTTCCTTGATGACCTTAGGTTTTCATATGTTTCCCTACCCAGCCCTGATTCATTTCTAGAGAATCTCCCACACCCAACTTGTCACTGTGCAAATGGAGCAGGCTTGTGGTTGTTTACCCATCTATGCCCCATCAAGCTGTGACCCTGTCGAAGGTAGGGACAAAGCCTTCCCTGCTCCTCTATCTTCCAGGAGTTAGTTCATGCCTGGCAGATAGCAGATGCTCTTTCCCATTATCAGTTGCATCACAAACCATCTGAAACCTGATGGCAGCAGTATTTCATTTTGATTATCACTGTTTCAGTGAGCTGTGATTGAGTTCAGCTAGATGGCCTCACTGTTGGAGCCCCGCTGTGTGGTTGCATCAGACATAGCTGGTACTGCAGTCATGTATGGGGTTTCCCCACTCACAAGTCAGTGGGTGACGCTGTCTGTTGCTGGGACCTCAGCTGGGCCTGTGGGCTGAAGCCCCTATCATGTGGACTGCATTTCTATAGCATAGCAGCTGCCTCTGAAAGCTGGAGAATCTGGCAGAAGCTATGTCATCTTTTATGGCTTAGCCTCAGAACTGTCACATAAAATCACAGCTGCCATGTTCCATGCTCTGAGAAAGTCACAGAGGCCTGCCTAAGTTCAAGACAAGGAGGCATAAACTCAGTCTCTTGATGGACAGTGACAAGATCACAATGGAATAAGTGGTATACACATGTCCATTATCAGACAGTATAATCTAATAATCTAAACATGGGCTCACGAGTTCATTCTGTCTTCATCTCCCATCTCATCCTATCATAAATCATATATCACATATCATATCGCATCATGTCACATCACGTCATGTCATAACATATCTGCCCATCTTGTGTTATACCAGTACACTGTAGCCGATTGTCAAATAGGTACAAATGTACAGTTCAAATCATCAGGATGGCTACACTGTGAGCCTCGACTTGACCTAGAACCTCTGATGATAAGGCCAAGTGCTGTCAGGAATGTTTTTTCTATTCTTTGGGCTGGAGGTGAAACCAAGCTGCTGAGTTCCTGGGGAGATCCCCTTCCTCTCCCCCCCCCTCGCATCCCAGTTCCAGGGGCCACAGGGGATGTGTGCAACAGTGTGACAGCTCTTTGCTGTTTGATCATAAACTTTTCCTTTCAAGGTGTCGGGTTACTGGTGTTTTGTTTTTCCTTCTCTACTTCCTAAACTAAGTGCTTTGGAGAAGATGGATGCACAGGAAGTGACATATTAAGTATTTGCTGAAATGGTGAGGTTTCTGCTCAAATGGAAGGTGCCGTGTTTATGACGGGCACACAAATTGAAGAATGGAACTTGCTTTCTGCACAATCGAGTTTATCGCTTTTGCTCTCAGAGGTGGCTCTCACTAGTGGAGAAAGCTAAAGGTGCTTGAGGAAGCTCTTTGCTTTGATTCTGCCGGATAAAGTGAGCAGGGCAGTGTATGAGAAGCACAAGCAACTGAATGAGAGTGTTCTCCTGTGCCTGGGAGGATCTTTTTTTTTTAAACATTTTTATTTTATATTAATCACAGGTTATGTACTTTGTATCCCAGCCATAGCCCCCTCCTGCATTCTCTCCCTATCCCCCCCCATCCCTCCCTCATCTCCTCCCTGCCCCTTTCCAAGTCCACTGATAGGAGAGGACCTCCTCCCCTTCCATCTAACTCTAGTTTATCAGGTCTCTTCAGGACTGGCCTCAAAAGCAAATATTAAGACACATAACCAACCCTTTGGCAGAGTGAAGGGAATCATATGAAAGAAGGGGTAGTTAGTATGACCTGGAGAGGACAGGAGCTCTGCAAGGACCAAATATATCAGGGCACAGGGGTCTTTTATGTGACTGTTTCTCCAACCAAGGACCATGTATGGATATAACCTAGAACCCCTGCTTGAATGTAGCAAATGGTAGCTCAATATCCAAATGGGTACTCTAGTAAGGGGAACAGGGACTATTTTGGACATGAATTCAATGGGTGGCTCTTCAGTCCCCTTACCCCCCGAGGGAGGAACAGTCTTGCTAGACCTGGGAGGATCTTACTCACTGTTGAACTTACTCACTGTTGAGAAGGTATCCAACAGTAAGGATGGTGGGACATTTCTACCACATGGGTCTTGGTGTCAGAAGTTATCTGTCTGCTACAGTGTGGGTCTCAGTGTCAGAATTTAACTCTCTGGTGGGTTTTTGTCCTATGAAGATGACCCATTTTTATGAACGTCCTTGTTGTAAATAGGAAGAATACAGACTCTAAATCTGGAAGTTGTAGACTCAAACCCTACTTTTTCTTTTATACCAATACACATTACCCCAATTCTTTGTGCTACTGTGGTTCCATTTCAATACTGGGCTACAGTTTAGAAGTCGCTGAGCATTTAAATAGAGTTAAGACAGTGGCTGGAATACTGTGTACTCTCAATTCACGTTAACTATTATACTCATTGTTTCCGACACTGTTATTTAGCTGTCACTAATAATCATGAGGTTTTCATTGCTCTCCCTAGACCTACCTGTACAACTTCGTATTACTTATGGAACTTAACGTGTTTCAGTAGCAATATTTTTAGAAAATAAAACATTTTAGCAATGTATTTTATTTGACTAATATATACACACACACACACATATATATATATATATAATGACCTGTTCATTATATTAAGTTCATTAAATTATATATATATAATATATTTATATATTATATATATAATTTAATATATATTATATATAATATTATATATACATATATAATTTAATGAACTTAAAAATATCAGTGATAAACTGGGTCAGATGGACCAGGGCTGTAACCTAACCCCAGCTACTTGGGAGGCTGGGGAAGGAGGGACACAGGCTTAAGGATGGCCTGGTCTGTGTAGTAAGGTCATGTATCAAAATCTCAAATCAGTAGAAGAGGGATGGAGTTAAGAGCCCAGTGGTTAAATATGGGCCTGACATACAGGAGGCTGTAAATTCAGTTCTTCATTCCCCCGTGTAATCATCAACGATATATGTTACAGTCTACTTCATATTAAGCTTTTGTTCTATGAAACCTGGTACATTAATTAGAGCATCTCTTAATTGCATTAACCACATTTCATAGACTCAATTGTGTATCACATGTTTGGTCACAGTCATACTGGGGAGCACAGCTCTGTTGGCTTGTTGCTATTCCATGAATTTAGCCACAGAAGACAGAGTGCCTATGTGTATGTGTGTGTGTATGTGTGTGTGTTTGTCTGTTCCTTACTGAGTTCTGTGAATTAGCTGCTTTATATTGCCATATAATTTAATTTTTTTATGAAGCAAAGTTGAATTTTATTAAGAGAAGGATTTAACACAGGTTTAAGCACAAGCATTAAAAGGGTGAAAGTGTGTACACCCAAGACATGGCTATGGCTCCTTAGGAGAGAGTCATAGTTGAATCTATTAACAATAGCCATATATATGATAATTCTTACGGCCACCTTGCCAACAAGTATCCTATACCAACTTTATAACTTCAATATTAAAAGTTGAAGAACTAATTTTCCATAGTTGTCCAACTTTAAAGGGCAGAATTTGAACTCAGGTCTATGGGACTGACAGTTTCATAAAGTAGTAACTAGGTGACCGATTTTACTGGCAGAACAATACAAGTCTAGCTAAGACGGAGGCAGAGCTCACATAGAGCATCTGCCCTGTGTGCCAAGCCTCCTGTGTGGCTGTGTTTGAAGACAGAGAGGGCAGGACCAGGAGAAGGACTGGTCCTATGTCCACGGTGAGGATACAGAATAAATCTCTCTGTGGCCTATGTCATAACTTAGTGAGAAGTTGGGATGTGGGTCTATTCATTGGCCAGACTCAGGGCTCAGTCTTTCAAAGGGTGAGAGTTGATGCTGGATCTAGCCTGTGGCCAAGTCAAACTTTGGTCTGAGACTGAGGTCAAGTTGAGGCCAGAACTTATTGTAGCAGCAGGCAAAGCCGATTCACAGAAGATTCACTGTTTTATGTCCATTCTCATGGTCCTGAACCCATACCAGGCAGTGCCATTGTAAAGCAAGGGCGTGCCTTCCCCATCTTGGTTCCTCTATTGTGCCCCATGAAAATGGCTGTTTGTAAAATTAGCTCTAGTGTAGAAGAATGTTAATTCAGAACATGGGTGTTCTGGCAAAAAATCACATCCAAAGACCTTCTAGGTCTGTATGATCTGGCTGGCAAGACATCACATCTAAAGATCTCTTTGAGATCTGTGTGATTGGAATAGAATATAAACACGTCTTTAATCCAGGAGACAGAGGGGAGGAAATCTGAGTTCAAGACTAGCTTAGTATAAAGCAAGTTTCAGATTTAAAGAAGCCTAGATCCACGAATGGTGTTACAGGCCTTTAATACCAAACAATGAAGGTATAGTTAGTTTATAGAAGGAAGCACCTATGTTTGAAAGTGATGGCTAATTGAGTGGCAGAATCAGTGATGAATCAGAGAAAGATTTGACAGAATAGGACACCCTCCAACTCTCAGGAGAAGAGAGAGGAAAGGGAAGCTACTTAAGGGGCAACGCAGAGAAGGAGAAAGAGAGAAGAGGCAGCTTTACTAGAACAGTAATAAGAGAGTCAGGTTGCAGAGAGAGGACTCAGGTGAAGACTGAATAAGCCAGAGAATGAGAAAGAGCTAGGAGATCTGATTGCTGGAGTTAGTTTGAGGAGAAGCAATGCAATTCAGGGGCCTAGAAAAAAAAAAACAAATTGAATAAGTTAGCTGGGAGATGAGTTTGAGCTTGAACTGCTGAATTGAACCAGCCATCCCAGAGCTCAAAAAGGACAAGAAAGGATGAGAAGTAAGTCTGAAAACATTCTAGGCCTAGGTTACTGTACCTAGGCTAGAAGCTTCCAGCTTCTAGGCGTAGGTTAGCAGAAGGAAGCAGTAATATTCCAAGACAACAATTACAACTGGAGAATAGAAGTTCTTTCCACACTCTAGTAAACAAGACTGGCAGCTTCTCTGGGAAGTGTTAGGGAGATGCAGTGGTCAGACACCTCTGCTATAATCGCCCTGGATGGGATCAGGCCTTATGAAAGGAGTTTCAGCAGCCATGCTGCATGTGGTCCAGGAAAGGTGTGCTGAACTCGAGGGGAGTATTGTCCAGAATCAGTCAGGGCACTTAGAGGACCAAGACACTGCATGTTTCTCTCTGTGAGTCCTGACCTGAGCCTTCTGGTATTGCCAGATCAGCCTCAGAAGTAATGTTATGTTTGTTAGACTTAGCTATGTACCAGACAGTAAGCCTCGGAGGCTACCTCTATCAGACGTAAAGGAAACAATAATCCTAGTCATCCAGAGAGTTAGTGTTCACCTGTAGAAATGAATGAGGGGCCATTTTCAAATAAACCATTCATAGAAAAGCAAGGTAGAAGTGGTCCCGGCAGTATTTTCTCCTTAGTATAAGAAAGTAGAAAAATAAAAATACAAGGAGAAGGCTAGGTGATGCAGGGAGATACAGGAGCAGCTTTCATTATGCTGAGGTCTTAGGCAGTCTGAGCGCTCTCAATAGCAAGCACAGCTCTCTAGGGTGGGCTGAGGATGAACATTAGAAGGTCTGAGAAGACTTCGGCCATTCCTAGAATTCGGGGGCCTATGGCTCCCCTTCCTGTGTCCTGTCGAATGTCCAGGGATCAGGTTCTCCTTCAGGCATAGGGAAGGGTGTCAAAGGAAGGCTTACACAGGGGAGCTGCTTGAAAGTGTCACAGTCTCCTACATGTGATTTCCTTGTGTTCTCATCTCTACAATTCAGCTAGAAGGAGGCTTTCTGCACCCATTCCTGGTTAGCTTCAGCCAAAATAAAAAGGAGGTTGTAAAAATCCAAAGTGATGAAGCTAAACACCCCCTTGTTATAAAAAAAGATCATATTGCTCAGTGACAGAGAGACTGTTCTGATTCTCATGTGATGTGTCCCCACAGGCTTATGCTTGGGAACACTTGGCCTCCCACTGTTTGCTCTTTTAAGGAGTTTGTGGATCCTTTGGAAATTAGGACCTGGCATAGAACATAGAAAACAAAGGAAGCACCTGCTCCGAGTTATAGCCCACTCCTATATCTGATCACATCTCCACTTATCAGCCTGTTTTTGCTGCTACGACAGACTGTATATCCCTTTAAACCATGAGCCAAAACAATCCTCCTTTTCTTTAATTTGTAATGTCTGGTATTTTGTCATCAGAAGGAGGAAAGTAATTAATACATATAGGTTTGAGGAATGCATCATTAGGCAACGTCATTGTTGCGTGAACATCAGCATGAACTTAAGTATATCTAGATATATAGCCTACTGCAGGTCTAGGCAATATGACATATATCATTATATGTGCAGTCTGTTGATAATTGGATTATAATTATGCAGCATGCAACCATATTTCCTTTGGGGTAAAAGAGCTTCCTGTGTTTTGTTGTGGCAGCCAGAAATTTGAAGCAAATTCCAGAAAGTGTTTGTGCATTTACAATGTAATTTTGGAGCATTGATGTGTGTGTTGGACAACAATATTGAATGTGTATTTAATTTGGTCTCGTAAGCAATCACTGTTAATCCTTTTATGTTTCATCTTTACACTTCTCTATATAATTGTTTTTCCTTGCATGTACATGAAAAGGGTGAAACAATTTAACAGGAACGAGAGTGGAACGGAACTGAATATTGATGCCAGCAAACACCGTATGTGGATGCTTGTATGTGTATGTATGCAATGTCATATGTGTATATATGTTTACACATATGCATAGCAGTATCTTGCCATGTTAAAAGTATAATTTAAATTTGCTACAAAAGGAATAAATTATTGAATAAATTGTGTTCAAGCTTTTGGCCAACTATTGGTAAAAATAATTATATTATCACCTCACACTCAACTCTAAAATGTGTTCCCATTATCACTGTTATTAACTAACCAAAATTAAACCTAGATCAGTGACACATTTCTGTGATCCCAGAACTTAGGGAGCTGAAGCAGGAAAATTGGATGAAGCTTGGAAAATTAGACTATACAGCAAGACCTTGTCTAAAACTTTAAAAAATGGTAATAGTAATAAAATAAAATAGACTAAAATTGAAAACATAAAGCAAATTGAATGATGTATAGGCAAATACATATGAGATCTTTAGGAAATCATTTATCTCCAATATCTGTTTCTTAGGTTTTTCCTTCATATTATAAGATTTCCTATATTGTAAGGCATTTGTGGGGATTAAGTAATGTATATGAATTCTTCAGAAAAGCACATTGCCTGAAGAAATTATATATAAGTATTAACTACTACTTAAAACAGGTATCAAGTAGAGTAACTAAAATAAAATGATAGATTAGATTACATAAAATGCTGGAGTTTTTGAATATCAAGAAATAAAATCATGAATATCATGAAATAGAGCACAAATCACACACATTAAAAATTCATCCTGGATGGTAGAAAAGGTGAAATAGTCCTCACATGTAGCGTCATTTCAAGTCAACAACGAAAAAAAAAACCCACGAACAGTGGCTTTCCACTGATAAGAGAAAAAAATCCACATTCATCTACTCTTTCTACTGATACTCAGCACACTCCTGCTATGATTGGACACCCTATTCAACAATGGGCAGAGCTGAGCTCCTATGGTCAAGGAACCTACATCTTAATGGACAACACACATACAAGCAAGAAACCCAGTGCATGAAGAACCAAAGAAATTTCAGTTCTAACAATGAATAACCAGTTTATTAATGTTCCCACATAGCAAATATTTTTGAGTGATTTTATCACATATTCCAGATGATACAGGAAAATTGACACTCTCACACATTTGTAATGGGAGCAAGAACCACTGAAGCCTGACTGTTTGGAATTTTGTGCAGTATGTACTAATAGATCTTGAAATGTGTGACTCTTACCTTGTGACAACTTGACATATAGGCACATACCTATAGGATTAATGCATAATCAAAATGCATAGAAAGATTTCTATAAAGAGCAAGAGAGACAACAGAAACAAATTTTGTTTGAAAAAATGCCATCACGAAAGCCATTTCTTTGAATGTTATTGAATATGTAAGCATAAAAATATAATATGAGTTGATTGATTCATCATTTCCCAATATGTGTTGTTTATTTTTACTTCTAAGGCACTGCTGTAGGTCAAGGGACACAGTGGTGGTGAGGGCAGCATTTCTGTTCTTGAGAGGTTTGTATCATAGGATGTCCTTTTTTTCTGGGAGGAAGACATAGTGAAATTGACAGAAAACACACAAGCAAGTGTGCAAATGCACACACATATGTTTATATACGTGCACATTTATGCAGAGGCACATTCACACATCTTCATATGCAATTTGTGCACAGTCAGAAAGATTGTGAAAATTTTGTGAGGAAAACCAAGGCATATCAAGGATGGAGGATGGAGGAGTGTGTTTTCCCTGTCACAAGGGGCTGGGATGGAGGCAAAGAACCTACGTAACAGTTAAGGTATCGGAGGTGATATCTTTGATTGATGCCTATGCATAGGCCCATGTGAAGCCAGGCTCATGCCATGCTGACCTTTTGTGGAGGAGCACCCTCAAGAGAGTGTGACAAGAGAGATCACGTGGGTTGTAGAGAGTTGTGGGCCAGTTTGAAGATTGTGAGGGTATTGGGAAGTCTAGCAAGTGCTGGATATTAGCCATTATATATGATTTTGTGGGTCAGGAATGTAGATCAAGTTCTGCTGAGAGACTCTTCATCATTGGTTGTGGTGGTCTGAATGATAATGGCCCGCATAGGCTCATACGGGGTGACAGTATTGGGAGGTGTGGCCTTGTTGGAGCAGGTATGGCACTGATGGAGTAGGCATGGCCTTGTTGGAAGAAGTATGTTGGAGGAAAGGGGCTTCGGGTTTCAGAAGCTCAATCCAGGCTCAGTGTTATTCTCTCTTTCTGCTGCCTGCCAACACAGATGTAGAACTCTTAGCTACTTCTCAAGCACCGTATCTGCCTGCTTGCCACCATGCTTCTAGCTATGAAAATAACAGATGAAACTTTTGAACTATAAGCCAGGCCCAATTAAATGTTTCCCTTTATATGAGTTGCTGTGGTCATGGTGTCTCTTCACAACAACAAAACCCTAACTAAGACATTGACCAACTATTGGTCACTTGGTGGAAGACTGAGCTGATTTTTAGAGTCTAAGATGAATCTTGGGTAGAGCTGGCTGGATGGTTGGACTCTGGTGACTAGTCAACTGGATAAATTACTGTATTTAGGGTATTGCTCCTAGAACAGACCAAGTGTAGAATGGACTCACAAGATCAGTTGGAAGCCATATTTAATCTACCATAGTAAAAAGAGAGGACAAAGGAACTACAGGGCTAATGTGAGTTTGGTAATTTAAGATTATGGCTTCAGGAATATTAAAAAAAAAGAATTCAGCAGAGCAAATGACTATGCTATACAAATTTATATTTTTTCAGGGGTATATTTGTTAACCAATAACTTTTTTTATTAGAGAATGGTAGGTGAGGGAAGATAGTACAGTGTATGTGTGTGCACATGCTCACACACACATCTACACACACACACTCTCTCACACGCACACACTCGCACACACTCGCACACACATACATTTGAAAGCTTATGACAGTGTAAGGTCAGGGTTCAGACATTAGTTGGGTACCATGTGTCACCAGCCTCTGTCAATATGAGGGTGGAGCTTCCTATTTCTCTTCATGGCCATTGGACATAATTATTCTGAACAAGGATTTCTGTAAGCAACCCTTTACCTTCTTGACTCTGACTTAACCAGGGCTAAAGTGGGAAGCAGACATTTGATCCAGTGATTCTGAACAGGCTAATTGCTTCAATAGTTTCCCAGTTATTTTTTTTAAATCTTACTAAACACTGTTGAAGGCTCTATTTAGAGACTGTAAGCCTCTAAGAATATGTTTCCATTGTCAAGTGGTTCAAGCCCCTCTCTATTGATCCATTGACCAATGGATTTGCAACAGTGTTGTGTCATTCATTTATTTGTACACTAAGCAAGCAGCTTTGTACATGCCAGGACAAGAGATCATAACGTGTCAGTCAGTGCCTTACACCCTGGAGTTGTCAAGATAAGTATGGTAGACCATTATTTAACAATGAATGGCTTGCTAAAGGAGCAGAATCGGCCATTTATGTTTTCCACCGTGATCTGAAGCAGGCTCTGTGTAATAACTCTATATATCATGAATGAATGAAATGAACAGATTAATGAAAGAGCTGTTGGGGGCCAAGTGTGTAATTTGAATCTGTACTATATCTGTAGGTGGAAATGAATGTTCCATAGACTTCTCTATAGGGCTGAGATCTCTGAGCAAGCCTGGAGAAGGATAGTGGCAATTTTCCCCATGTCTTATGTGGACATAAGACATAAGTGTTTCTGGCCATACAAAACAAACTATTGTAGGACAACCACAGACAACATGTTGCCAGTATCTTGACGTCCTGGCAAATTTTTAAAAAGCAACTTTTCTGCTTACCCAACCCATGCAGGGAAGACTAGCTCCTGGCTGACTTATTGGTAGCCCCTCCTGGCCCCCTTGACCTGTGACTTTGCACATCCTACAACCATAGATGGCAACTGTGGGATCCTGTGACCCACTATGATCCCGTGTCTGCCCCATCTATGGACGATGAGATTTAGCCTGTCATTTCACTGCTGGCCTAAGATACCTAATTGTCTTCAGCCCTAGGTTTGAAGCACAGTTCATCTTCCCAGGGAGACCCCTACCCCAGATCCCACCTCCAGGACCAGTCACCAGCAAAACAGAGCTACAGACTACACCAAGAAAGTCATGTTTCCCCTCCCTTCTCTTCACAAAGCAGGCCATATTCAGATCCACCTCTGGGCAGCTGGGATGCAGAGTGACTGACACTTCACATTCTTAAGATTTTCACAGAGTTTCCTAAGGCACCTAGAGCACCAGGTTCACTGGGGCGCCCCAAGCCAGGATCCAGGCCCCTTTGTTGTTCCCTGCACAGGTTTGTTTTTCTGTACTATTGTGAAGTCATTTCAGTTCTTCCCTTAGAGTAGAATTTCAGTTGCTTATTGATTTGAGCTGTAAATTGCTCCGAAATGCTCCAGGCGGGAGAGCAGACAACTGTACAAATTCCAGCACACTGAGATCCTCTGGCCCCACCCCCAGCCGCTGAGGTTTTCCCACCTGCAGAGCCATCTCTCAAGCCTCTTTGCTTTCAGATGGCACTCCCCCATTTAAAGGAAGAAGAATTTCCACTTGTCCAGTCTCTTTTGAAGCCCCATTTTCAGGTGGTTTTGTTTGTTGTTTGTTTGCTTATTTGTTTGGTTTTTCTTTATGCAGACTCTATCCTTTGTGAAGGTTGCATCTTCAGTCCGTCACGTTGAAAGACTTGGGGAAGGGACATGTGCTTTTCCCCTTGGTGTGAAAGCATACCTGAACAAAGCTACTGATGGAGAGAAGGGTTTATTCTGGTGCATGGTTTGAAAGTACATGCCATCATGGCTGGGCAGGCGTGGTTGTGGGAGTGTGGGGCAGAAAAAAGCATGCTGGTGCTGAACTCAATTTCCCCTCTTCATTTACTTCTGAATTCCAACCCTTGGGATACAACAGTTACCATCTCTAAATCTGGATCAGGTCTGACTTCTCTGCCAAGTAAAGAAGTAGAGGGCAGGGGAAAAAAATCTCAGGTATAACAAGGAACATCAAGGAAGGTCTTTACCAGGCGAAGTCATGCATAATTTTGAATAGAGTAGCCTCACTGAGGAGGCAACTGATTAACAAAGATTTGAAGGACTTAATAGATTTTCAGCCAAATGGATCTGTAAGTACAGGGGAGAGGGAGAAATTCTTCCATTAGAGGGCCCAGCGAAAGGGCCCTGAAGCAGATGTGTGCCTGCAATCCAATTTTGTGAAGAGCCAGAATTTTGTTTTCTGTTCTGTTAATCCACTCCTTGGTGTTAGCTTGTCCTGTCCAGCTGTGTTTATTAATTCTTTCTTGGTGAGCTTTCTTGGTGCTGGTCTCCCACCCTTGCCTCTAGACTCTTCAGTCTACTCATTTCTAAAATACTACATTGACCTGAACATTATAGTATACTTTATTGTCAGTTTTATTCTGTCTCATTTTACTCTGCCACATCACTCTTGATCATCCATTTATCATGGAATTTACCACACTATATCCAAATGGCCTGTCTTTCTCATCTAACAGTAGCTCTAGAATTGGATATCAGGGGCACAGAGGGTACAACAGCCACTTCAGTAACAGAAATCCTGTGGGAACTTGGTGACTATTTGTAGAATGAATTAATCAAGTAAAGATTTAATAATTATACTGGGGAAAATGATTGTGAATTCATCTACTCAAATATATAAAGGCATTAATTCCTTAATAAACCACAGATAGTTCTAGAAGACATGTTGTTTTCTTGAAACACATGATTCCTGGCCTTAGGAAAACTCCAGAGCACTTAAAGGTCTAAAACCACCCAAGTCAGAGCATACTATGCCACACAGAACCCAAATCACAGCACCATCCAGCCCCTGGAAAAGAGTAGCCAAACATGTTCTTGAAGTCACTGTTGTGAGTTACTTCATTGACTCACTAATGCACCTAGTCAATCGATGTTACTAAGCCCTGGCGATAAGTTAGTACTGCTACAAGGCATGGACCTGCTGCTGAACGTGATCCTCAACTCCTAAAGGCTCAGAACTTAGCCAAAAGGGGACCTTGTTGAGAAAAGGCACCTGACATACACAGAGGAGGGAATGAAGAATGGCTACCAGAGGAAGTGATGCCTACACTGAGCTGGGTCAGCATGAGGGGAGGGAGAGATGCCATTGGTATGCAAAATCAAACTCCATACTGGATTTTCTTGGAATCAAGGCTAGGTGAGAAAGATGTCTGTGGGCCACTTACACTGGCCTGTATTGCAGCACAGGGGGAAGGAGGCCGAAGGTATGGGGTCCTTGCAGGGATGGTGAGCCAATAAGTTAACCAGGCAATAATGTAGCTTCTCCTTTGTAAACTTGGTGGCCCCTGAGCAGAAAGGATCCAATCAGATCTACATGTTTGGAAAGTGCCTGCATAGGCTGTTAGAAGATGTTGGGACATAGTCAAAAGCAGAGTGGCCAAGAAAAAAGCCTGATAGGGCAGTGGGGAATGGGAGAGAAAGAAGTGATTGAGTCCAGTAAATTTTTTTTAGGAAATAAAATCATCTTGGCAGATTGTTACATAATGGGTTAGCTTGTGGATAAAAGTCTGGCCTACTGCCTAGTCTTGGTTTTATTGGAACATTCACGCTACCACAACAGAGTTGAGGAGCTATGGAAGTTCAAAGTGTTTATTATGTGAACCTTTAAGAAAGCATTGCTAACCTCTAAGGCCAGATGCAGGGCATGGGGAAGGAAAGGTAAGGATGGATTTGAAACATTCTCCTAGTTTCTGTAGGTTGATGCCTGCTACTTTACATGGAGACCTAGAGGGTGGAAAGGGGCTGCCTTGACCTTTCAGCCCTCCTCAGTCTCCCTTCCTTAGTCTCTTAAATGAACCCTGACCCTCAGTCTGGCCTTCCCTGCACCCCCTTCACTGGAAATCCAGTCCTTGTCCTCCCTTCTGAGTGGAAATGTAACAGTACTACAAATTAACTGTTCTAGAACCCTGATTGTGACTTACCTTTTCTTAGAATTACCTGCCATGCCATCTAGCTTGGCCAAGCCACAAGGTGTGGACAAACACCTGTCTGCCTGGGTCTCTCTATACACCTGTAGCCCAGTTCTGTTTCTATTTCAGCCCTGACCCAGGCTGCTGCTCTGACATTATTTCCCTCAGACTCATCCCCAGATGTTCCATTGGCACCCAGATGCCCTTCTGGCCACTATGGACCAGCCACCCCAGAATGCAACACTCCTCTGTTATCTTCCTCTTGCACCCTCCACTCCAGCTTAGATAAACTGCAGGGACATAGTCTGTGACTGTCTCCCTCACAGGCCAGGCTGTCTCTTTTCAAGCAAGTCACCTTTGGTGGGTGTTTTCTGCTTGTCAAAGTGACATTTTCATGATGTCCAAAGTTATTAAGTAGCATCTTTGGGTGCCTACTTTTTAAGCAAAGTGGAGTAGGCTGGGAAATGTCAATAGTGGTAATGTACAGTTATGTCCCCAATACCCTTTTGATTGAACACATGATGGAAACAGTGTAAACCACAGAGCCCTTTGCAGGGAATTGCCAGTTAAAGAATTTGTTCAGACTCACGGCTTTTTAACTATAAACTTTGAGTGTCTTAAATAAAATACCAGCTGCCATGGGCCTCCGACTGACTAGGAAATGTCAGCGCTCAGCCTGCAATGCTCTGACAGGCTTTGTCGCCTCCAGCCTACATGTGCAGGCACAGTGCCTCTCCAGTTGTGTAGTCCAAAGTGATCTCAGTCAGAGATGGAAGGAGTCTGTGCTGGCACTCTGAGACGCTGTGCTGATGATGGTGTGGCTCCCCCTCTGTGCAGAAAAACTAGCTGGGAAGACCCAGCTATTTAAGCCAGAAGTTTAAATGAGTAGAAGAAAGGCAGAGGGCCAGACTGGTACATTGGTACTTGCATCGTGGCATAGTTCTCCCGTGAATGCTCTCCACTCCTCCAAACCAAGGCTAAGACTAGCATATCTCCCAGAGTCTCACGGATGCTTGGAAGCTTACCAGAATGCTGTGGTGTGCCTTATTGCTGAGATCCCTGAGTCCCAACTTGCATCATTTTCAGAAAAAAATTATCCCTTCCCATTTCCCCCCCCTAGTGCCAAGAGGGTTGGGAAGGGTACATTTAAGTAGGATACCTCTGAATGCCATGGGTGCTTATCTGGCCCATGGCAGGCTGGTCCTTAAATAACCAGCCTCATTCAGCTGACCTTCCTAGTCCTATTTCTTTGATGGTCACTCTTTCTCTGGATAACCATTGTTTCTCCTGTGTCCTCTGTGTGCGGGGAGCTAGGAAAGTCATGGTAAATGTGTATGCAAGTGCATATGAAAGCCATTAGTGATGCATAAGAGACACCTATCATTTTGTTTCTGGCCTCTCAGTGGGACTTAGAGTTTCCTGATTAGGCTGGACTGCCTGCCCTTACGAAGCTTGTATTTAAATGCACGTTCATTTGCAGTGGAAGAGAGAGGGGGTAATGGAGAGAGGGAGAGGGCAGGGATAATGTACATTTATGTATACAGCAATGTAATTTCTGCAGTGTTGGTCAATATGGGCTTTACTTTTAGAGTTAGTGACTAGAATAGGCATGAGATGGGGGTGCAGCTCCTGAGTGGCCTAGAATGAACAGATTATTTTCTTTGTTGTGTTTGTTATATAAGGAACTGATGACTGCTATTTGTGGAATTTCAAAGATCTGTGTATATGATGGCTATTAATCCTTGGTGAACAGTTAAGAAACAAACAGAACACTTAATTCGTGAAAATAGAGAGGAAGGGGCTATGGGAATGAATGGGCAGGACTCGGTGTTCAGGGGATGTACCAGCAAGAGACGCCCTTTTTGAAGCCTCCAGCAGCGAATCCTTCATTGTCTGTATTCCTTGGATGTGGGTTCCAATCTCCATCTTCAAAGCTAACAGTGTGACATCTTCTACCCTCAGAGCACTCTTCCTCCTCCCACATTCTTCTTCTCTTTTCCCCTTCCCTTCCTCACCCACTTCTCACCTTGGCCTCCTTTCTCTTCCCTCTTCCTTCTTTCCTCCTGTTCTAGATTCTTGTCTATCTCCCCCTCCCTTCCTCCACCTTTTGTCATTTATAAAATCTCTGTTATTATATTGGAGTCATCCAAATAATCCAGATGAATCTCCCCTCATCAAGATCATTAACGTTATACTTTAATTAACTTACCTTCAACTTAATCTGCGGTCCTTCTTTTGCAACATAAAGTAACCTAGTCATGATAGTCACAGGGTCTAGAGATTAGGACAAGAATGTAGACTCCTTTTTTTTTTTTTTAAGAGAGAACAATATTCTGCTCACCACAATATTTGTCACATCAATGCTTGTGTTAATAAAAGGATCAAAATGGCCCAGGTATCCCAGAGAAGAGAATGGTTAAATCATTTCACCTTCCCTTCACACCTGATGTTAAAGTGCTTTTGAAGAACTGCTCATAATGTTGGCAATTCTGGAGTGGACAGTTTTGAAGCTGTGCAGATTTAAGAGCACTGTGAGTTGCAAAAATGTGTAAAAAGGATTATTATGAACAATCATGGGCAAATATGTATGCAGTAAAACAATAGTTCATATTTGTTGTAGCTTGTGATTGAATCATGTGTATTTGGTTTCTAATTGTATTTCCCCAGTTTGTCTGTTAATAAGCACATTGATTTTTAAAAGTCTGTTAACATTGACCCCCCCCCAAAATCCTGGAGTGGGCAGAGGCTAGAAAGAATGGGGTTCTAAAGTCTCTCTGCATCCAAGTCAGACAGTTGGCTTGATGATCTGATAGATCCAACCCCCCTGTTCATATCTGGCGTCACTGAGTGAGGACATCTTTTCCACACTCTGAGAGTCAATTGATGGCTGGGTGAGGTAGATGAAAGGCATCTTCTGCCCTGCTTTTCTTTGGGAAACATTGATGTTGCTCTGCTCTGATGATCAAATTGCTGCTCAAAAAGAACAGTGTATCTCACTGTGTGGTCTGAAGATCAGCATTGGGAGCTCCCTGTGGCAGGATATAAACTCACAAAAATGGTAGACTATTCCCAACACTGATGACTGAATATGTAAAAAGAACATCCTTAGAAATGTACATTGTAGTATACAAGTGAATTCCACAAGTGATCAATTTTACATATAATGAAAACTACTATTAGTGGCCTACAAAGTCATTTGGGAAGTGTGTGTGTGTGTGTGTGTGTGTGTGTGTGTGTGTGTGTGTGTGTGTGTCAGGGAGAGAGAGGGTGGAGGAGAGAGGTAACAAGTTATTGGAGTTTTCTGAGGACTTTAACTCATTATTCTGCTAAAAGTTTTGGCTGCCTTGGCCACATCCAAGCACCTTAAAAATTATTGTGCATACATAGAAATACAGTTAATCCCAGTGTCTGGTAGAAATAACTCTCAAACCTCTTTCAAATGTAAAATTCTCAGATGTTGTGGTGTTTTGAATTAGGTGTCCCCATAAGTCTTGGGTATTTGAATACTTAGGTCCTAACTGGTGTCTATTTGGGGAAGATTACAAGATGTGGCAATGGCATTGCTGGAAGTCACCTGGGCCAGGCTTTAGGGTTTGAAACAACTCATGCTATTGTAAATTACCTCTCTCTGCTTCCTGTTTGGGATCAAGATGTGAGCTCTCAGCTGCTGTTACAGAACCATGTCTCACCACCTAATGTCATGTCCCCTGCCATGATAATTACGGAATCCTAACCTTTAGAACCATAAGCCTCCCTTCAAACCATGTTTTCTATAAGTTGCCTTGCTCATGTTATTTTATCCCAGCAATAGATAACTATCTAATACAGATACTCAAGTCTCTAGTATAAAATGGCACAGTGTGAGCTTACAACCACCCACACCTCCCCTTACATTTTTAATAAGCTGTAGATTCTAATGTTTAATGCAACATAAATATTATGCTAACAGTCATTATTCTGTATTATTTCATAATAATACCAAGGAAAAAAGTGTCATTATTGCTTGGATTTGTAGATGTTAAATCCAGAGACACGAAACCTGCACGTATTGAGAGCCAACTGGTAGGGGCCTCAAAAGTTTGGAAAACATTGAGACAGTGTATCTTTTACATAGTGGAAGACATGAATGAAATGACAAACTGTCTGAATTTCCTTGCAAAATATTTGGCATTTCCTGGAAATATCAAAATGGAGGAGAATGCGGCTTATTAATTACGTGCCTCTCACCTCAGTAATTAAGCAATAAAGGCCCATCAGGCAGTGCATTTGTGGGAGATTAGAGCTATGTTTGGTGCAGCAAGAAACTTACAGCTGAAGATGAAGTGGTTCTCACCACCTGAGAGAGGCATTAATCACCTGGAGCTGCCCTACCTGGTGGATTTGGTTCTTCATTGGGAATGGTGCTTACACATTAAAGAGAAAAGTTCCTGTTCGTGCAGAGCAGAGCTGCAGACTGAAGCCTAGTGAGTTGGCAAGGACGAGCAATGTTTCTGTGAGTGATATAATGGCTACAGCATCTGCCTGGGGGTCATCTTTGTGCTCTTGTCAAGGAGGGACAGCTGGGAAAGATTCCCCTGACCCCTATGGCACACCACAGGTGTCCTGCCAGGTGTAAGGACTGTATGTCCTTGTGAAAATGTGGCACAGCAGAAGCGTGTTAGTTTTAGAAATAGGCAGGTTGGATTTAAATAGTAACCTTATGTTTTGCTGTGAAGCATTGAGCAAATGATCTTACTGGATCTAGGCATATTAACGTGTGTGTCAGCTATTCTCATGTTTAAAGTCAGGCCTGGCATACCAGTGCATTCAGCAGTGAGAGCTGATTTAGCTCATATGTGTTGTGTTAGTCCATTTTATTTCCCTCATGTTTAAATACCTGAGAGAGACAGTATAAAGCAAGAACAATTTATTTTGGCTCAGGGTTTCATAGTTTTGGTCTGCAATTGGCATACTCCATTGCTCTGGCAGGGCAGTGGGAACTGTGGTATGGTTAAGCAACTCACAGGAAGAGATAAGGGGCCGTGCATAACCTTCAAAGGCATGCCCAGTGACCTACCTCCTTCATGTAGACTCTACTTCCTTGAATGTCTACCCCCTCCTAAAGAGTCCCACTAGCTAGGGAGCAATCCTCCAACACATGAACCTTGTTATAGCATCTGAGAGCATGCAGGTGCAGCAGGATGGATAATCCCAGCTGAGTGTGTTTACGTGTTGGAAATTGACTGAGTCACCTGCTCTAGGATGCCATGGCCGGGCTGGCTCTGTTTTAGATATGGTTCCATGTCTCCATTTTTCCTTTAAGGACCAGTGAGTGACTCCAGGCCTTAATCTTCCCATGATGGAGGCAGCAGCATAGAGGGTGAGCGAGAAACAGTAAAAATCTTGAGCTAGAGCAAGACTTACTACATAGGATTCTGTTGGGAGCTGGACATGGGCTTTGCCTTTGTGTAATCCAGAATCCAGTGAGCATGTCAGATGTTCAACACACCAGCATGCACATGCACAGAAATTAATAATGATTATCTTAAATATTACTAAAGTAGTAAGAGATGTCAACAGGATATATGCAGCAAAGCCATCTGCACAGCTGGAGAAAGAGAACTTTCTATAATCTTCTCTAAAGCCTTTTTATTAGATTTATATATAGTTTTTAGTATTTTTAATTGTGTATGTTTGTGTGTGTGTTTGTGTGGGGGGTAACATGTACAGGTGCTCATAGAGGCCAGGGTATTGGATGCCATAGAGCTGTAGTTACCGGTAATTGTGAACTGCCTGATGTGGGTGCTAGAAATTGCACCCAGGTCCTGTGGAAGAAGAGCCAGTGCTCTTAATCACATAGCTACCTCTTCAGCTCCTACTCTAAAGTCTTAAGCAGAATGTCTGGCCTGAGTGCTGAGGAGAGTGGGGCAGCATGGGTACCTTGGATAAAGGCTCCCAGCCAAGGTGAGGGCCACACAGCTGCTCTGCTCACTAAGCCTTGCAGGCTGGGTTGGGTCTGATGTATGTAGAGAATCCTGTGGTGTAAGGTGGTTCTGTCTTTTCCAGCTCAAAATATCTCCCTAAGTTTACGGTGCATCAATTAGACAATGTTCACAGTGGGCAGATGCACCTGAGCCTAAGCTGGGCTCCACAGTGTTCTAACTTCTCAACTTCCCAACTGCATGAATTGATACATGCAGAGGTGAGAGTCCTGCAGGAGAAAGAGAAGGAAACATCTCAAGTTGGAGAGTAGGAGGGGGACCTGAATAGTGATTGCTAGACATTGCTAACTGCATTTACAGGGAAGCTCTGTGAAGGCATGAGCACAAACGCCGCTCACTCAGCATTGGGTAGTAGGATGTGAAAGAACTCAGCATCAAAGAGCCTTTTTGCTTCTTTCCGCCTAGAGCACAGGATGCCTCTGGCCAGAGCTCTGAAGAAGACACACTATCATTTTGTACCAAATGACCTACAGTCTGTGAGGAAAAGAAGCACTGAGTCACCACTCTCATATCAAATTACTTATTCCCACTCACTCTTGCTCTGTGTGTCTGAGGCTCTGTTTGTCATAGCCATAGTCAGAAGAGTGCAAATTCTCTGCCTACAGTTGCTGTAAGAGTTCCAGGAGCTGTGCCTTGCAAAGTGCTTAGCACAGTACTGGCATGTAGTGAAAACAGAAATGTGGCTTATTCCCAGAAGAGTCCAGGAACTTGAAGCATCTTGGGTTTAGCAGCGTTGACAGCTCCGTATAGGCCTGGGGCTGGGCACCCCTGACCCCCGACTCCCAGCGCCAACAACTGGACTTCAGTTTATGGCAGTTTGTTTGAGTTCTGGCATTCAGCTTTTATTTGAGAGCCAACCCAAAGGGGCATAGAAGAAATTGGATTTATTTTTATGACAGTTCTTAGTGGAGCCTGGCAATCAATCACGTGTCAGGATGCTGTTTTGAAAAGAAGCAGGTTGGAGGTGGACTTCGGAGGCCCAGCTCCACTTACGGTGTGAGCCATGGTAAACACATCGCTTAGCTTATTCTTTCTGCCCAATTTTCTCACCTGCAAAGTGGAGGCTAAGAATTCCAACCCCAAAAGGGGGACTCCTAGGATTCAAAGAAATAAAAGGAGTGGAAGCTGCCCCCGCCCCCCAGCCCTGCTGTGTGGCACCCACAGTTACTCAGTCAATGAAAGCTCCCCCACGTTTAATGTCTTTGGGTGTTGGGTGGAAGGCAATGAAAGGACTGTTTAAGCCATTTTGCTGCATCAATACTAATTAAGACAATCACAATCATGAGCCCAAGTACCATGCATCAATGTAGACATCGTAGGCCACCAGAAAAATGTATCACAGCCGCAAAGCAGGCTGGTGTTCAATAAATGCTTTGCAACTGATTAATCATCCCGTGCATCTGTGCAGTACTTCAGAGTTAATGGAGCGCTTTCACTCTGGTTGGTATAGTAACTGCTCACAACATGTAGAGGAGTTTGGCATTGACTTCATTGGACAGACATTTCTAAGCTCTGAAGGAGACAAAACATCTCACAGAAGATGACATCTGCTTGGAGAGATGGGGGAGGCCAGTTAGTTGCTTCCCATGAGTGTGATGGAAGAAGGCATGGGAAGGGAGAGAGGTCATCCCCTACCCACCCCCCCCCCAATCACAGAAAGCTTCCTGGAAGAGACAGTACAACTGAGCATAGCTGGAGGGTGTTTAATATGACATTAATTTATTGTGCATGCGCGCATGCACACATGTCTGCTTGAGAAAAATTGTGTGGAGTCAATTTTTACATGGGTTCACCTTACATTGGTTCTAGGAATGAGACTCAGGTCTCCATACTTTCAGGGTAAGTGACTTTAACAGGTGAAATATCTGTTGACCCTCAGGAGTTTGGTTCTGTGCATAGTTTGTGTATACATAGGCATAGACAGGTTGGCTCAAACCCACAAGCCCTCTGCCTCAATCTCCCAAATGCTGGGAATGTGTAGGCACTTTGTCACCGACTAGGACCTATATCTGAAAGATTCCACACATTCCCCAGAGAACACCACCTGTTAGGGACCAAATATTTAAACACATGGGTCTGTGGCCATATTGTAGACTTCAGCCACAACAAAGGCTATTTTATTTTCAGTTGAACTGAAATTCCTTCATTCTTGAGGAAATAAGCCAAGGATGAAAGAGAGTAAAAGAAGGAATCTCAGGGCCGCAGTTGATCTGATTTTCTTACCAGGTTTGAAGTCATACCCATGCCCAGAGGCTCTGTCACAGCTGGGTAAGATAGGGACCATGTTTGCCTGTCATCTCCAGTGTAACACTGGTGTCTGTTTACTTCTGGCTGGAGAGAATATAATTGCTCCTGAGGCTGACAGTGACAAATGGCAGTGTGGGGAGTGTATTCCTCTGAGTGATGGGATGGGCTTACGTTTCTCAGCTGACAGAAACAGGACTTGTCAGAAAGCAACAGGGAGTTTTCTTCTCAGTTTGAGGCCTCATGGGCATGAGGGCAGTTCCAGGGTGTGAGTTCCACGCTTCCTCAGGAGTGGGCTCTTTTGGGATACAAGGTGCAGTAAGACATACGCCAGCACTTTTTTTTCCTTTTTTAATCTGAAGCTTTGTTTTTCAGTTTAACATATCTGTGGTCAACCATTATCTGAATATACTAAGTAGAAAAATTTCAGAATTTAACAATTCTAAGTTTTAAGTCTACAGTATTTTGAAGAGTGTAATGAAACCTCTCCCTTGTCTAGTATGTGAGTTATCCCTTTATCCAGCATGCCCACTCTGTATATGCTTCCCCCTCCCTCTATCACTCAGAAACTGTCTGGGATAATTGATCAACTACAATGCATTCAGTATGTTAGTGCTTATGTCCACACAACCACTATTTTATTTCATGCTATCTCCAAAGCTCAGGATAGTGGTACTGGAACTTTATCACAGTATTTTATTATCATTTATTGCTATTAATGCCTTATAGTTGCTACATTGTAAATTAAACTTTAAATTGTATAGAAGCCAAAACACCTATATCAATTTTCGAGTATCTTTTGGGAAGCTTGAAATCTCTTTCTAGAGAATAAGGGTTGACAACACAGTGTGACATGAAGAACTCAAAGCCTGACCATACTAGTCACATAATGACATACACTAGAGGAACAGTATACTTCTTACATATGGCCACTAAAATGGAAATAAGTTTATTGAATTTATCCTTCTTTATTAAAAAAAAACTACAGGGGGTTCTTTGAGAAAAGCACAGGTAATGCAGAATGATAAGGGCAAAGCTAAGGTCACTCCTATAATCTTAACCAGAGGAATCCTTTTGAGATTTTTTTGCTCTGTTTCCTTCTGTAAATGAGATTGGAGAAATATCCAGGTGTGTCTTGCAGCACCTCTTATAGTTAGGGATGACCATAGTACAAGTCTTGAGGTAGGGCTGTGTGGTTAGACCTTCTCCCTGCTTCAAACTCTAGCCTTTCGGACACCCCATATGTCTGTCTCTTCCCACTGAAGGACTCATGTGGTGAAGTCCTTCAAGACTTGGAGACAGTTGAGCCGCTGATGGAAGGAACCTGTGCTATTCAATGACCAAGGGAAACCTTCTTGTAAGCCCAGGAGCAAAACTAGAGATATCTTCCTTCTGGTTAGTATCAGAGTTTATACTCTTCGCCAGTTCTAAATAGAAGATCTTGTATACTCTTTCACACACACACAAACAGGATGCAGTTGTATGTTAAATTTATACTCCTGCACACACACACACACACACACACACACACACACACACACACACACGGAATGCAGTTGTATGTTAGATTTATAGTCTCTGAAAAGACTTGGAAACATCTCATGATAGAAGTACCAAAACATTTCTTTAGGACATCTTCCTCAAAGTTAATCATTTGACTACATTTTAATGGCATTTGCTTATCAAAGGAAACTCTGTGGGAAAAAGTATTGGTTTACAAGTCATGAGTGTGAAAGATATATTCGTTCAATACTATCAACTCAAATCTAATCTGATAAGTGAAACATAATCTTCTTTTTATATGTTGCTGTTTGTTGATAGTTATTTTTGAACAATTTCATATTCATTAGCCCTGAATATATACAATTGCTTCTTCTTTACCCATTTTCTTCTTTTGGGGGATTTTTATACTTCATATTATTCTCTAATACCCCCTTGCCTGTTAAAGGCAGTATTTGCTAGCATATTTTATTTAGCTTTAACATAGATGTATTTCTTTTTATTATTCTTTCTGTTATAAGTTTTATTTCACTGTTTCTTCCATACTTTTAGTACCATTGTCCCTTCAGGGAACCAATACCAGAATATGAATATGTTTTTCAAATTTTCTTCCAATGTTTTTACTGTTTTATCTCTTCTCTTTGCTTTATGTCTTTAACCCTTCTTCAATGTATTTACTTGGAAAGGAGATGTAATCACCTGGCTTTGGTTTACACTAGAAGCCAGGAAGGCAGAAAGAACAAAGTGTCATCAGTGTATTACATGTAGTTCATACTACAAGTAGGGTAGTTATAGCCAGATGATGAGGGTGATGAAAATAGTCTGAGTCTTCAGGACCAGTAGAACATTAATGTCAGCTGGTGGGGCTTAGATACAAGATGAATTTTTGTACTGAAATCCTCAGAGCTGGACTTTGGAATAGAATCAAAAGAAATGAGTGCACAAATTCACAAACAGCTCAACATAAGAATGATAACTATAGCTATATTCATACTAGCCTCAAATGTAGAGCAACCAAATGGCAGTTCAAAGGAGGATAGATGAATAGTGACAGTACACACAATGGAATACTACTAAGTAATAGAAACAGACCATCTCTTCTTACATTCATATTAACCTCAAATCCTTCATTTTGAACAAAGCCAGACACATGAAAGTATATACTGTGTGAATATATATGCCATTTTATATCTAGGCAAAACCTATTTGAGTACTAGTAACCGTCAGAATATCGGTACCTCAGGGATTGCGATGTTACATGGGATGATGGATAAGATCATTCAGGAGGGATGGTAATGAATGCTCTCTGAGATTATTTGGGTAGTAAGGAAGTAGTTGTGTACATAGAGACATTTATCAAATTGCATGTTTAAGATTTATATATTTCATACTATTTTAAAGTGTTTAATAAAAGAAGGTCCTGATCATGGGTGAAAAATGTTCACATTCACTCTACAGATGAAGCAACTGACTCTGAGTTGTGATTTGTTTTGAGTTGACATTTCAGGCCAGAGCTGCTTAGATTCCAGGCGGGAGCCATGGAGTAACAGAATGGTGATGGCCTTGACTAGCAAAGGTTGGAGCTGCAGGATTTGGTACCATTCCTGAGAGACTCCAGTCGGGAAAGGGGAGTCACAGGTACTCTCAGGAGAGCAGTCAGTGAGGTCACAGCCCCAGCAGAAGAAACTTGTCACATCATGTCCATCCCCATCCTGTGTGGTTTTCCACTGGTTGGGATGTTTTTTTTGGTATGAACTGGCAGCCCCTGGTACTTCCTGGGAGCAGGAGCCGAGTTCTCCTGGTCCCTCTCAGTCACTTGGCCATTTGCTTTGGTAAAAGCAGACAGCATGGTGATATGAGGTAACCAGTAGGCAAAGCCACACACCTCAGCCCACTAGAAATGGGGAACAGCATTTACTAACGTGCAGCACGTACTGTTCCAGGACTGGAAAAGCACTGCCAGCTTCTAAATATACTCTAGAGAACTTATACACGGCTGGACTGATACACACCTGCTGGATCATTCTTGCCAACCTCCCCCCAACCAATTTATATCTTTATTTATTTAATCATTTTACAGCCCGATCCCAGCCTTCTCCCGCCTCTCCTCCTAGTCCCATCCTAGGCTCCCACCCATTCCTCCCTCTCCAACCCCACCCTTACTCTCCCCACACCTGATCTCCATCCCCGTTACCCTTCTACCCCCCTCACTCACCTAGTTACCTCCTTCCATCTACTTCAGATGTCTATTTTATTTCCTCTTTGAGTGAGATTCAAGCATCCTCCCTTGGGCTCTCCTTGGTTTCTCCATAGATCCGGCCTTTTTTATTTGGATGTCCCCATGACACACAAGAGACAGTAAAAGTGACCCCTGGATAGCATCGAAGATGTTAAATATTCATTGGTGACATGTGCAATCCAGACATACAACCTCCCTAGTATGCAGGTCTCTGCTACTGTCTAGGGTCCTAGTTGAGTTTACAACCCTTGGCCTCTGCCCTTTGCAAGAACTTTAGAAGGCAGGAAGTGGCTGCAGGCTTGCTCAGGAGGAGGTTGTGCCTTTTCATGGAACTTCTCTGGGAAACTGGTACACACGTTTACTGACTTGAGGGCAGTTCATCTCCTAAGGTTCCATTTCTGAGGGAGAAATGGCAATTGCTAGAGTCCTTAAACGAAGACAAAAGCAGACTTCATTTGGAGCTGATTGCTGCATCCCAGGGACCAGCAGCATTTGCTGTCAGTCACAGGTTAACCACAGGGCGCTGGTGCCAATTCCGAAACCTCCTAGAACTTTCGTTCCCTGGGAGGAAATTGCCAGCAGATGTGAAGAGTCATTAGAAAGAGAGGCTGAGGGTGGAGAGCGGGTGGTGTGGCAGACCTACATTCTGTTCCTACTGAGAAAGAAGGGGGGGGTTATTAAAGCCTCCCCGACCTCCATCCCCAGCCCACCCTCGGGATTGCAGGTAGATACTTAGAAGCATTATGTCTTCAGCCAGTGGCAACACTGTGTTAAGAGCCTGCTGGGTAAGTTATGCTTCTCCTCAGAGCCATGGAGCCTGCTCTGTGGAAGCTCACAGTTGGTGGAGGCATACAGAATATTCTTAGTTCCTCCTGGGGCAATCCACACTGACTGTATGTGACAAAGGCTGATGCACACATATCTCAGAATCCCAGCTACCTGCAAATGGTGTGTGATCTGTGGGTTTATCAGCAGGAGTGAAATGAAGAACTTGACTACATGTGTGTAGGGAATGTCTTCAACAGGAGACAGTGCTGTCCACCTGTGTTCTGGAGACACTTTGATCACAGCTAGCAGTGATGGGACCAGTACTCAGGAAGCAGAGGACAGAGATGTTTTAATGTAACCAACAACTGGGGCTGAGGAGTCTCTTCAGTTAGTGAAGTGCTTGTTCTGTAACCCACATTAAAAAATTGGGAGTCATAGTACATGGGGAGGCAGAGATTGGTGTGTATCTGGGTCTCACTTATAAGTAAACCTAACTGAATCAGTGATTCCCAGGACAATAAGTGACTCCACCTTAAATTAAAATAAAAACAAGGATATGGTGGGAAGCTCCTGAATAATGCTATTTTAGATTCACCACTAGCTCTCATGTTCACACACACACACACACACACACACATACACACACACACAGAGAGAGAGAGAGAGAGAGAGAGAGAGAAGCATACACACATGCATATATGCATGCATGAACACATGCACACGCTCACTCATGCATGTACACATGCATGAATAACCCTCACAAGGGATTATACAGCCCCCCCACACCCATAAAAGCAAAACACTGCTGGAAGAGAGCAAAGAGGCAAGAAGGTATTTGTTTAAATTCTTGACCCCTTCATCCTCTAATCTCATGTCAGTGCCTCCTTGTAACTGAACCCAACTGAACCCAGAGCCTGGGAGATCTTGTAGGCAGCCTGTAGGAGTCGGCCGCCCCCCTGTGTTGTTGGTTGATGGGAGGACTGAACTGAACCCACAGCTCCGGGGAAGCTCTCCTTCTGCTTCGACAGCAGGGCAGATGCTTGGTGGCCCCAGGCTGCCCTCTTTGTCATCTTTGTTCCTGCTGCTGCTGCTCTTTTAATGTTGGCTGTCAGAATAAGGGCAGGCCATGAAGGTGGGAGCTGCGGGAAGAGAGAGAGAGAGCCCGGGTAGGATGCCGGGAGGGAGCGCTGCCTGCCAGGCTGCCGAAATGTGGATTTTCACACAGTTCACAAAGTTCTCACCCCCTACCTGTCTTGGATGAGAAAGTACGAATTAAGTAGCTACAATATTTTTTTCCTAGCACAATGAACTTTAAAAATGGAATTGCTGTGTAGAGCAATGAGTGATAGTTCAGTAAACAGGCTAAGTACAATTACATTATGGTTGTTTCTGACATTTCTTTGAGAACAGAATAGCTTCAGCATGGATGTTTGGAGCCGAGAACACAGAGCCTCCCAGTTAGGAACCAAGAGCATCAGTGTAGTCCCTCTGGTCTAAAGGAACATTCCAGTCTATTCACTATCATGGGTTATATACTACCCGTTGAAACAAATGAATTTCCGGGAAACAAAAAAGCAGAGACACTGCCTGATTCTGCCACAGGCCTTGTGTCTAGCATCATGAACTGAGAAGCGATGCTTGGTGTGCACTTCAGCCACTGGATGAAGCAGTAAGTGTGTAAATACTCACAGCAAACATTTAAAGCCAACACCCAAGACCAAAGCCACTTTTCATGCAGGAGCTGTGCATCCCCAACTTCCCTGGCTGCTACATGGAGCTGATGTCTGTGTTTGAAGAAGGCAGGCTTCACCCAGTTAGGAAAAGTGTCTGGAAGAGTAGGCATTCGTGGCAGAGAAACCCACACATCTTGCTCAGGGTAGCCTTTAAGATATGTGCCTAGCTAGTGGTCTCA
Organism: Pachyuromys duprasi; assembly: GCA_028658305.1. NCBI lineage: Eukaryota > Metazoa > Chordata > Mammalia > Rodentia > Muridae > Pachyuromys > Pachyuromys duprasi. The sequence goes on from CM053766.1 coordinate 131,999,717, forward strand.
GACCCTGAGGAAAGTCATCTCTTTGTGAATGAAGACAGCATCTGTGGTTTCTTTCACTGGCCATTAGGTTTGGCTCATTTCATTATAAAGTTAAGGATGAATTAATTAGAAGATGATGTTTATTGAGCACTGAGCTTCCTTAACCACAGTGTATAATATGTAGATGCTGGCAGTCATGGATTTTTTGTTTTATAGAAACTTGTACAGGGATAGGTGTCATGCTGGACATAGGTTCTGGGAGGAAAATCCTTAGTTTTAAGCTGTGAACTTTTGAGTTGTGAAGACGTTGATAGTTACTTTGTGTTACTGGACTTTAGTTTCTTCAATGATGAAATCACAGTAACAACTCACCCCATTGCACTAAAGCTGAATTATCAAATATATAAAGCTTATAGGGGACTAGGGAGCAGTCACAATTAGGAAAGTGTTTGTCTCTTTAGTAAGAGGCAAGATCTTGAGTTTGGATCCCAAGCATTCATGTAAAAAGCCAGGTATGGTTGTACATAGGAATACTAGTAGCATAGATCACTAGGTTAATACAGAGAGCCATGGGCTGGAACACCAGCCTCTACTTCCTGTGTGGAGGCAGAGGGTTTGCTGAACTCACAACATTAGCTTTTTCTTCTGTGATGGCCACTGTTTGTAATCTGCATCCTACTAAGTCTTGAGTTTTTAAAGAACTGAGTGAGGTGTAAAGAATTAGAAAGAAAACGAAGAATCTTCTATAGACGTAGGCACACCCATCTTCAGTTCCAAGGGAGGATCTGGGACCTCAATAACTTGGGTTAACTTGGAAGCAGCAGATTGAGGAAAAATGGCGAAAGGCTTTTCACATCAAAACACAATGTGCCTCTTGTCATCTGAGCTAAGAGGATATCTGTCTGAGAGGATTTTTGTGAACCAGCCCAGGAGAAAAAAAAAGTCAATATAGTCTTCACTGCTTAATATTTTGGGGCAAGATGAAAATTGTCTTACTTCTCAGGGCTTCGGTTTTATCATCTTATCTCCTTCATCCTAGTCTTTGATAAAATGTCATCTTTTTAAAGAGACCTTTCATATTTACCAGCTTTATTATAGCAACAGAAAAATAATATTGTGACTCCACAACAGACTTTTCTTTTTAGTGCTGTGTCCCCCATTAGGCATGGGCTTTCTGGAGACAGTGGCTCTAGAGCCTAGAGCAATGATCTTTTTTTTGATGAAGTTGGGTGGCATGATGTGGTGCTCCATTTTCATAGTGAAAGGAAGATGTGAGAGACTGAGCTGAAGACAAGCATATTCTTTTTGGATGTAGTCCATGCCATGGCTCCTTACAGTCTGTATCAGCACTCTTCACAATTTGTTTACTTAGCTTTTCAATTAATACACCTGCTTCTACAAGGGTATCTTCAAAGGCTGGGGCAGTAGTATAAATACTTTGACTCAGTTGAGCAATGTTTTATGCAAAGTTAAGAACAGTTGATGGACCAAGCATTTCTATGGACATCAAGCCCTCCATTTCAGAAGGATGGCATCCTTCCCCATGAGATTCTTCTTCCTTTCATGTGCTTTGGCAGCAAAGCCCCACATTTTTCTGAAGAGCCCATTGGAGCTCTCACTTGTCAGTCATCTTCCACAGTCTTGTCTGCTGACAATAATTTTTCATTCTCTACAGGTGAAATGTTGGGACAAGGTACCACGGTAGACAACTCTTGTTACAGACATAATACTTTGAAGGAATTTCTGTAAAAATCAAATACTCAGATATAACTGGTTGACTTAAGGTCTTCTTTTTTTATAAAGGAGTGAGGTCAGCTTTAAGAAATATAAAAAATACTTGTTTTCTCCTACATCCAATGTCAGCCCCATTTGACTTTCTAAGTGATTATTAATCCTCTTACCCCAGGTTCTCTTTCTTGTTTATCTTCTTTAGGTGTATAAATTTCTGTATTTTTATCCTATCTTATAGGTCTATATAAGTGAGTATATACCATGTTCATCTTTTAGAAAGGTGCAGGAAGGAGATGAGGGAGGGAAGGGGGGTGATAGTGAGGGAATGCAGGAGGGGCTGAGATACAAAGTACATAACCTGTGATTAATATAAAATAAAAATGAAAAAAGACACAAAAAAGAAATATAAAAAATAGAAATGATCCTAAATGAAAGTTCTTTAAAGATCTTCTTTTGCATTTTTAAATGCTGTTTCCAGCATTCAATCTATCCTTAATTTTATTATTGTCACTGACAATTGAGCACAGATTTGGCTAGCTTAAGTTTGATGAGCAGCCAATGGAGTCTAAAAATTTACCATTCTCAACGAAGCTTAATGAGTCTCGTCATTGCCTTGGCTGTACGGTCCTTTGCTTCTCCTCAAATGTGTGTTTCCGTAATTTCATTTCAATACGCTGTTTTTGCAGAATAATCACTACTGGCACATGACAAACTCAAAGTATTCATTCCAACACATTTTCTAAGCAGCCACTAAGCACCTGTCTTTATTGGAGGTGGTGGAGTCCCCGTGGGAATGAGAGGACAACATCCCTGCCCTCTTGATGTTGGCAGGCTCCCTGGAGAGGTTTCTGCATTAATAACTTGTGTAGAGAGATGATGACATAATATTAAGTGATCCCAGAAGAAAGTGGCCATTGTTGTTTGAGAACTGTTCTTTTTTTTCTTTCTCTCTTATTTTCTATCTTTCGCTCTTTCCTTCCTTCCTTCCTTCTTTTTTCTTCTCTCTCTCTCTCTCTCTTTCTCTCTCTCTCTTCTCTCTCTTTAAGCTCCACTACTGTCCAAAGCTTAATTTTTTAGAGAAAAGGTATTTAGAGAAAGCCCCTGTATGTTAAATGATGAAGAGCTTCAGGATGAACAAACAGAATTTGAGGACTCCACTATGTAATTATTATTTCTTTTTTCTTCCTAAAATTGTTTTGTTTTAGGTCTAAATATTCCAAAAGTATTTAAGAGGTTTTTATACTTTTTTCACTCTTTGAAATGGAGTCCAATACATAGCACAGGCTAGACTCCAACTTGCACTCCTTCAGTTCAATTTCCAAAGTGTTGGGGTTACAGATAAGTGTCGCCATTTCAGGCTTAATACACTTTTCCCTTAGCTTAAATAAAGAATAAGGTAGCTTTATGATCAAGGAATTGTTAGATACTCTCATCTTACTACCTTTGTGACTCTTGATGACATAATTTGTTTTGTTGCTCAACCAGAAGGTGTACCTTCCAGATCCAAATGATTGCTCAGACCCATCAATTTCATCTGAGAGATGTGTTCTGTATCCTCGGCTTTTCTTTATCTTTCTGTGGCTGCATGGTAGAAGTCAGTTCTGCTCTGGATCACTGCAGATAGAGACTGCCTTTGTAGTTCAGGCCTTCGCTGACAGGTGCTTTACAGCCATGTCACCCCCGTTGCAATGCTGTGGGTCAAAAGGGAAAATTGAGCAGGTGGGGGCAGAGAAGATAAAGGAGGAGTGGATAAGGAAATGATGAGACAAGAGAGGAACAAACTAAGAGGGTGTGAGAAAGAAAAGAAAGCTCAGAGAATATAAAGCCACATGAGAGTGAAGGAGAAAGGGAACACAAGTGAGTAAGAGTTTGTGACAGAGAAAGAAAAACACTGTGGAGAGGAGGGAAGGAAAGGAAATCAGCTTGTATGAGGGAGAAAACAAGTGGTTGTGAAAAGTAAATAAATAAAGTGATCATAAAAAGAAAAGGAGTAGCTAGAGAAAAAGTAAAAGAACGTAAGAAAGAGTAAGCACTGGTTGAAAGTAGACTCCAGTGTGTTGAAGAAATAAAAATGTATCTGGGAGAGAAGAAATAGAATGTGGGTTGCGGGAGAGAGGAAAAAGGACCATGAACTAAGAGAACCTAGATCCCTGCTCAGATGTAGCCAATAGGCAGCTCAGTCTTTATGTGGGTGTCCTAGTAAGGGGAGCAATGGATGTCTCTGACATGGACTCTGTTGCCTGCTCTTTGATCACTTCCCTCTGGTGGGAAGGAGTTCTTGCCAGGCCACAGAGGAAGAAGATGCAGGCAGACCTAATGAGACTTGATAGGCTGGGCTCAGATGGTAGGGGAAGAGGGCTCCCCCTTTTGAGGACTAGGGGAGGGGAAGAGGAGAGAAGAAGAAGGGAGGGAGGGACCAGGAGGAGAAGAGGGAGGAGCTACAACAGGGATGTAAAGTGAATAAATTATAAAAAATAAATTCAAATTAAAAAAAGAAAACTGAGTTGTAAGGAGAGGAAAGGGAAGCTGAGTGATCAGGGAGACAAAAAGGAAACTGATGGTGAGAGAAAGAGGAAAGGGAAGCTGGGAAGTGGAGAGCAGTAGCTTGGGGGAGAAGAGAGGACATTAATGTGAACGCTTAAGAGATTCTGTAGTTATAAAAAATGAGAGAGGACAAGAGAACAGATTGGCTCCTTCTCGGCTTAGTTTTTCTCCATATCTGTGGCCTTTCCTACCCACAGCATGAAGATCAGGATGCCTGGGAACTTGGAGAGCGATAGTTATTATTAAGAGACATGTCTGCATGTCAGAGTGGATACCTCCACCCTCCATGACTGGAGTTGGAGGGAGGATGCTGATTAGAAATGATCATGGAACTTAGCCTACCTCCAAGGATCTTTACCCACTGTTGGGACCCCAGTGCCTAGGGAAGTTGGGGGTGGGAGGGCTTATCTTGGAGAGATAAGCAACTTACCTTGGAAAAAAACTGGCCAAAGTAGACCAAGTCTGACTGCCCACTTGCCTGCCCAACAGGAGACAGACCCATTTTCTAATGAACACCTGTAGCAGTTGAGATTTTTTGTGAAGATAGAAAATTTTCAGTTCTAGGGGAGATTTTGGTGGCGGGGTTCTTGCTCTGCATACAGAAAATCCAGATGAAACAGAAAACCTGAAGCATGAGACATGGGCCCAGCCAAAGCAGACTTGACATGATGTGAGGCAGAAGTATACATATGAAGGTTGCTCCTTTGCATGACATCATCATTTCTTCTCTGCTGCTATCGATTAACTCCCAACTGGAAGCAGGATGTAAGAAGAGCCATTATTTTTTAATTATAGAACAGACAAAAAGTCAAAGGAAATGTGTAATATTTAACATCAAACCAGATTTACTAATGAATTCCCAAAGAGATATGCTACAGCAGTCTAGCACGCTACCATTCTATGAATATATATATATATTTATATATATATATTTTAGGACATGTTATCCTAAATGTCTGCGTTGAAGGGCTGGGATGATAGCTCAGTGATTAAGAGTATTTAGTGCTTTTACAGAGGACCTGGATTCAGTTCCCAGAACCCACATGGAGGTACACAGCCATCAGTAATTCTAGTTACAGGGTATTTGATGCTGTCTTCTGACCAAGGGCAGCAAGCACACATGTGGTACATATACACAAAACATTCAAACACACAAAATAAAAGATAAATAAATCTTTAAAAAAATCAAATATATAGCGAATAAAGATGACTATAAATGTTTATGGTCTTCACAAGGTTTTGTGTAAGTAGAATGGTGTATATGGAGTATATGTGTATGTGGTGTGTGTGTGGTGTTGTATGTGTGAGTTTGTGTGCCTTCATGTGAAGGTAAGTGTGTATGTGTATGTATTTGTGTATGTGGTGTATGTGTGGTTACATGTGTGTGTTTCTATTTGTGTATGTGGTATGCATGTGGGAAGTGTGAGTGTGTATATGAATGACAATGTATTGTATGGTGTGTGTGTGTTTATCATTGGCTTTTTCATGTAGCACTCCAAATTCATTTCCTGGTGTGTGAGGCCCCAGTGATGTGTCAGACTCCTTGAAGAATGGGCAGAAACCATGTAATGATTCATCTCTGTATTATGTTCTCCCACATCATCCCTAAAACACAAACTGTGGGGATTTTCAATCCACTTATCAAGAGATCCTAGTTTACATAGTTCCCTTAGTGCTGTTGCAGAGATATTCCAAGTCCTCATTTCCTTCTTTGACTGTGAGTTTGTAAGTACATGTGATATGACACCTGGATGCCAGGCACAGGTTAAACATAAATGATTGAGAATATTTTCTAATTTTAGAGTGTATACTCACTAGCAATGGACCCTGGAATGTTCCTGGGGACTTGTCATGTAATATTTGAATTTCTCTTTAAGCCCACGGGGAGTCCAGCATTCTGTAGTTCCAGGCTTAGCTCATGTTCATTCACACAAAAATGAATGGGAAGAGTTATAACACTACCAATGGTGCCTATTAGACTCTCTTAATTCTCTGGTAACCACCTCAGACATTTCCTCTTGCCAACATAAAAGCTATCACTGGCTCCTTTATGTCAGTGACTCCCTTAGCCTAACCTTAGACATGGCTCCCTCGTGTGTCAATCCACTGTCCTACCAGCCTTTCTAACCCTTCTGTATGTTTTTAAATGAAGATATGCATTCCTCATGGTTTATAAAAGTAAGATATTTTCTACCAGCTACATAGGAAGGTTTTTCAGAAGCAAAATTAACAATCTTACCACAAAGTTGTAACCCTATTAATGATCTATTTGATCATGTTGGTCTCATCAAATGTAGCTGTTTAAGAATTTTCCCAAGTCTTCACAACTGTTAATTGTGTGATGAGAAGAAACAGCTGTGTCTTACATCATTAATTTATTATTTGGGGTAAAGTCCAAGAAATTGAATTGCTAATGCAAAGTCTGTGGATCCATGCCATCATTGAATATTCTTTATTTTTTTGTCTTGGCCAATAATGAACAAAGAGAGCCCTTTGATTATAGATGTTATTTTCTTAATTAATAATCATGCTGTTCAAGTCATTGATCATTTAGTGTCTTTTGTAAATGTCAATGGCCTATTTATATCATCTGTCCATTTTTAGAAACAGTCTTGGTTGTCTTTTTCTTACTGATTTGTAGGTGAGATGAACTTTACATATAAACAGTCTCATCATTTCATGTGTTACAAATACCAATCTTGATTTTAATTTTCATTTTGTCTTAGACATACTTAAGAATTTAGTTATAATACAGCTAACTAAATATTTTCAGCACAAAAGTGAGTATATATCTCCAAAGTAAAAAGATTAGAAAAAAATAGAAATTCAGAAACAGTGTTGTGGCTTCATATTCATGTTTATAAACCATATAAATACACTATTGTTTATTTTTCTATATATCTAAGCAGCTATTAGGATGCCTAATATTATGTTTCATTAACATTTGTTTGTTTTTAGCATCTTATATCTTATTTTTCTTCATTAATTAATTTATTTAATCACTTATTTAATCACTACAGCCTGATATCTGACCCCTCCCTTTTCTCCTCCAAGGAACATTTATATTTAATAGATGATAATCTCCATAGGTCTTAATTTTATAACCACATGCACCCAATTACCAAGCACTATATTAGCCACTGGCAATGTCGCTGTGAAAGAACCTAGACTATTCCTCATGGTCCAATATCGGACCATATATTTCAGTATATTCGAGTTTTACAAAGGAGATATACAGGCTTTGGAGTACATACATAAAAAGATATATGAAATTGTATTGGAAGCATAGAAAGCTGTTTGAAAGAGATGTTTTAATCATTTCTGTCCAAACCCAGTTCTAATCATGTATATGTTCACTGCCTATGTGGTTTCACACACATGCACACACACACAGAGACACACAGGAGAGAGAGGGAGAGAGGTATTTAGACATCATATCTCAGTCAAATTAATTACTATAAGAGGTGTCAGACCTTTGTTCTGAATTTTGAAGGACAATACTACAATCCCAGGAACTATAGACATTTTTAATGAATGAAGTAATTAATTTTAATTGTGTGTGTGCATACATGTGTGTGTGTGTGTGTGTAGGACAAATGTCACACTTAGGTGTCATTCCTCAGGAATTATCACCCTTGTTTTTTGAGAAAGGTCTCTCACTGAGACCTGGGCCTTGCTGGTTCAACTTGGTTGGCTGGCTAGTGAACTTCATGGGCCACCTATCTCCACCTCCTTTGCACTGGCATTGCAAGTGTGTATGATCACACCCAGATTTTTATGTGGGCACTGGGGACAAAACTCATGTCCCTGTTCTTGTGTGACAACCATTTTCTACTGAGCTATGTATCAAGCCTATGGGAATTAATTGAGGGGCAACTTTGGAAGAAGCATCTAAAAAAAAACAGTGTAAAAAGCAGGGTTTACTTTGGTTCACACTGGAATCATCCAGGTGCCTGTGATGAGGCCAGAAAGCTGTAACTTAGTTGATTTGGAATCCCTGGATTATCAGAATTCTTAGATCTCTGGAAAGCTCAAGTGAACCCTGCTTGGGAACCACTGACATACCGTAGAGCCCCAACAGGTGGTTCTCACACTGATGGACATCGTTGGAGAACTTCACAAGTTCTCCAATTGCTAGCTGGTCTAGAAGATACTCTTGTTTAAGATGTTTATATATACTGGTCTAGGGTCTAGACTTTAAAAACTTCTGTGGAGAGAGAGTGGGAGGAGACCAAAGCTACTGCATAGCCTGCATATCTTTTTCATAATTCTCAACTATGCTGAGACAAGCAGTACAATAAGAAGATTAGAAACAGCAAGGAAAAGGCACTAGCAATAATTTTCTAGAGAAGCAGAATGGGTGTTTGTATAAGATACTCAACTATTTTGAATGGTGCTGGGCATAAGGATAGCTCAAGACCAAGAATCAGTGTTGTGTTAGGTGATGAGTCAGCTGGTGACCTTGCCAGTTGTCTGAGACTTGTGGGCAAATGCAGATTAGTGTGGGGCGGAGATAAAATGAGCTGTAATGAGGAAGGAGAAATTCATTTAAGGAAATCTTTGGGAAAACGATTTGACTTGAGCTAGGCTACCATTAGATTTTTATGTTATTTTCAATTTCCACTAATGTACCATTTTAGAGAGCATTGTTACACAGGCATCAGTGTGCATTCGTGATTTTTTAGATATATTTTTAGAGTTAGAATTGCTGAATAAAAATTATTCACAGTTTGAACTATAGATTGAAAACATAGATAGGAAACATAAAGAGCTGGACTGATTTTAAAAACAAATTGAACCATGATTCAAGAGAATTTTGACCACCCTACCCCATCATGATCCCTGAAGATTTCATTCTAACCCATGAAAACATGTCTAAAGTTGTATTGTTTAATTTTCAATTCTTTGATACCAAAAGTAGGACAGCTTTGAGTGTTTTCTGCTTTCTGTACATCTTTTCTTTTGGAAGTTAAAATTTGCCACCTTATACATTTCACCCAGCAGTCATTTATCTCTTTTTCTTACTTAATGGTAAAGAATATTTATGTATTAGTGGCATTTGTCTTGGTTACCTCTACACATGGAAACTATTTCCCCATTTAGCTCTAGTTTTAATGGTCTGGGGTAATGAAAAAAATGCTGTATTTTATGTTTTGAATTTATCTTATTTTTAATGATTTTAATCTTTGAAACCATACTTTCTAAACATTTGCCTATGCTGTGGTGTCTGAAAGCTTATTTTTCCTAGCATTTGTTTGAGGGTCTAGTCTGATCTTTCTTAAATATTTAACCCATTCTAACAGTACCACTAATTCAGCCAACATTAATTATCCACTGTTCCAAAAGTCTAGTTTTAGATTCTGAAGCATTATTAATACTTGTCTTTGCTTACTAGATATCCTGTCCCATTCTACCTATGTCTTTTCTATAACTACCATAATTTCTCTTGTGATCAAGGTTGAGGGTATATTCTTTTAAAAAAAAGAATGTATGGATTTTCTCACAAAACTAGCTTGAGAGTTATTCTTTACTCATTCATTGTGGTCTCATCTGAACCATAAACCTAGAAAAACCCTAAAATATTTGTGTTAGTGAAGATTTTGCCAGGTTTTTTTCTCTTGATAATTTATGGAGTGCACATTATATTATATTAAAAAAAGAATATCCTAGAAATTAGGTGCTAATTATGCAGAACAATGCTGAGTCATATATTGATATTAATCATAAAGAACATCCCATTAGTGAAGGTTTGAAACCAGAATACCCAAGAAGAGAGTGTTTTAAAATCAGAGAAGAGCTTCATGGATAGGATCTTGAGCACTTAAGTGGGTGGCCATACCAGTCCAATCAGTGTTTGGTCCAAGAAAGCCAAAGCAAGGGAAATGTTCTGGAAGGCAGGGCTAGCCCACAAACATGTCATTCAACAAGTGAGGGAGCAGGGCTTCTCAACAAGATGGAGGAGAAGTCCACACTTTGACTAACTAGAAGTTGCCAAGGCATAATTTAAATTCAGAGATTCAAACTTGTTCTTACCACAGATGCAGACAGAAACACACTAAGCCGGCTTATTACATTGGATAAGGATTGACTAACATTGTACATAAGGGAAAATGCACTTAGTCAAACAAACAAACAAACAAAAAATCCCTCTCTGTTTAGCCATCCATTCCAAATTTTTATAGAAAATTGTGTAGGCAGCATCAATTATGCTTGGGCAAATTTAGACTAATTAATGGGTTGACTAAGATAATTATTGAAATTTGTCTATGGATGAAAGGAGGAAAGATGAGCCATTTAAATTGCTTTTTGTGTGTGCCTGATGACTATTTCTAAAAGAATGGGCCCACTGAGAAGCATATGAAATGGGAGTGGCCGTCTTCTTCTCAGGGTATGATGATAGAGTAACAAGGCAGCTGTTTTAATCAACACATCAGGATTAATGCCTTTAAAAGTCCAATATGCATAAATACATAGAACGTGCAACTTGCATAAAGGAATGTATAATTTATGGGAGATCAACAATGTACAAAGATTCTTTCAGACAGTTTGTCTGTGTGAATACCTTTTGTCTTTTAAAATCAACCTTGTGAAGAAGATTTCATCAGCTCCCATGTAGAGATGAGGCCTCTGAAGCTCATAGCTGATAAGTGGATAACCAGTCTATACAAAGTACTGCAAGGGGAAAATGGCCAGTTCCATTGCTCATGGTCTATCTCTTCTTTCTTGGGTAGTAATTTATTTTTAGCAGTGATGAAACCATTGCTCAAACCAGACTGGTATTTACTGAGAAATGTCTCCCAAAGCATGTGCTTGACATAGCACATGTCCTTCTCATTTCCCTCTAGTCACACTAAAACATTGAAAAATGTTTCCTGATTTTTCTTTTTCTTTTTCTTTTTTTTTACTCCAGGGAACTGAGGTGGGTAATTTATTAAAATAAATAAATAAACAAACCAAAAACTGTATCAATCTATGTATGGAGCCTAAAGCTTGAGTCCACTTTGCAACCCTGTTTTAATGGGATACGCAGCATGCTGGGTACATAAGCAAGAGATAGCGTGGCTCCTGAGGGGAAGCCTCAGATTTGGATTAGAAAGACATGTGGTCTGCTATTGTGTGAGCTTGAAAAGGCCATCAATCCATTGAAGTCAGTTGATAGAATTCAACTCAAGAAGCCTTAGTCAAAAAGAATATTGTGACTATATTTGTTGGGTTCTCTAGAAGAACTGAAATAATGCAATAAAAATGTCTTAAAGGGTGATTTGTTGGACTGGCTTACAAGATGCTGAAGAATTTGAGTTTTGATGTCAACAAACAGTAGCAGCACCAGTGAACCCGCATGTTAGATGCGCTTGCCAGCAAGTGGCAAAAGCAAGAAATCAGAAGGTGACAACTTATGTTTAAGTGATTATATTGGTGATACTTTGGGCATAACTCCTGACATTTTCAGGAGACAATATAACCAAACAATGATGGCATCAATAGACATTGTAGCATGGACAGAGGAATACTCATGAGGCCTCAACTCTACATAAAGAACTACAGGAAACTAAGGAATGCTGAGAGTTAGAGAAATAGTCTTCCCCTGGGAAGGCACTCTAATTGTTTATCTAATATCAAGTGGTCAGTTCTAAAACATACACACATACAAGTAACAGTCTAAGCATGTTGTATCTACATACTTAGGAATACATAAATACATACACACATATGTAATAACAATTATAGGAAAAGAGGTCATGGATTTGAAGGAAGACAGGGGAGGGGTGAGTATGGGTGGTTTGGATGGAAGAAAAGGAGGGAAAATAATATACTTATATTGTAATCTTAAAAAGAAAGAATTTTTTAAATCAACAGCTTTTTCCTCAGAGCACATTATTCTGGGCCACAGCTGGTTGGAAGGTGTCACCTACCATCGGGGAAGGTCTTCCCTTCACAATTAATTCTTCCAAGAAACACCCTTACAAACACAAGAGGCATGGCTCTTAGATTATTCCCGATCCAGAGGAGCTGTCAACCCAGTTTACCTTCTGCTCACATTGCAGAAAAGCTCAGGTTAAGAGTTAACTTGTGTCTCTTCTATTTTCTTGCTGTCTCCTTCTTCATGTTCATATCACTGTCCTCATCTGTGTTGCCTTCACTTCCTTGTGATTCCTTTCAAGAAAGTGTAAATATGACCCCCAGATTTTCTTCCTTCTTATATCTAGTTCACGGAGTTAACTGAACACTAGGCATGTTTATAGCATCTAATCGCATTGGTCCAGATAAACACTCTGAGGAACAACACCCAATGGTGTCATAGAAGGTGGAATGGAAGTTGAGGAGTTGATTGACAGTCCACAAGGGTAACACAAGAAAGAGTAACTGCACAAACTCAATGGGGAGACAGAAGAGAAGGAAATCGCTGTCCAGCATGGAAGCATCAGTTCTTTAGCTACTAAATGAGGCTGAGATTTATTTCGTATTCTTGGTTGTATGTGTGAAGGACACTAAATGGGAGGTTTCTCAGCACAGGTTAGTTATTGAATAAATGGTCCTATAATTTTTCAGCTGCATACCAGACAAGCCACAATTCTCTAAAAGTTGCAAAATCTTAATCCATTCACAGCTCATATCTATTTTTAATATGAAGCAAAGAGTCTGGTCTTTGTCTAAGCACTTTTGGCTCAGTTAAAAATTATCTATTCAGTAAACAATTGAGGCAAGATCCTTGAGATAGGAAAGAATCAAGGTGAGTCTCTGCCCTTGAGACTTTCCTGACCTTGTACCATGAGTCTTTATAGTGATGTTTAAATGTTCTCTATATGTCTGAACCCAAGAAACACAAGCCCCAGGGTAGAGCTGGCTTCTGAAAAATGTGCAACAGATAGACTTCAGCCTTGACTTCCTGTTCTGACATGGTACAGGCTGCTCTAAATGGACATGTCTGTTCTGAGCAGATTAATAAGCCTCTTCACGTGGCACCTCTACAGTACTTCTCCATGAGACTGATTTTCCTTCTGACATCTAGTGCAGGTAGTTAGCAGGATGCTAGATCTCTTTACAGCATCTGAACACATTGGCCCAGATTTCTAAAAAGACCCATTTTCTTAGTTCTCTTTATTCATGTCCTTGGGTAGCTCCCTTCTTGATTCTGGCGTGTGCATGTGTGTACATTTTTCTGTGTGTGCAGGTGTATGTTGGAAGGTCAGAGGGAATAGCCTTAGGCTTGGTTCCTCAGGTGTCATACATGTCTTTTGAAACAGATCTCTCACTTAACCTTTAACTTGTCAAGCAGGCTAAGTTGTCTGGCTAGCAAGCCCCAGGAGTCAGTCTCTGTGTCTCACAGCTTTGGTGTGCTACCACACCCTGCATTTTTTTTAAAGACATGCTTATTTTTATTTGTTTGTTTGCTTGTTTCTCTCTCTTTTATTCTTTTCTCATCTCCCAACTACAGTTTCCTCTCTCTCCCCTCCCCTACTCTCTCCACATTTTACCTCTGCCCCATGTCCACACCCTTCTCTGCCTCCCTCCCCTAAGACAAATGTAGGCTCCCAGGGACATCAGCCAAATATGGCATAAGCATAACAAGCTACAATAAAACCAGGAACATACCATCACCTCAAAACTAGAGGAGGCAATTCAGCAGGAGGAAAAGGGTCCCACAAGTAGGCAGGAGAGTCAGGGATAGCCACAGCTCCCATTGTTAGGATTCTCGTAAGAACACCAAGCTACTCAGCGGTAACATATATGCAGAGGTCCAAGGTCAGACCCCTACAGGCTCCCTGATGTCTGTGAGTTCCTACGAGTCCTGGTCGGTTGATTCTGTGAACCATGTTCTTATGCTGTCCCTGACCCATCTGGTTCCTCCAGTCCTTCCTCCCCCTCTACAGGATTCCCTGAGCTCCCCTACCTAGTTGCTGGATGAAGTAGCTCTAGTCTCTTTGATGCTGATTCTGCTAGGCTCTAGTCTCAGAACACTCTGCAGGTAGGACAAACTGTAGATTGAAGGTTTTGTGGCTGGATGGGTGTCCTAGTCCCTCCATGCTCAAGCGCCGGGTTACAGAAGATGATTGGCTCAGGATCTGTGTCCCCTATTACTTGAAGTCTTTTCTAAGGTTACTCTTGCAGATTCCATGGAGTTTCCACTGCACTAAGTTTTTATGTCCCCCCCCCGCCCCACCGTATCCTCCAGTACCAGCCATTTCTTCCAGTATATTCTCCCTCCTTCTCTCTGCTACCTGATCCCTCTAGGTTCTAATCCCACCCGCTCCCAGTCCACCTGCAAAATTTATTTTATTTCACCATCCCAGGGAAAACCTTGCATCACTCCTTGCACCCTCCTGCTTACGTAGCCTCTCTAGATCTGTGGACTGTAGCATGATTGTCTTTTGCTTTACAACTAATATGTACTTATAAGTGAGTACATACCATGTTTGTCTTTCTGAGTTTGCATTATCTCACTCAGGATGATTTTTTTCCTAGTTCCATCCATGTACCTGCAAATTTCATGATGCCATTGTTTTTAACAGTTCAGTAATACTCCATTGTGTAAATGTACCACAGTTTCCTTATTCAGTCTTTGAGGGATATCTGGGTTGTTTCCAGTTTTTGGATGTTATAAATAAAGCTGCTATGAACATAGTTGAGCAAGTATCCTTGTGATAGGATGGAATATCTTTTGGATACATGCCCAGGAGTGGTATAGCTGGGTCTTGAGGTAGACCCTATGAGGTTCTGAGGAACCTCCATATTGACTTCCAAATGGCTGTACAATTTTACACTCCCATCAAAACTGGATGCTCCACATCTTCACCAGCATGAGCTGTCACTTGCATTTTTGATCTTAGCCACTCTGATAGGAATCTCAGAGTCACTTTGGTTTGCATTTTCCTGGGTTCTGGGGATCAAACTTGAGTCCTCTTGCTTTAAAGACAAGTACTTTCTCCCCTAACCTATCACTCCTCCCCTGCACCTTTATTTTTAAACATAACTTAACCACACTTTTGTTCATGTTCTGGGCAGATGTGCTTTGTTATTTGGGGTATTTTACATTTACACAGAAGAATCCTTATGACTCACTTAACTCTATCCTGTTTTAAATCACTGCTGCTTTTGAAAGTCTTGTGTGGGTTATGCATGCACATGCTACCTATAACTTTTAACTCCTTTGTAATGGCATGTGCTTTTCTTGGCTCTTCCCCATGATGGGTGCAGAGACTACATAAAGGGTATGCTATCTTTTGTGATAGATGTCCACACATATCCACCCATGGTGGTCTGTGAGAATGTCTCTGGGCTGCAAGTCATGGTTCAGATTTCTGGACTATGGATTACAGTTGTCTTAATTGAACTAAGTACTGAGAATGATCTTCCAAAATGACCACACTTGACTGTGCCTCCACAGTTGTAGCTAGCTGCTCCTACATTCCCATCTCTAATAGAATGTCTAGCTTGTGTGCTTTTTGGCCATTCTGCTTAGTTTTAATTCCATTGTTTGTCTCCATCTCTCTGATTACTAATGAGTTTGACCATCACTTCCAAGCCTGTCATTTTCTCTTCTTTATTAATTGTCTGTTCACATGACTTATGCCTGATTTTTTGACATGACACTTGTATTAAATTTTTATAATTCACATTTGTATTCTTTATATCATTCAGTTGATGATTTTGATGTTTTCAAATGTTACATGTGTCTGTTCAGGTCTGTCTTAGATTTTGTTGAATGTAAGTCCATAAGTTTTATAAAATAAAGTCCCTCAATTCTTTGCTTTACAATGTTTGTCCTTCAGGTTTTTACCAAATCTCTACCCTTAAGTCACAAAGAAAATCTTTTATATTTTCTTCTATTAACTTTATAGTCTTGCTTTATTTATTTTAATACCTGATCCCACTGTAATACAATTCTGTGTTCTGTTTTCCTTCAGGAGCCAGCATTCTCGGCATACCTACCAATCTGCCTGTCAAGTACTATTGATGTATGATTTGCTTTTTATCATATCATACATTTTTATATTTCAGCAACCAATCTCAGGCCTCATTGTTGAGTTATATTCCATTCGTGCCTTCTTAGTCTATTCAAATATTGGGTTGGCAATCCCTAATCTCATACCTTTGTGACTTATTAGTTTTTATGTGTCCTTAAAAGTTTTAAATTTATCAGATTATTAGGCTACAGTTGAAACTTTTGGAAAATTTGCATTGCTCTCATAGATGAAATTAGTTTGAAAAGTTGATATATTTTTGCATTATTGCATCATTCCCAACAGCATGGAATTCATGCCTCCATTCAGTTCCCTATGTTAGCTTTTATATTTTTATCGATCTGTATATATACACACACAAACACATATGCCAGAGAGAGAAGGGAAAAAGAAGTGTATCTTTGTCTGTGCATGTTTATGTATGGAATGTGGTGGTCAGAGGACAACTGCAGGCATCAGTTCTTGCCTTCTGTCTTGTTTGATAGAGGTCTCTCTCTTCAGCTCCATGTGAGAGCAGGCTAACTGGTTTATAAGCTTTTGGGCTTTTTTTTTCTGTCTCTACCTCCCACTTTGTGATAGGAATGCTGGGATTGCAGACATACATTACTAGGTCTGGCTTCACATGGTTTGGGGGATCCAAAGTCAGGTCATTGATGCCTGCAGAGCAAGTACTTTTCCACTGAGACATTTTTCTACATTCAGCCAATAGACTGCTTTGGTTGTCTTCATGTATATCTTGTGAATTCTTGATTAATTCTTAGGTATGTACTTTTTACTGTCACAGTAGAGTGTATGATACATAATTTTTACTGTTGTTTTACCTGATTTTTGATGGTGTGGAAAAGTGCTATTGATTTTTCTGAGTTTTTTAAAAGATATACAGCTATGTACTAAAGCTTTTATTGATTCTAATAGCTTGTGACTGTGTTAGATTTTTTCTTTTATTGGTATATGTGATTGTTGTATCTGCTAATATTGATCATATTACCTTTTAAAATGTCTACATCAGTATTTGGTGGTACTGGGAAGATGGGAACAAACATTTACTCAACCCAGATAGGGAATCAACAATAACTCAAAATAGTAATGCCACCAAAGTCCAACTTGGTGGAGCAATGTGTTTATTGGGATTACTTACAGTAAACCAGATAAGAGGCTGCATGCAGGGAACATAAACAGCTCAGGGGAGCTTATTACTGAAAGCCAACCTTCAAGTTTGCTTAACAACTTACAGGAAGCTCAAAAGGTCACAGAGTGTTTTCTTATCAGCAATCCTTATTGTCACATAACCATGGGGAGAAAATATCTTTATGAACTTGGTAAGTTTCAGGGACTCCCTGAGGCTTGTGAGTTGCTTCCTCCTTCCATCACAATGGACCATCCTTTATAACTTCCTGAGACTTAATGTCTTCCCTTTAGAACTTCCTAAGTCATAAGGAACTTCCCTCCCTAACAGACTGATTCAATGCAGAGGAAATTGCTATTTTATTCTTCCAGTCTGCTCTTTCTTTCTTTGATAATCAGAAGCAATGTTGGGTATTTTTATCTTACTCCCAACCTTTTGTTGTTGCTGTTGTTATTATTAATTTAAATGTATGTATTTATGTATTTATTTATTTATTCACTTTACATCCTGATTTTAGCTCCATCCCTCATCTCCTCCCTGTCTCATCCTCTTTACCTCTTCCCACCCCTCTCTCCTCTAGTCTTCAGAAGGGGGAGACCTCCTCCCTTACTTAACTGACATCTGCCTATCAAGTCTCATCAGGACTGCCTGCATCCTCTTCCTCTGTGGCCTGGCAAGTCTGTCCCCACTGCCACCCCAGGCAGAAGTGATTGAAGAGCAGGCAACAGAGTCCATGTCAAAAATAGCCCCTGCTCCCTTTACTAAGGAATCCACATGGGGACTGAGCTGCCTATCAGCTACATCTGAGCAGAAGGCCTAAGTCCTCTCCATGCATGGTCCTTGGTTGGTGCATCAGTCTCTGCAGCCCCTGCACACCTTCACGGGCCCATATTTGCGGGCTTTGTTGGTCTTCTTGTGGAACTCCTGTCCCCTCTTAGTCCTTCCATCCTACCACTCTTCCATAAGACTCACTGCTTCTACCCAGAATTTGGCTGTGAGGCTCAGCATCTGCTTTGATTCCCTGCTGTGTGGAGTCTTTCATAGGACATCTATGGTAGGCTCCTGTCCAGTTCCCTCTCTTCAACCACTTCTGGTATCTATTTTATTTGCATTTCTGAATGAGAAGTATGCATCCTCACCAGATCTTTCTTGTTACTTAGCTTCTTTAGGTCTGAGGATTTAATATGGTTATTCTGTATTATATGGCTAATATCTGCTTAGAAGTGAGTATATACCATATGTGTCTTTCTGGGTCTGAGTTACCTTAGTCAGGATGATCTTATTTTAGATCATTTGCCTACATATTTCATGATGTCCTTCTTTTAATAACTAAATAGTATTCCATTGTATAGATGTACCACAGTTTCTTTATCCATTCTTTGGTTGAGGTTGTTTTATGAGTCTATGTTTTATGAATAAAGCTGCTATGAACATAGTTGAGCAAATGTCCTTGTTGTATAGCAGAGCATCTTTTGGGTATATGCCCAGGAGTGGTATAGCTGAGTCTTGAGGTAGATATGTTTCCCATTTTCTGAGAAAACGTCAGATTGATTTCCAAAGTGGTTGTACAAGTTTGTACTTCCACCATCAATGGAGTAGTGTTCCCCTTTCTCTACAACCTTGCCAGCATGTGCTGTCTTAAAATGCATATTTTAAAACTTCCTAAAAGATATTTACTCTTCATTGGAGGTTTTAGGTATATATACCCTTTAAGTAGTTAAGAATATTATTTTCTACTTTCAGTTGTGTAGTATTTCTAGTCAAATGTAAAGGTTGAGGACCTGAGGAGCTCATTCAGTCCATAAAGTGCTTGCCACACAGCATAAAGATCTGAGTTTGATCCCCAACAGCCATGTGAAAGCTGAGCATGGTAGTGTGTATTTCTGTTCCAGAAATGAGGGGATGAGACAGACAGATTCCTAGCATTCACTGGCTTGCCAGCTTAAGCTGCCCTGTTTGGTAAGCTCTGTATCCCAGTGAGAGACCCTGTCTCAACAACAACAACAAAACAAACAAGACAAAAACAGCTGGTTGTGGTGGTGCATGTCTTTAATCTGAGCAGATCTCTGAGTTCCAGGCCAGCTGGTCTAGAAAGTGAGTTTCAGGCCAGCA
Source organism: Pachyuromys duprasi (assembly GCA_028658305.1). Lineage (NCBI taxonomy): Eukaryota > Metazoa > Chordata > Mammalia > Rodentia > Muridae > Pachyuromys > Pachyuromys duprasi. The sequence goes on from CM053766.1 coordinate 132,019,172, forward strand.
GGGCTACACAGAGAAACCCTGTCTTGAAAAACAAAACAACAAAATAAAATTAAAAAATGTATGGCACGTGAGGGCCAACACCCAAAGTAATTTCTGGCTTCCATGTATACACACATACACAATCAAATACATAAGCCCCTTCCATTCTCAAAGTAAAGGTTGAACTTTATCATTACTTTTATGTTGGTTAATTGCATGACTTTCTCTTAAGATGGCACCACTTTTTTTGTTAATTAAAATCACAGGTCATTTTATTATGTGTCAAGAATATATAAGCTTGTATAACTGTAAAATGTAAAGTCTTTCAAATGTATTTTAATTCTTTCATACTAAAATGAATCCCATACATAAATGAACGTTTAAGTTATTCACATAAATCAAGGTTAGGGACAACATATGTGAATAGATTCATAGTAACTTAAGTTCAGTATTTCTTAAGGTTAATATTAGCAAAATGTTTCCTAATTTTGTAGACATTTTGCTTACTCTATAAGTCCTTAGTTCTTAGTTTTAGTCAATTAAAATTATACTTCATTTTTAGGTTTTATATAAGTAATATGTTTCTGAGATACAAAACAAAAGGCACAGAAATATATAAGAAAGAAGAACTTTACTTCCAGTCCATGTCCTTCAGCTACCCAGTTCCCTTCTCTGACATAATTGAAATGTGAGTGTTAATGAGCAAAGATGTTAGTGGATCTACTACTTAAAACTCTGCTTTATTCACTTGTCAATATATCTTAGAAACCATTCAGTTACAGTAAAAGCTTTCTTTAATGGCTGCTTTGTATTTTTATGTTATCAAATCATATAAGTTGATGAAAGATCCATCTTTTCATGTGTGACTTGGTTGGTTTAACAGTGTTCTGCTAATAGACATGTAAGTGGTTTGCAGTCATTTGTTCTTATAAACATCATTTCATGCATGTGTGAGTGTATTCGTAGGAAAGACTCTTGGATGCTGAGTTATTGGTCCCGAGGCATTTACAGATGTAATTTTCATAGATTTGCCAAATTATCTTCTCCTCCTGGATTGTGTCACATTGCTGTTCTTAGACAAATGTGCAAGGATACTTGTTTGCTCCACGTTCTTACCCCCAAAGTACACTTTTTGGCAACTCATACATGAAAAACATCTATCTTAGTGAAACGTTATTTTATATTCCTGGAGCTATAAATTAATTTGAGTTTCTTTTTAAATGCTTCTAAGTCATTCACATTTTTCCCCTGGGATGAATCTCCTGCGTTCATTTCTCTGTTGGATGGGTTTTCCTTACTGATTTATAATAGGTATTTTTTTCTGTATTAAATATGAGTTAACGCAAGTCTGGGGATATAGCTCAATGGCAGGGCACTTTTCTAGTAGTCTCAAGGCCCTGGGTTTGACAACTCACTAGCATAAAGACATAAGGAACTGTTGCCAGATCGGCTGCACCCAGAATAATGTTCTTTTTCACAGTTGTCTGGTATTGTTGATCATTTTACCCATGAAATGTAGAACCTTCTGGTTTAGTGTATCATGATCACTTGAAATTTAAATCAACCTGGGGAATATTGACATCACATTATATAATTTCACAGTATATTTTGAAATCTTTGTTCAGGGCACACAGTTTAAATGGTAAAATCCTCTTTATATAGAAGAGCAAGCGCAAGCCCAGTTCCCCTCTCACCCTGCAGGTGAAGCCCCAGCTCCACATGTGCCCATGACAAACCTCTCTTGGCAGTTGGGTTTATTCTCCTTACCTTCTCACGGAGGAAGGCAATTTAGCCTTTCCTATTCTTCTTGCCCAGCATCCCGTGGGCATCATCCCAACCCGCCATCCTCCTCCTTCCAGTACAGCGATATCCTAATTTTGTTTAGATCAACAGTCAGTGTTTTCAATATTTTGACTATGTAAATGCCATTCAAAACTGAACCATGCAGTAAATTACGATTATTTTCCCTTTCTGCACAACTATTATGTTTTCCCTGAAGCTAATATTTGCCATGTTTATGGTTTGTTTGCTTCATTTTTATGTTTTTATTACTAATTCAGCCCCAGATCTTTGCCAGTTATCTAAAACTCTCCTCCACATATTCGGAGAGTTCCTTCTTTCTTCATTTTCATCCTCGCACTGAGAGCCCTCCCTGAGATGCTGCCTTGCTCAGCTCTAGTTGACAGCCTTCAGTGCCTGGTACAGTCGATCACCCTGGGATATCCCTTCTCCTTCAACCCAAGGATGCTCTGCATTGCATCCTCATGTCAGTGTGTCCATTTACAATGCCTCTTTTTGTTGTTGCTGTTGTTGTTGTTCCCCTGACATTTCTAAGAGAAGTCTGCTGTCCAAGAGATCAATATGTGGACTCCTTTGCTCAGCTCATCAATCTGTATATCATATGGATGATTCAAATGAAAATAATTGTTTTCTAGCTCATGAAGGTACTGTCTTTCCACACTTCAGCAGCCACTATTGTTTTGAGAAACATAAGATTATTGTGATCCCGATCCATGCCTGCTCCCCCTCTCTGTTACCAAAGTCCTCCAACTCTGAAAGTTAATAATTATATGCATCAAGGTGTGTATATTTTTGTGCATGTACTTATTGATCACATGGTAAGCTACCAGTGGCTCTCATGATCCACCTTCGGGAAAGTTCTTAAGCACTTTCGTCTTTTAGCATCTTTAATTGCTTATGTTCATATAACACAAAATAGTTGGTTTTCACCCACATATGCAGAGTTCTTTGATCATATTCTCTTTCCCCTGTGACCCATACTTGTCTTCAATTACCCCATTCTGTCTTTTAATATTTCCCCACCCACGCTCATGTCTTTGTGTGGGTACACAGGTGTGTGTAGGTGTGCTTACCTGTGTAGGCAACAGAGAGTGACAGGTTGTCTTCAACGGTCACATCTCATCCTTCGGATACATTGCATCTCTCCTTGAACCTGGACTCACTGTTTTTCCTAGTTTGCCTAGTAACCTCTAGCATCCTCCTGACTGTTCCCAGCACTGTAGTTACAGGCACACATTTTTACATCCATATTTTTATAGAGGTGCAAGGGATCTGAACTTAAGTGCCCATATTTGCACAGCAGACACTTTAACACTTAACCACTGAGCTTTTGTGCCTTTTTTTTTGTAAGATTATACATGTGAAAGAAAATATGGCACTTTGCTTTCTGGGGTCTCTTTCAGTTAACATGATGATCTATGGTCTGACCAATATCCCACAAGCTATGTGATTCTTTATAGTGAATATTACTTTTTGTGTATTATTTTCTCTATGCATTCATCTATTGGTAGATACCTAAGTTGATCTGTAACATGGCTATTGGAAATCACTGCTAGAGTAAACCTGAATATTCCAACTATCTCAGTGTTTCGAATTTTGACTCCTTGTTTGTTATGTTTTCTCCTTCCATTATCTGAAACTTTGCCTTTGGATGTTAGGATATCTGAATTGTTTCCCCAATACCTGTTTAAAGTACTTTGCTTTGCTGAGAAATGTCCCCAGCCTCATCTTTCTTTTTGACTTTTCTTTCTTTTTCTTTTTTGTTTTTTTATTTTAATTTTTATTAATTACACTTTGTTCACTTTGTATCCCCTCATAAACCCCTCACTCCTTCCCTACCTTCCCTCCCCCTTCTCCATGCATGCCCCTCCCCAAGTCCACTGTTAGGGGAGGTCTTCCTTTCTTTCCTTCTGATCCTAGTCTATCAGGTCTCATCAAGAGTGGCTGCATTGTCTCCCTCTGTGGCCTGGTAATGCTGCTTCCCCCTCAGGGGGAGGTGATCAAAGAGCAGGTCAATCAGTTCATGCCAGAGACCGTCCCTGTTCACATTACTATGGAACCCACTTGGGCACTGAACTGTCATGGGCTTCATCTGTGCAGGGGTTCTCGGTTATCTCCATCAGTGGTCCTTGGTTGGAGTGTCAGTCTCAGAAAAGATCCCTGTGCCCAGATTATTTTTGGTTCTGTTGCTCTCCTTGTGGAGCTCCTATCCTCCCTGACTTTTCATATATACCATCATGCTTTTAATTTCCCAGAGCTCTGTTGTTTTCTGGAGGTCCTTTCTGTTCACAGGTTTGCAATGTTTTCTTGTGTCTCTGGTGATGCTTACAAGAGTGTTTTCCGTTTGCAGCTGTCTGAACTCTGAATACTCTGCTCCTATCAAATTGCTTTGTTCAGTTTGTTTGTTTTGATCTCTATCTAGTGTAGTTGATGCTTCTCTAGATATCTGTGTCTGGTGAGAGATGGCAAGACCTAGACTGAGACAAGCCTTGCAGGGAGAAGGGAGATAAAAGAGTGATTTAGGAGGTGGAGAGGTGGCCATGAGCTGAAATAGCTAGGATGAAGTAGAGACTAGAGCCTGGGAAAACGTTCTTGTTGAGGGCTGGAGAAATGGCTCAGGGTTTAAGAATGTATTTCTCTTGGAGAAGACCTGGGTTTTTTTCCAAGTATCCACATTGGGCTGCTCACAACTGCCTATACTCCAGTTTTAGGGAACCCAATGCCTGTGGCTTCTGTGGGTACTTTCACTCGTGGCAAATACATACATAATGAATATATATACATATATATATATATACTTCTTAAAATGACTAATCGTACTAATAACAACACATTTTTAAAAACTGAAGGACAGGAAGCTGGAAGAAAAGTGGAAAACAACTGTGGGAAGTTATTGTGAGGTAGCAGTGAATCCATACAATATGAGGACAAATCCATATATGAGGACATGCAGTCTTCAAAGACTAAAGAGAGTATCAAAATAAAAATTTCAGGAACTCTAACTCTGAATTCCGGAACTGAGATGAATCTGTTTTGAAAGAACAAGTTTCATGGATATAGTGCACTGAAACTTGTGTTTAGGCTGTGTGAAGAACTGTTGATGGAAATAAACATAAAATAAAGTAAGTGCTTATTTTAAAAAGAAAAATAAATTCCTTTTGGAGCCAATTGTCTCTTCCACTCTGTACTGAGCAATAATGTTCCCAGTGATGATATAAAGTTCATCCTCATGTGACTCAATGTATAATGTTCCTGAGTGGCTAATTAATTCTGTAATCATACAAGTAGCAATTAGCAAGATGCTTCACTGATTAGAGGTCTGTGGTCAAGAGGTCCTTACACACTTACATTTACTGAAAAAGAAGACCCCTCTTTGTGGCATCTGTTAATTTCTACCAGCAGGGGACATGAGATTAATCCAAAAGACCTCACGTCTTCCCCTCCTATGCACCTGTCACTCATTTTTTTTTACAGGAGATATCCAGAGGACAGCCTCAGATGTGGGTCTTTATCTTCCACCTTGTGTAAGGTGTAGTATGACTCTACTGCGTGCCACTGTGTACGCAGGATATCTGACCCTTAAGATTCTGGGGACATCTCCACCTGTCTTCTTACAGTAGGAGTGTTGGGTTTATGGATGTAGACCGCCATGCCTGGCCTTGGATGGGTTCAGTGGATTCAAACTCAGGTCCTCACGCTTGTGCGGCAGGTACTTTACACACTCAGCCATCCCAATAGCTCCTGAGCAGCACTACTAACACAATCTCATGAGGATCGTTTCACTCCCATCATTCTGATTTGGAAAAATAGAACCATCTGCCCAATGAGTAAGTGCTACAATAGACACACTCTGTACATCCTCGGTCTCCAGGCTGTTATTATCGCCCCACAGGTATATAATCAGGAGCCCTGAATGTCCATACATATGCATAGCCTTGAGTAATGGCAAAGTGCTTACACCTGAGAATGAAAGTATCCCCTGACAGGTATGCTGAGGCTGACCACGGAAGTGTTAGAACCAGAAGGTAGAATAAAAATAATAATATTGCAGGTAGAGAGCCTTAAGCTCAAATGTAGCGTTTCCAAATTGCCATCCATCTGCCAGTGGATGAGTCCTTTAATTTCTTGGAAATATTACTTTTGACTTCGGCAAACTAGGAATGACTTCATAGCATTACTAGGAGGATTAGAGAGATAACATATAGAGTCTAGACTGCTGTTAGCTGCTCCTTGTTTTTAAGAAAATCTGCCTGACCTGTGGGAAGCTATTTCTTATGAAGCCGTCAGGTCCCTGAGCTATCACTCTTTGGCATACCCAGTGGAACATTTATTCTTTTCACTTTGAACCTAGTTTGGGAGATTCAACTTGATTCTCTGAGTGATTATGAGAAATAGCCATACTAGCCAAGTGTAGCACAACCCTGTAAGCCTCCTATTATACATAGCATAGGAGCCAGATGTATAGGTAATCAATTGAGTCATTGAAGCCCATGATGATGAAGTAACTTCTAGAAGCCCCTGTACTTCCTACTGTGGGTTTAGCCCTCCCACATCAATCATTAATCAAGAAAATGGCCCACGGACACATCTACAGGCATTCTGAGGGAGGCCTGTTCTCAACTGAAGTCCTCTCTTCCTGGATGACCCTAGCTTGTGTCAAGTTAACAAAATGCTGACCAGCACAGTAACGCTCATCAAAACAGACTTTAAAATGCAGCCTCTTGTGTATTTTGTGTATTCATACAGCTTGTGTGTAGAAATGGTATCTTAAAGCATTATGAAAAACTAGGCTGACAAGGCGATTAATCTGGTCAAAGCTCTTGTAGGACAATCCTGAGGACTTTAGTTCAACAGAGGTTCCCTCTTCCCAAAAGGAACTAGCTTGTGTTAAGTTGACAGAAGAAACCTAACTAGCACATAGGGAAATGCCACGGAAATAAATCCAGCCTTCTTATACAGGCTCATACTGCCAGGGCCATTCTGAGGTACTGACTACCTCGTCTCAGCAGCTAGCCTCTTAATCTGAAAACTTGCTGGGAAAAGGAGTCCTCTTGAAGTGTATGGAAGTTTCTGTTACAACTACATTTTTACTGAGTCCTTGCAAATGGTGCTATGACTTTGGGCAAGTTCATTAAAGTCATTTTCTTTCTGTTCCTCATTTGCATAAATGGAATTAACTGTGGGCCTCCCTCACTCCATGGATACTGGCAGTGTTCACTGGAATAATGCAAATACACAAAGCATTTAGCACAGTTCCAGCTCTGTCCTGAATGCTCAACAACTATTGATCACTGTCGATATAGTTCTGTTCTTAGTTTCCTTAGGGTTCTGGTGTTACACTCAGCCCCGTTACATAGAGAAAGTAACTGAGACAGAACTGAGACTTGACATTCACAGAATGAGAACAATCATGACTTTGGGCATTGAAATCACCATTGACACTGACTTATATGTGCCAACTCTTATTTAGGATGTAACCATGGGCAGTCCTTGTTCTCTCTAACCTTTCTTCTCCCCCACTTTACTTCCTCGGTTAGTCCCTTCCCTTTCTGATATCTATTTGCCAAAGTTTTAAAGAATCCTTAAGATAGACACCGGTGTGTCAAAGCTTCTTAGCATGGGCAAGTGACAAGGTCTAAGGCAGAGAGTTCCTAACAGTCTGTTTCCCTTTCCTGGCCCTCCTCATCTCTGGCCTAAGGGGAGCTGTAGAAAGCATCTACCTTCCCTACTTCTTCATCCCAGGTTAGGTTTGGCCCACCCTTTCCCCACTGTCTCTCCGATCTGGTGACCTGTCTGTCTTTCCTTGGCATTCTATGTGACTCCAAACTCATGTACAGAAAAAAACAAAACAAAACAGTGGCACAGGAATATTCATAAAGAGCATCGAGGAGGAGAATGTGGCTTAGCCTGTCCCAGATTCAGCTTTGCTCAGATGAGATGAGACAGCAACTTTGCACAGCCTTCATCACACCCACAAGTCAGGCACTATCACTCCAATGACAAAAAGAAAGGAATTTGAAGAGGACCATGTGCCTACCAGTGTGAAAACAGTGAAATGAGAGCAGAAAGGAACAGACAGAATAGACATGTGACATTTAATCCTCACACTGACCCTGAAATGGGTGCAGTGATAATCATTCCACTTAAGAAACAGAAAACCAAGGCAAACTCTCTTCATCCCCATCCTTACAGTGAACCTGCTCACCTACCAAACACAGCCAGAGTAGCAGTGCAATACTTATCTTGCTACAGGCTACTTCTTCTTCTCCCACTTTCCAGTTTGTCCACCAAGTAAAAGGCATCTGGGGGCCCATCAGCTTCCTCACAGGCCTTCAGAAAGATGAACAGGATTCCCCAAAGGGGTACTTCACAGTCTGTCCAGGAAAGCACCCAGGCTGAGAGCTGGCGCACACCCAGGTTTGATTACTCAAGTCTACAAAGGAACACTTAGTTGGTGGAACAGCCCATCTGAAAATTTCTCCGCTTGATATTTCTGGAATCAAATTAGGCTGGTGAATAGGCCAGTGGCATTTTCATCAATTTCTTAGCTTTCCCTTGGAACTGAGCCTGATTTCCTTGGCCTCCCGCGAGGCTGCCTGCTGTTTACTGAGCAAACTGGCTCCCAGAACCAACCTTGCTTCAGTACTGTGGCAAGGCGATGTGGTGGAGGGAAGATTACAGGTATTACGGGCCATTTAGGATCATTTAGAATCGAGCTGTTTTCCGAGCAGGCAATTAATCCAGTTGCATTAAAGGGAGCTGCTGGGTTCCTACACCTCTCTCTGAGTTAAAAGGGGATTTGGAGGCACTGTTAACTGACTTGCCAACTGGCTCTGGGGATCAGTAGGGGTTTCTTTTTTTGGGGGGGGGTGGTCAGGATCAATCCACTGTAAATTGTAGATCTGCACTGGGGAGAAGGTATTGTATAAACTGATGAAAACTGATGACATAGCTGCTCTATGGGGTGTGAAGATTTCATTGAAAATGCGAGAGAGAACAGCCAGAGGCCTCTGGGAAAGTCAACAGCAAAGCAAGAAAGAAGTGAGACTGAACATGGTCAGCAGACTGAACATGACCAGGTCTATGTGCTAGAGAGGCGAGAATAGCAAGGGATAGAGAATCCGAAGTGCACAGTGAGACTAGCAGCAGCATAGAATAGTGAGAATCGCCAGGTTATAAGAAGTTTCAGTGGCAAATAAGGACGGTAGCATGGGCCTTGTTTATGCTGATAGGCATCACAGGTCTGTGTTAATTGGAAAGCCTTATGTCTCTTTTGCTGGAGGTAAAGAAAATGACTCTTGGTAGACATAAGCTGGCTTCACAAGTTTCTGAGGAATGCTGGCTTTTATGTAAGCACCAGAAATCCTCCTATAGTTCAAGTTGAGCTCATTTCTGAATATTTGGACTGCCTTTATTTTGAATGGTTTGAGTACTTATCTGGAGCCCATCAATTGCTAAGAATATGAATCTTTTAGAATCTTGGAATAGAATTTGGAGGAATGCTCTCAGGTCAGACAGATTAGTGGTTCCATGAACACTGCTATGCCATAAACATAGACGAACATATTGTGAACATGCGGTGTCTTTCCATATAAGAATATATATTGCATATCAATCACAAGGCACTGTGATTTCAAAGGCAACTGTTTACCTAATAGTCTCACTTTCCTTTATAACTCAGCCAGCAATAACCCAGCTCCTCATATTCATATCTTAATTAGTACCACTAATTTTCTTTTGCATTTGCAAAATATTAAAAATATGTGAGAATTAAATGGAATATGCACACATCATGCAATAAATCTATCATTGGTCTGTCTAGCTGTTATAGAATAGATACAAAAGGTACGCGAGAGTCTTGAGAGATTTCTGAAGTGGCCTGGTAGAAAGGTAAGTGGAGTCCATGTCGGCAAGTAAAGGCCCCAAAACATCAGCAGAATAGAAGCTGCTTCTCTTATGTGAGACCACTATGGAATGAGAGTTGAGAGTGAAGATGCAGGGTTGAGTCTAGCCACAAGGTAAGAGATGGAACATGCAGGTGTACTGATGGACAGCAAGGGTTGGGTAGAAGACAGTTGAGTAAGCTGTCTGTGTGCTAAGAACTGTTAAAATGAAAGTTTTAGGGATCATTGGAGTTCAATTTATCTCAGTTCTTGTTATAAACAAACAAGCAAATATTCTTATTGCCAACAGATCAAAAGCAGGATCTTCATGTACAGTTACTTTTAAAAGAGATGCCAGAATCTTGTTCTCCATTCTCCTCCCAGTGGCTTAGTCTGAGAACTTCAAGTGACGAGGGCTGGTTGGACAGGCACATGGATCAGGAAGACACTTGGACTGACAGGAAAGGCACACATATTTTTATGAATGTGAACAAGAATACAAGAGACCATTCAAGAATTTCAATTTAGAGGCCAGCATAAGAACACATCCAACAAAAAAAACGGGACATCATGGCTTCACCAGCAACCCCAAAAATCAATGGATATTTTAATTCAATGGAAATAGGAAAATGAGCTCAAATCTATTCTTATTCAGTTAACAGAGACACATAAAGAGGAAATGAACAAAGCTCTCAAAGAAATACAGGAAAAAAAAAAGAATTTCAATTTCCCTTTTCCATGATTGACCTGGTAAACTCTACATTCCTAACAGGATCCCAGAAACTGCCTCCCTTTCAAAGCCTCTTAGTAAATTTCTAGGCTAAGGTAAGCTTGGCAGTTTATACCTCTGACCGTCCTATTAGATTACACTGTGAAGACAGTGTCTGTCTGCTCCCTCCCTACAGGCTACTCACTCTATGTGCTTAGGAAGCATCATGCACAGCACCTGGCATGTAGCAGGCAAACTGAGCAGTGAATGGTAAACAAGTTAAGAAATGGTAAACAAGTTAAAAATACTTGACCCCTGCATTTTTAAAGAAGGAGATCATGAAAAGTATGGTCTCCCTCTAAAGAATTCTCCTTTCATTGTTTCATCTACCTCACTGGATCTGTGGACAGAGCTTTGTTAGTCTTTGGAGAAGACCTCTCTTGTCCTAAGTTAGATGAAATCATTATAGCTTTGTATTGCATAACAGTGTTCCCTCCAATAATAGATTGCACGTATGATGAAGGTCTCATAAGATTACACTGCCTTGTAACAAGGTAGTCATTTCGATTTGTATAGGCCTGTTTTGTGCTATCAGCACAATGACAAAGCTGTCCAATGATGTATCCCTCAGGATGTAGTCTTAACTCATGACTATGATGCTTAGAAGCAAGCAGCAGCCACAGCATTATGAACACATCAAAGAGTAGCTGGCCAACACAAAAGACTGTGTGTGTACATGCACACACTAACACTTATTTATTTTTCTGAAAGTGAAAGAATATGATGTTAGGAGGACAGGGAGCAGAAAGAGATCTAGGAGGAGGTGTTCAGGGAGTGAGATCAAAATACTATGTATGAAAAAAATTTAAATATATTTTAAAAGGATGTTACACAAAGATTTTTCTGTCTGACCAAGTAAGACAAGGAATCTAGGACAAAGGCATTGAGCATAGAAAAAGTTCATTTAGAATTTAAAAAGAAGAAGAATAAAAAGAAGATGAAGAAGAAGAAGGTTTTCTTATAGACAGAAAAGTCACAGACTTTTCTATTTTTTATAAGAGTTTGGCCTGGCAGGGCTCATACTAGAAATGACAGTTATGATACGACAAATTGATGACTGAACCATAAATGGACAGTGTCCAAACTTATGGGGCAGGAAAAAAATCAGGGCTCAAAGAATGACAAGTGAGACATACTTTTTAACGCATGAAATAAGCTGCCAAGTCTGAGAGAGAGCTCGAGCCTGAGCTAGAGCAGTGAAAGAGATAGAGAGGCAAACTGAGAGAGATACAGAAACAGAGAGAGGTGAGAGAAAAAGAGATTGACTATCTGGAATGCTTGAAGTATGGACAAGTAAGCCACAATGTTGCTCTAGCTTTGTATTTCTGCTTTAGGCATTTAAATTATAGGCCTATGAAGAAGCAAAGAGGGAGCTTCTTTGAGGGCATTCCCAGTTTGCACTGAATTATAATAGAAATGGTTTATAGTATCGGTCATTCTGAGGATAAAACCTGGAGTTACCTATGACATACAAATGATCTGGCTCAGACTCAAAAGCAGGCCAGGGAATTGGGAATAGTAAGGGCTGTAAGAAACTTAATGGCTTCACATACTAGACTTTAAGAGATACTATATTTGACACAAAAATTTCTAAGTGTCCATTTATCCATTTATATCAGCCAAACACCCATTTCATGCCAGCCACTATAAGTTGTTTTTGGGATGTATGTAGTGAACATAAATCAAGGTAAGACACTCTGATGCTATGAACATATGACCTACCTTGAGCTTTCCAAATGCTGTCCAGGTTAAGAGAAATCAGGGTTACTTTCCAAAGAGGGTATAAGAAGGATGAATAAGAAACAAGCATTCAAAAACGAAATTGTGATGCTGGAGTGATGGTTAAGTAGGTAAGAGCACTTGCTGTACTCAAAGTGGACCCTAGTTCAGTTGTCAGCACCCACATGGCAGCTCACGACTGTTTCTTCAGTTCCAGGTGATTTGATGCCCTCCTCTGGCTTCTCTAAGCACTGAGCATGCAAGTAGTGCACAGGCATACACACAGGTAAACACACACACACACACACACACATATATATGAATCTCTTAAAAAAACTAAAGGGTGAAATAAAGATATTCTTGGAAAGTGAAACTAAATATACAAAGCTTCCAGCGCTGAGAAAAACATGACATACTATGGCAATAATGAGCACAGCAGTTGCCAGTAGGAGTCAGCTCATGGGCCTTCCAAGCCTTGTGGAAGATTTTGCACTCACCTATGAATGATGAAAAACATTGGAATAATTTAAGCTAAAGATCTACAGAATTTTGCATTTTAAAATATTCTATATTCTATCAGCTAGAACTTGGAATTCATTTTTTCCCATAGAAATAACTTAATAAATGGTAGCTCTGGGAAGCCAGAATAATGTTATTAGCACAATGTATCCAGCTAAACAGCCTACTGAAAAGCTTGGCTTTGTTGCCAACCACCATTTATAACTTAGTTTCTATAAGAAAATGCATTCCAAATTCCAGACAACCTAATTACAAATGACATTTTTTTTGGGACAGCCTACAATCTACTTAGACTTGTGAAAAGACTCCAACATTTTTCCACATCAAAGGTTGTTAAGAAAGGTGAGCAACAGACTTCTAATTTTGAGATGCGGGAGGAACAAGCTGTGTGCCCCCTTCTGCTCTCTGAAATTACCCCTCTGTAAAAAGAAAGGGGCAAGAAGAAAGGAAAATCCAGGTGCTAGAGTAAATGCAAAAAGAATGTATTGTGCTGGGCGATAGCTAAGAAGAAGGGCTGCAGTGTGCATATTAAGGGTACAGTCAGGAGCTGAAAGAAGACAACTATGGCCCTAGACCCTAGCAATGGCAGCAGGACAGAGTCAAGACTGGTATTTCACCCTAACAGAGAATTAAAGGGGTGATTGAGTAAAGAGCCAAAGATCCAGCCTGTTATTAGCTTCAGGGTATAAGTGATTGAGTCTTAGGGCATTGACCTATGCTGAATGAAATAACCAATATACACACCCCATACTTTCTAGGATAAGGATTTTTCTGTGAAGTGGGAGAATTTTCACAAGCTTAGAATGTGTCCAGTCCGCACTGCCAATAAAACCATATGAGGTTAATGCAAGCAGAACCGAACTCAATGGTTGGTAATAATAATTATAATTAAAGAAACCAATGTAGGTCCTACACAAGGACAATACAATAAACTTGAGGAGGAAATGGATTGAAGACAAAAGCTGACTAGGAAATATTGCTGTAGATAAAATGAAAGCCGGGTCCAAATTTATCCCCATTAATTTAAAATGAAAGCTAAGCAATATCCTCTTTCAAAAAATGCATTAAAACAGGTCTGGCTTTTTCAGAGTTGGAAAAGTATACCAAAACCAAACCATCCCATCAGTGAATGTGCCACATTGGGAACTTACAAAGAAAAACTGGAGATGCCTAGCCTCACAAAAAACCTTCAGTAATGACAAGAAAAAAGAAACATTAATTAAAATGTTGAAAGTAATTTGAGGAAAATAATAGATATGGAAGACAAAGAAGAGCTAACATGTCCATAATTATATTCCCTAAAGAAGAAAATTATCTGAACGATGTAACATAATATCCAAAGATATGCAGCTGCATCCGAAAGATGCACCACTGAGTGTGATAATTCCGGAAGTGCATTCCCCATTAATAAATTTGGTAAAATTAGAAACTAAACTCTAGCCAACAATTGATAAATGGATTAAGTATTCTGGCTCCAGATTTTTGAAATAACTTCTTCATTCAAAAAATTCAGAAGTGTTGGAATTATAATTACAGAATTAGAAATGTAGAAAATGCCCTATTTAATCCCACTGTGATGAATACTGAAAAACCGCATATTCAAAAACAAACAAAAAATACTGAAGCAATTACCCAATCTCATAAATGGTAAAAAAGAAAAATGCCAAGTGTGCATTTAAGTGAATGAGTATGGCTGAGTAAGAAAGAAAGTATCTAGAGGACAAAATAAAAACAACCTGAGAACAGAGTGCTATACGAAGAGAAACCAGAGTCTGAATTTCAGCAAGGGAGTTAAGATGAAGGCACTGCCATCAATAAATGAAGAATCCTCAGTGAACTACCAAATAGGCAAATATACTTTCATATTGAAACAAAAGAAATATGTGATGACTGATCAGACAAATACCTAATGTTAATAATGTTTGTTTTTGAAAAGAGTCACACATAATAGCTAAGAAATTATTAGCTTAGTGGAGATGAAAATGAAAAAAAAGAGCTACATAAAGACTTAATAACTTGTGAAGAGAAATGTAAAAGTCATCTTTTAAAATATTTTATTTTTATTTTAGACACATGTATGTGTATAGGTATGTGGGTTTGTGTATGAGTGCAGATAATTTGGTGTCCCGAAGAGGGCATCAGGAGTGTTTGTGAGCTATCTGACATGGGTGCTAGGAACCACACTCAGATCCTCTGCAAAAGCGGCATACTCTCTTCACCACTGAGCTATCTCTTCAGCCTCATGAGCAGAACTGAGCAAGCACTGTCTATGACCAAAATAGAAATCATAGAAAGAGACTATAGGAAAGGAGTGATATTGAAAGTGATGTAGTTCAGGATTTTCTAGAACTTAGGGAAGACAGTACTTCTCAATTCAAGAATCCCAGTTTGTCCTAAATAAGATGAATCAGAAATACTGAAAAGACACCTACACTTAAAGAAAAATTCAAAGCTAAAAAAAAAAAAAGATTGGGAAACTACACAGTTTACTTTGCCATGGAATCACCAATTCAAATCAGAGTCAGTTTCAGCAATGAATGCTGGAAAAAAGCAAACAAGCTGCAGAATGAACAGGAAAAACAGCAAGCCTTTGCTTGGATACACAGTTGAGCATATGGATAAGAGGAAGCAGTCAGAACAATAAAAACACAAGAATTGACTTCCAAGAACCCATCACTCTTAACAGATTTGAAGAATGACTGAGTGGGAAAGAAAGTGCTCAGTCTTCCATAGAAGACAAGCATGAGGGCTAGAAATAATGGCGAGCCAAGAAACTCTTTCAGACAATGGGGATTTCAATAAACTGTGTGAAAAAAATTATAATTTGTAATTGTGAATGTGCATGTACAGAAAAAAAACAGTGAAATTACTGGTCAAAATATGCATGTAAAGTAGGAGTTAATTGCATTTAAAGTGTCTAAGATCCTCCAGTTGTTTGGAGTGCATTGATACGATTTGGACTTTAAATGGAATACATGCAGTACAATATTAAAGAGAGTCATTCAGATTACTTTCCCAAGGAAGAGGCATTAGGAGAAGATTGGAAAATTACATAGAAGTTGAAGGACACGACAAATAGCAAAATGAAATGATACCACGTTTGCCAGTACCCATATTAAACATCCATGTCCTCCAAAACTCAGGGTCTGACAGAGATGTAAAAATGTTCTTATGTAAGCCTTTTATGATGGATAATGACATCAGTGATTTAGTTTTCGATTACCCAAAATTATCTACTATAAGCAAACTCAAAAAAGAAAGGAAGGAAGGAAGAAAGGAAGGAAGGAAGGAAAGAAGAAAAATACCTAAAAAATAACTCAGAGGACAAGTTGTCTCACACAATACAAGTACTGAGTGGGAAAGATTAAACCACTAAAACCAGAGAGCCAACTCTTAGACATCCAAACAAAAGCTTTGAGATTTAAAACAAAACTTCACTGTTTGTATTTCCAGATGAAAAGGACCAGGTCTTCCACCCTCCCCCGCCCCGAAAAAAGAATCAAATTATTAAGAGACCCAGGGATCCAGAGCCTCCATGGTGTCAGGACTGTGTGGAGAGGACAGCAAAGCAGTGAGGCATCCTATGGAATAAGAATCAATGTATCCCCCACTAAAGCAAAAAATATCAATTTCAAAGCCTGTGTGGTGGTACTTATCTATGATGTCATCACCTGGGAGGATGCCATGAGAGGGTCATAAGATCCAGAGAAGTTTAGGCTACATCTTGAAACAGGTCTTAAAAAGCAATAATAAAAGAAAATAAGAGAAGAAAACCAAAATCAAGTTTGAAAATTATGGCTACCACTGGGAGAGACCTTGAATATCACAATAGTGAATGGTAACAAAGGTTCAGCTTTAAATTACAAAAAGTATGGAGCCACCTGGAACCCACAGACTCTCCCAAGGAGCCAGACACAGTCCCCGTTCAGGAACAAATACTGAAACTCTGTTCCAAACCGAGCAGCACAGAAAACGGGTTGAAAGAGCATGGGAGGAGAAAGCTGGTGAATCAGAAGAGAAGTCGATGAGGCTGTGTAGGCCGCGCGGAAAGAACAAAAGAGAGTGCTGGAAAGCTACTAAGTTTTATATCATGTTTTCTTCTTAGTGTTCAGGAAAATTAATTTCATATCGAAAGGGATATAAAATGACCAGAAGTGAGTATCCAGAAAAAAGAATACATAACATCAGATAGTAAAAACATGCCAGACAGATGTCCCTATAAGTAAGATGAAAATGGCAGTGTCCTGCATCAAAATTGTTAAAGACACCAAGAAATGAGACATGAGGGTACAAAAAAAAAACAAACAAACACAGAATAAGACAACTTTGGGTTGAAGCCAGAGGACTTGGGAAATAATTACAAGCTTAAGAAAACATTTCTCAGAAATGAAGAATAAGCTGGAAGTAAAAAAAAAGCAAATGAAGACAACGGATGGTCCCTGGAGAAAAGCAGGAAAAGAAGGGATTACCACAAAAGGAATATGACTAAAATCAGGAGACAATGAAGAAGGTGGAAAGCAAGTTAAGGAGACCACCATAACTACACCAGCATCCCCAAGGAAGAAACCTAAAGCAAAGGCACAGGTACCAAAATGTCCACTGAGGCTAGATTACTCTGCGGCTAAGAGTGCTTACTGTGTAAAGGTGAGGATCTGAGTTCAACCCCTGGCACTTATGTAAAAAGCTAGACGTGATAATACTTGACTCTAATCCCAGCACTTGTAAGACAGAAACAGAAGGATCCTTGGGGCTGCCTGGCCTGCAAGTCTAGACAATCAATAATCTTCTGGTTCAGTAAGAGAACTTGTCTCAGAAATAAGGTGTAGAGTGATAAAGACACTCACTTCACATAGGCCCCTACAAATGCTCAAACAGATGTGTACACATGCATACACCCTTCTACCACCCACACTTATACAAGTCTACAAATCAAGAGTTCACCTTGAAAAATAAACAAACAATAAAATGATTAAACAGGATGGCATGTGGATTACAAAAGGGAGGAAGAAATCCAAAAGGCATTGCAGGGGTTAAGAAATACAAAATACTTATTTTCTCATATGAAGATTTTAAAATATATAGAGTTAACAATACATATGTACATACACATACATACGTACATATATTGTCATGAACAACATATGCATATGTACACACACTACATACACATAGGCACACACACACACGGAAGGCAAAAGATGGACTATTTGGGAGGAGGAAGTGCTAAATCAGGTTTAAAAATTGTTCATAAAGAAACATTAAATTGTCTGTCAAGTAAAACTAAATTTTAAAACAATATCATGCCTATCTGAGAATGGATACCATGTCTATCTGAGAACATTTATCTAAAACAACCAATCTAGGGACATATTTCAGCATCATTTTTTGGTACTTATGATAAAAATATTCCTTCATATTTACAGGAAAATGCTTTAGTCATATATAAAAGAAAAATTAGATAATTATCAGGCTTTTGACTGTAATGCTGTGCAGACAGAAGAAAGCAGAGCAATGATAAAACTCAAAAATAATATGATCTAAGCTTTTATACATGAGAAAAGTAACTTTTAAGTACACACTTGCAAACAAATTGTTCTCTACATGCAAAAAATTAGACATTATTCTCCTGGGCCCTTCTTGAAGAATCTACCCAAGAAAAAAACTTTAGTCAACCAGCATGATTAGAGAGAGGCCAGCACAGGGCCAGTGAAGAAAATGTGCTCTGACAATGTAGATTCAGTACAATTATTGGAAAGATTGTGAAGAGATTTATTGTTTTAATAATGATGTTAGTAAAACTGATAGTAAACTAGTATTGTTACTGATGTTGGAAGGCTGGTGTCTTAGTTAGGCTTTCTATCACTTTGACAAAAACACCATGACCAAAAATCAAGTTGGAGAGGAAATGGTTTATTTGGTTTGTATTTCCAGGTCATAGTCGTTCACTAGAAAAAGTCTGGACAGAAACTCAAGCAGGGCTGGAACCTGGAAGCAGGAGCTGATGCAGAGGCTGTGGGGCAGGTGCTGCTTACTGGCTTGCTTCATATGGCTCCTTCAACCTGCTTTCTTATAGAACCCAGGGCTATGAGCCTAGGGATTGCACAACACACAATGGGTTAGTCATTCCCCCATTGATTGTTAATTGAGAAATGCTGGATCTCATGGAGGCATTTCCTCAACTAAGGCTTTCCTCTGATGACTCCAGCTTGTGTCAAGTTGACAAACAAATCCAGCCAGAGCAACAGATATGCAAAAATGGGTGGAAATATGATGTTCTGTTTTAGGCTTGCATCCTAGATGTGTTGAATAGGACTGGCCCTAAGAAGACTACTCACCTAAGATAGGGCAGTGTTGACAGACAAAACTAAGGAACACACATGAGTCCAGCTTGGTGAATGTTGGGGACCAGATGAAGTCCTGAGTGAATATGTGTTACTGACATGAACATGAGTGTTTCAAGGGTCCTAATGCCTCATATTCATGGAAATGACAAAACCATCATTTGGTCCAAATATGAATGTTGAGGAATGATTGGTCTTTATCTAAAACAATTGAATGCAGAAACTCCTAACTGCAGCTTCCTCTTCCTGGATGACTGTTATTTGAGATTGGCCCCCTATAGAGACCACCCATGGAGATTCACTAACCTCATTCATGTTGTATAGTAAACTCAGTGCGTTTTCTGGTTACTGTGTCTCCATCAAAGCACATAGCCCTCCTAATCCTAGCTTTTCTGTATGTTATGTATGTATGGTTTTTCTTCATTTCCCATTTTCCAGTCAAGTCAATCCCAAAGCTGTGCAGGTTGTGACAGTGAAGCACTTAATTTGTTGGGGTTACTTAGAGGAATATGGATGACTCAAAGGCAGCTGCCTGCCTGACAAGCCCACTCCAATCAGAATGAGGATTACTCTGCAATCCTGGAGCTCTTTGCATGACCTGTAGGCAGCTTAGCTGGTTAGAGAGTCTCCTCCAGGTAACTCGGTTGCTCAATCTCCTCTCCCAACAGCTGTTTACTGCTTCCTTGAATTTTGGAGAGTAGTCTTGTAAATCTTTCTAATTTCTAGAACTTCCTGAGACTTGTAAGTTGTGTATCTCCAGAGTGTCATGAACTTGATTCTTTCCTCCATGAAGAAATGGAGGAAATTTCTAAACTATACTTGAGAACTAAAGAGTCTTGAAGAATAAAATAGCAAAAAGGTATCAGACAACATTAACCTCCTATCCTTGAATCAGAATTGTTACTATGAATTCAAGAGTTATTTTACTCCCCCACCTTTCTCTCTTTCTCTTTGAGAGTGAGAGAGAGAGAGAGATGTAGTGGATGAACATTAGTGCATATGTGTGAAGCCAACATAGGTATTATTCCTTAGTTGCTGTCTACCTGTTTGTTTGTTTGAATCAGGATCTCTCAATAGTCTAGAACTCACCAAGTACACTAAGCTAGCTGGAAAAAAATGAGCCCTGGGGATCCACTTATCTTTGCCTTTCCAGCACTGGAATTCCAAGCATGCATTACTATGCTCAGCATTTCTCATTCACGGCTCTGTTGGCTAAACTCAAGTCTTCATACTTACAAGACAAATTATCTCCCCAGCCAAGGAGATATTTTGTCATAAATTCATATGAAGTTATTAGTATGTAAACAATTCATGTTTTGGATCGGGATCAGAAGTATCAGAGTGGATGCATGCATAGAGAGATTGATAAAAGATGAAATATAGATAGATAGATAGATAGATAGATAGATAGATAGATAGATGATAGAGATAGATATATGCATAAAACAATTTACATTTATAATTTTCTAATCTCTGCCTACTAAGAAGTCCTAGTGCAACAGTTGAGCCAAAATGAACACACATAGCTTCCAAATTCCTGGGGTCCAGTCCTGGATGAGGTCAGGGCCTGAAGACGAGTGGGTACAAGATTTACAAGGGAAGAAAGAGGAATGAGTCAGGCACTGGGAATCAGGAGGAGTTTTATATCCTGACTGACTAGCAGTCCGGGTGCTTCTTTATTTATACAGAACTCAATAGGCAGGGACAGATGCATGTTGTTCCAAAACATAGATAATATCATTTTCATCCCTGGGCATGTAACTTCTGCTTGCTCATAAGTTTAGTCATCATTGATAAGCCATGATAGAACAAAATTATCTTTTACAATCAATTTTCCTCATCAATCCTGCAACCCACCTTTAACAATATTTTAGTTTCAAGACTATATTTTACCAAAGCATGACAGCCTCTTCTCAGGCTGCTAGTCCTTGCAGTTTCAAGGACTCTAGACAGAAAGAAAATCCCCAAGCCAGCCTGGGTAGATTGTCATGTCCCAAGCAGTACAAAATTAACTTTTTTTAAAGATTTAATTATTTATTTTTAAAAAAATTCTTTATTAAGTATACTTTATTCACTTTGTATCCCCCCCTGTAGTTCCCTCCCTCTTCCCCTCCCAATCCCTCCCTTCCTCCCCCTTCTGCACGCATGTCTCTCCCCAGCTTCACTGATAAGGGAGGTCTTCTTTTCCTTCCTTTTGATGCTGTCTATTAGGTCTCATCAGGAGTGGCTGCATTGTCTTCCTCTGTGGCCTGGTAAGGCTGCTCCCCGCTCAGGGGGAGGTGATTAAAGGGCAGGCCAATTAGTTTATGTCAGAGGCAGTCCCTGTTCCCATTACTATGGAACCCACTTGACACTGAACTGCCATGGGCTACAGATTTATTATTTATACACTATACTGCCTACACATGTATCTGCAGGCCAGAAGAGGGCACCGGATCTCATTATAGATGGTTGTGAGCCACCATGTGGTTCCTGGGAATTGAATTCAGTACCTTTGGAAGAACAACCAGTGTTCTTAACCTCTGAATCATCTCTCCAGCCCACAATATCAACTTTTAATAGGCAGAGTGCTAATTGTCATTAGGCCCGAGAAAAGTCTTCAGGCCAAAGATGCTGCAGTTATTATTCAATTCCTGCTATAACACAATGTTTATGTTTTACATATTTATAAGATTTATTTATATATCTAATCTTGGTATTTTTTTTACCCCTCAGTTATATGACACCATAGCGATCCCATATGAGTTAACTTTCTCTAAGAAAGGGAGGTCTTAATATTTTTTTTCTTTTATCAATTATCCATACCATTCTTTGTCCATCAGCAGTAGAGAGGGGCTTTTAATTTGATCTGCTGCCAACTTCTCTAGCCTACCAAATATTGTTTACCTTTTAAAGTTTACTTTGTTTTGATTATTTTGTTTCTGAGTAAGTGCACCAGAAGATGTGCCAGGAGTTTCTTTGAGTCAGAGCCTCATAATGCGGTCTCTGGCATAACTATTTGAGTCACAAATTCCAGGGTGTAAGAAAGACCTTCAAGTAGGGGCAGATAAGGATATCTCCCTAAAAGCAGGTGGGGTAGTAAGGTCAGGACATTCTTGGAAAAGCTTAAAAGCAGTACTCCTGGGAGGAGACATAAGTGATTAATGAGAAAATGTCCATCAATCCAGTATCCCCAAGTTGTACAAATAATAAAATCCCCCCCCAAGCATGCAACACATAGAGATCAAGGCCAGAAGAGTGGGAGACTGAACCACAGGTACTGCCATCACTCTGTTCAGCTTTGCTGGATCTTTGTAAAGCAGCTGTGCTGGCTTTATGCCTTTCACTGTTCCCATTAAATATGACTGTGCCACCAAATCTTATTTTCTAAAGATTTATTGAATTTTCAAAAATTATGAGTATGTGTATATGTCTGTGCTCATGTGTTATACCTCTGTGGAGACCAGAAAAGGGCATCAGATCCCCTAAAGCTGGAGTTGATGGGTGATTGCAGGTTACCTGAAATGGAAGCTAGAAACAGGACTTGCTTCCTCTGTGAAACCAGCACTTGTTCTGAACCAGTGATTGTCGCCGGGCCCAAGGTCTTGCTTTCTAAAAAGAATTCTCCCATAGAACGAATGAAACCTCTTGATGGAAGAATTTCTTCTCAGGCTAGAGGAATTAAATGCAAGCAACACATGCATAGTGAGAGTGTAGACTCAATGATCCAGCGTTTTTAGATAAAAAAAGAGCATAGGGGGATAGAGAGGAAAGAGACCAGAAGAGGCTGAAGGCATTATCTTTTAAAACATGCATACAAACAACAACAGAAGCAACTCTACTGTGCCTTTCCGGGATGTGCATTTTGAAGATAAAACTATAAATAAAAGCCAGAAGTATTTTTCATAAAAGGCAGGATTGTGATTACATTGAAAGGAATGAGGAACTGTGATTACCAGGCTCCCACAGAAGGCAGCGGATTTTATTTGTTGTCTTGTGTGTCAATATGCTTCACAGGCATTTTCTAAGCTCTCTATTTTTTTTTCTATTTCATTTTCTTTATTTGTCGTATATTTTACAATAAATGTATTTACTTGCTTATGTTGCATGCTTGTAAATAGACACATTCCAGGTATAGGAAATAAAGAGACTAGAAGTGAAGAAATGAGAACACAATGCACTTTTATGTGTAGAGTAGAATATTATGGGCACACACTGCTCCCAAAGTGAACTTGTGTGTTATGATAATATGAGACAAAAAAGACCTTAAGGCAAAACAATTATTAAAAAAATTGGCACCATATTATCACAAATGGCTAAATTCACTAGGAAGATGTAATTCTAAACTTGTATGTACTTCATAATGCAGGTTAGAACATATAAGATAAATCTGACTGTACTAGAAATGAAAATTTGAAATGATACATCATATTTGAAGTCATTACACATCTTAGTCACTGTCAAAGAGATCATGTTAACTATTAATGAAGATATGAATTTTTTTAATTTATTTATTTTTATCTCAATCACAGGTTAGGTACTTTGAATCCTAGGCGTAGCCCCCTCCCCCATTCCCTCCTACCCTCCCACTCCCTCCCTCATCTCCTTCTTCCCCGCCCCC
>CM053766.1:132043281-132087621 GCA_028658305.1 Pachyuromys duprasi
AAAAAAAAACCTAAGTTTATATGACACAAGTTACAAGTTTTTAAGTTCCATGTAACCTTTATTCATAGATTAAAAGTGAAACTATAATCAAATATAGTTTCTACAATATTTAAATCCACTGTAATCATTTAAGTACAGTTTTATTTTTCTATCAAGAGTACTTCATGTAGAAGTGCTCATGTAAATATTCGTTGAAGCTTTATACATAACAATCCAAAACTACAACTAACTGATGTCTTCCAGTATGCAAATAGCTAGATGAATTATGCTACTGTATATTATTTAACCCTACTCAATCGTAATCAAAATACATACAATAACTTGGGCGAATCTCTATTAAATTAGGCTGAGTGAAAAATATTATTGCTAAAATATTATATACTACAGTATCCCATTAATACAACTTTCTTGAAATGAGTTTTTGGTGGAAAACAAATGAGTGGCTTCCAGTGTCACTAAGGGGATGTGGGGTTGAGGGAAGTAGGTGTGTGCCTGTAGAGGGGCAGCTTTGTAGGGCCCTGGTTGTGAAGGAAACCTCTTATCTTGACTGCATCAATGTTAGTAACTTTATCATGAAACCATTCCACAGTGCATCAAGACAGCACAATAGGCATATTTGATAAGCATATATTAGATTTTTCTGTATTATTTCCTAGAGATACATGCAAATCTACATTTCTTTCCAAGTAAAAGCTTAATAGAATATACAATAAGATGGTAAGTTTAAAAATGCAAGATGTAGCAAAGTGAGATTCTAAATCATTAATTCTGGTTTTTAAAGGCTAAAATATCTGTAAGTTCACTCTCTAAGCCACATGAGAAAAAATGTGTTCTCTGAATTAAAATTTAAAATTAAGATAATAAACATACATTCAAAAATTAATGAACCAGCAAAAGCTCCAAAAGTTAATCTCTGTAAGGTTAAAAGTAAAAAAAAAAAAAAAACCTGTCTCTCTCTTATACATACACATGCAAATGCAGGTACCCATACACACACACATCCATGTTTAGAGAGCTCAACGCTATTCTATAATTG
This sequence comes from Pachyuromys duprasi, assembly GCA_028658305.1. Classification (NCBI taxonomy): domain Eukaryota; kingdom Metazoa; phylum Chordata; class Mammalia; order Rodentia; family Muridae; genus Pachyuromys; species Pachyuromys duprasi. Next base: position 132,044,318 of record CM053766.1, read on the forward strand.
TAGAAGAATTTAAAATAAGAGAGATTATATTTGCTAATCTTTCTCTACTTCATTTGAAACTTTGGTAAAATAAAATTTCTAAGAAAAATAAAGTACTATAACTAGCTAATATAAAGTAGCTCTAAACCACATTAACGATTATAAATTGAATAAAGTCATTAGGAGTCAGTTTAATACTCTGTATGTTTTCCAGAGTATGATTATCAGCATTAGTTCTCAGCCCCCAGAGGGTAGCTGTGACCTGTTTAGTCACAGGTCTTTGGACCCAGTATGGATTCCATCTTGTGGAGTAGGACATAAATTCAATCAGAAATTATTGTTTATCATATCTTATAGGTCTACATAAATGAGTATATACCATATGTGTCTTTCTCCTTCTGGTATACCTCACTCAGAATGATATTTTCTAGATCCACCATTTGCCTGCAAATTTCATGATTTCCTAGTTTTTAATTGCTGAGTAGTATTCCATTGCGTAAAAGTACCATAATTTCTGTATCTATTCCTCAGTTGATAGACATCTGGGTTGTTTCCAGGTTTTGGCTATTACAAATAAAGCTGCTACAAACATGGTTGAGCAAATGTCCTTGTTGTGTACTTGAGCATCTTTCGGATATATGCCCAGGAGTGGTATAGTTGGGTCTTGAGGAAGCACTATTCCTAGTTGTCTGAGAAAGCGCCAGATTGATTTCCAAAGTGGTTGTACCAGTTTACATTCCCACCAGCAATGGAGGAGGGTTCTCCTTTCTCCACAACCTCTCCAGCATGTGTTGTCACTCGAATTTTTTATCTTAGTCATTTTACTCACTTATTTAGACCTATAAGATATAATAAACATATTGAAATCTATACACCTAAAGAAGATAAACAATAAAGAGGACCCGGGGTAAGGTGATCAATCCTTAACTTAGAAAGACAAATGGGATGTAGGAGTAAACAAATAACAGGACAGGGTCCTACCACAGAGGGCCCCTGAAAGACTCTACCTAGCAGTGTATCAAAGCAGAAACTGAGACTCATAACCAAACCTTCGGCAGATGGCAGGGAATCATATGAAAGAAGGGGAGTTAATATGATCTGGAGAGGATAGGAGCTCCACAAGGACCAAATATATCTGGCACAGGGGTCCTATATGAGACTGTTTCTCCAACCAAGGACCATGGGTGGGTATAACCTAGAACCTCTGCTTGCCTGTAGCCCATGGTAGCTCAGTATTCAAGTGGGTAACCTAGTAAGGGAAAAGGGATTATTCCTGACATGAACTCAATGGAGGACTCTTTGACCTCCCCACCCAGCAAGCGAGGAGCAGCCCTCCTAGGCCACAGAGGAGGACTTTGCAGCCAGTCCTGAAGAGACCTGATAAACCAGGTCCAGATGAAAGAGAAGGAGGTCCTTCCCTATCAGTGGACTTGGAAAGGGGCAGGGAGTAGACGAGGGAGGGTGGGTATGGGAGGGAATGAGGGAGTGGGATTCAGCTGGGATACAGAGTTAATAAAATGTAATTAATAATAAAAATAAATAAATAAATAAAAATAATGAGACCTCTTGAAATAATATATTATTTACTTCTGTGACATTTGTGCCACTGTTTCACCACCAGTGGGCATATCTTGCCAGGCACTTATTATTGTGCCTTTCAGGTACACAACTTACTGAAACTGATTATTACCCTTCTCTCACAGTAGCAAGCACGGTACGTCAGAGTGCTATGAAAAGCTGGCCAGTAGGGAAGAAGCTTCCAGGTTCCTAATAGGTGTATTTTTCTGTGTTCTGTGGGCGCAAGAATATGGTGTCTTTAGCAATTAGGCATTCCTGTCAAGTCCTGGAGTATAATCAATAGCAATGCCAAGAGCCTATAATATTTAAGAGGTCTATGGGATCTCACTAACCTACATCTTCGATCAGAGTAACCCATTCCTGGCACCGGGCTTTTCATTTGTTACCCTCTGGTGGCTAGTAGGGGCGATGTTGCCCTTTTAGAGTAGCTACATTTAGACTTCTTCTATTTGTGTATGTTTCTCTTTCAGGAAGCATATGTTTTAGTAGGTTTTCATATGGTCCTTTCAGCACGTCTTCAGGGCTATCTCTCCCTCCCTGTATTTTATCCTCTACCTTGCCTTCTCACCCTCAAGTCCATTTAATATTTCCTGTTCCAATACTCAATTTTCCCCTTTTGAAAGCTCACATAAGTTTTAGTGAATCTCTCAGACTTCATCAGAGACCCTTCATTTTGCAGTAGATATCAATGATCACAGAGAGCCACAGCTGGTCAAAGTGTAGAGAATAAGAAAGGACAGTGTGGTCAGCCCATTCTGAGATATCTCTATCATAACCTCTGCCTTCTAAGGCTCATGGATCATCACAGTAAAGGGGGTTAAAAGTTATTAGGTCAAGAGGTAGTGGTTACTACAACATGACTGTGGTGCACATGTAAACTCATGATGGCTGTTACAGTACTCACAAGACTAGTGCAAGATCAAGACAGACAAAAATCCGAGTGTGAGAGGAGAGATGGGCATGAAGTCCCACCTCTCACCAAAGAAAAAAGCTATTGATAATTGATAGCTGTTGGGAAGACAGTTTATTTTCTTTAAATTATGGTCCCTGGTGAGTTAATCATGCTCTAGAAGATGCCACTTACCCAAGAGTTCATGGGAAACACAAACTGTACTTGATGGATTTTTAACAATTAATAATCCAAAGCTGGATTTAGTATGAAATAGTAGGGGTTGGTCTGGAAGGAGTTTGGTGAGTGGGGGATATACATACATATACACATAATGCTCAAAATGCAATGCAAGGAAATATCAAATAATTAATACAAATAAATTAACTGAAGTTTACAAAGATACACATCAGAATCACAAATCACACTCACATACACACACACACACAGTATAAGATTCTCTAGGATGAAAAAAGAGTTTTCGATGGTTGCCAAAATGTTAGTAGAAAAGAGATGCCAGAAAGTACAATAGATAGGTTATATTTTCCAACATATATTAAATCATTAAACACCAAGCATTTTTAAAGTAGGTATGTCATTACTGACTTGCCTTTAGAAGTCCAAGACAAATGTTGGAGCAAGGAGAGCAAAACAGAGACATCATTCTTATGCTCAGTGCTGATGCAACCTCTTTCTGTACTTGAAATTTTACCCCCAAACATCATACCATTAGACTTGATTTTTTTAATGTAACAAGTTTTTAAATTTTTATTAATTACAGTTTATTCATTTTGTACCTTCCTGCCTCCCCCCCCCAAGCCCATCCTCCCTTCCCCTTCTTCACCCATGTCCTTCCCTAAGTCCACTGATGGGAGAGGTCCTCCTTCCCTTCCCTCTGATGCTAGTCTATCAGGTCTCATCAGGAGTGGCTGCATTGTCTTCTTCTGTGTCCTGGTAAGGCTGCTCCCCACTCAGGGGGAGGTGATCAAAGAACCAGCCACTGAGTTCATGTCGGAGACAGTCCTTGTTCCCATTACTATGGAACCCTCTTGGACACTGAACTGCATGTGGTACATCTGTGCAGGAGTTCTAGGTTATCTCCATGAATGGTCCTTGGTTGGAGTATCAGTCTCAGAAAAGACCACTGTGCCTAGATATTTTGGTTCTGTTGCTGTCCTTGTGGAGCTCCTGTCCTCTCCAGGTATTACTCTCTCCCCCTTCTTTCATAAGATTCCCTGATCTCCACCCAAAGTTTAGCTATAGCCCAGATTCCCCTTAGTTGAGGAATGGATTCAGAAATTGTGGTACATCTACACAATGGAATATTACTCAGTAATAATAAAAAAAACAAGGAAATCATGAAATTTGCAGGCAAATGATGGGAACTGGAAAAGATCATCCTGAGTGAGGTATCCCAGAAGCAGAAAGACACACAGGGTATATACTCACTCATAAGTGGATATTAGATATACAATATAGGATAAACATACTAAAATCTGTACACCTAAAGAAACTAATCAAGAAGGAGGACTCTGGATAAGATGCTCAATCCCCATTCAGAAAGGCAAAGAGGATAGACATCAGAAGAGGGAGAAAACAGAGAACAGGACAGGAGCCTGCCACAGAGGGCCTCTGCCCTAGGGTAGAAAGGCTCTACCCTGCAGGGTATCAGAGCAGATGCTGACAATTATAGAGTTGATTTTGAATGAAATAAATTAAGAGTACTCAATAATTTGAGACTTCTGATTATTTCCAAACATTCATGAGAATTTATAAATATTGAGTATATATTAGTCATGCTTATTTCTCCACGTACTTCACTTAACACACAGACATTAATTGATTATAAAATAATTAACATGAAATCAAGCAGAAGGTAATTTTATGATGATCATACTGTAGAAGAACTCAAGAACTCAAACCTTCTGCTCTTCTGCATTCTTCAGTGGATGAAGAAAAACTTCCATTGAAAACTAAGAAATATTTATAACTCTGTGTTAATGAAAATATATATTGAAATAAATGAAATCTAGTTAAAACAGAACCTAGGGATAAATTTGAGCAAAGAAATATTTATGTTAGTATGACTTAGAGCTGAAAATTAATGGATTAATTATTTTACTTCAAAGATTATAAAAATGAAGAAACAGTTAAAGGCAGAAATTAATTAAATGAAATAAAATATGCAATAGAAATGGCAAAATGAAAGTCCTAGAATAAAGGCTTCAATAAATGACATATCTATCACTTAAGTGAAAAAGAAATAATACACGTAAACTATGTGATGAGAAAAAGAAAATGTTCTAAAAACATATCCATGGTATAAAAGTTATACTTTAGAATATTCTAGTATCTGGGATAATTGTAATGAAAGAGTATGTGAAATGACCCTATAATACATAAATGTAAAAACTGACTGAATCCCTGGCTTGAATAAAATGTTTCCCACAGGGTCGTGTTCTAGATTATTGGGGCCCAGATAGTGGTGCTCTTTTGGAAGATGATGAAATCTCTCAAAAGCCTGGCATTCCTGGGAGAAGTATATTAGTGGGCTGGGTCTTTGGAAGAATGTTATTTCTGGATATATCCTGTTATCCCTTGCTTCCTGTTGCAATCTGAATAGACACCCTCTGCAACATGGTCCTGCCACCATGACATTCTACTTTAGCACAGGAGGCCAAACAGTTATGGCCTTAACACACTGAAAATGCCAGACAAAATAAATCCCTCCGTCCTTAAGTTCTTCTTATCAGATGACACCCAGACAAAAGTCACTAATACAACATGGTAGTACATGCATGTGATCCCTGTTGAAGTACAGGGGGAGGGTTGTGAATTTGAAGCTAGCCTAGGCTACTCAGTGAATTCTAGGAGAGCCTGCTATATACAGTGTGACCACATCTCAAAAAACTAAAGAACAAAACCAGAAATAGCAAAAGTACATGATAAATACATGATAAACAAAAATAAACCAAAAGTTTGTGAAAAGTCATACTATCCTTAAAAAGTACTATATGATCAACAATTATCAAGTATTTCCCCTTATATGATTAGCTTCAGATAGTCAAATAGGCAAGTTTTACCAAATACTTGAGGCATTAGAAACTCCAATCTTAGGTAAAATCTCACAGAGAAGAGAAATAATGGGAACTTTTTATGGTTCATATATTTAAAAATAAAATCTGTTCCAAAAGTAGATAAAGACAATATTAAAAAAGAAGCTGTAACTTATTTCTCTTGTGAATATTCAGAAATCAAAACTTTCTTAGCAAAAACTTGTGATAACTAGTCAACTATGATGTGACCTTAGTGGTCTATATGAATTCTCAGCAGGGTAGCTTATTTGTATAAATCAAACACTAAAGTGGATATGAAATTTTGCAAGATTTCCAAAAGAGATATTAAAATGTCAAATACAGGTTGCATTGGATTCTAATTTGAGCTCTATATTCTATAAGAGTCTTAAATTGGTATGAATTTACTTAATTGAAATCACATGGCAAAGTCTGCTAAATCTGAACATGGCAAAAAAACTCCTTGAGAGAATGTCTTGTGTCTGAATGGAAGCATCACCCATCAATAAAAAGATAATGGCCTATAGCAGAGGCAGAAAATAGGAGGTGAGACATCTGGAAGGCAGAAAGTATGCTGTGATAGAGCCAGGTGCATGAGTTTTAGCCAGTTACGTGTGAACAGGACAGACCATAAGGTATATGAGCACAGGCAACCAGCCACATAGAAAACTGTATATTAATATAAGTTATATAATTAATACAAATATTATAATATTATAATAAAGTTATGAGCTAGTCAGAGAAGAGCCCAGCTATGTGGCCTAGATATTTGTAAATAATATTTGAGTCTCATGAGTCATTATTCCCAGAGCATAGAGCCAGGAGGACAAACCTCCCACAACAAAAATCTAGAGAGCAAGAAGAATGAACAGACTAAAATCATGTCCAGCATAGATCTGTCTCACAAAAGGTAAAATGTCAGAAAAAAAAACTGGACATAAAAGAATACACTCTGTGTAATTGTATAAGTACAAAAAGTCTCAAGCTAATGTGCAGTCAAAGGGATCAGCACCTGAGTGATACAGAGGTGCATCTCTTGGCAGGGATTGGTCTTCTTATAGTAATGTTGAATTCTGTATCCTATGCTTCTTACATGACTCCTTACTCTTTGAAAATCCATTAAGCTTTACAGGTATGACTTGTGCACATTGCATTTCAATAAAAAGATTATTGGAAAAGCCAATTGCATTTTATGCCCCAGATGCAAACAGAAAAGATATTAAAATGACAACAATTACAAAAACAAAATATCATTTCCTATGGTTTAAAAAAGCACAGATGTATTGCTCAAAAGAAGACATTTATGAAGTCATATTAGAAGGCATTAAACACATTTCAATAAATAGATTTAATACTGGATAAAAGACGATTTATGTTTTAGATTTCAGTTCTTGCTAAATGAGTCTATAGATTTAATGGTATATCTTCATGGAACCTGGCCAGTGGATTCCTGATTTGTGGAGAAGAGTATGTACAAGAGGAGAAACCAGACCCCAAGTTCAGTACCCAGCACTAAAGGCTACAAAGAGGGCAAAGGGTTAGAGCCTATCCCATATACTATAACTTACAGAAATCAAGAGTATGATTTTGTTATAAGGTTTGACAAGCAAAAGATGATGGAGACCAAGTCAGCCAGCACATCCAGAAAGTTGTTTGATAAGCTGCTGGCCACTGAATGTCCATGTAGAAAAATTGTCAGAGATTCAGCCATGTATCACACACATGATTTCTGATGAACTGACTCATATATAAAAGGAAGATATTCGTATTTTTTAAAATATGGAGAAAATATTTTGATTATGGGGTAGAGACAACTTTCTTAAATGTTGATGACACACAGTGCCTTAGTTGCTTGCCTAGTTGCTGGAACCAAATATTTGACAAGCAACTTTAGGAAGAGTTATTTTGAGCTAACAATGGTCCAGTCCACTATGGTGGAGAAGGCGTGACAATAAGAGCTTGAGGCAGTGGGTTAAATTCTCTCTATAGCCAGAAGGCAGAGAGAGATGAATGCTGGTATTCAACTCACTATTTTTTTTTTGATTAGCCAAGACCCTGTGGAATGATGCTGTCCACAGTTATGTTGGGTCTTCCTGCCTCAGTTAACCTAATCTTTAAACTTCTTCATAAACATGACGAGAGATTTGTCTTCTAAGTGATTCTAGATCAATTAATAGTACCATTAATAGTAATCATAGTATATTTAAACTTATTAGAAGCCAGATCATTTGTAAAAGAAAACAGACTAAGAGGTGAAAAGAGACTATAGGAAAGGGATGATGGCCAAAGCATGTAATATTCTTGGATAGAAACATGTTTATGAAGTATATCACTATATATAATGAATATGTATAAATCAATTAAAACAGTTCTACAAAAAGTCAATAAGAGTATTATGTGTCCTAGGGTACACTATTCAACATAGGAATACAAAATTATCTGTATTTATTATCTGTATTTATTTGTGTTGAAAATATGTGTTGCTTCAAATCACATAATGAAAGTAGGTTTTGAACTCTTGCATGACAAATAAACAGGAGTTTAAATTTTATTAAAAATACTTTTGAACAGTCAAAGAAACAATTATACAAATGGTAATGCAGGTAAGTTTAGCTTTACTATAACCTCTAAATTTTTGTTCTTCAATAGGAAGCCCAATTTATTTGAAAAAAAAACCCATATGACAGTTGGAAGCATTTGCTACATACAAAGCCAACAACAAATAAGATTTCTGAGTCAGTTTTGAAAAGGCATCTACAAGAAAAGGACATTTGATAAAGTGTGAATGATTACAAGGATCTGAGAGTGAACATAATACTGTCTGGAACAGATATTAAATGCTTCATGATGTGGTTTCACATCGTACCTGGAAAATATTAGCTGTTTGACACAGTGAAATGTGATTAAGGATGTGGGGTAATGGGGTATGAGAGATGGAGAAATTGTAAAACCACTCTGAGTAAAACTAGCATTTCATAATAAGGCCAAAGATAGACATACATTTTTCTGTGCTGGACATTTCCATTCTGAAGCAGCTAATCAGATCACTAAATATATATTCTTATACATCATAGATTGTGCATGAGAATTTTTTAGTTTATTGTTTGGGCAAGGAAAATACTGGAAACAATTTCAGAAAACATCACCCATGATGATTGCCTGATGTAGAGAAATCAAGCTGTAACTCAGCTGACAGCGTCCTCCCTGGTAATTAGCTGTCATATCCTTGGAAAGTGCTATGCAAGGTGCTGGGAAAAAAAATATCAACATACTTTGTACCTTAGAAACTAGAAGACTAAACAGGCAAGCCACACCCATTCATACAACAGTGGTAGTAGGGTTACAGTGGTAACCAAACCCTCTCTGCAGATGTGTGTTGACCCGAGGAAGTCTCGGGTATTTGCCGAGTGATGTGCAGTGAGTGTAATTAAAGGGCAGTTCTTACTAGACTCGAAGAAGTGAATGTATGGAACAGTACCCCACAAGGCATTTTGACTAGAAACAAATTAAGTCAAAGGACATATGTAAAGGGCAGGCATAAAACATGCAACAGCCAAAGTTCCCGGCCATACATCCGGGTCTGTTATGTAAGAATGGGTTCATGGGACCAATAAGAAAAGCAGAAACAATACACATGTGTAGAGGGGCTTGGAGCATACAGTGTTCTGGGCAGCTGGTTTGGGTTCTGATTCCAACTCTGCTACATGGTTGCTGATGGAATGACAGACAGGTTGCCTACTCTCTCCTCTGTGCTTCACTTTCCTCCTCATCAGCTGGAGACATCCAAAGAACCCAACATGGTTGATTTTCATCGAAGAGTAAATGAGTTAATATCTGTTTGTAAAACCACTTATAATGGTTCCTGGTGCCCAGGAAAGGCTGGTAGGTAAAATTACTTTTAAGTGTGTTTCTATTCTTCAAAATCATGAAGAATCCTGCTGTGCCATTTTGCAAATTAGACATTCAGCTCAAAAAGTCTGTTACTAGGCCTCTCTCACACAGCTTGAGCTCAAACCCACATTGGCTTGACTGTAAGGCCAGACTTTTCTCAGCTTTTAATAATGTTCTTGCATGAAGTTTTCATTAGAATCATACTTTAGGACCCACCTTTCTACTTGGCAGATACTCCAAAAAAGCAAAGTCTCTCTCTCTCTCTCTCTCTCTCTCTCTCTCTCTCTCTCTCTCTCTCTCTCTCACACACACACACACACACACACACACACACACAATGGTATTTTGAAAATTCTGCCTTAGTCTTGCTTTTCTTTTTTCTTCCACATACCTAAAAGCCACAATTAAAAGAAAATGGGAAGATTATAAAACACACACACACATACGCGCACACACACACAAAGGGTAATTACTGATTTTATTAAAAACATCTATCATAGAGCCACACAGCCATTGTTATTTCAAGCCTGGGAATACAATGCACACTATTAAGCCATTTGATGATTCAAGATAAAAGCATGATTAAATATGCTAATGAAAGTGTCAGCCCGCATCTAGATGCACACCACAGATCACCCTTCAGACAGATCTGGCTGCTGAGATGATCCCTTTGTGAACTTTTTATTCAACCTGGTTTTCTAGTGCGTTAGATATTTTATGGGGGGAAAAAGGGTCTTGAAATTTTGTGTGATTCCCTGGGCCTGGATGGCTACCCTGGACTCCTGCCCTCTGGCTGCTGTTCCAACTCATTTTCATTGTCTTCTTAGTAGAAACCAGGCCCCTGGCATTCTTTTACCAATTTCCTCTATTGTCCTGTCAGCAGGGCACCAGAAACCAACACAATCAGGAGGGATCATGTTTGTCAAGTCTCAATTGTTGGCCAAGTCTCATGCTGGGTTCTTCACGCATTAAGACATATGTTCTATTTTTTCCTATTTTATCTTTCTCACTGACCTGTCTTTACATAGGAGATGTAGGCTCAGAAATGTTAAGCACTTTGACGAGAAAATCATGCATTTGGAATACTGTTGTTCCTTATCCCAGATGGCTTAGTCCCCTCTGTCATCTTGGGTCAGGTGTACCAGTGTGAGCATAAGTGACACATGTCTCATCCAGATGGATGCCTCAGTTTGAGGATCACTCCATCCGTTGCAATTTGTTTCATCAGCTTGAGTTCCCATGTCATTAGTATTAGTGGAGCTCTATTTTAACCCTCCCATGGACATGGAACAGACAAGAAAATATTTGTTGTTCGGGAATACAGATACAGGGCATATTTTTAGTGGAGCCTGTCTTGCACCTGGTCAAGCCTGAGCAACTTGTGACAATCTGGGGATCTGGGGTTTGGGATCTGAAGGCTCTTCTTAATGCCCCAGGCTTTTTAAATGACACTTGGTTAGCCTCTAGCATCAAATATACTGTCCTCACCCTGTGAAGTTCAAAGGATTCAGATGGAATTTAGCAGTGTGCATTGCATGGATTCTGCGGATTCCAGCAGGAGGAAACATAGGTCCCTGAAGCTTAGGGTCAGAATAAAATATATCAGTTTGCTCTATAACCCTCCACTGGATTCATCTCATCTGTTTCCTCTCTTCTTTCTTTCCTCATGTACAGTGGAAATTATACCATCAATTTTTGGAGTCCCTGGCCTCTAAGTAACCTTCAAAGCAATATCTTCCTTTTTTTCCCCAAGCCAGGAAATATATTTTCAGAGATTATACAAGGTACTATGGAGTATTGTTCATTACTTTAGTGGAGAAAAATGTTCTTAGATATGATTGGGGCAGAAGGGGGATAATCTGGACTGTAAATTTGACAGGAAAGAAGAAAATATATGAGGAAAGATGCTAAAAATTAGATTCAACTGGAACACATTGAGTGTCACACATTTACATCAATAAAGATGGCCCACAAAATGACCTGGGATTATATGCAAAGTTCTTATGGCTGTGTTCCTACAGCCATGCAAATGCATCACCAGACTTCTAGATCTGTGCCATAAACCACTAGACTTACTGTTTTTAATTGTAAATCACAACAAAAACTTTGTGAGAATACATTTCCCCGTTACACATATACTTAGTGGTAAGAGTAAAATGTACTTCTTGTATCTAAAATGCACAGCACAGGGAAATGTTTAAAACGATGAATATGTAAATAAAAACAGACCATATAAATATTATTTTCACATTCTCCCATCACCTAGCACGGCTTGGAATATACGCAACCTGCAATGCCTGGGCTCATGGCTTTGTATCATTCTGCCCAGGAGTGACTTTGGCCACCAATAATAGAACCCCTGGGTGAAGAGGCACTGGGGAGCTTTCAAATGCTTGCTCTGGCTGAATTTTTCATTATGCTTTAAAGAACACAATGAATAAAGTAAACTATTCGTTAATCAAATTCCAAGGGAGAACACAGCCAAAGGACAGAGATACCTTTTGTTTCACTTTGTTTTCGATTGTCACAGATGACTGTGAATAAGCTATGTCCTTTAGAGACCAAGCAGGAAGAAGTAGATACTCCTCATTGCTATTCAGAGAAGTATCAATTTGCACATTTAAAGCAATAGTTCCAGTTGCTCATATCAGAGTCACTCTTCTCCTATGACCCTAAAAATATGTCATCTCAATAAATAACTGAAGGGTCGAACACACCACAAATCCATTTAAATAATAAAGGCACGATTCTGTCAGGCATATTTATGGAAAGGAAGAACACCTTGATATACAGAGCAGTGGCTTGCGGATTGGTTTGTTTGGGTTAAAGTAGTGAAAGAGAAAGGGATGAATCCCCTTAAGTAGACATTTGAAAGTGATCACTTTGGTGGTGGGAATTTGTATTCTGTGGAATACTATATTTTGGGCACTCCCTACCAGAGTCTCAAAGACAGGATGTGCTGAGTGGTTGCTTTTGAATGTGTAAATCTGCAGACATTTTTGAATATTTGGTCTAGACAGGTCTGAAGAACCTGGTAAAGCATTATGAAGTACAAAAGGGGACATTTTAATTCCATCTTATTGTAGATAGATTAAAACTCAAATCCCCCCAAAAAAATCAATAGGAAAAGAAAATACATTAAAAAGCAAGGTGCTATTTGATCAAGGTATAAATAATTCTTTTTTTTTTCTGAGACAGGGTTTCACTGTGTGGTCTTGGCTGTCTTGCTTTGTAGACCACTCTGACCTTGAATTTACAGAGATATGCCTGCCTTTGCTTCCCTGAGTACTGGAATAAAAGGCATGCACCACCATGCCTGGCTGTACAAATAATTTTTAATTCACCTGTACTCTGAAGAAATGTACAAAAATAAAACTCTTCAAACATAAAATTATTTTATTAATTAGAAAGCATCATCCACATTGTACAATTTTCAAAGAGACACATCTGTAAAAGAACATAGAGAATTTGAAGTCAAGAGTGGTAAAATATATCATGAAAACATTAACAGTAAAAAGCTGACAAAACAATATTAACATTAGATAAAATAGGCAGAAAGTACAATAATGCATTATTGTTTTACTAATATAAAATTTGATTTACACTCAGTTCTAAAAGGTCTAGATATTCTGAAAATTACAACTTTAAACCTATATTTACACAACAGCATGGCATGTGTAACAAATCTGTCAAGCCAAATTTGGCAGAACTGAAGAAAATAATTTTAAATTAATCAGTGGAAGATTTGTAACTTTTTTTCTTTCATTGAATGAAAGTTTCTTCTCAGTTTTGTGTCAAACAAACTTCTTTGAGTTGAGGCGATAACAGAATATAAATCAGAATTCTTGCTTTTATGATAGGCACATACCCTAGGATGGAAAACATAATAAAAACATTTAGTATGTCAGGAACTGATAAGTGCATATAAAGAATAAGTTAAATGAAGGTTATGATGCAGAAGGCTATGGAGCAAAGGGTCTATTGTTTAGTCCATAATGAATGTGGACCTCCCTTATAAAGTGGCTTACAGGAAACCACAGAATCAACCAAAGACCTTGGAATCAGCCAGTGTGCTGAAACCAGATGTAGAGTTCCTGGACCAAGGAGACAGTATTTACAGAGCATTTGATGGGTCCTGAAGAACCTCCCAGATTGATGGCTTTAACTGACAGATCCGGTAGCTGAATAATCAATAAATAGATATTCATAAGACACAGTCATAACCATCTAATTGATTAATATAAAATGATTTACCTAATGTTTTAAGACTACAAATCTGATCCAAAACATATAAACATTTTTTTAAATTTTATTATTATTTATTGCAATGTATTCAATTTATATCCTAGCTGTGTCCCCCTCCCTCATCTCCTCCCAATCCCATCCTCCCTCCCTCTTCTCCTCATATGCCCCTCCCCTAGTCCACTGATAGGTGAGGTCTTCCTCCCCTTCTATTTGACTCTAGCCTATCAGGTTTCATCAGGACTGTTTGCATTGTCTTCCTCTGTGGCCTGGCAAGGCCACACCCCCTGATGGGGAAGGTGATCAGAGAGCCTGTCACTGAATCCATATCAGAGACAGCCCCTGCTCCCCTTACTAGGGATCCCACTTGGATACTGAGTCTATGGGCTACATCTGAGATGAGGTTTTAGGTTCTCTCCATGCATTGTCCTTGGTTGGGGTATCAGTCTCTGCATAGGGCCCAGGGCTCAGTATTTTTGTTGTTGTTGTTTGTTTTTGTTTTGTTTTGTTTTGTTTTTGTTTTTGTTTTTTTGGCTCTGTTGGTCTCCTTTTAGAGCTCCTGTCCCCTCTCTTTATCTCCTCCTTCTTTCATAAGATTACTTGCACTCTGCCCAAAGTTTGGCTATGAGTCTCAGCTTCTGCTTTGATACCTTGATCAGTAGAGTCTTTCAGAAACAGTTTTTTAAAGCAATAATTACTCAGCAAAACAAGTCAGAGTCTTTAGAGTTAGCCTCACACTACTTTCTCTGACCACAATGAAATTGATAAAAATAAGAAGAATATATGTAGCAAAACGTTAACAATATTTGAAAGTATAAAAAGACTTGTACAAAATATATAGGTCAGTGAACACATCATAAAGAAAATGTGAAAGTTCCTAAAAATTGAGTGACAATAAAAATACTATGAACCAAAACCCCAGGGTTTGTTTAAAACCACACTTGGAGAGAAACTTAACAGTTTAAAATGTTTATAATAATGAAGAAAATTCAGATGTTAAATGATGTCGTTATCCATCTTTAAAAGGAAACAAAAAAATTCATGGATTAAATGAAGAAAAGGAGGAGGAGAAATTAACCAACCAGAGCTGACGCTGATTAAACAAAAAAAGACCCAAAGCTCTTTGAAAAAGTGCTTTAAAACATCCCCGAGTATTAGCAATTATTGAGAAGAACACAAGCTTCTTAAACACTCTTCTCAGGAATACAATTTGCTGCATCCACTTTGAGAAGCAATTTTCAGTCACCCGAAGATGTGTGTAGCACAATATCCGATGGTTTATATATAATCTAGACCAGGAAAATATCATACTTGTATTCTCAGGAGATGAGCACATAGCCTTTCAACACAGAAGCCGGAACATCCCCCAGCAACATGCACCCATGTCAAGAGCACTGAGGAGTAAATTGTAGTTTATATGTATTGATACAGCATCATGTTATAGGACAGTGAAAATGAACAAGCCAGTACAAAGTGGACAACTGTCACAAACATTGATATTTGTCTGAAAGCTGCAAGATAAGGGCGATTATATGTGTATTTTCATTTAATGTGCACATCAAAACATGTACAATTAAACCATCTGCTGTGGAGATGGATAATTAGAAGGGCACCTATCCACCTTTCCCCAGAGTTATTAGACAGAAGATAAGGGATGTGATAGGAGGGGTACAAGTAGATTTTAATCACATTGTGTTTGTTTCATTTCTGAAGGTGTTCGTTATCGATAATAGTTAATTTTGTTATTTTTAGCTTCATATGTTTTATTATTTTTATTTTCTTACTGAGAAGTAAGCTTAATTTTGTCATTTATCAAACAAAATTTTTGTTTTTTTTCCCAATTCTTCCAAATGCTCTGTCCCAGCCTTATGCCTGCTTACCCCTGGCACCCATCTTTCCTCCTTCATGTCACATTCTCTATATAATTTATCAGAGCTTTTGAATATGGGATAATTTATATTAAAATATTACTGATGAGTGACTACTAGAAACAATCATTTATTGGGGCTGGAGAGACAGCCCAGCAGTTAAAAGCACTGGTTGCGTTTCCAGAGGACCTAAGTTTGATTCTCACTACCCACATGGTGTCTCACAACTGTCTGTAATTCCATTTCCGGACATCTGATACCCTCTTTTGTTCTCCATGGGTACCAGGCATACATATGATGCATAGACATCCATACACATAAAATAAGCTGATAATTTTAAAAGAGAAAACAATTCATTAATAATTAAAATAAGGCAATATACTATGGCTTTGAAAGATGTAACTGACAATACTAACTCAAAAAGATAAGAAACAGATGTAACTAAAAAATCATCTTCTGAGGGGGATAGCAAATCTAAATCAACAAAACCTACAAAATATATTTTTTGCAAAATATTTCAGTAATTATAAAACATAAGAATACTCCCCAAGTATAAGTCTAAGATGTCTAAGATGTCTACCAACGATCTCCTATGACAAAAAAAAAAGTCAAGAGAAGTCTAGGCTAATGTCAATTCCAATTAAGAGTGAATTTCAGTACTATATATTCACACACCTCATGACAAAAGCAGAGTAAAAAGGGAATTGGAAATTACCACTCTCAAAAACAGACCAGGAAATAGTAAATTTTCTGTATGAAAAATTTTCTGAATAGTAAAATTTCTGTATGAAAACAAGGTACTGCTTTTAAACTTTGCCTGTTACACACTCTCTAGCCTAAGCCTTTATTCCTGTTGCTCTGAGGTGGCTGGAACTAAAGCAGGAGGAGTCACTCTGCTTTCATAAAACTTTCCTTCCAAAAATGGTTGTCAGGCTGAATTGCTCCTAAGAGCTGTAGTTTGTTTGTCTTGACACAGAGACAATGAATCATAGCATGTAGCTAGCACCACACCCAATGATTTCACTTGTGGGTATATTCTTAAGAGAAATGTCCATAATACCTTCAACAGGCTACATGTAATTATGCAAAATTATTTTCTTAGCAACTCTTCCCTCTCTCTGAGTACATGTGTCTGTGCACACCTGAATGCATGTGTAAATATATGTGCATGCATGTATGCATGTGTGTGGTGTCTGTTTCCCCATTGTGTGTGTGCATATGTGTGTGCCCAATTGTGAATATGTACATGTATATGTGTGTACGTGTGTCTACTTGCATGTGTGCATGTGTACACATGTTGTGGTGCATGTGTGTGGTGCATGCATGAGTGTGTGTATGTATGTGTCTTCATTTGGGGAAAAGCAGCTGAATGTGTGCCTGCACAAACCAAAGGTTGATAACTGGATGCCTTCTTCAAGCACTTTCCAGCTTATCTTAGAGGCAAGATCTCACCCTGACTGGAGAGCTTGTAAGTTCAACTAGTCCAGCTTGCTTTGGGGAATGCTGTCTTCTGCTTCCAAGGGCTTCACTGCAATCAATCAGCTGACATACTGGCCAGTAGTGTGTATGGGCTCTTGATATCCAAATTCTGGTTCTCACACTTGATGCCAAGCACTCACCAAGCCTCATTGTCCCTTGCAGTGATATTCTTAATAGGTAATAACTTGAGTAAACCGTCCCTCATCAGTAGATGTTGAGGAATGTTCGTGGAATGTAGGATTGTCTTCATTGAGAATGGAGATGAGTAGAATCTCTCTCTCTCATACACACACCTACAAACAAATTATGAGAATGAAGAAGATAGATGCAAAAATGCATTCTTTTGATTTCATGGATAAAAACATCCAAAAGCAGGTAAAATGTTGCTTGGAAGTACCAGTTAGGCTTCAGGTTACCATTTGTGAGCTGAGAGACTTGGGGACCACCATGTTGGAGCTTCTATGGTGCTGTTTGTCATGCTGGCTGCACAGGACTGTTTGCTTTATGGAATGGCGCCGAGATGTTTGCTTTTGATTTATAACATGCATGTGTAATAGCAACTGAAAGTTAAGAAGTGAAAAGATTAATAGATGGAGACAAAGTTGGGTTCAATGAGGAAATACAAGGGCTGTTTAACACTGGAAAAATATGTTAATGTAATTACCACATTAATCAATCCAAATAGAAGAATCAAGCTGAATAGATGAATAGAATCTCTTGCTAAAATTAAAAACCCATTGATAGTAAACTAAAAAGGAATTCATAAATCTTAGAAAAGAACCTTCTTAATCTGATAAGGAACATATTTAAAAATCAGACGAAGCCCCATAAGAATGATGAAATATGAAGACACTGCACCAAAAAACAAAGAAAAATGAGGGGAAAAAAGCTATCCCTACTTCTTGCATGATACCGAAAATGTCGAGCATAGTCAAGAATTATTCTAAGGAAAATTATTAGAAGGAAAGCAAAACAGTATGCCAGTCATCTCTGGGATGGTTGTCTAGAGAGAAAAATTTTCTGAATGAATACATTTACAATTGTACTAAATTACAGGAAGTAAAAGGCTACATCAGTTCCACTAAAACTTGAATCAGTGTATAAGCCATTTACAGCTCTGTGGAGCAATTGTAAAATTTAATTTAAAAATATCAAAAGAGCTATTGCGATTTCATTCAAGATTTGTATTTTGATTTATGAGTATGTGTGTTTTTGTATGTATGCAAACATATGTATGAACAGGTACCAACGGAGACCAGAGAGGATGTTGGAGAGCCTGAAACTAGAGTTACAGCAGGCTGTAATTTGTACACATATATTGAAGCCCTAAATTGGTGAATTTGAAACCCAAAATTGGTGTCTAAGGTGTTAGGTTTGAGTATTTACAACTTGTGGTTTTCTATATATCAATTGCTGGTGTGGAAATCGGTTTTAGAATTCAGCTACCTTTGTCAAAGTGTCAAGATGACACCTACATTGCAAAGCTAAAATACTTTGCATGCAGTTATTAAAATATCATTTGGAAATGATGTGGATGTCTTTTGAAAATCACAGGAGAATGGTGGTTCAATCCTGTTATTAGTACTTCTTATATCATGAAGTAAAGATTGTGAGAAACAGGGAATGGAAAATAGGAGAGAAGTGTAAGGCTTGGCTCTCCTGGGCCTTGCTGCCCTTTCAAGTCACCTGATTGAAGACTTGGAGCCTTTAGTGCTCATGGGGCTGCACTGCAGTTTATAAAACACAGCCGAGAGTCCTGCCTGCCCAGTAACTGTTATGGGCCTCACACAGACTCATTCATTCACTTAGGATGATTTGAGCAAAGAAAAGATAGTATAAAGAGTGTCGCTTTCTTGGATTCTCTTCTTTTTCAGTTAGGTTTTTTAGAGCTGACATTTCCAGCTCCCCATCGTCAGATATATATACATACATACATACACACATATGTATACACATATATATATATATACCATATATATATATATATATGGTAGCCCCGATGATGTTTAAGTTCTTGTCTGCACTTAAAACAGAGCTTCATACTCAGGGGACCATATATTCCCACAATAAAGACACTATAGATACACAAACAGGTATATCAAGGCTGATAAGCTCAGAATCCTCTGAAAGGTCTAGCAAAATCTTTCCTAATTTAGCTGCAACCCTTTAATACAGTTCCTCATGTTGTGATGATCACCAAACACAAAATAATTTCATTGCTACCTCCAAACTGTAATTTTGCTACTGTTATAAATCATAATGTAAAAATCTGACATGCAGGGTATCTGATATGCAGTCCCACAGGTTGAGTGCACTAGGAGCTCAGTAGGAGTGGAACTGCTTGCTCTACAAAAAAACAAGAAAATGGAAGAGATTAAAATGGAAGAGCTACCATAATTTTGTTGAGAAGTAATTTTTGCTTTATAAAATTTTGGAAGTTGCAGAGGACCATGAGCAGAAAAATATGTATCTATCTAAATAGCTATCTATTTATCCATTCAACTACACACCCACTCATCTATCCATTCATCTATTTATGCATCCATCACACATTCCTCCTTCCCTCTATCTATTGAACTCTCCATCCATGTATGCATCTACTCCTTCACATCTTACTACCCATTATATGCCAACTGTGATTTTAGACACTGGAGATACAATAGAACTAAATATACAAAGTTCTTGCTTTTGTGCATTGCATTTTTCAGGCTAATCCATAGTAACCAATCACATAAACACACAAACAAGGTAATTTCTGCAAATGACAAAAGACAAACAGGTATAATAGTTTAGTCTAGTAGGGACATGTTCAATAAGGGGAAAGAGATTTTTATTTTGTTCATAAAATGTGTCTTTGATTGCACATCACCACAATTTGAAGTTCATGGAGCATGAGCTCACAACTGACATATGACACATCACTTCCTGGATGCCTGCTCACCTACCATCTTTTCAACCCTGTGTTCTCACAGCCCCAACTTCATTATTTCTTATAATTAAGGCTTCCCTGAGTATCATCATAACATTTGTACTGAGAAAACTTGTTTCCCTAATTTTCTCAAGGATCAATAAAAACAAATTAAAATAGAGGATTAGAGGTGTCTTCTTGTCACATTATTTTTCTGAGAACAAAAGATGTAGTGATATCATCTTTATTTCTCTAGAGGTCCCTAACAGTAATATAAAACCATTTAGTACAGTTTCAGATGGCAATAACTCACTGCTTCTTTCCCCTTGCTCCAGGGAACCAGGAGGAGGAGAAAATATAGGCAAGCAAAAAGATGGGATGAATGAGAAAAGCTCCTGCCTCCATATAGTTTAAAACATTGAGGGATACATTGCTTTTCAGGAAAACAAGTAACAGGACAGGAGCCTACCACAAAGGGCCTCTGAAAGACTCTACCTAGCAGTGTATCAAAGCAGTTATAAGACTCATAACCAAACCTTCAGCAGAGTGCAGGGAATCATATGAAAGAAGGGGAGTTGGTATGACCTGGAGAGGATAGGAGCTCCGCAAGGACCAAATATATCAGGGCACAGGGGTCTTTTGTAAGACTGTTTCTCCAACAAAGGACCATGTATGGATATAACCTAGAACCCCTGCTCGGATGTAGCCCATGGTAGCTCAGTATCCAAGTGGGTACTCTAGTAAGAAGAACAGGGACTATTTCTGAAATGAACTCAATGGTGGGCTCTTTGACCTTCCCTCTACCCCCAAGGGAGGAACAGCTTTGCTAGGCCACAGAGGAGGACTTTGCATCCAGTCCTGAAGATACCTGATAAGCCCGGGTCAGATGAAAGGGGAGGAGGTCCTCCCCTACCAGTGGACTTGGAAAGGGGCTAGGAGTAGATGAGGGAGGGTGGGATTGGGAGGGAATTTGGGAGTGGGATACAGCTGGGATACAAAGTTAATAAACTCTAACTAATATTAAAAACATTTTAAGAAGAGATACATTGCTTTGATAGTCCCTTTCCTGAAAGTAAGGGAAGGGAATGGACAGTGTGAGAGGGGGTCTGCAGCTCCTCAGCAAATGGAGACGTAAGATGGAAGATGGTAAGGAAGAAGAAATGAGCTTGTCAGAATCCAACGGCTGCATTTGGGAATATGCTGAGCATTTGGAGGAATGGGAAAGAGGGATGCTGTGTTCAAGCTTCCAGTAAATTGAAAGAGATGGCTCCATCAGATAAGACAAGGAAGACTTTTCTCAAGACCTCTAGGGAACAACCAAAGGACCAAAGGATGTAGGTGTTAAAAAGGCAAACTCTGTCTTCCTTTGATGAGAATTGTGGGAATTCTGCATTTCAGTATGGGACCTAGCCAAGGGTTGTGATTAGTACCATAGAACTTGGATTGTGGACACCAAGTTCATATCCTAGCTATGCACTGTTCTGAGCCTTTGTTAATCTGTGATGTTAGAAGCTAAGTACATGCCTTATGAGAGGCTATGTGGATGCAATGAGATTATGGATATACAGGACTTTCACAGCAAGGGAACAGATGTATTGCAGATAACGAAAATGATGAATTTCTTGACCTAAACTGAGCACCTTCAGATATTCCACCCCTCCTCCTCCCTTTCATGGATGAGTAAACTCAGTCCTGAAGTCATTAAAAGCATAAATTTAGTAGAAAAAATTTCTGCACTTAATTGTCTGCTGTACACATAGTTACTGTGCTTCTAGACCTCAGCCACTTTGTGTCTTGCAACTATAGTAAGTAAATATGCTGTGAACAAAATGCTTAGCTAAGAACCTGGCACACACTACTTAAAGCTTTGTGCAACATGGACAGGTGTTTGCAAGTTATAGCTGTTTTTTTATGGTTATGATGTGAGATGGAAACAAGTTAATGACTGAACTGGGAGACAAATCTATTGAAACAGAATAATATCTAGCAGGTAAAAATATGCAAAGATATTGAAGATCTGAAAAGTATAATTATTAAACTCAATCATAGTAAGATACTGAACATTTAGTGTTGAGTAAGTTTGATAGATGGAAATGTAAACCCAAGCAACAAAGATATTATTTGAAAGCACACAGAACTGTCACACAAATAGAGTGTGCATTAACCTATGTGAAAGAAAATTAAATTTAAAAAATCCTTGTCACAAAGACCGTGTTCCCCAATAAAGAATAGAATAGTGCACCAAATTGGAAATTAATAACCAAAGATAGTTTATAAGATCTCATGGATCTGACAACTAAATCACACACTGCTAACTTATACCCAGATGAAAGGGAAGTCATCAAGAAATCATGGAGTGAAAAGTAAGGATGGATCATAGGATGTCTGCACTTGGAGAACAGATCCACAGCCACGTATAGGGGAATGCAATTTTACAGCGAGTCACAGGTAACGGAGGTTTAAAGGCAATGATCTATAATCTCTGCAAATACAGAGAGCAAATAAATAAAAACAAACCCCAGGAGAAGATGCTTGACATCACCAGCCACTAGGGAAATGAAAGCTAAAAGCACAATGAGGCACTACCATATACTCATCTGAACAGCTCAAAGAGAAGTGGTGATGATGTCAAATGATGGTGAGGACTTGGACAAACTGGACCTCTCATGTATTTCTTGGGAGTCAGGGAGGGCATTGTTTTAATTAGGATTTCTGGTGCTGTGAAGAGACACCATGACTACAGCAACTCTTCTAAGGGAAAACATTTAACCAGAGTTGGCTTATTGTTTCAGATGTTTACTCCATTATGATTATGGTGGGAAGCATGGTGACACATAGGCAGACATGGTTCTGGAGAAGGAACTGAATCTGGATCCACAGGCAACAAGAAGTGACAATGAGCCACTGAGTCTGGGCTTGAGTTTCTGAGACCTCAAATACTGCTTCCTAGTGACACACTTCCTCCAGCATGACCACAACTACCCCAGGAAGGCCATACCTCTACTCCCTATAAACCAAGTATTCAAACACATGAGTCTTTGCAGGCCATACCTATTTAAACTACTACAGGCATGTAAAGAGACTTAGTCTCTGGAGGCCTCTCTAGAAGCTAGTGTGTTTGGTTTTTTTTTTATTTCAGTTTTTGAATTTTTAATTACATTTGTGTGTGTGTGTGTGTGTGTGCATGCACGTGCGTATGTGTGTGGTTTGTGTGCGTGTGTACCCGAGTGTGCCTCCCATTACAAGTGCACATGGAGGTCAGAGGACAACCTGGAGGAGTCAATTTTCCTCTCTAAAATGCAAGTCCTGGCAATCAAGCTCAAATCATCACGGTTGGTAGGAAGTGTCCTTACCCACTGAGCCCTCTACCTGGTAGTACTCTGTTTATTTTATAAGTGTGAAACAGCTTCTTCTTCAATCCAGTGATTGTGTATGTGGACATTCATTACACGAACAGGAAACACCATGCCCACATAGAAGTAGGATGTGAGGAGCCACAGTAAAGCTATTCATAGTAACCCCAAATTAGAAACTATCCAAATGCCTTTCAGTGGCTGGATTGTTAAACAACAGCAACAACTGTGAGGTGGCTGCACTGTGGAGTGCTGCTAAGCAATGAAAGAAGCAAACTATTGGTATATGTAACAACTTGGATGGCTCTCCAGCAAATAATGGTTAGAGAAAAATTCTTCTGAGACAGGATATTACATGTTATTTCATTTATATAATTTTCTTCAAATCATACAATTTTAGAGGTGATGGTCAGGTTAAATGGCTGGGAGGGGTTTCAATTTGGAAGATAGGAAAGAGAGAGGGAGGAGGGAGACAGGGAGGCAGAGACAGAGGTAGAGATCAGGTAGTATAAACACCTTAGTCAGTTCCTGCTGCTATAGCATGATCCGTTAGACTAAATTTCCAACAGTTGGAGGTACTACAGGTGGTCAGGGCTCATTCTTTGCTCCTAATCACTGCATCCCCTAGAGCAGTGGTTCTCACTCTTCATAATGCTGCTTTCTGTGTTGTGGTGACCCCCAGCCATAACATTATTTTCATTGCTACTTCATAACTGCAATTTGGCTACTGTTATAAACCATAATATACATAGTTTTGGAGAAAGGTTTTCCAAAGTGGTCACAACCAACAGTTGAGAACTTCTGCTCTAGAGGGAACAAGGGCTGGATCTACCCACAACTGGCAGGGATGAACTCACTTTGAGATGCTTTGTAAAACACTAGCCATTCACATGACTCTGCCCAATCACCCCCTAAAGTGCTACCTTTTTATAATGTGGCTGAGAATCAAAGTTAAGCCTGAGTTTTTCAGGCATCCCAAACATGCAAACCATAGTCATAAAGGGGTCCTATGGTGATGTGCTTCTATATCTTGATTGTAGAGCTCATCACAGGAAGATTCACATGTTAAAATTACATAAAATTAAACACAAATATGCACAAGGATGTGTGTATGAGGTCTGATTTGAGACTGTGGCTTGAGATAGTGATGATTTCCTGTGTGCATTTTACATCAGGTGTTAACAGTTAGGGAGGCTGGGTTACAGTTCTCAGGAAAGCCTTGTATGGTTCTTTGCCACTTCTTATGAATCTGTAATCATTTTTAAATACTAAAGATGAGCTAAGCATTCAACTCAAGAAGAGCAAAAAATAATTCCAAATGTTCAAGGAAAATATTAACTGAATAGAGGAGAATTAAGAATATATAATTAATTCTTTGAAAAGAATGCTTAAAAAAGCCAATTGAAAGAAAGAAGTGGTAAACACAAATATTTTTAAAGTAGGAAAATCCTGTGCTGTTGGACTGAGAACTTTGAATGCATATAATTATAGAAAAACTTAAAATGACAACCCTAGCATCAAGACAAAGGCAACAATTCAGTAGATCAATGGGATTAAAGAAATGAAAATGATAGTCAAGCAATTCTCAAAAATACCAGACCCTGAACAAGAAGGTGCAAGATGAAGCCAGTCAGAAGTTTCAGTGTGGATGAGGGACACCTCCCCTAGTTTCTACATCTATCAAAGAGGTATCACCAGTTGATGGATGCTGAGGACGGAAGAGTCACTCTTCTTTGGGGGTCTGGCCACTGCTAGCTAGGTTGCTTATGTCCCAGTGGACAGCCGTATACTCGTGTGCATATATCAGCACTAACAGGGCAGCGAAGATTACTAACAATAACAATGACAACAACAAAAAGAACAAAATTTTGGAGGCTTGATGACTCAGTGAAGCCACCAGACTGGACCACCCCAGGGGTAGAAAGAAAGATATACTGAGGATCAAACTTCCAAAGCTGCATCTTGAGGCACATGCTGTGCATAGGTGATGGGGGCAGGGACAGAGAGAAGAGCAAACTTACAGAAAAGCAGGTGGATTTCAGCAGGGTAGGGTGTCACTGAGTTGGCTCAGGCTGCTCTATTGATGCTCTTTCCCTAGATGCTCTTTCCCTAGGTACTTGACCTTTGAAGGAATATGCAGGGAGGTTCCTAGAAGATTAAAGGAAGTTCCTAGTAAACAGAAAACCTACCTTAAGGCTTCTATTTACCTGGATGGAGTCCTTCTCTTTCGGATTTCATCACCAGCACTGCCTTTTGGGGGGCCACTTTGAACCTAACAGGAGGCAGTTGAGATAGGGAGCACCAGGGGGAGGAAGCAGATAGTGATGGTGGATGCAATCAAAGTACATTTCATACAATATGACACATTAAGACAGATAGAAAACTATCATTAAAAACAACAGCCACATTGACCCTGACCCCAAACGAAACAACAACAACGCAAAGACCAAGTAAACAATCCCAATGAGCTCACGTGAGTGGTAAGTGGTAAGTTCTAACATGTTGTCAGGAGAGCTTTAACTTTTAACTCAATCCTACATTTTTTTTTAGAAAATAATACAAAGCCAATTTAGTTCCTTTATGAAGCTACTGAAATCTTAATTCTAAAATCTGATAAAAGTACAAGATAAGAAAATAAAGGCACATTTTATGAGTGGATATATAGAGAATGTATCTGAAAGCAAATATAGTCATTCGGTCCAACACTGTTTACAAAAATATTAATCATGTACATGGGAAGCTTATCTCAGGACTGAGTTTGTTTCAATAACAGCATAATTTATTTCTTTAATATAAGTGATATAAATCATGTGGCTATCTACAAGAGACAAACATTTAATAAAATATCGTTACCAATGTATTGCTTTATTTTAAAAGCCTTTAGAAAACAGAAGGAAAGTTTTTATTTTACATACTTTATTAAACAAAACCCTACTGCAAATACGACACTTGATACAGAACATTAGGGAGTTACAGGCAAGCAGTTCTGAGTTCAAGGCTAGAATGATTTACATAAAATACTAAGACAGGCAAGGTTACATAGTGAGGCTCTATGCTTGTTTAAATGAAAATTGCCCCAGTCAGCATATATATTTTCAGGCTAGTCCCCAGTAGGTGAACTGCTTCAAAGAATTAAGAGATGTGGCCTTTTGGAGGAGGTGTCATTGGGAATGGCCTTTGAGGTTTCAAAAGCCCACATCTGACCTAGTAATGTCACTCTCTGATGCCTCTCTAGCAGCATATATGTCTTCATGCTGCCATCTGAAACTGTGAGCAAACCACCAAGAAGCTTCTTTGTAAGAGTTGTCTTTGACCAGGCAAGGACCACTCATGGAGATGGCCTTGAACCCCTGCACAGAGGTAGGCCATGGCAGTTCAGTATTCAAGTGGGTTCCATAGTAATGCGGATACCGGACTGTCTCTGACAGGAACTGATTGGTCTTCTCTTTGATCGCCTCCCCTTAAAGGGGGAGCAGCCTTACCAGGCCACAGAGAAAGACCATGCAGCCACTCCTGATGAGACCCAATAGACTAGGATCAGAGGGAAGGGGAGGAGGACCTCCCTTATCAGTGGACAGGGGAGGGGCACAAGTGGGGAAGAGAGAGGGTGGGATTGGGAGGGGAGAAGGGAGGGAGGTGCAGGGGGGATACAAAGTGAATAAAGTGTAATTAATAAAAATAAAAATAATTAAAAAAGAAAACCCTGAAAAAAGAGTTATCTTGGTCATGGTGTCTCTTCACAGCAATAGAACACTAAGTCAAACCTTGTCTCAACAGATAGATAGATAGATAGATAGATAGATAGATAGATAGATAGATAGATAGATAGATAGATAGATAGATAGATAGATAGATAGTTAGATAGATAGATAGATGGATGGATAGATAGATACAAAAGCAAACATATTAGCTCTAGAGGAAAGTAAAGAGAAAAATACTTAGAATTCAGACTGACAATAGATTAGAAAAATTGGATAAGACCACTGCTTGTCATGAGTGTTGGTTCCAGGACATTTTCACACCACTAGGAGTTTGAGGGCATCTGACAGCATTTTGTCCGATTAAGTTTAATCATCAGATAATTCATTCTTTCTCAGGACTGCACTGGAAGAGGCTCATGCAGATCCATGTAGGGATATACTGTAGACAATTTCCTACAGCATGGCTTACGGTAGTTGTGACTGGGGATCCTTCAGTGGGGAGCAGACTGTCCAGGAGGAAGAACGTAAGCTGTGAAATCATATGTAGTGTTTGGAAGTGCTTGACGAAGGGCACACAGGGGCATAGATGCATGTCAAAGGAATAGCGCTGAAAAGCAAATGGAGAAAGGAGCTAGAATACATCCCAATTTACATAATTAAAACGCATGCATACTAATCTATTGCATGCATTTTTAAAAACATTTATTCAAACAAGAGAACATATGTGGAAATAACATTTCTATGGAGGAAAGGCAATGAAGGTAAAAATGAAGATAAAATTGCAGAAACAGGCAGAACAGTCTTTGGGGATTATATGGGCTTCTGTCGCTGTTAAAAGGAGCCGCTACACATGTGTCTATTTTTATGGTCAGAGTTCAAAATAGTTCTCTAAGGCTGCTCCTTTTGCTGACTTTAGGTGAGAATCAGTTCCCCGTGCCGTTTTCTTTTCTTTTCTTTTTTCTTTTTTTAAGATTTATTTATTTATTATGTATAAAATGTGTTTGCATGTACACTTGCATACCAGAAGAGGGCACCAGCTCTCATTATAGATGGTTGTGAACCACCATGTGGTTGCTGGGAGTTGAACTCGGGACCTCTGGAAGAACAGCCAGTGCTCTTAACTCCCCTTGCCTTTTTCAAGGAGTCTGCCTATGCTCTTCGGCTGGGGCCTGCTATCTCTGCCGTGAATGTCAGTAGTGAGGTGCTCTCTCCCTCACTCTTCTTGCATCGTCTTCCCTGTTTTTTGTTTGTTTGTTTGTTTTTTCAAGAAACTTTTGGTGCAATGAGTTCAGCTGAGATAACCTCTCATTTCAAGATGCTCGACCTAATTACGTATTTTTTCTTTTTTATTATTGATAATTATTTAATTATACAATTTGTTCACTTTTTATCCCAGCTGTGGCCCCCTCCCTTGTCTCCTCCCAATCCCACCCTCCCTTCATCTTCCTCCTCTATGCTCCTCCCCTAGTCCACTGAAAGGGGAGGACTTCCTCCTCTTCTATCACATACAGTTTATTTATCCATGGAAAGCAGAGATTCCAGATGACGCAAAAAAAGGGACTATTTATTTCCAAGCATAGGAGAATTGGTGTCAAGGCAGAGGGCCTTAGTATATGTGGATGCATATGGTCTGAGCAGGCATTTGGGTGGTGGGGGCAGCAGAAACTAACGTGGCTACATTGTGCTCAGCCACTACAGGTTGGCATTGAGAAGACAAGAGAAACTTTCCCAGCTGTGGTCCTCTGTCCCAGGGAAGCATCACATTGTAGCCTACACAGGCACAGAAAGCCCAGTCTTACATATTATGGCTTTAGCAAAAACTTCCAGATTTCCAGACATATAATGCAAAACTAGACTGTCCATCCAATCCTAGACTGTGTAATGCACTGGCCAGCCTGTAGTGACAGCATAGACACTGACTGATCTGGGTGGTATAAGTTATCTTTCAGCAAATACTGACCACACTGCTTTGTTCTTCCATCCTGTGTGGATAGCAGCTACACCTCTGTTGTTTTCCCATGTGATGTGCCTTGGCTGATTCAGTTTTTATAAGTCAGTATTCACAGACATGATATGAGGGAGCTTTAGGAAATGGTGTACAGGTTGGCTTAATTCTGGGGAACAAATCAGAGAAAGAACAGGGCCTGGGGAGTGCTGTTCCTTCAGCCCAGCATCTAGAATACATAAAACAAATGAATACCTTGAAAATAGCTTAAAACCTGAAATAAGCTGAGTCCATTCTGGATAATACAGGATATGTAAGGAACTAAAAGATAAATTCCTGGTTATACTTCAATGGCTTGGGAATGATTTATTATAGAGCACTATGTTGTATCAATAACACACTAATATGCATATGTAATTTCATTCAGCTTTCACAGGAACCAAAAGAGGTAGATAAAGATCAACCTATGTATTCAGAGTTCAACAGTTCAGAAATAAAGTTTGATGGGCAAAACAGAGAAGGTTTGAGGGTGGTGAGCATCTGAGAAAAGCCTTGTGTAAACGGAGGTCAGATGAAACGGAAGAAGAATAGTGACTTTCTTAGTCACTCCTGTGTTACTGTGAGGTGACACTATAACCAGGGCAACTCTTATCGAAGGAAACACTTAATTAGGGACCCGTCAATAGTTTCAGAGGCTTAGTCCATGATCCCCGTGGCAGGAAGCATGGCAGCAGGCAGGCTGAGAGCTTTACCTCCTGGTGGACAGGCAGTCAGGTAGAGAGAGAGAGACCAGGCCTGCTGTGAGCTTTTGAAGCCTCAAAGCCACATCTCCTCCAACCAGGCTATACCTACTTCAGCAAGGCCGTGCCTCCTAACCCTTCCCAAACAGTTCCACTAACTGGGGATCCGGCATTTAAATATATGAGTCTATTTGGCCATCCTCATTTAGGCCACCACAGTGATCATCTTTAAAATTCTGATAGGAAAAAAAAATCTCATTTGGTGGCTTACATAAAAAATCTATCAAAAGACTATGCCATGGTATCACTGCAAAGGCCTAGCCTCCATAGTTGGAGCTTCAGCCAGAAAACACAAGGTATGCATTTTATCCCATCCCTGTCACTGAAAGATGTACAAGTAGGCCAGAAAGTGCTTCATAACTGATCAAGGAGGCATGAAGAGGCTAATGTGTCCAGCTAATGGAGCTAATGTGGCTCTAGCTTCTCATTCCTCCATGTCCTCCCTTTTCAGTGTTTGATGAAGTTACTGGGATAGATAGTTTGACTTCATCCTGTTTCATTGTCATTCTCTTTGGCTAGGTATGTCCCAGGTGAACCTGGGCAGAGAATGAGCTTTCTTTAACTGACAGCAGTTTTTATTTGAAAATGTTCCTTCAGTTTAATGATACTCTTGTACATTTCAAAGAATAAAGCTTTGGACATCATAAAAAGCTTAGTAGGCATTTCTGGGGCTGCTGACACAGCAGGGCTTGTCAGGGTCCAGCAGTCCTGAACAGTGTCTATAGATTAATGCAATTCCTTGTGAGATCAAGAGTGTCCCAGGGTTGAGGAGTTCTCAGTTGTGAGCTGTCAGAGCTTTGAAAAACCCCAGATCTGAATATAAAAGCCAGACACTCTAACTGAAAAGAAAAGTAGTAGTTTCAAGAGGGACCATCAAAGTCCAATTAGGAGCTATGACTTCTGCTTGTTGTCCATAGTCTAGATGCAGTTTGATCTTAAACAGAGTTTCTTAAATAGTAACAGCAATAACTATATTGAATATTTTTTTCTAGTTCCACTGTTGGCATTATTCATAGCCAAGAGAATTAAAATGTTCAGAATGTTTAACAACTCACCTGGAACCAGCATGAGGTGACTTTTGATCATCTAGAGTGTTTTAGCATCCATGTGGGTTCCCTAGTAAGGGAACAGGGGACTGTCTCTGACATGAACTCAGTGGTGGGCTCTTTGACCTCCTCCCACCCGCTGAGGGAGGAACAGCCTTGGTAGGCCACATAGGAGGACATTGCAGCCAGTCCTGATGAGACCTGATAAACTAGGGTCAGATGGAAGGGGAGGAGGACCTCCCCTAGCAGTGGATTTGGAGAGGGGCAAGGAGGAGATGAGGGGGCCTTGGATTGGAAAGGAATGAGGGAGAGGGCTACAGCTTGATTACAAAGTAAATAACCTGTAATTAATATTAAAAATAAAAATAGTGTTTTCATTTTGTTTTTCTCCAGACTCCTCTCTCTTTATCTCTCTTTCCCTCCCTTTCTTTCTCTTACATACACACACACACACACACACACACACACACACACAGTGGATGAGGAAACTGGCCATGGATTAAGTATGCATTGAAATGAACCTGGAAGATGATTCAGGCCTGGCTTTTCTTCCTCCACTTTCCCGAAATCTCCTTTTCCTCTGAATCTGAAACCATGTAATTTAGAAATTGTTTCTCTTTCCAACCCAGTTTTTCTCTCCCACAAAAGTAATCTTTAAACATTCTAAAGCATTTATTTCCATACATCGGCTTGTGCCTGTGTCCAATGAACATTTCCCACCATCTGAACACTTGAACAGCTGATGTATTGAGAGGCATAGCTGGCTGACCACCTTGTGCCGGGCTCAGCAATAGAGCAGGTGGATGGGGGAGGTGAGATGGGGCTCTGAAACAGATCTGGGAAGCTTAGTGAGATGGCTAGGGTTCCAGATTTACATACATGGAGAACTCAGTCTGCAGGGAACACTGGCATGGAAATAAAGAACATGGAACATTTAACTGGTTGGTTCAGAGAGTGTAGTTTTCTGAGGCAGTCAAGGTAAAGTTAGGAAGTAGTCAAGGTTCTTGTTCCTAGCTAGTCCTCTTAACTATCCAGGTTCTCTCTGTGTGTGTTAGGCCACCAAGTACCACTAGGAACTCCTAAAGGCATCAGGAGCTGTTTCTAAATATGGAAAATGCAGCAGCATAAAAAAACCAAAACAAAACAAAACAAAAAAACCTTGCAATCTGCTAACCTAAGGTGGTCCTTAGTTTGGCATTAGACAATGTGCTTGAATGCATCACCCTAATACCTTATCTTTGCAAAGCCAGGCTTCTGGCCATGTCTCTGATGAAATACAAATATTGGATCAAAGTTAACTTGAAGCTGGCAACAGATCTGTCAGTGTCTGATCTGAACCTATAGTTGGGAAGCTGTATGTTGCTGCTCACAAAGATATATATGCTCATTAGAGAGTGGGGATGGGTAAGAGCAAAATAATTCATTTTTCTTTTGATGTGTGTGCTGGCTAGTTTTATGTCAGCTGGACAAATGCATTCATAAGAACTGGCTGTAGGCAAACCTGTAGGGCATTTATTTTTTAATCAGTGATTGATGGGGGAGGACAAAGTCCCTTCTGGGTGGTGCCATCCCTGGGCTCACGGTCCTAGGTTCTATAAGAAAGCAGGCCGAGAAAGCCAGGAAGAGCAAGCCAGTAAGCAGTGTTCCTTCATGGCCTCTGCATCAGCTCCTGCCTCCAGGTTACTGCCTTTTTTGAGTTCCTGTCCTGACTTCCTTTAATAATGGATCATAATGTAGAAATGTAAGCCAAATAACCCCTTTCCTCCCCAAGTTGCTTTGGTCATGGTGTTTCATCACAGCAATAGAAATCCTGACTAAAACAACATAGCTGTATTGTTTTCTCAAATCTCTCTTAAGATGACAAGGTACAGTTACTCATTACTTTATGTGAACTGACTAATGAATGAAGCTCCTAGGTATTTCTTCAGCTTAGGAAGCACGAGAATAAATTGCCAAAACATCATGGGCACCATGAACCAGAAAAGTTTGGGAAACTGTGGATAGCTGTATATAAAGAATGTGCTACAAAACAGAAACAGTCAAAGAAGATAATTAGACAAATGGCATCACTATGGGAAGCAGTGATTGCTAGATCCAGAAAAAAAGGAAAGCGGCTAACATTGTGAAATACTTACAGATGGGAACAGGAATGTTTTCCTGGCTGGTGTTGCCATGAAGCTAGCTCCTTTTTAAAAAAAATTAAAATTTTCTTCATAAAAAAATTGGATCTTTAACTATTAGGGAAACTACAAACTAGACCGAATATTCTGATGAAAGCTCTCCCAGGTGAAGAAGCAGTGATAGCATATGCTCGCAAGAACTGGAGGTAGTGGATTGGCAGTTCATTCTCCATGTGAGTCCCTGAGTAAGGGGAGCAGGGGCTGCCTCTGTCATGAACTCGGTTGCCTGCTCTTTGATCACTTGCCCCAGCGATGCAGCCTTGCCAGGCCACAGAAGAAGAGGATCCAGGCAGTCCTGATGAGACTTGATAAGCTGTGGGCAGATGGCAGAGGAGGAGGACTCCCCCTTTCAGTGGACTAGGAGAAGACGATGTGGGGATGAGAACGGGAGGGTGGGACTGGGAGAAGTTGAGGGAGGGGCTTCAGTTGGGATATATAATGAATAAATTGTAAAAAAAAATAATAATAAAGAAATGGAGGTAGTATCTTTCTCCTTCTCAGTGGCCCCTCTTTGGCTCCATCTATTGACAAAAGTAGTCCTGAGCTCTGTGGTTAAGCATAGATGTGAGTTTTTTGCATCCTCACTCCCAGCACTGTTAATTGGGCTATCAAAAGAGTGTTTGGAGTTCCGAGTGATAAAGCACACCTTGAATCCCAGATCTTGGGATATGTAGGCAAGACAATCAGGAGTTCAAGGTCATCCTCAACTACATAGCAGGTTCAAGGCCAGTCTGGAATATCTGAAACCCTGTCTCAATAAACAAGCAAACAAAAACAAAAACAAAACAGTGCATAGAGCCGAGAAACAATGCTTTAATAGCTGGTTCACAGCCCACGGGCTACAGCCCTGAGCCTTTTACCCCGGTCTATCAGCCAACTCTTGACACTGGTGGTATCTGACTCTTGGCTCCCTATCCTGGTCTTATAGAATAGAAATGGATCAGTTGTGACTGAATCCTCTCATACATCCCAATCAAATTTAGTCATAGCATGGGGTTATGGATAGGGATCACAATTGCTGATCTTTAAACTAAGTTGAGTGAAAGCTTATGTAGAAATTGAACTACAGAGGACAGAGAATTGGTAGCTTATAGTCAACGCTTCCCCTGTGCATAACCACACTCTCTAACTAGTACACCTTGCTTGGCGTTTTATCCTGCTGGCCACTCACCTGGTTTCTTTAAAGCAGTTACTACTTTATTATAACATAACACAAACTACTTCCTTTAGCATGTAATTTGGTCAGGTGACATGTTTGATAGCCACTATGGTTATCTAAGTCTGTCTTGCCAAGTTTTAATGTGAAGGTAGAGAACGAGTCACACTTTCTTTTGAAGACTGTGTCCCCAACATCTCACCCGAATTCCTGTTTCTCTATACACATATTTTAAACTAAGCCACAGAGAGAAGTAAAACTTTTATGTAAATGGAGAGAAAAGATTAAGGAGGTGGCAGCAGCACCTAAAATAAAAGAAATAAAATTGTGGGCATTTGTACATCCCAGAGCCCATGTTTTGCTTTCTCTATAGCACTCATTGTCAAGAGGCTCCATTTGTCTGATATGGTATTTAATCCTCTGGCCATTGGTAGAATACCTTCTCCTTAACAACAGAGAGGATATGTGGTCTGCTCTTACATCTAGTATAGTGCTAGGTACACGGAAAGACCTTTCTAATATTTATTTAAACACTGCGTGTCCCTAGAGTCTTTTTTGAGCAAAGGATGCTCTTACTTCACTGTTTTAACTGTCCTGACTGTTACTGTCATTTTTTTTTTTGTTAGGGATGGTGAGAGGAGTCAAGGCATGCAGACTTGCTAGCACACCACTGCACCTGTCTGGGCTACCTGTCTGGTAGAAGGTGGGAATGACTACTCCACTGCCCTGTCTTTACATGCCTCAGTATGTGATACACATATCAGTGGTCATATGCCTACTTGTTATTCTTCTTTGGACAGTAAACATGCTATTTTTTTTTTTTGCTTGTGCTTTAACCTTTTCATCCTTTACTTCTCCTAGTCCCATCCTGGCACACCTTCCCATTTACCTGTTAATGTCTCTTTATCCTGTGCTCTTTCCATACAGACTCAGTGTTATACTGTTACTAATTTACTCTTGAATATGTAATTCTGTGTCCACTGGAATGAGATGAGTGCATTATTGATAAGTGAAGCTGAATGCAGAACCAGGATCCTATCAGTTAAGACCAAGAACATTCCATTCGGAAGGACACAAGTGTTTAAGTCAAAAACTCTAAGCCTTAAAGAAAACTCTCAATACCAGAGGCTTCTGATATATATCTTGGTAAATAACTTCCATTTTTCCAATTGACATAATTGGTATCAGAAATTGGTTGCATTCAGGAGCCTATTGACTAGCAGAATAATTATAAATCATGTGGTTAAAGTTATTCAGAATGTGAAGGCTAGCCATTTTTTTTAACCTGAGGATTGGAATAGAACCTAGGACCTTATGCATACTAGGCAAGGATTTTAACACTGAGTTACACTCTCAGCTCTCACAAATACCTTTTTAAACAATCTTCAGACTTACATAGTGGAAAACAAGATCTCTACCTTTCATACTTAAGTTGCGGCCTATGCTGTGACTCCTGACAGTCTTGTGACTGAATGACTTTCAGAGCCACTTGTTATGACTATTGCATAAGAGTAGTCAAATGAAAGCCCACAACCTTGATTGCCTGAGCTAGACAATGTATATGGAAGCATGGCATACCCATTACATATGGGTTGTTTGGCCAACTGCCATTACAAACACAGGTATGAACACACATAGCAGAGATTACCAGACTTCCAGAGTCTGAAACATTTGCTCTTTTTTTCTCTTACACAAAAGGACAATGTTTTCCCACTTATGATGGTATCCCATCTGCCTCAAATGATCCTTTCGCACAAAATGGTAAGCAAATTGCATAAAAGGACAGATTTTCAGGCCTTCTCTGAGCCATATGGAACACACTGACCTATTTTGTGCTTGCTGGATAATACATGTTCATATAATAAATGTTCATCTGTGAAATAGAATTGGGATCAAGACTCGCACTCATTATAACCTAATAATGCAGTTATGGAGGAGTCATTAACCTGAACTCACCTCAAATTTCTTTGGTGGCTTTGGCTTCTATGAAAACGAATGTCAGGGTTGTGCAAGACTCAGGTTGTTCAAATTGGCTTAGGTGAGTCCCCAAAGTGAAGCTATTCATTGCTTTTCTATTCACCCAGGAGGCTAGTTTGTCCTCTGTAGAAGACACAGGGGGCTTCATTACTCTATTCTTTACATCTATCATGGCTGTATGCTGCTAGTATAAATTTCATTATGGTAACAAACTGTTTATCTCATTCACCTTTATCCCTAATGCCCAGCCAGTCCAGCTCAGAGATCTAGGATATGTTCATAGAAGTTAAAACCTATCCTAAAGCCATATATGAAGAGGCATCTTTGAAAACCTGATAATGATAAATTATTGGTTGGTTAAAGCATGAGCCCAGAAGTCACCTATGTAGATACAAGGCCAGAATATGGCTCGTGGGAATGTCCATAAGTTTTGTGTGACTTAACATCTATCCATCTCACCTCCTCTTCTGAGCTTGGGGGATACAACTATTGGGAGATACAAACACACAATCAGTACACTGACTTTTTTATTTACTCATATCCCTTAGACGCATCTGTCTTAGGCAGGGTTCATATTGCTGTGAAGAGACACCATGACCTCAGTAACTCTTATAAGGAAAGCATTAATTGGGACTGGCTTATGGTTCAGAGGTTTAGTCCATCACTGTCATGACAGGAAGCACAGTGGCATGTGGGTAGACATGGTGCTGGAGAAGAAGCTGGGAATTCTAAATCTGGGTCTACAGGTAACAGGAAGAGAATGAGACCTTAGGCTTTGCTTGAGCTTCTGTGATCTCAAAGCTCACCCCCACAGTGACACACTTCCTCCAACAATGCCATACCTCCTAATAGTGCCACTCCCTATGGTCCAAGCATTCAAACACATGAATCTATTGGGCCATTTCTAGTCAAACTACCACAAGATCCATCCTGGAAGTAGGCGAATGAGGCACAGATATAGCTAGGAGAAGGGAGCTGCTTTCGGGTTAGGTGCTCACAGCGACTATAATCTTTTCAGATCTTTTCACCATACCACGGTACCTCCACTGTCAATATGTACTGCTTAATTGAGGGAGCTAATGAAATTGCAAATGCATTATATCCCCGTAGACATTGCCACAAGAGGGTAGCAAACTGTCCACCTCCTTAGCTAACATGCTCCAGCTTCTGATGATTGTTGTTATGGTAACTGCCATTTTAAGATGGCTTTGTGGTCATGGTCAACAAGTTCCTAGCCATCAATCATCTGCACCAAAAAGTTAGTAAAAGAGTGGATGATGCCAGAAAGAAATGGATTTTAAATTTGTTCCTTTTACCTTTTTCCCCCTCCTTCGTGTATCATTTCCATGCAGAAATTGCAAATTAATGGTCACACTGAACTATCTGTCAACATATTACTGCTCTTGCAGCTTCAAATTATATTGGCAATAATGTTTCCAGATGACTAGGACTCCATTGCAATTTAATTTGAAAGGAACACAAATTGCATCTCCAAATGGATAAAAAAATTAATTTTACATACAAGCTATCCACCTCCACATTTTCATCCCATGCCCCAAATTATCTTAATTTAGGTTCAACTTTGAAAAGTACATGTGCTCCAGACAACTCCACACGCAATGATGAATACATGGTCAATTCATGAACTGGAAATCTGCTTTCTGCTCCTTTCTTTAATAAGATGTTCTGCTTTGATTAAGGTCATTAGGAGATTCTTCAGCTGTTGCTTTTGACAGAAGGGATAAAGGCCGAGTACATGCAGAACAAAAACAGGAGGCAATTCTGTCTTAACCACATGATTACCCTTAAAATTGGAATACAAAGAGACCCCTAGTATACCCTTTTGCTTATTGATTTTCCCTTTAGTATATTAGGGCCATGGTCAGGCTTCATAGGCATTTGAGATTTACATATCTATCTATTTAATCTGTCTGTCTGTCTAACCTATATATTATCTCCATATTCAAGTTATCACATGACCAAACATTGAGACAATCTTCCTTTAATTCAACTAGAGGGTGACTTAAGTATCCAGGTATGCTAGAAAATTCAAGGCAGTCACAATGGGCCAAGGAAATTCTTACAGAAAGTTAAATGATGGTGCTAGTGCTGGACTTTGAATATCTTGACTAGGGACTGTGTCTGTGGGCATCATTCCAAAGCCAGAAAACAACACAGACAAAAGCAGGGGATACCATGCATGCCATGGTATACCTTAGGGGTATAGGGTTTGATGTGTAGAAGTAAAAGCAGAGGCGGACAGATTTGAGGAATGGAAGAGAGATTTTAAAAGGCAAAGCTAATTTTCAGAGGTGGTAATAGTTTCTTAAAATGTGTGAGGGATGTATGGATGTACATACACACACACACATACACACACACGTGTGTGTGTGTGTCAAAATGGGGCTCCTGGATCCAACTCCAAGCACATTACGTGCTAGCCACTTTGGTTTTCCCTGAGAGAATATCAGCTTCTGAAACAAGCTTTTCTGTGCACAACCAGTCATTACTCAATCATGGTCAAGTTCTAGGACTTGTACAGGAGCAGTCATGTTGAATTCCATTCAACATTCTATTTGATGGCTTCCTCACATCTACTCCTACTTTTTCTCTCTTGCTTTGATAAGACATGGACCAAAAGCAGCATGGAATGAAAGGGTTCATTTGGCTTAAAGTTTCAGGTCACAGTCTGCAACACTGAGAGAAGTTAGGTTGTGAACTCAAGGCAGGATCTGGGAGACAGAAAGCATGGGAGGTCTCTGCTTGCTGGCCTTTTCACTCTTATGCTCTCCTAGCTTTCTTATGCAGCCCAGATCCATCTGCCTAGGCGTGATGCTACCCACTGTGGCCTGGGCCCTCCCACATGCATCAAGACAATCTCTTACAGAAATGAAAACTCCAACCTGATCTTGGCAGTCTCTCATTTGAGACTCCCTCAAATCACTTGAGGCTGTGACAGTTTGACAACTCAAGAAAACCAAGGCTACTCATTCCAACCCTATGGTGTCTTTATGCTGTCTTTCTCTAGGGGCTCAAAAGAACAGAATGAGGCCCTGGGAATGAATTCCTCTACAAAAAAAGCTTCTTAGGACATTTACACATACACACACACACACACACACGCACACACGCACGCGCGCGCGCGCGCGCACACACACACACACACACACACACACCTGCACCTAGCAGAATCCTAAACGAGCCTGTAATATAAGGACAAGTGGAGGCCTGTGGGCTGTTTTAATTCTCCTTTGACCCAACTCTGTTCCTTTCTTAAAGGACCTGTAAAAAAAAATGTGTGGAAACCTCAGACCTCAAGTTCTCTCTGCTCTCCATTTTTAGCCATTCTTTGTCCCAGCAGCGCTCACAAGAAGAGAGAACCAGTCATAGGCCTGCAGTGAGTTTGGAGCTGTGAGGACAGGACATTGTAGGGTATCTGTGACCTGTAGCGTGGTCAGAGGGAGAGCAGGGGAAAGGTGCACAGGACATACTGGCTGCTGAGCATTTGTCCTCAGAAGAAGTCAGTCTGGAAGAGCCAATAATGGGGCTCAGGACAGGCCCATTGCTGCACTTCGAAGGTGTTAGGATGAGAGCCACTTTGCTAGCCCATGAGAGAATAGCTCTCAGCTGCTCAGACAAGCCAGCAGCCCTGTGCTCTGTCTGCTGTCTTCTTGGCCTGTGGGCAGTTACTGAAGAAGGTCACATGGACAAGGCCTTATCTGGAGGCTGGAGGCTTGGATGTATTTACACGGGGGATATAAATTCAACAAACCAATCTCCACTGCACACACAAGACTTTCTCAGCAATTTTCAACTTGTTTGCCACCAACCCAAATGTAAATCTAGGGCTTTGCCCACGGAAGGCAATTACTGAAGGCTTGCTGGAGCTGGGGGTGGGTCATCACACTGAAAGCATGAGTGTTCCCATCACACATTCGGAAAACTACTCTCTCTTGTGTAGGACTTCAGGAAAACAAAACAAAAAAGAAATGTGTGCATCTTCGATCCTGCTGCTGTGCTGGCGTGAATGGAGGGGGGAGGGTGGAAACAAGTGATCAGAGCTCGCTTTCCTAGAACAAATCACCATCTGGTCATCTCATAGAAGGTCCGCTTTACAGATCCCAGAGATGCTAGTCAAACAGAAGAGTCCGTGGAAATCTGGGAGACAAATGTATAAACAAGCAATTGCTGGGCAGCATGACAAATGCTAAGTATGATGGACAGTGGCGCATGGCGATATGGCTACATTCCTTTCACGGAGCTTTAGTGACATATTCCATAGGGTTGCTTCCCAAAGGCAGGTGCTAAGGGCGATACCTAGCCTAGAGATCCTACCTAACAGTCTAGTCGCCACCTCTGCTTTCCTGAATGTGAGCTACCACAGTCACAAGGCATGTTCATGTATGTGTATATTAGGCAGAGGACCACTAGAGGCCCAATGCACTACATTTGAACTGAGATTTCCTTGAACTTCTTAATTTCCATAGCCCAGGAACTTTGAAAAATATCTCCCAAGATCTCTGTAGTTTATGGGTGTGTTCTGAGTCCCATTTCCTGGTCTCTGTGGTCCTGGGAGAGTCTTATATGATCAAAGTCTTATATGATGCATGCCTCACCTCAGTCTGGAGTCCTATCTTAGTAAATACTTTTGTGATCTCTGAAGACTGTGTTGAAAGTTGAGGAGTCATGGGGGGGGGCAGTCATATTTGAGTCCTCCCAAAATCCTACTATTTAATTACTTCCCTGCCTCTCATACTTTATTCACAATCACCACCACCACCACCAAGACCTTGATGTTTATCATCCTGTAGAGGCTTAGTAGGGCTGTAAGTCTTGGGGATGCAGCTCCTATTCTTAAAACACCCCTTTACAAATGGGTAGCAATGGCTGAACTTCGTGGGTTCTAAACATTAACAACAACAAAAATACATGAAGTTTGGAAGGGGTTGTGCTGTGT
Organism: Pachyuromys duprasi; assembly: GCA_028658305.1. NCBI lineage: Eukaryota > Metazoa > Chordata > Mammalia > Rodentia > Muridae > Pachyuromys > Pachyuromys duprasi. The sequence continues at coordinate 132,085,341 of CM053766.1, forward strand.
TTGGGGGACTTGGGACAATTTGAAGGGGAAAGTGGGAATAGATATGATAGTTTACTATGTACATGTATAAAATTCTCAGAAATAAAGACAAAAACTTTTAAAGACTTCTTAGGAAATTTCTCCAAGAAAGGCAGTTCTGTGTAAGAGGCATCCCCACTGTTAGGGAAAGGCAATTTTCTCTCTTTACAGTTCATTTTATGCTCATTAACAGCCCTCTGAGATTAGTGCAGTAATTTCCACTTTATAGATGAGGAGATGCAGGCGTAGGGATGAAGTGCCCTTGGCCAAGGTCACTTGGCTACCGAGTGCCAGAGTCTGGCTTCGAGCCATGCTCCAACTGAATCATGCATACTTTGGAGAAACGGGGCCTTTGCCTGTGCCCCAATATCCCTATTGGAGGGAAGCTCTTCGCTGAATGACAGGCTTCCAGCTTCCCTCAAACCCTGAAAAAAGAAGGAAGACCAATCCTCATTCAGAAAGGCAAACAGGAAGGAGATCAGAATAGGGAGAAAACAAGGAACAGGACAGGAGCCTACCACAGAGGGCCTCTGAAAGACTCTACCTTGCAGGGTATCAAAGAAGAGGCTTAGACTCATAGCCAAACTTTGGGCAGAATGCAGGGAATCTTATGAAAAAAGGGGGAGATAGAAAGACCTGGAGGAGACAGGAGCTCCACAAGAAGAGCAACAGAACCAAAATATTTGGGCTCAGGGGTCTTTTCTGAGACTGATACTCCAACCAAGGACCATTCATGCAGATAACCACCTAGAACCCCTGCATAGATGTAGCCCATGGCAGCTAAGTGTCCAAGTGGGTTCCCTAGTAAAGGGAACAGGGACTGTCTCTGACATGAACTCAGTGGCTGGCTCTTTGATCATCTCCCCCTGAGGGGGGTGCAGCCTTACCATGCCATAGAGGAAGTCAATGCAGCTACTCCTAATGAGACCTGATAGACTAGAATCAAATGGAAGGGGAGGAGGACATCCCCTATCAGTGGACTGGGGGTAGGACATGGGAGGAGAATAGGGAGGGAGAGCTGGATTGTGGGGGGATGAAGGAGGGAGTTATAGTTGGGAATCAAAGTGAATAAAGTGTAATTAATAAATAAATAAATAAATACCTTTTATTCACTAAAAAAAAGCTAGCAAAAAGAAGAAGAAGGAAGGCCTTGGGATAAGTCTACCTCTAGGAGAGGAATGAAGGTGTACAGTTTAGTTGTGAAAAGAGAAAATGGGAATTGAAGATAGGCTAGTGTTCAACTTAGCATTAAGTCCCTGCATTTCCTCTTCTGGTGGCAGGTCCCAAGCTCTTAAAGGCAAAGCAATTTCTGTGTTATATTTTTTTTTCCATAGCACTCTTCTAGGTCTCTCCCAAATTCCCAATGGCCATTGCCTGCCGCATGTATATGCTCCCATTCTGACCTCCTATTCCAGTGATGCCACAGTAGAGAAGGACAGAGGTTTGCAATGGTCCCAGACTATGAATCTCAACCCTGCCTCTCATTGTTTAGGCTGATGACGATCATTTCATCCCTCGGAACTTTGCATGTTTTTCTAAAGTGGGGTCTTCAGTTGCTTCCTTACGAGTTGTGTGGTTTATCAAGCCCAGCAGGCACCCCTCCAAGGGCTGTGTTCTGTTCCTCTTTCTGCTTCCCTTGCATACTAGACATGAGGTCAGAACGATGCAAATTCAAAGCCTCGTTTTGTCACTTGCTAGACTTGTGGCTTTACACAAATTCCTGGGCCTCTGTAAGCCTTGATTTATCCATTTCTCAAGTGAGGCAGTCCCTCTCTCCTCCTGTCATAATTCAGGCAGTAGAACAAGCACTTCCTGGATGCTCTTCCATTGATGGTATTTTATTTGCACCTCTAGGCCATACTGGATATCTCGAAAAGTATTCTTGACATGGACTATTGTATTTAAGATGCTTAACAAAAATGTGTTATTAGCCTTAACTGAGTACAGATGGAAAAATCGCTGCTGGACAAAGAGTTAGAGGGGATGGTAACATTTCCCAGGCAGGCAGTTTCCTCCACCTCTAGGCCTATGCACCTGCGTTTACTGAAGCCTGGGACATTCACCTGAGTAACAGTATCCATGCCTGTTCAGCCCCTAAATGTGACTCCCACACATTTTATCTTTCTTTTTTTTAATTTATTTATTTTTATCTCAATCACAGGTTAGGTACTTTGAATCCCAGCTGTAGCCCCCTCCCCCATTCCCTCCTACCCTCCCACTCCCTCCCTCATCTCCTTCTTCCCCGCCCCCTCCAAGTCCACCA